>MUAA02000008.1:2400000-3600000 GCA_014180765.2 Marchantia paleacea | reverse complement strand
CTGTAGATCTTTGGTTATGCAGTTGCAGATGATTCATGTACTGTAGTTGAAAAGATTTCTCTTTCAAGTAACGGTATAGAGTATCTTCTAAGAAACTATGTAAAATTGTCCCTCTTTTTGAGTCACTAAAGGTTTTTCATAAGACTATCAGTATTCATTGGTGATGAGTGATGAACGGAACAAAGTGTTAAAAGTTTGATCGTTGTTCTCACTGGATACAATTTTCAGCTCTTCTTCATCGGCTTATGCACAAACAGGATTTTATAAAGGTTGTATTATGTTCAGTGCCAACAACGTAGCCACTCGAAGAAGTGGAAACCATAACAAAATGACGGTTTGAAAACCAAAAACTGGACAATATATCAAGCCAAATGATCTCCATATAGGTTTCAAATTTTTAGTACGACGTGTTTCAGTATTGGAAACATAGAATAGGCTTTCATTTGATTTTGTTTGGCTCTAAATGAAAATTCGATGGGTGGTTTTTATCACATTATATAAAACCCTTCGATATTTCTGTTTGTTTCTTATCATGATTACCATAAATAATCTAGCAACACAAATTCATGTAAATAGAAACTTCCATATGTTCATAATTAATGCAGCACAATACTGTACATGGCTAATAAAACATTCGAAATTATAGATAAAAGCAAGTGGTTCTTGGTGTGAATGATTTATTTTCACCAATTATGAAAAAAATTCAAACGTTTCTAGAACTTAATAGGCGACAATGGGTATCACTCTTTTTAGATTATTGTATTGACTATTTTAGATAATGTATTTCCATTGCTCTAGAAAAAACACTAGCTGGTTTAATGTACAGGAGAGTAACACTTAATATGATACTTATTCATATGTTATGTTGTTTGTAAACCCTGAGATCTAGATAATTGAGATATTTTAGGTATGTATGACATATTTCCCTGTAATACTATTGGGGTTAGCCCAATTTTACTGGTTTGGTTCCATACTTGTAGAAGTTGATGGGATATTCCCATCCCTTTTATGGAAAGAAGGAAACTCTGTAAAATAACAAAAAATATGGGAATACCCATGTTATATGGATGAAACCAAGCCCAAAAGAGAAAGCACACAGGGACATCAAATGCAAATACTTTAACTGTAACTTCAAGAACGGAGTGAAGCCGCATCAAGTTAGCAACCATGGCAAGGTCCAAAAAGTCAAGCCACATAACTGTAGATATGGAAGGAGTTAACACCTGGGCAGCGGTTGCAGTACAAGTCCTGGATGCAGCAGGTGAGAGACTTTTGGAGCAGCTTTGACCAGGACCACAGCAGGATTCAGGACTACCATACCCTCGTGCACTCATTGATCGTGGCAGAGACAGCATCTCTCCGCATCAAACTTTCTCTTCACTTCACAGGCAGGAGCAGCTGCAGCATCCGAAGTGGAACTCAGATGTAGTCAATTCGTTTCCTCAGTTCACTGTTTTCCATGGAGTCCCCAGTGTTATTACTGAAGAACGTTTCCATGAAGAGAGATCAAATGGTGCTGAACGAGGTAACGTGCTGCGTAACAAGAACTAGAACGGTGCCTCGTCCTCTTCGTTGTCGGTCGGACCAATAAAAGTCTGTTTCAGTACCAAATGTAGCTTAGTTTTTAGTCATTGGCTGTACTTTCTTTCCAGCATCCTGGGGAGGATCATTTTCCCAGGACAGTGCGAATTATTATTAATACAGATTGCCCTGGGGTTTCAAGACTGTAGGCCTGACGATTATAATCCACATTTCGACTGAAACACATGGAATTGAAGGTGTAATAAGAGGATTCCAGGGAAATAACTTAATGTCTAAAAGGCTAAATGGCATATTTATGTCTGAGAGGCTAGGACTTCTGTTCGGAATAAGTACAAGCGAAGGACATGTACAGGGTTTGTCAATCCACTGACACGACGAACAAATTGACAATGGGAAGATACTGATGTTTCATTTTCGGTAGCCCTAAATTGAATCCATAACTGGGTGGCAAAAATACAAGCACTTCTATCTCCTTGACATCTGATACTCGTACATGGAACGACCGGTTTCCATTCATTACAGAAGACTCGCATATAGTTTTGAATGATATAGACAGCGAATTGAAACAGAGACACCGATCCTATTTCTTTATTGCGTCCCTCGATACTATCATAGTGTTCCCTCAACTTGTGCTGCTGTATATCATCAGCTGAGCAATATCTAGCCACTTCAGATCGAGCTTGCAGACCAAACGTCTGCTTACTTAAACAAATTCTGATATTTACAATTTTGCCTCTGGAAATACTGTCGAAGTATACCAGCATCTGCATGAGTTGTCAAGGACACCGTGAATGTTGCAGAGTAGTTGAAGTGACAATAAGTCTCCTTGATTGGAACATTTATCTTACCCAGAAATGCAGGGAATAATACATATGAGTTTCTTCAATAATCTTAATCTCCGACCTTCGAATTATGAAAATTACATGCACTGGAATATGTATGATCCTCGTGTTTTGGCATGCTCATGTGTTCAATGCCATACACGGCCGATGCATGTCAAGGAGTGGTTACAGTCCTTAAGACTCATGTGGAGACATCCATCTCCTGAGCAACACCCCGCGTCAGTACGCTATTGATTGCAGCTTTGTGTTCAATCTTCAATCATGTCCAAGTTGGTTACAACAAATGTAAAACTCATGTACCTTTACTGCCCGTTACTTGATTAAGAGTTGTCAAATCCAGATAAAAGCACTTTCACATCCAGACGAGGCATCCTTTAGTGACATGACGGAAACACACACAGACTGACTGACGATTGAACAGACAGTGGCCTTGCAGAACAGAATCCCCATCCTCATTCTTATATATTTCTGGTCTGAACAGAGGATAGGAGAGGATGGATCGATCTCACTCACTACGCATTCCTGAGGGTAGGTATGGAACGATAGGCTCTTACGCAGAAAAGAAAGGATAGTGTGTTAGTGCGAATTCCTTGGGAGAGGAGAGAGAGTCGATTCTTACTCGGTGCCCATTCCTCGGGGCTGACAGTTACACTGCAGAGCACGTTGAGCACAAGTTTTGGTAAAGACGAAGTGTTAAGGTGAGATCATTCTTTCCAGTGATCACATGTCACGTTCTACCTTCTTGCCATTTTGTCGTGCAGAGAGATGAAAGTTGCTGTCAGAATATCTCTTGTATGATATTCGAGTGGACTTTTGCAGATGAGTATCGTGGACGTTACATCTCATAAGTACCCGGGCAAACTAAGATCCCACAGAGGGAAGTACTATGAGAGGAAAGCTGCAGCCAGGACATGGGAATTATATTACATTCTATTCATCACTGTGGCCGCTCTCATCCTGTTGCTGTGCTCCAACCTTTTGTTTTTGTACTTCAACCGGCACTCTACAACTGGAACAAAGGAAGTGTGTCATACTCCTCAAGTAGCCCGTATAAATCTTGAGGTTAATGGGGAGCATGAAGAAATCCACCAGGACTCTCTGGCTGGATCTGAAACCCAGATGATTGCCACCGAGCTATCGCCTCTTCAAAATATTTTGAAGAGAGATTTGTGGGATTATCCAGTCAGGTATGTATGCGATTCCATATCGTAAAACCTAAAGGTCAATTGATCTGGTATCCCAATGGCTACAGAGGAAGAATGTGGAGTGTTGGTCCCTCCAGTGTGTAGGATGCAATGCTCTTCGAATGAAGAAGCAGTTTTGATGTCTTTGATTATCTTAGCAGTTCACAACATAAGTTCTTTCATTGTCTGCCGTTGAACAAGATGGAACTAACCATATGCGACTAACGTTTTTGCTACATAAAATGGGCCTCATCCTATATCAGTGACGATGAAGAATATGCACCTCAAAGAATGTACCAACTTGCAACACTAGAAGAATCTTCCATGGTGATTGGGGAGACTGTTGTTCCTTACGACCATCGAGGGGATTTGAGTCAGTACGTACATACACAGTTGGATTCTTCTAGAATCATCTCCAAAATTGAAGCCAAAGGCATCCTAGCCATGATTCAAGTGAATTCCACGGACCTAATATTTCTCCATGCAAAGACTGGCATGTCCGGCAGGCTCAAAAATTCATTGGTACTAGCACTTTGCAGCCAAAAGGGCGGTAACATACATTTCATGATGGTGGTTATGCAAGTCGAGGCGCATCTTGGATGGAACAGGATTTCAAGCCGTGAACGAACTGCTTGGAACTTGGGCATGACAACCACTCTGGAACGTAAGATGAGGAAGGAGGCTGACAAAATATTGGCCGTAGCCACCACAGATCATGCAAAGCAGCCTTGGTCCTCTGAGTCACTCCGCTCAGAAGAAGGGGATGAGCAAAACCCTTAACTTTACTTCGATATCGACTGGGACGAGTATGGAAATTCGTTCATCTACTTTAATATCTAATAAGGTGCTTCCGTAAGCTTTGCAAGCAGATGAACACTTATTGACCTTGAAGCTCTCCTTCCACATGGAGGGGAACAAGGTCTCCTGCTTCAACAACTAGTTAGTTCTGTTCCGAGACTTTGCAAGAGCTTGAGCGATACGCTTAACTTTGAAGCGGTCCTTCGACATCGATGACAACAAGGTTCTTCTGCTTCAAAGACTTGTTACTATGTTACTTTGCAAGGCGATGAAGAACCTTGACTTTGGAGTTGTGCTTCGAGAGGAAGGAGTTTTTTATGCTTCAATAACTAGTTACTTTTCTTCCTAAGCTTTGCAAAAGGATGAACAGCACTACTGCATACATCATATTCTTCTTCAATAAGTAGTTAATGTTGTTCCTAAGCTTTGCAAGGAGATGAGCAGCACTCTTACCTTCCAAGCTGTCCTTGGACATTGAGGGAAAGAAGTTTTGTGCTTGTTCTTCATCTTCAAGAACTAGTCGGGTCCGTGAACGTTTGGTCCTGTTGTCTTCCGTTTGAACTTTCAATTTCTACGGTTTTTTCAAGTTATATATGTATCTTCTTACATACAAAAATTGTCGGCTGATTACTATCATTGAGTTTTGAAGACTAGATGGCTCTATGGTTCCCATCTTGAGCATAACCGTATGTATTTGGCCATGATTTATTTGTAATATGTTGTTTTGATCTATCGACGAAATCGGACTACAAATATCCACAAGTTTCCAACAGTAGCACAAGAAACATGATAAATTATGTCATGTGTCTGGATGAAAACAGTGAATCGAGGATGGAATAAGAGGTCACATTACGTGGACAAATTTCTTTCTTGGGTTGGTAAACTCATCAAGAATGACCGTGTTTAAATTCCAGGATCCATGACACTTATCAACTAAACGCGATCGTCTCGTTACAAGAATCGTCCAACTTTAGTCGTTTTAAGAACATGGAGCTACTACTACTTATTTGTTCAGCAATTCGGTAAGATTTTTTACATGATAAGCATGAAGGAAAAGTAAAGTTTCATCGAGACAAATGGTGGCCTCTAATATTCCAGGCTTAAGTTGTTCATATACCATCATATAAACGGTATTGTCGTACCATGGAAACACATCTCTAAATCATAGATGATTTTCTTGCAAGACAGGTTAGGATCAACGAATGGTTCGTGGGTGCAGAGGGAGTTGATAATGTAATTGCATTTTCAAACTGAAGACATTGAAAGTGTTCTAGTGAAATGATGCACATCTAACTAGTGCTGATGAGCTGCAATGAAATACACTGGACGAAGAAGCGCACTAGCTAAACAATTTGATCATTGTCTTCTCCGGTATATTTTCTTCCGTGACCAAGTTCCATGACGGTTTAGAACGAAGTAATGTAGAGATATACCAGGGGATAGCAATAACGGACGTACATTCTAACGTATGAAAGTCACACAGTAGATAAGCGACAACAGCATCTGAGCTTTGAAATCGTCAATCATTGACAAAGTTGTAAAATCTCTTTCAAATGTCAGTGAAAAGATGGTTCAGGTAACGAGATTAAGAACTGACTCTTCACATTGATAAAACACCTTTTTATTTGTGATCATGAATGCTACATTGGTACAGAAGCAGGAGGTTGGATTTGAAGTCCAGAGTTTCCACAATTCAACTAGGTTCGTGACTATTCTGATCGTCTTTACAGACTGATTTGAGAAGCTTCTCAAATCATTCTGTAAATTAAACGGAGTGCAGTCCTAAAGTCGAGTGGTTTCAGACAAGATCAAAATTGGACATACTGGCGACTGCACATGTTGTGCGTGAGGAATTGTAGCAAATTTTTCATGCCACTAAACTCGTTCATGTCCTTGTGAAATTTCAGCTCCCGGTAGATGTCAGCGCACAAATATCAATCCCACTGCGTAATGGGTAAAAAGAAAGGCTCGGTGCAGAAGAAGCAACATCTTAATGAAATGTTTGTTTTGCTGATAGCGGCCAATTGTACACCTGGTGTCTGATCTTTTAGATCTGAAATGGACTACCATCTAATGAAAGAAAGAACGAGATCACTCTCGCATGCAGCAAAGCTCAAGAGATGGTAGCGATCAGAAATGCACTCTTGAGCTTTGGTGGTGGAACTGCACTGTCAGCAGCCTCAAGTCAACTTGGACGGTTATGAAACAACATCAGAGATGTTCAAAGAATATGCCACACTCAAGAGCCCGATCACGGGCTAGAATCACTGCCGGAAAGAAAGGATCTAATGAACATAAAAGCAAGGTGGCCGAGATCCGTAGAGTGGAAATACAACCGCAATTTTATGTTTTTGTCTTGGCCACCGCAAGAACTTATGTCGTAAATATGTCTGATGCATGTGCGTTTGAGCTACTCAACGATCAATTTAATAACCATCTACTCCCCAGACCAGTTCGTTGCACGATACCACAGCGCATCAGGAGTCTATCAACTATAATCTTTATCCACAATCCATCTTGACGGCTTTAGCCCTTTGGTCACCCAGGAGGCAAACGAGCTCTCGCATGAACCCAACTCTCCAGTATCAGTACTAGCTCTTCCTTAAGACCATCAGTACGAACCACGCCAGCTTGCGGGGCACTCAACTTCATGCTCCAGCTCATCGTGGAACCAAAGTGCTCCCACTGAATCTTACATTATTCCATTCAGCTCTTCTCCACAACGCTAGCAACCAAGTTCCCAACATCCAGTCACGCTCGTTGGATTCACACGGAGGGAGAATAAATCACATTCGCATGTTGCATCCCGGGATCAATATCCCTGATCTTCGAGCCATGTTTCCCGCACAGCCATCCATGCATCCATGCACATTCCTGAAGATGAGTTCACAGTTGGGCCACTGGGGCGGCTTTGAATATGCATGACACTGGATTTGCAACCTCTGCAGCACTCCCTGGGATGCAGGGAAAAGAGGTTCAGGGAGCTCTTGACAGAGTGAGGGGTACTGGAGCAACTGAATGGATCCGAACTCCGAAGCTGGGCAGCACTTGATTTAATCATTTAGGAAGTAAAACATTCTCCTGGGTAATTATGCATTGGAATGAGGAACTGGGAGCTGGGAACTGGATCGGCGGTGTTTGTGACGAGTGAGGAAGCTGGCATGATCAGAACCAGCTTCCCCGGGCCGAGCAAGCAATCGCATATAATTTCTTAAGTCTGTTTCATGGCCGAAATCATGGCAAAAGAAACTGAGCAGTGAGCCTTGTTTCTGCTCCGATGATGCAACTCTGACACCAGGTCCAACTCAGGTCTGACTATTGCCGTCCATCGTAAGCCTAGGAACTCTGTTCAAGAAGCGGGCCCGGTCTTCCGCCTCAGAGGCAGGAACGGCCTGAAATACGTTCACTGCAGCACTTCCTCGAGGTACCACATGCCTCGCCTTCAGGATTCATGTCCGCACAAGCACCCTCCAGAGTGGTAATGTGCATGCTCCACGACGTCGTGGGGAACTCGAACCACTTCCAGCCCCTAGCTCGGGGTGGGGTGGGGTGAGGTGAGGGAACCCAGAGGCTCAAGGTCTCATAATTTGGCGTCAATTCGGAATCTCCCACGTGCAGTTTGTGACAACTCAGGCTCTAGAACCAAGAGCTGTAGGAGTACCCCTTGATATTTTCAGATCAGCAACGGCCGAGAAACACTTCGTTTCAATTCTCAGTTTACAGAATGAACAGCACAAGGAAAAAAACCATAAAATCTTGTCCCTGTCCTTGAGTTCAGTTCTCGGCCTGTGGCTAAGTGAAAGAATGTAATGCCTATAGAGACTGTGTCATGGGTACTGGTGAACCGGACCATAAGGCTTGGCTTTGCTCTGTTTCGCTGGCATGATGAACCCGGCCATAGCTGGCATGGGATAGCTCGGATTGAACTCGCCAGCTGGTTAGGCAGCCCTGGCTGTGAATTTGGTGCACCTTTTTTAAGAAAAGGACGTCAAATAGTTGCAAGAATGAAGAGAGGTGCAATTTGCACGGGGACAGCAAGATTTGAATATTTCCTCGGCCTTTGAAATTGAACAGTTCATTATTATATTTTGACCAAAGTGAAGATCATGGGAGCGCATGATGGTTGAAACACGTCAAACAATTTCTGACTCTTCCAGCATGCGCATCAGCAAATTTAGCTGAAGGATCTACTTTTCAGCCGTCGAACCTTGTAGGGGGGAGATAGAGATAGATAGAGAGAGAGAGAGAGACTGAGCACACGTTTGGCGAGCAGCAAAAGGCACTTTCAACTGTTACAGCGAGTTTGGGCTCACCATCTATTTCGCAACAGAATTTAGGCCTGTTTGAGCTCTACTAGGAGTTCTTCTCGTCGGTAGATGGATCTGTGCAGAGCTTTTAAGTTCTCACTTCCGTTTGTCATGTCTTCAATTCTCTGTATGTGAGTCAAGTCACACGGGGAGCATCGAGAGCTCGGAAGTTATTTCTGCTCTCTGCTGAAGTATCTATTGAGAGTATGGTGCTCAAGTACATCTTCTCAGCCTTGAGCAATGCGACGTTTTGAACCTGCAGAAGTTGAACTCTGATACTGAAGTCATGCGCCAGACCGTTGTTGTGTGAGCAGTTTTGTTCCCTTGACCTCGAGCTCACTCGTAAATGGGTGCATGAGCTCGAGCTTCAGTTATCTCTGCTTCATCTTCCTCGACTGCTACTACTGCAACCGGACAATCACACTCTTCTTTCAGGTGGAAAGTTCAGCTGTAACAATGGCTCTATCGGAAGTGGCAGCCATGGGGACGTCAATCATAGCGGCGGCTCAGAGTGTCAAGACTCACGGAGAGAATTGGTACAAGATGTCGTCGGCGTGGGAGAAGTTTCCGGGCCAGGTGACCGATCTGCGTCAAAAGCACGCGAGCTTGGTGTCCATATTGACCAGATCTGGGATGGTGTTTGAAAATGCTGATACCACTTTGCTGGACCAGATGAGTGTGCTGAGCCAACAGCTTGACATGGAGGAGAGCAGGTTGGATCGCATGTCCGGTGGCTGTCTGTCCTGTTGCTTTCCACGGCTTACAGGGTTCCCGAATAAGATCGGCAACGGCATGCAAAATGTGATCGATGGATTCGATAAAATCCTCCAACGATTCGATCATTTGAGGAGTCTGTCCATTAGAATCATGTCCATGAGAAGATCTAACTTCGACGATCCTCATGCAAAGTAGTAGGTCCTGCCTAAAGACCGCACATGAGAGCTAGCTCTTTATTGAAGTAGTGGTCCTTCCATAATCTCAGCCACCCAACAACTCCAACAAGTGCTCGAGTCGCTGGAGCACGTCCAGGAGGACTTCCAGTGGGAAGCCCATCAAACAACACGTGCTCATGATATTTTTGATCAGAAAGCTTCTACTCAGATTTGGATCCAACCTTCCGGGTCTCCTATTGTAGATTACTATACTACAGACTTGCAGTGTGAAAAAGCAGCTCTTTACTCTGCATTCTGATCTAGCCGTTTGTAGTCCATTAACGTACAGGCATTGTGGCGTGTCTGTGCCTGCTGAACCAGAGCTTCGGTAATGTAATAGATGCTGCACCCTGTCAGCTCCTACTGTAGGCTGTAGGTCTTGCTTGCCCTCGATATAAAACTGTGAACCAAACCTGGCCGAGGAGGGTGGTGGGCGGGTTGCAGCCCTAGAGTTGTCCATCTTCCTCTCTCTTTCAATTCTTGACGAGCACAGTAATAGTTGAAAAATTTCCGCTCTGGATAATTGCACAAAGAACTAGTTTGTTCCCTACATTCAGTCGAAAGAGCTCTCATGGCTGTCTTCGGCATGAGTAGTAGTATTTCTAGTAATGGTGGTAGTAGCAGTAGCAGGTATTATAGTGACTTGAACGTTAACAGCATTGTTGATATCAAGCCCCACCCTTCCGACAGCGGCCACCAATTCTGAGGCAGTGAACTGCAGTCACGATTGACAGTCGTCGACAAGTTCATCACATGAACTCTGAGGAGGTGCGCGGTGAATGCAGGGGGGCTGGTTTTGTATGAGTAGAACTGTCATCGACATGATGCACCATGAGTTTCTCGAGAGCACTTCCGAGGTTTGTCTCTAGGGATCTTCATGAGTGCAGCGGGTAATCAAAATCACATTCCTTTTTTTAATTGGCTTGTTTCAATAGGGGTATATGCAACAACAAAGCCCACGACGCATATATCTGTGAAAAGCACGCACAGAGAGTGTTTCCTCTCGGGAACAGCTTGTATATGAACATAAATGTGCACTGAAATCGTAGCATAATCAACTCATAGCCCAGTTAGCTGAAGCTTTTCATTGATCGGTCGGTCGGCTTCGGATCGATTTTCATCTAGTACTGGTGCCGGATCGAGATCGGTTTCGCACGTACAGTATTGTTTGATTGCTTAAGATGACAACTCTGTAGCCAGAGTTGTCAGTCTGTCAGTCAGTGGCCTCAGAAACCGATGACAATGTAAACAGCTTAATCAGTCTCTGAGGTCTCACTTCTGCACTCTCTCTGATCATGGGGCCAGAGCAAGCTTGTATGCCGCTTGTGCATTCGCATGCCAATTCTTTCGCGCTCCTGCATAAAATTTGATGAAATTTTTGTTCACCTTGTCTCACATTGTCGTGCACCTCCTGATCTTAACTATCGTCTGGACAAGTCTATCAATTCCTACATCCTCGCTGCTGTGCGTGCAGGAAGCAGAACTCTTGGCGTATAAACTCTCCCAATACTAAAGAAAGCGTTTTTCTCAGCTTAGTGTTTAAACAACCGAACCAAATCAGTCAAGTCTACATCAAATTTAGTGTGCATACGAAACAATTTTCCTGAAGTGTGTCGATGAAAATTCAAATGTTCTGGAATGATTGGTTTAGGCTTCTGTGAATCAGAATTTTACCGAGCAACTTTTTATGACAATCTCCGAAAATCTAGTCTTTCTCACCCGCATTGAACACGATGCATTTGGGTAAAACGACCTTCGTGACAGTAGCATAATGATGCCTGTCATGTAAGACTCGATTCCGCCATGATGCAGGGGGTATCATCCTTGGGGTATAGCTTGGCTGATTGACTTGACCACGGTCGACTTCAAGTGAGCATGATTAGCATCGTTGGAGGCACTACTACAGTCCAACTATCATGTACTGTATTCAGGTGCTCTTGTTGTGGGCCTTGAGAAAACTGTATCTAGATTAGCCCCTGCTGTTCCAACGTATGCACTCTTCTTGCACTTTGTGTAGCTTTGTCACCAATGGTGATAGCGCGAAGGCGAAGCCTGCGCTTGTGGGACCAAGGACCAAGGATTGAGGAGATTGTGATGAGTCGAACGGGGATCGACCGTTTAGCGTCGAGTCCATGTTTGTCCGTCCACGAGAGAATTCAGCAGCAGCATCTGCAGATGATTGATCTTTATCTGTTGCTGTTCACATGAACTGAGGCAACGACAGCACACACTTACGACTGTACTTGATACTCTTCGCTGGGCCAGGTCATTTTACTAGCAGTTACTTGGCATCGTTCACTTCGTGCCCATGAACTCACCTGCAGTTTACGGCAGTTCGTCATAAGTCGATTCTCGCTTAACTGTCCTCACCTGATGTTGTGCTGACAGATTCATGCTCCACTGTTATCATATTTGTATATTCTGTAGGAGGCTATGGATACAAGCGCAATATCAGCGGAAACAAATTCAGACGTCTCGCAAGTTCGAGCGACCGCTGAATAAGGAAGATCCCCCAAGGAGCCAATTTTCAAAATCTTCATGCATTCACTGATTGGCGACGTGTTGGAATACTCACTTGCTCTGCTAAGTAGATGGGCCTGGACAAAGACACGCGTATACTTTCGAGCAATTTTGAAGTTCCAATATTGGATTAACCTAGTACAACTTCAAAGGCTTTCTTGCGTCTACACTATCAGCCACAAGTTGTTCACTTTACAAAAAACAGCTGTGACACAGTACACCATTTTCACAAGAGCATTCATAAGTACGCATTGGATATCTATAAAGATTGCCCTCTCTAGATTGGTACAAGCCTTTAGTTGCAATTGCAGGTGCACTATGGCAACGCTGTGAGTGGAACAATCCTCACGATCGATGTGAACTATTCTCATTCAGTCCTTAAACACTCCCGTGCATTACTTTCAACGCTGTGCCGTATACCTCCAGCAGTCTTCACATGCACGTGCACTGTGTTCTACTCCATGATTGCCATCTGTGAACCATGTGCCGTGTACCATAATTTATATTTACTCCATGGACACTAATATCGTACTCTCGTTCAGTTATTCTTAGAGTCTATGAGAGAGATTCGCCATATTCATTTAAAGTGAAGCTGTGACCAAGAAACGCGTGTTTTAGAGGATGTAGGACTGTTAATGACCAGATCTCGACAAACATTCCAAGCTTTTGAAAATTCCTTATATTACTATTTTGAAGTGCTCAACCACTGTTGCTTCTACATCAAAATTGTCTAGACACAGTACTACAAATATCACTATTCCATAAACACTGCTTTCGGTGAGCGTGCAGTTCGCTGTCTGCCACGAGATCCAATCGTTTACTAAGATATATTATGATAAAATATTTCTAGACTTTACATCAAATCGTACCTTCAGCTTTCAGCTTCGTTTCCTCATCTTCACCGAGGATTGTAAGCAGACGAGTTTTTCGAATCCCAAGTACCTACTGTGTTCATACTATGAGTTCTAAGAGGTGCTTCGGTACTCTCTGTTGATTCATCCTCAAAAGCAACCTTTTTAATTTTAGGCTTTACTAAGTTTTGGATGACGTTTGTACCCTCGATCTGTATGGCTTCAACAAGCCCTTGCACTATCCGACCCATGTCAGGCCGGTCAGCTCCTCGTTCTGAAATGCTGGTCCAACCGAGCTCAGCAAGCTTCCACACTGCCTCCACCTTGTAGTCACTACCCATCGCAGGATCAATTATGACAGAGATGTCCCCATGTGTCTTAACAAGTCGCGTCTGTGCAACGTATATCACTTCAGTTGTCAGGATAAACTCCACACAAAGCCGAAGCGAACATGGGACAGGAGAGAATTCTCAGAAAGGGCATTCAGAGGTGCCACCATTTGCAGATTGTGCTCTTACTGCACTGCAGGCTGCAGCCGTCTGACTGCGAACCCCATACAGAGAATATGGAGTCTCTAAACCGAGTACAAGATACTCATAGCTCTCGGAATGAAAACTGACTCAATCAGTAGCAAAATAAACAATTCAATATCGAGCAAAGCTTCTTTACCCATTCTATCATATGTATGTCGCTCCCGCCGTCTACTGGTTGAGATGAAGTCGGCTTCTTTCCTGTAATGAGCTCTAGCAAAACAACTCCGAAGCTGTACACATCGCTTTTCTGGTTCAGCCGTTGTCTGCCCGAAGAGTATCTGCAGGGTTGCAAAGAAGGTCAGTGCAGTTTCATTAAACAGAGGACACTGCTATGCATTTTCTCATCCAATGTGCAAGAGCAAGGGCTGTATGCTTACTCTGGATCAAGATATCCCAAGGTTCCTTTGACTGCTGTTGAGATACCAGTTTGGGACCCTTCGAATTCTGATTTGGACATTCCGAAGTCGGCAACTTTGGCATTCAGGTTCTCATCAAGGAGGATGTTGTTAGGCTTCACATCTCGATGTATAATGGGAGGTGAACAGAAGGTGTGCAGATAATCCAAGCCTGCACTCGTACAGAGAATTTCATGATTACACTTCTTTTGTTCCTACCGAGATCAGAAACCAAATCAGGGATTTTTACGAGTTAGGGACATAACTTTATAAGCTGGATAGTGCATCGATAAATATCAGTTTTTATCTTTCCACCTGAATCGGTGCAACTTATCATTTGTGACAACGCATTCTGACCTTGAGCTGCGTTCAGAGCAATTTCCAGGCGCTTCCTCCAGGACAACGGTTTCTTCCCCGGCTTTTTGTCTGGAAGATACGTTCATACACATTTGCAAATTTCTTCAGTAAATTTGAAGCGAATAGAAACTTCACTTCACCACACTTCCACGAGTTGCCTTTTCCACATAGAAAGCATACAGGTTTCATCTTCCAAGACTAAAGGTGAAGTTAGGGAATAGCTTACGATGCAAATGATCGCCAAGGGATCCATTCGGCATGTAGACATAGATGAGAATTTGCTGGTTGGAATCTTCACAGTAGCCAACGAGTGACACCAGATACTTGTGATGTACTCTCGAAAGCAGAACAACCTACATTAGGAACGAAGGTTACTCCAGGGCCGGCACAATACAAAGTCTTAGTCTAATTTGCATCATATAGCCCAGTAAGAACCGTGAACCAGCGAAAATTCTTTCTAACACTAAAAATTAATACACAGAAAGCTCTGATAGAAAAAGGTGCACAAAGTCTAATGGTGGAAGAATCACACCTCATTAACGAATTCAGCTTGTCCTTGATTAGAGTTGGCCGCGTTAACTTTCACAGCAACTTCCTGCCCGCTGGAGAGCTTCCCATGGTAGACCGGTCCAAAGGATCCCGCTCCAAGGACATTGTGGAAATTACACGTAATCCTTTCTATTTCTTCATAAGTGTAAGGTCTTGCTTGGTTTGTTTGCCCCATATCTAGAGCTTGTTTGGTATACTCTGAAAGTGAAACAACACAAAACATTAAAAAAAAAACTCAGCTGACAACCTCTCGAACTGTAGCCTGTCTATTGCACAATTACAGCGTCACAAGTTCGTTGTTTCATCGTTACATTTCCACTATTGACAATCAGGCGAAACAGAAATTACAATGATTAAATGGTTCAACTAAGTCGAGGCTTGTTCACACCCTTCTTTGAGTTGGCCGTTTGGGCTATTGTTTCTTTCATTCCTCTTCGGTAGTACATCAATACAGCTGCAATTATTGCCATTAGAACCGCAAGGCCGCCTACTGAAGGACCGAAAATTAGACCCTTGTTAAAGCTGGAAGAGTTGGATGTTGAACTTCCTGATCCTGGTGAATTCTCCTCACAAGTCTTATTCCCTGGAAGACAAAGTAAATTTCCTGAAAACCTGCACCACGTTCACAGTGTTCACAAGTTTCTTGTTCAACCATCTCAACTCCTGCTTGCGATTTCTAGTATGAACGCTTTTCTTGGACCTCGAACGAGGTAACACTTTATTCTGGGAGCTGAGTGCCAGGCTTACGTGAAAGTGAAATTTCTGTCGTTGGAGCTGTCAAGCGCAAGAAGACTCTGCGGTACTACTCCATACAAGGTGTTGTTGTCCAAGAACCTTCACAAGAGGAGGATTAAAAGTACTGCGGTTAGAATCAATTTGATATTAGAATACTCATGAAAGGATGTACTTCATGTATGAGCTGGTGGAAGAATGAAGCTCCTAATACTTACAGCTCTTGTAGTAAAGGAAGCTCCGAGAGGTTTGACGGAATGGGCCCCGTCAGATTATTATTTTGCAGATATCTGTCAAGAAATCAGTCAGATATGAGAAGGCAATAAGTTTCCACCTGTTTGGAGCTGTTAGCTGTTCTCTGTCATTAGAAGAAACAAAAAAACAGATAGGATTCAAAATCGACTATGAAGCGTGACAAAGTCTTACGTTCTAGTCATAATCTAGACTCAATGATGGGGAATTTGGTTGTCGAATAATCAGGCATTCAACAGGGCCATGATACCAAAAAATTGGTAAAGGGACTGATTTTAAAGCGAATAAAGGCAGCACAAATTATGCAGTAAGGCTTGTTCTTCTCGAGGGACGACGTGAAGAAGGGCATCGCATGAATGCACTGCCGTACACGAGAGTGACAATTGTAAGCTAAAAAGCTTAACGCTTACTTATTCATACTGGAGACAGAGGGGATGCATCGAATAAAAAGCGCGATGAAAAACCATCCACAAGAGTTCAAAGCAAAGGCCCACAAAGGCCAGATATAAAACCAACCCAGGGGCCAAAAGGAAAGGAGAGAGCTGATCTCTGTCGTGATCTCTTATTCATACTTACATAGTTCTGATCTTCTGCAAGCTGCTAAAGTTCGGTATGAGTCCTTTGAAGTTGTTGGAGTCGAGCCACCTGTCGAGGTCACCAAGACTTCAAATTATCTTTTGCTACTAGATTCAGAGGAGTTATATTCATAGATTATAACTCCAGAGGGGAGATATATCTCCGCATTGAATTCCCCAACCCTGAACATCCTGGTATTGACTTTCGCACATTGTATAAATCATCAAATTGAAAGACGCAAACACAAGACTTACAGGTCCGTCAACTCCGTGAGGCTGACTAATTCTAGCGGTATGCTGCCACCGAGACCAGAATTTGAAAGTTTCCTGTCGAGAACAATTGTAGGGTTTAGGATGCTTTCCATCTCTGAACGAACTTCCCCTCGAATTATCTAGTGTGCTAATCACCGACCATGCTCAGAGCGGTCAATGTTTGTAGAACGCACAGACTTTCAGAGAAACATCAAGAGGAACCATGAACTTACAACTGAGTCACTCTCGAAGGTTGAAGGTGACTGCACGAAAGCCAGCCCCATGGGACAGGGAAACAAGGATCTCCGATCGATTCCACCAGGCCCAATCTAGCCCGGATGGCATTCAAAAAGCGCACTGATCAAAGAGGATGTGTTTGTCAGCTGCAGATGCTCTCTATACCTGAACTGCTGAACTGTACTGCTCATTACTGATTATAAGAACTGACAGATACAAGAGTTGAACAACGCACCATCGTCTGGATCAGTGCTGGACGAGTTCACGTCCAACAAGCCGTACATTTCTATCCCGTTCAAAATCGGATTTGAAACCGACGAAGGCGCACTCTGAAGGGTAAAATTGGCAAAAGTCCCCGAGATCGACTTCACCGCTATAAAACCGAAGCCATTAGCCTGGGGTGATATTTCTTGGAGTAGCTCCCCGTTTAGGAGAAGACTGAACTTGCGCAGACCGCTCGTGCCGTTAAGCTCCTGAAAATACAACGCCATGTAGTACTCACTGCTCTTTCCGTCGATCGGAAAGTGCATCACCACTGACTTACCGAAGGCCCAAGCATCCATCATCACTTGCACCGGCGGTCGGTTGAAAGTTGTCATAGGAGCAAGCACTGTCTGATTCTCCACCAAATCTTGGTTCCTGTTGAAATTCTCTATTACTACTTGGTCTTCGACTTGAACATTTCCCGATGAAAGCTTATCTCCATACTGATACCAAATGCGATCGTACGGATCGTCTGGGTATCTGCTCCACAAGTTCACATCAATTGTTAGAGCCATTAAACCACAATCACATCGTCCGCAGAATTTGAGTCTACAGGATCTAATACAACACTGTATCGCGGATATATTCCAACAAACTTGGGAGTGCGCAGCTATGGAGTGGTTGCTGCATGACATTAGACCTGTCTCTTGCTCATTGCAACACTAACCGAGGGTCTCATTCTGTTAATAATCGAGGCCTGCTAAGAAGTCAATCTTGTCATTTCTACACACGGGCGAAACCAGAATTGTTACAAAAAGGTCCAGCTCATGCAGCACTATGTTGCATAAAAGGGGGCCAGCCCCCGTGCCCTCGGCTCCGGCCCTTAGGCCTCCCTTTGGCACTCTCCACGAGGCCCAGAGGGCGCGAATTCCTGAACTCACAGCCCGGGTCGAGGTCGGTCCTACGGAAAAGTGGTAATTTCGAAATAACACAGCGTATAAAAGCCATACAGTTTCAATAATTTAAGAAACCCCCATCACGTTTGGGGCAAAAATAATGCATTGGATGGATGCCTAGGCATTGAACCTGGGATGGATTCATAACTAAAGGCCGGGATTACTCCCAGAATAAGCTTGATTCTGCTCCGAATAATGGAGATACGGACGCGCCAGACGCGCTTGAGCAACTGCCCGATTTGTATGTTCAAAGGAGGTTTAAAGGAGTTCTCAAGACGTCACCGGTGGGGAACCGCCTGCATCGCCGCGATCCGAACTCTTCACCGGACCATTCAATCGGTACGAGCCGAAGGGCGGTGTGTACAAAGGGCAGGGATGTAGTCAACGCGAGCAGATGACTCCCGGTTACTAGGAATTCCTCGTTGAAGATCAATAATTTCAATGATCTATCCCATCACGATGAATTTTCAAAAGATTACCCGAATCTTTCGGCCGAGCTTATAAACTCCTTGAGTCCATGAGTGTAGGACGCGTGCCGCCGATAACATCTAATGGCACCACAGACCTGCCATTGCGTCAAACTTCCATCGGCTGGACGCGGATTGTCCCCCTTAGAAGCTGTCCACATGGAGCAAGTCCCCGCGAACCTAGTTAGCAGGCCGAGGTCTCGTTCGTTACCGGAATTAACCAGACAAATCACTTCAAAACTAAGAACGGCGATGCACCAGCACCCATAGAAACAAGAAATAGCTCTCAATCTGTCAATCATTACTATGTCTGGACTGCTAAGTTTCCCCCCGTTGAGTCAAATTAAAGCGCAGGCTCCACTCCTGGTGGTGCCCTTCCGTCAATTCCTTTAACTTTCAGCCTTGCGACCATACTTCCCCCGGAACACAAAAACTTTGATTTCTCATGGAGGTGCGGGCGGAGTCATCAAATTCCTAGTCACCCGCCGATTCCTAGTCGTCATCGTTTATGGCTCTTCATCTGTCACAATCAATTCGGCCTCAAAACAAAACTGTGATATATAAATCCTGGGGTAAAGTCCTTATGAAGGTTTGATGCTGTCAGGGACAATCTCGAATGTTTCAAATGTATAGGTGAGAACATAACTGCGATTTGAACTTCAAAAGATTGAATGATGAGTTCGATCTCGGGGCACAGAATTCTCGAGAATTCATTCCCAGATAGACAACTCTTCATTCTAGAATTCTCTATCTGGGATGATCTCATCGATGTCAAATACATAGGTAACAAAACTGGGAGATAACTTGCTTTGACATTCCTTGGCACTGTGAGATTGGGTTACAGGCGGTGTGAAGGATTTACGGAGGTTCGTACCGTGGACTCGACAAGCAGCAGCGACCAGCAGTCCATCTCCAATGGTTGACGAGCAGTTTGTTCTTGAACACGTCCACATACATGTCATCGTCCATAGGGCGCAGCTCCAGCGAATTGATGAAAGGATTGCCTGTTTTGCGGACCAGGCAAACATTCATGACGGAGCTTGTGGAGCGAACGATGGTCTCCGCTGTGAGTGGAGAGGTGACTCCATCCTTGAGATCACTTCTAAAGTCGGTTACAGCGGACACCTCCACGGTCTTCCAGAGACTGGAAAACACTGTCAAATCAAAGCTTATGGGCCCCTCGGAAAGATCAGAGAAGTTGCCCCACAAAAATCCAGCTCGAACAAGATACGTTTTGTTCACTTCTACAGGCAATCCGTAGCAAAATTTTGATCGAGACTCGTTGAAGTATCTAAATGAATGTAGCTGCTCTGCCCAATCTCCCTGCCAAGTCCACACTGGTCCAGAGTCGTACCCACCCAGAATGTAATTATCATCATTGCTCCATTTGATACCACTATTAGAAGTGTAATTCTTTTGACTCGCGCTACCGCAGTCGATGCTTATGAAACCTGTCACAAGAACAATAGATTCAAATCACTTGCAGAAATCCTTGAGTGCAGATTTTGAACCTAATCAAGCTTATCGGACAATTTTCCGTTCTATCAATTATTGCCAGCCTTTTGGCATATTCAAGAAAATGATCTTGACGGACAACTGGAGCTCCACTTTGTAAAATGTTGAGGCAGACAGTGTGAGTTAAGCTTCATGAAGCTTATATGCATGATATCTATCTTCTACAAGCGATCTTCACAACCCTCCATTGCGATCGAGTGCAACCGTTGTGGAGTTTTCACATCCCACAGGTCCACTGGAAATACAATGCTTTGTTGGGAATCTGCAAAATCAGAGGGGCAGCTTCTGACAGTTTATTACCTGGCTGTGCAGCAGTAGGCAGTGCTCTGAAACAAAGCAGTAGAAGCGTGAGCGACTCTAATAAGAGAGCACGGATCCAGGTACTGATCATTGTACCCAAATTCACAAACCTTCACACTACACCTGAATAGGCTCCTTATCTTCTGGACGACTTCTGGCCCTCGACAAGCGGGTACTTCAACTCAAACACTCCAGTGCATGACATTGTACCACAGTCCCGCCGTGTGTATCAACACTCAAATCGTTTACTGCAAGCTCGAGTGATACCATGTACACCAACACTCGATTTGATGCCCATTGATGACAAGTCTCACATAGGCTGCAGGATCTGATGGTGATCTAAGTTCATTGTACACTACCGAGTTCTTCTAGGGCATGTCATTTCCAAACATGATCTGACATGATCGTCGAGCGAGCAACTTGAGTATGATGCATATAATATTGGAAAATTTCTGTTTCTGGCTTACGAGAAAAGCAACCACACTGAAGCATGGGCAGCAGCAGCTCACTGACACACAATCCGAACTGTTAGCTTTGACACGCAGTAAAGAATCTGCTCCAACTTTCACCTTCGAAGCATTAACGAGATCACTGCTGAATCCAGGTCCTTAGGTGTAGGTGCCACTAGGCCTGTCTGATCCAGACATATTCCACTACTCCCGCACTGTTTCGGCATATTTTAAGGGAAAATAAAATGGTAACCAATTAGAGCTGAGCCCAAGAATTCAACACGCATATCATTGTATCCAATGCTTTGTACCAAAAGAATGAAGACACTGGAGGGAGAAGGTGGACTCAGTCTGCTGTAGACTCTGGGGCTTCGCCTCGGTAACGTACTGTAAGTCAACGCTTGGAGATGAAGACATCCTTGTCGTCTTTGGAAGGTCCATATAACCCCGGTAGTACAATCTTGTATTGTAAGATATGACCATGCAACCGTCAGCAGTGTTTGCTCCTGTGGTAGCCGTGACCAACGCCGGCAGCTGCAGTTCATTTCCGTAGTGAAGCAAAAGGATCAGAGCTGAATGTATGAAAGAATGGCGACGGCAGAAGATGATCAGGAGGCTAAAAATGCACTGCATCATGTAGAAAAGAGAACAAGCTGGTGAACCCAAATGTCAGGAGGGACCTATGACTTCCATCGGGCATCTTTCTGAAAGTCATGTCGTTGAGCAGGTGTGCGCAGGCATAAAGCAGTGCTAATGCATAATTTTACTTGGACGTTTGAGTCGTTGGGTTACCACAACCCCAAACCTGAAAGTTCCAGTTATGACCCGCTGTTTGTATCAAATCTTGAAATTATGACGATAGTGACGATAATGTGTACCAGTTAGATTCATAACAACGCATAAATATTTGTTCGAGACTAATCAAACCATTTGCTAAGCTTTGATTTCATTCAGAAGACAATTGCGTTTATTTGTCAAGTCATGATTGCGATTGGATAGTCCGGATACAATATAACAGCTTCATTTCCCGGCATATATATATATATATATATATATATATATATATATATATATGTTCTCATGATGTCTTGCACATGTAAACGTTGTTTGATGCTCCATATCTTGATTGGGTTTGTGGTCGATGCCCGTTGCCCCCAGATTTGTTCAACGCCGTCGGTATCTTCACGCCAGCACATGACTTTCTTCATGTGATGCTTTGTTGGTGTCGTGACTGTCATCTTGGATTGCCCTTTCATGCGTCTGCTTGACATTGTTTTCAAATCTTTGAAAAGTGCATTAGAGAAAGCAATCAATTCTTGCGCTATAGAGAGAGTGATCAACGAATCCTTGTTATCAACTCTATGATGGTCAAGGCAAGCTTTTCATTGTCGAGATGGGTTCACAAAACGATATCTTCAGATTATTGTTTTACTATTCAGTCCAGTACTTTCTTAAACCTCCTTCTTTTCCTTTACAGAAATAAAAAAACTCGTCAGCAAGTCCAGCACTATCATAGTGCTGGACTTGCTGACGAGTTTTTTGTTCCATTTCAGACGTTGTGAATTCTGCTCCTAGGCTCAAAGTTAAACACTTTCCAAACTCTCTAGCTCTTTGTCCGAGAATTTCTTCTACTGTAACAGCTTGTTTGGAAGTTCTCACATTTAATATGTGGACAAAATCAGTACCCCTGATCATGACTTTATTTGAGGGATAGAAAAAGCAGTGCATGGCTCCAGTTCTCGGGTGTACATCCTACTAATTCTTGTTGGGGAATATTAGTCTTCTTGACTTTCCAACAGGCCCATACCTTTGCCACTCTTGCTTCTTCAAATAGCAAAAACTCTTCCCTACCTTGAATATTAACGGTGTATGTCTATGGGTTCTTGTAGGCTCTATATACAAATTCATAAAACGCATGTTAAAAAGTGTGTTTGTATCTTCTGAGGGTGGCTCGAGCTTCGTACTCAAGGACTCAGGTATCGTCGTGGGTTCAAGACCCCAAGCTTGCATAAATAGATATTATGATATCCGGTCGGGTGATTTCGGTCTACCTTAAGTTTTAATGTGAATCTAAAATCAGAGCATAGAAGTAGAAGAGAAGTCAAAAGGAGTGAAGCGTGGGGCCGTAGCTAAAAGGTAGCGAGAACAACCAAAGTCGACAAGGTTACTCTCCATCAGCAGACAGTACGATTTCACTACACGCCACCTCAAAACAAGATAAGCCATTAGAAAATACAAACGCGTCCCCTTCTCCCTAAAACTGTGGGTAAAACTTTTGCTCCATCTCGGTTCTTACTTTCGAATAAGAATATAAAATATATACAGTATGTTCTTTCATGGATTCTTACCAAAAGATAGATTTAAAAATGGAATCAAGTCACAAGAATTTCCAAAATCCTTTACTTGGGTAGGGTATCTATTGAGGACAAAAGATTAGAAAGAGCATCGATGGATTTCAAAAGATTTCAGGACTATTCTATCAAGAGCAAATATTCTTATCTTGATAAGCAATTACCATGATGTCACTGTGTTCGCTATTGGACTCGAATCGGAAGCAGTTCGTTTTATTCCCCGGAGTACGAAGGTACAGGAGGATGCAACGATCTACACATATCCCCATGAACTGATTGGATGTGGTCAAACAACATGATGGCAACATGCTGTAAAATGATTCCTGAAAGCGACAGGCATACAGAAACATCCATGTTCCAATTTGTGGAACGATTAATGATAGACGTGTTAAAAGACTCGGAAGGAGACTCCGTGACACCAAGTTGAGAGGCTCCTAGGGTAGGTTTAGACTTCGTCCTTACGAAGGTGACTTTCTCCTGCTTGTCCTTTCTAGTGCCAGCCTATGGTTCTCTGGTCTCTCTATATTTCTTGAGGTGGGGCTGAATTGTCGTGTGATTACGGTCGACTCTATCTGAGTGCAACACCTTGGGAGTAACCTCTTTTATTGCACTTAGCGAGCTTCTTCATTTATGTAGTTACTATATAATTGCAATTTACCTAGAAAATTCACTCATCAAGAGTTCAGGGTCTGGATTTAAAAAATAAAATTGTAATGCAATTTTAACTGAAATTGCACTTATGGGGGACAAACCAGGTTTAGCAACGAGGACAATTTACTAATTACTTCATACTTTACACATTTATAATAAATGCACTTGCACTTAGAGAGTTGTATGTAGTGACCTAAGGATTACAAGTGAGTTGCCCGTAGGCAAAATCTGCAATCTGCACTTAGCCCGTGTATATTTCTTGCATTTATCGAGGCTCAACAACATATTGAGATTGCGCTCAAAGAGAGCATATGCACATGTAAAGTAGAACTGCATAGTAACCTATCAACATGGCTAACCTTGCTTATTCTTTATAAGTGAAAATTTCTCGTTTCTAAAAGCTTTTAGAAAAAGTAAGTCCTGAACCCTAAAGTGCAATTTCTAGGTCAATTGCACTTAGACAGGTGTTAGGTAAACCCAAAATCTTTGTAAATGCAACTTTAGAGTTATTGCTCTAAGAGAGAGTCTATTGTACAAGGCATGATCCTTGTGTGCTCATTTGATCTCTTGTGTATTCCAAGGCAAATATTTATGAGTATTTTAAGAGTCTGACCTAACAACATTTTTAAAATTTAAAGTTGGATAGTAAAATTCACACACTAGAGATTATTTGGAATTAGTTTTAGAAAACTTTGAATGTTCCGTGGGACCAGATTATGCTATCATATAGTTTACAACTGGGCTTGTGTTAAGACCAAGGTTTTGACTCAATTGGAGTTTTAAGGACTGAATCATTGCTTGAAGTTTGTGTACAATATCAAAGTTACAAAATCTCATTGCAACTCTCACTGTCACAAAAAAAAGTGATTACAAATTTTGCTATTGGAAGTTTTGATCTATTAAATTTTCTACAATTGAAGCTTGGATGATAAGAAATTTTCATATAAAATATGAAAGCATTATGACCTAAAAATTATAACTTGTGATTTTTTTTTATACTGAGATATGCATATTACATAGTGGTACAATGTATGTTTATAGAATTATTTTGACAGATTTGGAAATGAATAACATTACAAATTTTTTTGACATCACAAAAAATTATGAACACAATTACTTCATAAGTTTGGACGAGAGTTAATAATCCAATCGTGTGATCTAAGGAACTTCTCATGGGATGTTTTGATGGGCTGCAATTGATTTGAATATAAAATGGCAAGAAAAAAATTCCATCTCACACAAGGATCAAGAAGATTTTTCTATAGTTAGATACTTAGGTGTTCTCAAAGTGAAGCAAAATTTTTCATAAATAAGTGATGAACTCGAAGTGAAATCTCTGAGGTGGAGTAACTTTCATGAGTTCTCATGTTGTGAGTTTATAGCATGATGAATTACAATTATATGGTTTAGTTTTTCGAGTTTATAGCAAGGTTTAGATTATAAACTTAAGTTATATTTTGAACTTGACATATTGAATCAATTAGAAGATATATTTATGCTGATTTTATAATGATAATTTAACTTTGAATATTGAGTTTTATGATATAATAAAGTGATCAACTATCAATAATTTAGGTTTATTTGTTGGGATTCATTCCAGATTTTAGAACTCCGTTTTAAAATACTATCAATAGGGGATGTAACTGTGACATGACAGTATTGAATGATGTTTAGACTCATTCACATACTATATATTATACTAACTAATTAGTAAATTTTGAGCATAATTTTTTGATTTTTTGAATAAAGAATGTCATGTTTGGAAAAATGATGGATCCCAAATACGAATAAGTCTTTTAGTGCAAAATGCCACAAAGAAGTGTTAATCTATTGAAGGAGTTGAAATAGAAATGAGACATGAGGAGTCTCAAAATTTAGGGCAATAGATGTTGTGAATTGTAGTCAAGGAGAGAAAGAAGCAATTATGTGCAGAATTCTTGTAATCCATAATAAAGAAGCGAGTGTCAATTTTATTAGATGCGTAGGAGTCAATTCTATTATCGCTAGTCCAAAAATTGCCATCAAGATTGAACCGGACTTCACAAGAAGAAAGTGATACCAATATCACTAGTATGGATGCTCTTGTTGAAAGATATATACATTGAAATAAACTTTAAAAAAAAATTTAAAGCTGATTTCAATTTTGCCAAATCATTGGATAAGAGATGAAGAATTTTTTATTTTATAAAATATGTGATTATATCCTTAAAAGTAACAAGGAAATGAAGACATGCCAATCCTTAACAACTTTTGAAGAAGTCCAAGGCTGTAAACATTATTTTTTGATTACTTCATGAAGTGTTGAAGGTGACTATAACATTTCACAGAGCAACATGATAACATGCAAGCTGCAATCAAAGGCGCTTACTTGTTGAGCCACCTTCAAGATTGAATGATGGAGCAAGAAAGTGAGAAATACATGGAGAAAATAGCTATAGTTACAGTTAGATTGAGCAAAGTGAGACTAGATTGTTGTTGTGATAATGGTGAAAGGAGGGACGTTGATATCAATATGAAAATGATAAATGAAAACATGCTTTGATTTTATTGTGAATTTGAAAAGGACGAGACTCCAGTGTATATCATGCTCATAAGTGTGAATTTAAATTGGTAAGTATCTAACATAATCCTAATTAAAACTTACGTTCTAGTTACTCATGATAAACATAATAGTTTTTTCAAGTCGTGGGGGAGAGGTGAGGACACTAACTTGCAGAAAAGCATAAAAAAAGGTATCAAAAAATTACAAACTAGCATGTTTGAAAATAGGAGCTCTTGTTTGGAGAAGGTAATCAATCTAAAAGTTGACAACATCATTCACAAGGAGTGGAGAAGGTCCAACTAAAGTGATTGTTTTTTCTGACAGAGCTTGTGGAGAGATAGGACAAATAAGATCATTTAGGAGGAGGCTGTGGATTTGCACCTGAATGATAAACAACAGACTCGCTTTGATAAAATCATTCAAGGATGTATTAAAACAAAGATAACTTTTATTACATAGAAGAATGTACAAAGTCCAAGATTGAGACATGGACCATGGAGTTATTCAAAAAATTTCTTGGCCTGATTGAACTGAAAGTTGGATAAGAGGGCATCTAGAACATCCCCCTTTGCAGGAAGTATGTCAAGGTTGATTTCAAGAGGATTATAGAACAGGTTATCCTTTGACATCGGAGAAGATCCATCAATTCTTGCAAGGGGCAGAGTAGATCTACCATAATGAGCAGTGTTTGACTGTTGCTCATATGGTCTAGTATAAGGGTGTTGATTTGGTTCTGCAACATCTTGATGTGCTTGGTAGTTGGCACGAGTTTTTCCAAACTCCTCAAGCTCTTCTAAGAATTGATCTTCATCTTCTACAGGCTTTTTCAGAAGGACAGTTGCCAAGTTTAAAATTGGTGTTTTTTTTTGCTCCTCTTCATTATTATGAGTCTTTATTCTTCAAACATGAAGGAAGAATTTCTTTGGAGTGATTGAGTCTTTTACATCTTCTCTTCAATACCACGTAAGTCTTTCATATATCACTTCATTGGTTGGTCTTCACACATTGTCGACTCTTGATTAGTGATACATGTATGGCTTCCATTGATATTTTTGCATTCTTTGTATTCTGCATATGAAAGGTAGTTATTTTGATTGATTTGACAACGACATGAAGAAAATGTTAATCTTCGAGAGGTACTTGATTCACATGACTCTCTTTGCCATTTTGGTCAAAGATAGCTCATTTACAATGAAATAGCTCAAGATGCTCACCATATCCACTTCCTCCCGGATGCCTTAAAATCTACTCCCTTGCACAAGCTTGATGTC
The DNA here is from genome assembly GCA_014180765.2 of Marchantia paleacea. Lineage (NCBI taxonomy): Eukaryota > Viridiplantae > Streptophyta > Marchantiopsida > Marchantiales > Marchantiaceae > Marchantia > Marchantia paleacea. Next base: position 3,572,436 of record MUAA02000008.1, on the reverse strand, counting down.
ATCTGTAAGCTTTATGACCTTTGAGGAACATCTTTCGAGAATTTCTTCTTTAGAGACGGTGTTATCTTCTTCTACCTCTTCCATTCCAAAGCGGTGTGCATTGTGAAAATCATATTCTAGAGGGACTAAACAAGATCGAGATGAAATATGAGATGGAAAAGGTCAGAGTACTTTTGGACATTTTTTCTATCTTTTTCCACAAAGCCAAGATGCATGCATGCATGCGTACACTCAAACTGTAGAAAAGAATCTTATTTCCCCTCCGTGAATCATGAAGATCTTGTGACAAGCCATGATCATATCAATCGTTGTCATTTTTTTTATGTACTCTTGATCAAGATGGTGCTTTCAAGCAAGAGTTTTAATGTTTTCCTCTCTAAAGGCAGCGAAAACCAGCAAACACATTTCACAAAATCTAGGCTTATATAAGCTTCAAAGAGCTACTTGTAGGCACAAGCTCCATGATTTCCTTCAACAACATAATATCTATAGCAAAAAAAAGAAACCAAGTTGTGAACTAATACACATATCACTTTGAGATTTGTAAATCAATAGAGAAAAATTATAAAAAAACATGTATCGGGTTGAGAATCAACAATGATAAGAAGAAGATGCAAGCATGTAAAGTTTGCAATGTGGAAAAGCCCCACATACAATCATTTCCTGATACACCCAAACATGCAAGTGACATCTTGGATGTTGTGTTCTCAGATCTTGATTACTCAGATACAACTAGCTTTGGTGGTGCAAAATACATGGCTATTTGAATTATTGAGTTCTCACGCTATGATGGAATAGCTTTTCTCAAATCCAAAGATCAATCTACAATTGCTTATAAGATATGGAGAAGAAGGTGCAAAGAAAAACTAAAAGGAAGGTGAAAACCTTCTTGACTTATCAAGAGTTTTTTAACTACACTCTTGGTTCACATTTCAAGATTGAATAAATCAAGCATGCAATTACTGCAGCATACATACATGAGACTGTGGGTAGGCAGAAAAGATGATGAAAATTGTGTTTGAAGGAATACACACACTTATTAAGGATGCAGATCTTGATAGGTGATATTGTACATATGCAACCAAGTTTGTCATGCAAAGCTTGGAGATAAAACTCATTATGAAGCATTCTTTGGAGAGAAATCTTCATATGCTTATGCTCATCCTTTTGGTTGTAAACATGATGTCATGTTTTTAAGGAGAAAAGAAGGAAGCTTGATGATAAGGCCAAGAGAGGAGTGTTTATGGACTACTCCAAGACAAAGAAGGGGTATGAGATCTTTCTACCTATTTCCATAGAAGTCATCATAAGTCATGATGTAGTGTTTTTTGATGCAAAGGTAGAAGCAAATTTCCCTAATTCATCTCTATGTGAAAAAAGGACTCTGAAGTATATGAAAGTGGGATTAGCATGTCTAAATTTGAATTAGATCATACTTCAAAATAAATTTTGGAACCACATCTTGAAGGATCTATATTAGGTCTTGATTAAGATATAGAACTTAATCTAGAGTTTACAATTATAGAGGAACCAAGTATAGTTAGACAAGAATCAATGCATTATCTCATAAAGAGGAGAGAGACATAGCAAAATAACAAAAAGGATGGGAATACCCCATCAAATCGTACAAGGATGGAACCAAATAGGTAACATGGAGCTAGGTCCCAAAAAATCAAAAATAATATTGATCTAGCAGACATTGTTCAAGGTCCAAGGAGGAGACATTTCTTCGCTCTGAGAATGCCTGAGCGCATGGCTGTAAAAGAACCCTCCTCAACCTTGTGTGAGTTGACAATCTCTTCTTCTTCTCCTCAACACTCCACATTCGAGTTCATTACAACCGGTAAAACTTCAGTGGAAGAAGATTATGATATCTAATGATTGGACTGAAAACTCTTGTCTAAACTTCACAAAAAATTGCTCTACAACCTTTTTGTTCCTCAGAAAAGTTTCATATGTTTCTCTCCTCTAGATCTCTCAGAACAATTGTTGAGTTACACACTATATCACAAGGCAATATGCAGACCCATGTGTACTCAAACCATTACACATCCCAATCCTTGATTCCAATTGCTCTCAAATTTCATAACAAGGTCACTTATTATCCAAAATTTAATTATTAAAATTTTTATTGATAAAACTTTCTGATAGCAAAAGATATGATTTCTGTACTAACTTTGTGACATTCAGTGCAATCCTACAACTCTTACTGTATATAAAAACTTGAAGTTATCACTCCGTCTTCAAAACTCTTCCAATTGAGTCTAAATTTCAATCTAAGCACAAACCTAAGTCGTAAACTATATTTCAATTGAATCAGATCTCTCAAAACCCTCGCAAGATTCTCAATAACACCCCAAATATACTCAAAGATCTAAATTTTTCTCTCTATATTTGAATCATCATATCAAAGTGCTAATGATTACATTATACCTCAAATACATCCATTCTTAAGCACTTTTTGTAGCTGTTCGAGTCAGTTCTCCAACCCTTTCCTCAAATCTCCAAATGTCCCCCTAGAAGGTTTTCAAAAGTCCTCAAAACCTCAAAGAAGTTGCCCAAATGCCATTATTCGCCCAAACTCCAAGACTAATGAGAATGAAGAGTGTCATTTTGACATCTAGTGTGGCCAAATTAGCTCCATATTAACTTAGAGCTTTACAACTTTTCTAAATACTCTACTTAGCCATCATATACACAACATGAGTCAAAATGACAACTCGAAACCGGCTAAGTATGAACGAAACTACAAACGGAACCGAGGAGTTTATAACTTGAGAATAATACTCCTCGCCAAAATCCCTAACAATCAACTCCCTATGGCTTGTTTTCGGTAAATAATAGTGATGGATTGGAACCCACGTGTTGAAAGCCACCACTACTAGTAAGTTCAAATCCATAGCGTCCAAACTAAATCAAAACGTATACTATGAAGTCCCAAATCATGCCATAGGAAACAACTGTAAGAATAATCGGGTCTGGAAAGTTTATCACTTGTTGCATAAAGTTATCTCTAAAGTGATATACTAACCACGCCTGAAAGTGATCACGATGAAGACATCGAATGTTGATCACAAATAGATTGGACATCGGTACATATGGAGGATCATGTTGTCCTCTATCCATGTCCTACGTCGACTCCACTTTGATCACATAAGCTCCTTAGTCAGCAAAGTGATGTGTCTAGATCTCTTCCATATCCTTGCCACCCTGATCGCGCTTTATATTTGATAAGGTTCAAGATAATATCTCTTGGAGCCTTTTCAACATCATGGCCCTACAAAATCGATCCAACCGTGAGCTCTTAACAACCTTACAATAAGCCGTCGGTTATCCTAACCTAAAGTATCGCCGTCATGACAACAACTTTGAAGATGACACATGTCATCATCTTCTCATAGTAACCGCATCACAACACGACAACATTACTTACATTACATTGGTTAGATTGCTACACTACAATTGATACACTTCAGCAATGCGGATTGGAAAGGTTGTCAGACTACACAATGTTCAATTAATAATCTGCTTTCATGTTAGGAGTTGTTATCATATCTTGGTCTAACAAGATGCAAACTATATCACATGATGTTCAGTTAGTGATATGCTTTCATGTTATGATGTGCTATAGTATCTTGGTCTAACAAGAAGCAAATTATAGTCACCATCTCATCATGTGAAGCATGAGTATGCAATTGTTGCTAGTGATGCAAAGGAAGCTTTTTGGCTTCTTAAGGCACTATGTGATTATCAAATAGAACAACCACCTTATGTTATGATCTATGAGGATAATACATCATGTTTAGAGATTGCTAAGAATCCAAGTCACTATGGACGTACCATACATTTCGATATTCAGCACCACTTCATCAGGCAATGTGGAGAGAGGATAAGTGCAACTCAAGTACTGTTCGAGTGAACAAACGGCTGCAGACATGTTCACTAAAGTACTCCCTACGGCTAAGTTCAATGCTTGTAGAGATATTGTGGGACTAGTTCCAAAGCTTGGAGAAGTGTAGTCTTGGTCATGGAGGAGTGTTGGATATCCCCATTTAGTAGGACTCATTTTAGCTTCTAGTTGGGCCTCTACTCCCATAGTTTAAGCTGCATACCAGGTTACATTGAGGAGTGAAGAAGAGAATAGGGTTTGCATCTAAGCTTAGGGTTGAAGCTATGAGATGCACCTTGACTTGTAAGTCTAGGTTTTGTACTCTGCTGGTTTAGAAATCAACAATGCATCGTATTGAATATTTGGAATTGCATGCTTGGTCTGAATAAAAAGTATGTAATTTGTTGATTCTTGCAACATCCACGCCGTTGGTTATGGGTTGGCTTTATGTAAGTATAGGTTTTGTACTTTGCGGCTTTAGAAATCAACAATGTATTATATTCAATATTCGGAATGGTATGCTTCATTTGAATACAAAGTATATGATTTGTTGATTCTTGCAACATCCATGCCCTCGGTTATGGGTTAGCTTTATTATAGGCTGCATGATCTCCTCTAATTCCCATATGCAGCCGTTTACTCGCAAGTTGAAACACACGAGTCTCAAGATATCGATAGCTTCCTCCGTCTACTGGGCTGATGCAAAGCCCAGTTGATTTTGACACTCTACCCTCCGCAGTTGAGAGGTCACAGAGTTATTGAACAAAGTACAAGACCTCTGAACTGGTAGTATAACATGGTACCTGAACCATGCCGATAAAAGTTCTCATTGGGCATTTCGATCCAGTGATCTTCAACGCTACCACAACATAGACCACAACATCTACCGTGTACGTGTCAGTCTAACATCCAGGTGAGATACGTCCACACAGATTGTGTATAGCAGAACAAACATCGTTGACACCATGTGGGGCAGAAGAAAAACGATGCCCATTTACTCCATGCATAATCCAAAGGACCAGACTCATCAGAAAATAAACATCTTTTGCTTTTCTTTTGGAGTGCACAAAGGCAACTCCCAGTGCACAAAAGCTTTAACTTTCTTAGAATAATAGAACCGACTGGGTTGAAAACGTAATTTCAGATCAGGACGTTGCCATCCAACATCCCTACATGCTACAGCAATTGATGGCACTGGCGCTAAGTTATGTACTGGACTGCACTCAAATATCCTGTGTAACTGAACATAGATTTGATTCATCAATTCATTACATGCAATATGAAACGGCTTCCCGTATTACTGGAAGACAAGTGGTGCAGACCAGAAGAAGAATGAAAGAAGCTAAGTACATAGAAATGGAGACCGACTCGAGCTGCTATGAAATCCTGGGTCTTTAGATAGAGATTGGACTTGAAGACTTCGATGAATCATGGTGAAAAGCTACATGATCAAACGAAACTTGCGGGAATGTAACCTTGGATCAAGTGTCTTTCGAGTTGAATACTGAGAGTCTGTATGAATCACCATTCACCGTGTACTCGAGAAAGCCTCCCGTGAGCTGAACAAAACTGTCACGGAACTGTGAGCATTGCAATTTGACTGAGTTTAGCAAAATGCCCGCTCTGGAACAAGATATGCAACGTTCTGTGCAGTCACTCTGGCCATTCCAACAGATGTTTACAGCTCCCGATCCACACGTTGCCATGGTGGTGCACTTAGAACGGCTGCAGTTGTCCAGACAGCAATCTACTTGATTTCCAAGTTCAGTAAGGTGATCCACGCACTGCGTCACGTCACCTACAAATGGACTAGCCGCAGACGTTTCACATACAACGACCTTATCAAACTCCTGGCCATGTATCTTTACCGCTGAGGACAACGCCATGAGTAAGGAAATCAGAATCCTCATCAGAGTCATCTGCCGCTCGCACCACAAGTCAATAGTTAGTGAACGGCTTCTGGATGTAGACAGATATATCGGCGGCGTTTGCTCACAGAGTTTCACCGATGAAGTGCACGATTGATCAGCACCACATTTATTGGTCACTTGTATAATGATAGATCGTAGCCAAAGGAAATCATCTATCAAGAGATGACGGCTGAGAATTTGTTAATATTCCGACAAGAGTTGGAAATTCAGACTAGTTCTCACGACGGGAGATTGGAAACAATGCGTTTGTGCCCTAAGCACGCATAGTGTGTTTTGAGACCATTTCTCCTCCATAAATAGTGCGCTGGAGGAAGACATTGGTCATAACAAAAACTGATAAACTTATAAAAACGGAGGCTGTGACTGACAACTTTGCTATGCACCTACGGACTCCTATGTTGGACTGTGGGGCAAGTACGCCCACATGCATCAAAGTCTACACTTTCTTTCACGATAGTTGTATTCAGGCGGGACATGCACGCAGGACAACGAGTAAGCGACATTTTGGAATGCACACCATCTCAAACAGCAGTCTGCAAAATTTTTCGAGGCGAGGTCCCTTAAGTCGGACCTGTAATTCGATTTTTGCAGTTGGAACATTCACTGTTCACAAGGAGGTTCCTGTGGAATGAGACGAAGTAGTCGTTAACATGTATGCAGTTCAACGACGGATGCTTTCGAAATGCTGGTGCAAGAATCCGTCCTTTTGTTTGTCGACCATGAGTTGTCATTTTTTGTCAGCTATGTACGCTGGCAGTGAAGACTCCGAGGTTGTGGCAATTCGTCTTTGAAAAAGAACCAGCGATGGCTAATATTGCCATGCTTCTATAGCGTGTGTGAAGATAGATGAGGGGGTTCATCTTAATTCCCAGGCTCCTAAGGATATATCTATTGGTGGGAATTCGGTGATTAGAGAAATTAATTATCAATGTACAGACTGTACAAGTAGGAACTCTTGGTGGCTATTGGTCTGAATACATTGCCACCCCTACTTTGTTCTTGACAGAATTAATAACTGTAAAAAGTTTTATCACCGCGTGTTCTAATGCTCAATTGCTAAGAGTGGCAAATCGGGCCTGGACCAGCTAGACGAGGATGTGCAGCACCCACACACAAAGCTATAACAGTGTTCTTAAGTCAAAGATGTGCTATCCTTGCGTTTGGTTCTTTTTGAACACCTAGTCAGCCCATCAGTTACGGCACCCTGGTGTTTATATAAACTCTTGGTAAACCCGTCACCTTATAAGCGAAGTTTCTGAGCTCAGCTGCATCTGCATGCTCGCAAATGCATTCCTGTGTTGTCAGAATTTCTGACATTTTGTTCATGCAAGCTTACTGTGAATCTCTCAGAAGTAGAAGAACATTACTTTTAATCTTTCAAATCGTTTTATTCAGGTATGCTATTCAAAGAGGGAAAAGTTGTAGAAACGAAGATGAATTAGCTGACTTTAGTCGTGCGAGAAAATTCATCGCCAGCTTTTTCATGAACTGTGAATTGTTAAGAGTCGAGTATCTTTATCGTCTATTTACAATAGCAGATTATCTGTCACTCTGCTCAGGCAGTCTTCTACTTGATCGAGCGACGCTGGCGGAGGATTAGCTACTTCCGTGCATGTTCACTCCTTATGAGCACGGAAAAGTCAGGTTCAAAGTCGTTCACAATAGTTCCCGAAGTAACATTTGAATTGCTGACATCTTGTCTCTGTATCTTGCTATCAATTCTTCTTCCCCAATTCTTTGTCACCTAGTTTAAGGGAGAGATAGTCTCGTATAGCTCACACCTTGGCCCTGCGAACCTGCTTACGATGTTTCTTCTCTCGAAGGACGCGTCTTCTACTGCCAAATCAAAGGTATGAATAAATGTATCAGTCAAGGAACGGTCCTGTCTAAATGCTGCTACAGATATGTGACTGCTAACTTGACTACTGACTTGTGTCTGGAGTGCTGTGGTCTCCCGGTTATTTTTGAAAAGACACAATGAAATGTCTAATGCTGCTACTGATATATGCCTCATTTGCTTGTAATACATTAACTTTTGCACATCTATAAATTCTCTTTCAGGAACTGTCTATAAATTTCTCATTGTGAAGATGACTTCTTGGCCTGACCGTGCTCCGTGCTTTACGTGTGCTCAATATTCGACATTGCGCTAGCCGCAGGGCATGAGTGGCTTTTTCATTGGTTCGAAACAAGTCAATGTAAGGAAGCACCATTCAAGCCACGATTTTGCAAGGCTAGATGTAATTATGACTTCCCTCCGCCGTCTACAGCTTGAAGAGAGATGATTGTTTACCTTCCAATTATCTCGTTACCTCACCCTTGTACCTAAGTCTTTGTGACAACCATGAGTTCAGAAAATTCCTTCGGGAAAATTACTTCGTCTGGTGATTCAGTTTGCTACTACTGCGAAATCTTCCAAGACTCGATAACAAGCACTCTGAGCATGGGTATTATATTTTGCTTCAGTACAAAGCACAAGCATCGAGCAGACTGAACTGGACTGGACTAGCCGATGATGGGAAATTAAAAGAAAAGGGATTACCGACTTGCACTGATTTGGACTGCAAACTGTCTTAAGACTACAAGTCTGGTCTGCACCTGGTGAAGACTCTTCTGATGCCACATCTTACACAGTAAATTTTTAATAGTTAAAAGATTTGGGACATCCGCTCCAGCCTGCTAAGCATTCCAACAAGGGCGAGGCCATCTTGCCTTCTGCTATGGCATCAAAAACTAGCTCGATATCCTGATCCGGAGATCGCTTCTCTGTGCCAATGAGTAATTTGGTCCCCAAAGACCTCACGAACTTGTACAGAGGAAAGCTCTTGCAATCACTTATCTTGTTTGGTACTCCTGCCCGGCCTTTGTCGAACTCCTGTCTCACCATGGGCACTTGGGAATTCAGCTCATTCTTCACCTGCTCCTCGAAGGTGGATATCCTATAGAAAACGCCGGAGCTCTCATCGTCTTTCGATGTATCCATGGCATGACTTAGTAGGGACTGTCGTAGTTTCTGCATCAGTGGAGATGATGCGCTGGCAGCGTCGTCTATGTAAGTGAACAGAGGCTGCTCATCAACCACTTTCAGTACCAGGGACTCTTGCGTGTCAGTGAGAGAAGATTTCTTAGCAGCTTCAGCAACTGCGCGTTCAACAGCGAACTGCATAGTCTCCTCCAGGTGCCGGAGATCCACAGCCTGGCATAGTGCTATCAAAAATGTGGAGCACATGAGTGTCAGGATTTCAACAGCTTCCTCTGTCTTCTGGGCCGAGATAAACCCCAGAGAGTTGACGTCCTGATTGTGCGACTCTGCACTCTGCACGTGCGAGGTCACAGGATTGGCCAAGTACAAGAGCTCTGAGGTGTACGCTGCCATGGCTATTTCGGCTCCTTTCAATCCGTAGTCCAGACTCGGGTTCGACCCCCCCGTGAGGTTCGAAGGAAGTCCATTGTTGTAAAACTCATTGACGAGCTCCGACATTTGAGCAAACATGAGCTTGCCTATCGCCGAGACTGCTAGGCGTAAATTGTCCATGGAAACACCGATGGGTGTACCTTGGAAATTTCCACCTGTCACTGCCTTGCTGCGGGCCACATCGATCAGTGGGTTGTCATTGACGGAGTTGATCTCCCTCTCGATAGAGTGGGTGGCTGCACGGATGACCTCAATTTGAGGCCCCAGCCACTGGGGAGAGGTTCTCAGTGCGTATCTGTCCGACTTGTTCGTTCTTGCGCCCTTCATGCATGAACCTTCCAGTACCCACTCCATGATGGCAGCTGCCTCAATCTGACCAGGGTGATGCTTGAGCCTGTGAGTAAGGTGGTCGGTGTATTCGGGCTTGCCCTGCATCACCTCACAGAACAGAGCAGACACCACTTCAGCGAACAGTGCGAGCACATTGGCGTCGTAGCAGACTGTGGAGGCCAAAGCTGAACCCACAGCTGTGCCATTCACCAAGGCGAGTCCTTCTTTGGGCTGCAGGTCGAACGGCTTCAGTTTGCCCACGAGTTTCAGAGCTTCTTCCGAGGACACGACGTCTCCACATTCGGTCACGGCCTTGGAATTTGGACGCCCCGTGAGTAGACCTGCGATGTAAGAAAGTGGTATGAGATCTCCTGAAGCTGAAATGGTCCCCCGAAGAGGAAGCTGTGGCGTGATCTGCTTGTTGAGAAGTGCTTGCAAAGCTTGGAGCATCTCCCATCGAATGCCAGAGTATCCTTGCAGCAGAGTGTTGGTCCTCACCAGCATTGCTGCCCGGGTCGTGGGAACGGGGAGGTAATTTGAAGCCTTTTTACCCATCACTCCTGCGTTGAGAAAGCGGATCAACTCTTGCTGGAGCTCGGCTCCTTGACTCGTGGCGCGGCCGGCGTTGGCCCCAAACCCTGCGCTTTTCGTCATGTTTTGAAGGACCCATTCGCAGCACTCGTCAACTCGTGTCTTGCAGGCATTCGCATCGAGCACAACGGGCACATCTGGACGCCTGGCAACAATCGCCACTTGAGCCACTGTAAGGGTAACTCCTTGAATAAGCACCAGTTCGGAATTTTGGTACTCACGCACCAAGTTCGAAACTTCCTCCCAGTGACTGCACTCTAAGGTCCGGGCAGCTGTCTTCCAGTTTAGGGGATCCTCAGACTTCTTCTCTTCGGCGGGGATTGTTGTAGCACTCGGCCTCTGAGATTCTGTAGCATCAATTTCTTTCATCACGATAACAGTTCTGGAGGAACCAAAATCCGCTCGGACAAGTTTCTGGGAATTGACTAGAATTTCTGAGTATGTCGAAAATTTGTTTCCAGTGCTTCTGGATTTCGATCAGCAGATGACCATTCAGAGATGAAGAAGGTTTAGGAGAATATATATTTCTGGATTTGAGGGATATGATCCAGGAGAAAGGATCCTGAAACCAAAATCTGCTCGGACAAGTTTCTGGGAATAGACTAGAATTTCTGAGTATGTCGAAAATTTGTTTCCAGTGCTTATGGATTTCGATCAGCAGATGACCATTCAGAGATGAAGAAGGTTTAGGAGAATATATATTTCTGGAGTTGAGGGATATGAGCCAGTTGATTGAATCATCGGCGAAGATGATATTGGGCCGATGATATGCTAAAATGCGTATGAGTCCACTTCAGGAGTGTTTGAAACGCTGGAATTTAACAAAGAAGCCACATATTGCATGTCTCAAGTAACGACCTAAGTCCTCAGAGACCTTGCCAGAATTTGACATAATGTATGATGATGCCTAGCTAGAGGAAGAAAGGTTGAAAGACTCCCGGGCCGGTGGAGTTGAGCTAACCCACAGTCACCAGCCTCCACTAGCGTATAGGTATGGCGACTATATCATGTCAGTCGATCAACGGGCAGTCAACGACGAGAAGTCCGCGGTCCTTCCCCAGTCCGCGACCCTTCCCCAGTCTTCTCCTTAGTCATACAGTACCTTCTATTGTGCTCCCTTCCTGCAACAATAGTCCAAGGCACTACGGCCGGATAGTAATCCGATCGTTTATCCCGGTGTGCCGAAGTATAAGGAAGTCGGGCACAGCAGGCTGCGGGTCCCGAGCAAAAGTCAACAATATTTGAATCCGTTTGACTGTGTCAATGGGATCGTAGCTCCTGATTCACACACTGGATGCATCCAGACTAATGGATGCCTGGTGTGACGTACGAGATCGGCCGGGGCGAAGACCTGGGTGTTCACCTGATAGACAGGAGAATCCTGGGTCTAATCCGTTCAGTAACCGTCACATCTGGAGTACTTTAAAGTATAAAGATGCGTCTCAGATTCCCTCAATGGAGCCACTGCGCAACTGAAGTGGACTGTAATTTCAGCTCAATACTGTTCCTTCTCATTCACTGGCCTGCGGGCTATCTATCCGTCTATAAATTACCTTCATAGACGAGAGTCCCTGGCCTGCAATGATAGCACAAAGGCTATGGATTACAACGCAATCGCACTTATCGGCAGCTTATCATCGATTCTCTGGGTCTGACATTGAACGACAAAATGCAGACGTTCTGCAGCAGTTATATCAAACACTAAATTCCAAGCGTGAGGATTTGAGTGCCAAGCGTCCCAGGATTTGAGTGCCAAAGTGCCTCCATACTGCTTGCACAGGCTTTTCACACAAGGCCGTCATGATTGCGGTTCAGTCTGGATCCGTCATTGATGAACTGTTTGCAACAGGGTATTATAACTCTTGACTTACGCTGAATTCCACAATGCAGACTGTCTCCACTCCTGCTTCACCTGACAACATGTAATCGCACCTTCAAAACAATCAATAGTGGACCAAATCTTCATCAGAATTATACTTCGCCTTTACCTTCGACATATTAAAAAGTAATTCCTTTCTGACTGTTCAAAGTACGAACGGTAAAAATTTGCCTTCGTACGGTACCAGAGATTTCCGAACATGCGAGATATAGACTAGTACATGAGCGAGGATGCATTTAAAGCTGAATCATTCAATCCCACCACCGAATGGTTCAGGATGCATTTTTCTTCTTATATGTAGTTCATGTGAAGCCAAATCCTGTCATGCATATAGGGATTCTGGTATCCAAAACCATTGGCTGCAGAATCAATAGATACTTGTGGATCCCTGAACTAAGCAGTACTATAATCAGTTTGTATTCTGAGTGCCGCTTGGATTAGGAGTTAGAGCAAATCATGAGAAAAGCCAAAATGCAGACGAGTCGCCGTTCAACCTTTCATAAACTTCTCAAAAGTCAGGCAACTCAAGTTCTAGAATGCCTTATCCATATACAGCGTCTTCGATTTCTAAGTTACTCAAACCATGAGATTAATCAAGGAGCGCACATATTCTCACAGGCATTCTCAATACAAGACGTGTACACTTTGCAGTATCACACTGCCGTACCAGGTTTTGACAACCGGAAGGATTTGACGCCGTAATTTCATCGAATCGTTTGCATACATCGAGGAATAGACTGTAAGAAGTTAACTGGGCGGGAAATTTAAATGAACAGGTTGCAACCAGCAGTGTTCCAAGACTTCTTTGGCAATCCCACAATCAAAATCATCTCAAAGACTCATATTTTTATTTATATACATGTAAATTCTAAAAAATTGTGAACTGGATCTCTTGACCAGCTTTCGCTTTTCGTAGCGGAAAAAAAGCTTGTGCTTTCTTTTCGGGAATCTCCACCTTCATTTCCACGAGTAATTATCAGAGGCTTTTGTCCAGATTCGCGGATATTCAAGGTTTTGGAAAGAATAAAAGAATGTATTCTAAGGGGTAAATCTAACTGCGTAAGTAATGTTAATAATTGTTTCTGGAAGTTTAGTGACCAGTGGCGATTGCTTTCAAGACCGAAACTTCTATTGTCAAACCAGGTCCAAATCCGACCACAAGTCCCCATTCACATCCCTCACCAGTTGTGCTGCTCTTTTTTTGGGCCGAGCGCCTCCGCATTTGATCCAGAACAAATAGCACGCTAGCTCCTGACATGTTCCCGTAATTGTAAAGAATCTCTCTTGTCGCTTCCAGCTTCTCTGGCTTCAACCTCAGCGTCTTCGCCACTTCGTCCAGAATGGCACGACCTCCAGGGTGCACACACCAGAAAAGGTCGTTCCAGCTTGGGGATCCTGCCGCCTCTATAGCTTTGTTGAAGATGGGAAGAGTGTTTCTTGAAATCAGTCCAGGAACATCCTTCAGCAGATGGAAGATCAGTCCTGCTTCAGTTAGTCTCCCCTCGATAGCACCGTCGCTCTCGGGCAGAATGGTCTCGCCCGACCAGTGAATTTCGAACTGGGGCTTCTCCACATCTGGTAGGGGATCTGATCCAACGACAAGGACTGAAGCCCCATCACCGAAGATGGCAGAACCCACCAAGTTGTCCAGATGCTCTTCGTTGGGTGCGCGGAATGTTACACAAGTGAGCTCGCTCACAACTGTGAGCACTCGTGCCCCCTTGTTATTCTCCGCTAAGTCTTTAGCCACACGCAGAACTGTAGCCCCGCCGAAGCATCCCTGTTGATAGAGCATGGTACGCTTCACACTGGGATTCAGTCCTAAAAGTCGGGTGAGAGTAAGATCAGCTCCGGGCATATTCACTCCGCTGGTGGTTGCGAATACGACGTGCGTAATTTGGTCTCTGGGTTGGCCCCACTCCGCCAAAGCCTCCTCAGCTGCTTTCTCTGCCAGTCTGGGAACCTCTCTGATGGCAATGTCCTGTCGAACATCAAGTGAGGGTTCCAAGTATGTGCACATTGAAGGATTGGCCTTCAGAATGTCTTCTGTGCAATGGAAGTATCTTGTGTTGATTCCGGAATTCTTACCTGCGCAAATTGAACAGCATGTGCACCATCATCAGAGACAGAATTTTGAATTCGGAATGTTTAAACTATAGGATCACAATGATTTACTCATGGCACTCAAACGACGAGAAACAAACAACCCCAATCAAAGAATAATCTGTATATTCAGCGCTAAGTATTAGACAGACTTACAGATTCTAGCGAACTTGGCTTTGAGTTGAGTCTTGTGACTAGTGTTGGTAATGTTGAAGAAGAAATCCGGGTATTCACTTTGCTGGTATGCTGTCGGCGGAACGGCCTTGCCTATGGCGAGCACGGTTGCTGGTCCTTCGGCCCGCTGGTGTTTGTAGACAGCAGCATTGCCATTGTTTGCCATGATCGAACTCTCTGCTTGGGACTCAGCCAACTCTTTCTGATGGTGCACTAACAGAACGTTATCAACAGATGTCTCTCGTCGAGAAACACGTGCTGACAGCAGAGGGAGAAGAAGATTTAGCCCAGATGCTGTACACAAGCTGAGACTGACAACTGAAGGCGATGGCTGTGAACTGAGTTCCGAGCTGTCCAGTACATATACTCCCAACTCAACTGTAAGCAAAGGCTCAGACACTTCTGCCAAGTCTTTGACGGTTGGCGTTCGGTACCACTGGACCTGTGCATTAGTCAAATCCCTGTGACCTCCGGAACAGGAGTTGACTACACTAGATAAGGCGAAACTGTTGACCTATAGCACATGACCACAGTACGGGGAAGTCTGCAGTGACCATCGGAGTGAGCTTCTTGACTGAACTCACAGATGCTAATTCGTGCCCATTTGACCTTTTCTTCATCGTTGTTCGTCACTGTCACCTCTAGTCCGCCATGACGCAAACTCCGCCGCAACATCTCCCCATCGCGGCGGCAGATTAATGGCGACTAAATTTCGTTTCAAAAGAAATTAGTGCATCAGAGGGTACACCTACAAGGAGCAACAAGTGATGTTCTATGCGCACGTTAGAACCAACTGGAAGTGTGTAACTCTAATCAAGTGGTTGTGTTTTTACATGTTTTGCATATCACGCACATATTTTCGGACCTACTAGTGACATTGATGTTGACTTTGTTCACCTAGTCATCCAACCAGCTGTACTCTAGGTTAGGGTCAAAGTGCAAGATTTTATCTTCATGTGGACTTCTTCATTATTTAGAGGTTCCGCATGGTGTTCCTTTACTTTGGATGTACTTACTATTTTGGGAGTGCTATTGGGTACTCTAGACATGCTACTTTGATGAAAGATAGAAACTCATCAAAGTTCCTTTCTCATGATCTTATGCATGTGGATGACCTATGACAACTTGGCAGACCTACAAGTGACATAGGTCATGTTATCCATGTGTGTCTCATGGAGCCCTTCATATCTCACCAGAAATACACCACCTACTTATTCTTTCATGATTCAGATTGCTTATTTTGATAGAAGATTTCTTCAGGTCTATAGTGATATCATGGTTCCTTGCACCCGGGAGTCACCTAAGGGTCCTTTAATTACCCTATAGGCTAGATTAATGATTACTTTTGGAGATATGGGTCTACTTGCCGTGGAGGATTGTGCCACATCAACAATTTTGGATACTTGGGTCTTGGTGACTCCAATATTGTGCTCTCAATTTTATATCCGGGATAGATTCCTCCTATATGAGTATGTTTCACGAGACAAATGAGATTCTTATCCTCTCTAGTGTTATCTACGTCTTGCACGAGATGTTTTGTTATCTTTGGCTATACATGAGCACCCATCTTCATTCATGGAAACACACCCTAAGATTACACACTTTCATTCTTTGTGGAGTTTCCATTATGGAGTTTGGAATTTGAGAGTTTGTGTAAGTGGGTGCATTAGTACATGGTCATCCAATTGGAGCATGTCCTTTTAGATTCATGATGAGCTTCCAAAAAGCTATCAAATGTAAATCTCAGTGAAAGTCCGGCTTGTAAAATCCATAGTATATCTAAAGTCGACTAAGTTTATTTTAGTCATGACTATATTTAACTAATTATGGTTAAGTTGGAGAAGAATATAAAATAGGTTCTGATGCAATAGATGAGACCAATTATTTTTTTGTTTAGTAGAAATCAAGGAGCAGATTTTATCACATGTGTTTCTTGACTTTCCTTGACTTGGACTAGTTTTTCATTTGTTTACTTTAGTAAGGACCCTTAAATCTAGAGATGAGATTGACTTGATACACTAAAGTCAATTGAAGTGTAGTTGGTCTTCTAGAAGATCCAAGTGGATCAACTGCATGTTGCCATGTATACTTTCTCATTGGACTTTCTGATCTCTATCTCGATTAAACTTGATAAAAGATAATTATATGATGGTTATTTTCAACTACTAGGGTAAAAATATATATAGTATAAATAGAGAGGTTGAGAAGCAACTCTAAAGTTAGTTTTGGGATTAGTTAGTTTTAGACGAGCCTTGTTTTGGAAAGCTTGATTTTTTGAAAAATCAGGTTTGGGGTGGGAGACTTGATTCAATTATATATTTGATCATCAATAAATGATCTCTTCATTTTGAGTGATATTTGACTCTTTGTGAGAGTTGCATTATGGAGTTTGGAATTTGATAGTTTGTGTAAGTGGGTGCATTAGAGCATGATCATCGGGTTGCAACATGTCCTTCTAGATTCATGATGAGCTTTCAAAAAGCCATCGGAGGTAAACGTGAGTGACAGTTAGCACGGGGGTTATATTTTTGATTTCGTTGTCGGGGACTCAATCTAAAAGGAGCAAAAATATTTCTAATCTAGTTTTTTGTTTGTGAGAAAGTAATGATGAGAATTTATTTGGAGAGGACAGTGTGGGAAGAGTGAGCGGAGATCATGTAACAAAGTATTGTATCATTTTTATAATTGGTAGTGTTATATGATGAATTGGAAGTCATTTTCTATATTTTGTTTACTTAAATGTTGTTTAAGATGAGTTGAATGGGATTTAGTGTATTTTTGGGGTGAATATTTTTTTTCAAAGTTTTTCCGAGAATTTTATTGATTTTAGATTAATATATGGGATATGTTTTGTACTTAAAAGCACAGTCATATCACATATGTATCAAAAGTTATGATAGTTAGAATATGCTATGATAGCTCTCTAGAAAAAATGTACAGAGATCATCATTTCGTACATGAATGAAATCAAGATTTAAAACTCTATAAAAGTGTTTATCAATAGCTTAGCTATATGTCCGCGTTTAAATTTCATTGATAAATCATTTTTAGAGAAAAAGTTATGATTCCTTAAGTGAATGGGGTATAAAGGTGAGAAAAACTATTTTACTTTTTAGATTTGCTTTTTCTTTATTAATGATCATTCAAAGTGAGTTATTACATGAATATTTTGCATAATGATGATGACTTGAAACTCATTGAAAAATGAGAGATCAAGCTCTTTGGAGGATCTAATTGTCTAAGATAACTCAAGGGTATGACGAGATTGTTTCGGTAGATTCGAACATGAGAGAGTTTAGAGTGGAGTTTGAAGAGAGTACATTGAAAATTTCCCCAAGAGCAAAACGTGAGAGTTGTTTCTATTGTGAAGAGGAGGAACATAAGCTTGTGAGTTGTACTTTGAGGACTAAAGATCAGAGGTTGCGAGAGAGAAGAAACTTGGGAGAGCTAAACCTTCATCTAAGACCATCGTCCCCTCATGAATCCAAGAGTGGAACATATTGTGACAACCGTTGAGTGACATGACTTCCCATAAGACACAAATGTAGTGCTATAAAAGTTATGCTCGAGTCACTAGTGGAGGGCTTTGAGGATAAAATGAGTGCAAATGCTTAAAAGTTGAAATCTTGAGGTGACTCAACTTGCTACTAAAGATGGAATCATTTTTAGAATGATTGAGAAGATGTATTTGAGAGTAATGAGGATAAAAAATCATAGTGTGTTTAGGAGAAGAGAAAGTTATAATCTTGGATCAATCAATCCCACTCATTTTGCCATTGATGAATTACTCTAGAATGGAGCTTGTTTTATTTGTGTTGTATTAGAGAGTCCCATAAAAATTTCCAACAACAACAAAAGAAGTTGGAAATGCGAAAACTGACGGCTCCAAAATCCTCATCTTTATCTTTTCCTTCAACAACTCAATGAGTTTTGGAAGATGGGCCCTAGGTACGGGAATCGGCCTCAAGTCCCAAGGTGCATGAGGCACAGTGAAAATGATCATGGGAGCTACCACATTAGGATCCACACACCCTATCTCCTTTGCTTCAAAAGCGAATGCTTTTCCATGCCTAGAAAGCATCTCTTTGAAACATCTCTCCTCATTTGCAAGAAGGAAACCATCTGATCCAGCCTTCAACTCCTTCAAAGTGGTTTCAGTAAACTTGTGTCCCATTTTACTAGGATCCCTCAAGCTACTTTCTCTACTCGCTTGCTGCACCTATTCCCTTGAATCATTGGGTAAAGGAACAGCTATTGGTTTCACCTTCTTATCAACCGTTTTATACCTAGTCTCCACTTGAACTTCAGGTGCTTGGAATGCCTCGATAGTGGAATAGAGCTCTCTAGAGTGAACCTCCACTATCTTATCCTCATCGCCAAATCCAATCTCCATCATTTCCTTCAACGGATCTCCCAACCCAAACTCCTCATAAACTCCTGATATATACTCATCTTACTCAAGAAGCTTAAGATCTGCTAGTTTCTCTTCATGTCTGCGCAATTCCTTCTTCTCCCATTTCTTCAAATCAGAAACCTCCTTGTATGTAGCATATCCATCTCGCAAAAATCCCACCAACCCTATACAATAGATACCTTTCTCTCGTGTAGGTGAGAGTACCTTCTTCTCCGTACCACTATATCCTCTCTCTACAGTGGTACCTCTCCAAAATCCTCAAAGTCTTCAGATTTTGGGAAAGCTCCCTCTCTCAATTGTGCTTTATTCCTCTCATGATTTGCTGGTACCGTTAAAACCTGCACCAACCGCTTTCCATCTTGGCTGCGAATTCGTGCATCTGCTGATCCATCATCGAGCACTCTTGTCTCCATCCTGAGTGCTATGATATAGGGTTGCCCAATAATCAATGGGTATGATGTAGAGTCTTGGACAAAGAAATTTTGTTCAGCTACTATTTCACCGAAATATCAGGGAATGCTCCGTACAAGCCCCCTCGAGTGTTGTTCGCTGCCCTGATCATCCAACCATGCTCAGTGTCTATGGGCCATTTCCCCTTCTTGTAGAGCTCTCTTGACATTATGTTGATTTTTGATCCATGATCAATCAACTCCAACACCGGTTCCTTGAGATCCCCAAGCTTTACAAGCGTTTCAGTAGTCGCCCTTGCCCAATGCGGCCGGGTGTAATGACTAGACACCATGGCACCTTCACCCTTGGCCTCCTCAAAACGGACTTTCTGAGATTTCACCCCACAACACTCCACCAACGCATCCTCTTCATCCTTTGATACCTTTGTACCTAGTGCATGAAGTGGAGCGGTTTCATTGGAAATCTGCCGTTTTCTCTTGATGGTATCGATGATAACATCATGAAACTCCCTCTTGGCTATACCAAATATCTCCCTCAAGGTAAACTCTACCTTGGCACTCAAAATCCTCTCCTCCAAGACTCCCTTCAGATCAGTCGTCACTTCAATATCTGATTGTAGCTTATACGCTGGTGATTTCCCCTTTTCCTTCTCACCCCCCTTTGCCCTTTCCTTGGACCTTGAAGGACCAGCTTCCCCCATAACATGATCAGGTGGAAGAGGTGTATCAGGTCTGATACGATCTCTAGCCAACCTCTTCAGCGAGAGTCCTTCACCAGAACCTTCCTCTTCCCTCCGTCACTTTTCTTCCACCGATGCTTCATATTGAGTCTTGGCAATATAAGCATGAACTGACATGCTTTCTACAGGATCATCCCATCTATTACTAGCACGAATCTTTGTTGCTGTTCTCAAAAGAGTTTCTCTAGCTACTTTTCCCTTTTCCATTGTAGCGAGAGCACTCGACCATAGACCATTGAGTGGTAGTTGTCCCTCTTCTTCTCCTCTAACCTTAACGCCATAGCTAAAAGCTTCAACTGATGCCACCGCATGTGCACTATGGTAATCATCCACAATCTTTCTCATCCCTCCTTTACCAAAATTGGTTTGGATGATTGCCCCGGTGTCCTTGAGGGCTACCTTCCCTTCTTTCCAAAAAAATTCTCCACTTTGCAATGTTTGTGCAAAGTCCCCGCAATCTCTTCGTGCATGATCAGTGCTATCACACCATATGCACCGTTGCACATACGCTTGCTTGGTGGGGGTCTTCTTCTCCCCTCCCCTATCCTTCTCCTCTAGCATTGCAAATTTGATCTTGAGCTCCTTCATCCCACGCACGATCTTATCAATGGCTGATTCCTCTTTCCTTGAGTTCACAACCAGAGCTTGGACATTGGCAGTTGGAACAATTTGCCTAGTAACAGGTGTTGGAGCAACAGAAGCAGCCGTTTGAAGAGGCCTCCTCGTCACAATCTTCTCTCTCCTTCTTTCTCTCTTTGCCAAGAGACCAACTGCCTCCTCCACATCCTTCCAACTGCCTGTTAGTCCTTCTTCCTCATTTTTGTCTTCAAGAAGCAACTCCAGATTCTCTTGCAACTCAACATCAGCAGCTCGGAGAAACAACTCTATTTTATGTGACTCCAAGGTGATCTTCTCCAATCGAGACAATTGTGAGAATTGTCTCTCAAACTCCCTAAGAAGCTCAGTTGCATGAGACTTCTTATTGGGCTTTTCGACCCACTCCATGAAGGACTTCCTAGTGACTCTATCAGAGTCTTCTAAGAAGTACTCATCTCTCAAGGCACGAGAATACGTCTCCCAATCCTCACCAAATTGCTCCTGTAGGGATCTCACATGATCTCTAATCTCTGGCACCGCAGCAAGACGGAACATCTCGATCATCTCCTTCTCTAGGACACGGTTCAGCTCCATTTACCTGACATAATATCTCAAGTACTTTGAGACATCCCTCCCATCAAACTGATCCATCTTCCCTACTACAGCTTGCAACGCCCTTGTGGCTAAACTCTCCCTTCGGTCTTGTAATTGTTGTTGTTGAAGGAAGAGTGTGAACGCTTGAAACATCTCCGATGTTGCCGGATCAAGTTGCACCTTAGGTATTTCGTTTGCTCTGCTCGACCCCTCCCCACTCATTGTAACTGTCCTTATGATCTTGAACACCCACTCAACTTGCTGTCGATGAAAAGCCGCCTTGATCGTTGACCCCCTCCGATTCCCCAAGTACCCAACTTCCCATTTCTATCTAAACTGATCTAAACCTAGAGCCCCGTGGTTTATATCTAATAGATAGGGCAACCTATCCTGTCATCACCGCAAGCACTCTTGGGAGAGTTGGTCATCACCTCCAACTTCTCACAAGAGAAATACACAGCACGCACTAGAGTGGTAACCGGTGATCAAGTCCGGAGCACTCCTATGGAATCAGGCGCCCACACAAAGCCAGCATGGCGCACACACAAGAAGCCAGTATGGAGGAGATCCGAACACAGGAAGCAAACAACAACCCTCCATACTTAAATTCCCAACCCACCCATGACTGACTCTCGCCATCAATTGGCATTTGACATATCATAAATTTCAATGTTTTGCGCTATGACAACACTATAGAGTTCTTATAAATCCAATTTCTAACTAATTTAATATCTCAAGCCCAAACAACTTGAACTTGCACCCTATCTCTCAAGGCTAATTGACAATCTGAGCTTACAATCTACACCTTCTAAACTTGAAACACTAAACTATAAACCGTAACTCATGAAATTGTAAACTCGCAGCAAGAGAACTAATGAAAGCTCCTCCACCTCAGAGATTTCACGTCGAGTTCACCACCTATGTTGCATGGACAGAGTTTAACTCTAAGAACACCTGAGCGTCTGGCTATAGAAGAACTCTCCTCGTCCTCGTGTGAACTGACAATCACCCTCTCTTTCATCTCCTCATCTCTCCATGCCCAACTCGTTGCACCCGGTAAACTCTAGCGGAAGAGGATCGTTGTAACCAACGATTGAACCGTTAACTCTTAGCCAAACTTCAGAGAAAAGTACTTTGCAACCATTCATAACTCTCAGTAAAGTTTCACAAGCTCTTTGCTTCTAGATCTCTTGTTACAAATGTCGAACTATACCCTATATCACAAGGTGATATGCAGACCCTTGCGTACTAAAACCACTATAAACTCCAATCCTTTGATCCAATTGCACTCAAATTTCACAAGAAAACGATTATCATGCAACTCTGTCATGTTTTATTGACCAATCTTGTCGATAGCATGAGTTTTGATTGTCGAACTAAATCTGTAACAGTCTGTGCAATCCTGCAATTCAGACTACAAATTTCAAACTACTGCTTTGCACTCAAAACTCAACCAATCGAGCTGAAATTTCAATCAAATCGCAAATTCGAGTTGTAAACTCTGTGTCTATTGAATCTGATCTGTCAAACCTTCATAGAACGCTCAGAATTCACTCAAACTCTCCAATCGGTCCAAATTTCACTCTCCCACTTCAAATCACCACACCGGAATATCAACTTGCTCAATTGCCTTCATTCTTGAGCCCAAAATCCTAGCTCTCCTCGTCAGCTCTCCAACCATATCCTTCAATCTTGAAAAAACTCCCTTCGAAGGCTCTTGAAACACCTCAAAACCCCGAAGAACTCGTCCAAGTGCTCTCATTGGTCTAAATTTTCCAACCAATGAGAATGAAGATTGTCATTTTGACCACTAGTGGGCCAAATTAGCCACAACTAACATAGAGCTTTACAACTAGCCAAACACACTACTTAGCCACCATAGAGGTAATATAAGTTGTCACTAATACCAAGTCAAAATAACAACTCGAAACCGGCTAAGTATAAATGGAACAACAAAAGGGACCGGGGAGTTTATAACTTGAGTATAATACTCCTCGTCAAAATTCCTAACAATCAACTCCTTATGACTTGCCTTTGGTAGACAGTAGTGATGGACAGGGACCCATGTGTTGAAAGGCGTCCCTTTCGGCAAGTTCAGGTCCATAATGCCAATATCAAATCAAAACGTAGACTGTTAAATCCCAAGTCGCGCCGTAGGAAACAATTGGCAGAATGAAAGGATCTGGGGAGTTTATCACAACTTCCATAAAGCTATCTCCAAAGTGATACACTAACCACGCCCTAAAGTGATCACAATGTAGACACCGGATGCTTATCACAAACGGATTGGGCATCGGTATATCTGGAGGATCATACCGCCCTCTATTCATGTCCCACGTTGGCTCCACTTCTATTGGATAAGCTCCTTAGTCAGCAACGTTCTAGACCTCCCCCCTTCCTTTCGACTCCAACCACACTTTATATCCGATAACGTCCAAGATGATATCCCTTGAATCCTTATCTACATACTGGCCCTAGGATGACAATCCAACCATGGCCTCTTAACAGCCTTACAATGAGACGCCGGCCATCTTGACCTAAAATATCGTCAAAATATCACCATTATCTCAACAGCTTTGAAGATGACACATGTCATCATATTCTCATAGTAGCCGTGTCACAACACGACACCGGATAGACCTAGTAGAGGGAGCCGTCCCGGTTAGGCAGAGGCAATACCGGTTAAACCCGAAATACTCTTTACTAGTTAAGGATGAAATTGATAAATACCTGCAAGAAGGCATTATTTACCCCGTGTTGAGTAGTGAATGGGTCGCCCCGATTGTCATTGTCCCTAAGAAAAATTCAGGGAAGATTCGGATCTGTTAGGATTTCCGGAAGCTGAATGCCGCTACAAAGAAAGATCACCACCCACTGCCGTTTGCAGACGCAATTCTAGACCATGTAGCAGGTCCTGAATGTTATAGTTTCCTTGATGGGTTTTCCGGTTACAACCAGGTCTCTATACGAGAGGAGGATAAGGATAAGACCACCATTATCACTGACTGGGGAACCTACGCCTATCACAAGATGCCATTTGGATTATGCAATGCACTGGCCACCTTCCAGCGGATGATGACCCATATTTTCCAGGATTACCTGAGGAAATTTGTAGAGATTTTTATAGATGATTTCTGTGTATTCGGGTCTCGGGACGACCACCTGCATCACTTGCAGCAGACTTTCCAAAAGTGTAGGAATAGTCAGCTAGCTTTGCATCTGGAGAAATGTTATTTTATGATGTCCGAAGATATATTGCTCGGTCATCGTGTCTCGGCTCGAGGGTTAGAAGTAGATGTGGATAAGGTTAGAGTAATTCACTCGTTGGAACCTCAAGGGAATATTCCAAAGCTTTGGGCCTTTTTAGGCCATATGGGTTACTATCGGCGCTACATCAAGAACTATGCAGCTATCGCCGCACCCTTGACTGGGCTTTTGAAGAAGGAAGTAGACTATATTTGGACGGAGAGGCATCATAGTACCTGTCAACACATGAAGCAAGAATTGGTCCAGGCACCTACGTTGGTACCACCGAACTGGGAAGCCGGTGTTCCATGTTGATGTAGATACGTCATCAATGCCATCGGTGTGGTCTTGGGCCAGAAAGATATTGAAAGGAGGGATCATCCGATCTACTTTGCTAGTCGTATGCTTGTTGCAGCGGAACGCAATTATTCCACAACCAAACGAGAAGCATTGGGCATGGTCTATGCGGTTCGGAAATTCCGACACTAGTTATTGGGTTATGAGTTTATGTACCATGTGGATCATTACCCCTTGAAATACCTCGTACAGAAAGCAGATTTATCAGGAAGATTAGCAAGATGGATGTTATTACTGCAAGAATTTTTCTTCACGGTATAGACCAAGAAGGGAACACAACATACCAATGCAGACTTCATGTCTCGATTGGAGACAGTTGTGCCTGCGACTGCAGTGGATGATGAGTTCCCGGACGAGCAGCTTTTTCAGTTAACCGATTATAAGAAAACTCAATACTATGACTTATATCGGTACTTACAAACTTTGGAGCTACCTGAAGGGTTATCGATCGAACAGCGTACAGTGTTTGTACATAAAGCAGCACCAAACCAGCTGGAAAAGGGGATATTGTTCAAAACTGGGGGCGGACGAGGTACTACGAAGATGTCTAGAGAAGTACGAAGTCCCTCGGGTGAATCGGGCCATGCATGAAGAGGTAGCTGGGGGTCATTACACGCTGAGGAATACTGTCAAGAAAATCCTAGTAGCAGGATATTGGTGGCCGACAATGTATAAAGACGTCCATCGACTGATTCAGAAATGTGATGCCTGCCAACGGGTGGGTAGACCCACCCCGACCACGAGATGGCCACTCAAGCCAATTTTACCCATGGCCCCTTTTGAGAAGTGGGGTATTGACTTTGTAGGCCCCATCTCACCCGCTAGTAGAGAAACTCAGAAACGATACATTCTCGTCGCTACGGATTATGCCACGAAGATGGTAGAAGCAGTCGCAACCAGAAGAGACGATGCAAAGGCAGTAGCCGAGTTTTTCTTCAATCAAGTTATCTGCCGATATGACTGCCCACTAGAACTGATTAGTGATCGTGGGACGCACTTCTTAAATACTTTGTTCGAGGAGCTCACTACATATTTTCAGATAAAGCATCGGAAGACGACTCCTTATAACCCAAAGGCAAACGGCTTCACGGTGTCGTGTTGTGACGCGGCTACTATGAGAAGATGAAAACATGTGTCATCTTCAGAGCCATTGTCATGACGGCGATACTTTTGGTTAGGATAACAAATGGCGTTGTAAGGCTGTAAAGAGCTGGGGAGACCTAGACACATCACTAAGGAGCTTATCTGATCAAAGTGGAGTCAACGTATGACATGGATAGAAGACAACCTGATCCTCCATATGTACTAATGTCAAGTCCATTTTGTGATCAACATATGGTGTCTTCATCATGATCGCTTTTGGGTATACTTAGCTGGTTTCAAGTTGTCATTTTAACTCTTATTAGTGATAACTCATATTGTGTATAAGATGTCTAAGTAGAGTGTTTAGGATAGTTGTAAAGCTCTAAGTTTCAATAGAGCTAATTTGGCCACACTAGAGGTCAAAATAGCATTCTCCATTCCCATTGGTCTAGGAGTTTTGACCAATGAGGACACTAGGGCAACTTTTCGAGGTTTTTAGAGATTTTGGAAACCTTCTAGGGAAACATTCAAAAATCAAAGGATAGCGTTGGGAAGCTGACGGGACGAGCTACAACGTGGGCTCAAGAATGAATAGATTTGAGGGATTTGTCACTCTGAAACAGTGATTCAAAGTTAGAGAGAGAAATTTAGACCTTTGGTTGTATTTGGAGTGTTTGTGAGAATCTGACGAGGGTTTTGGGAGATTTGAGTTGACAGAGATACAGTTTAGAACTCAAGCTTATGTTTTGATTGAAGTTTTGACTCGATTGGACGAGAGTTGAGTACGGAGTGATAGGTTGAAGTTTGTGCAAGTAGTCATAGTTGCAGGATTGCACTGACTATCACAAACTTGGTACATCGATCATATCTTTTGATATTAGAAATTTCTGACAATAAAACTTTTCACAGTTAAAATTCGAATAATGAGTGACCTTCTCATGAAATTTGAAAGCAATTGGAGTTAAGGATTGGGATGTGTGATGGGTTTTGTACACAGGGGTATGTATATCGCCTTGTGATACAGTGGGTACATCAACAATTGTTTTGAGAGATCAAGAAGACAAAAACATCTAAAACTTTTCTGATAGCTTGAAAGGGTTGTGAAGCAATTTTGTGTTAAGTTTTAGAGAAAGTTATTGGTCGAATCATTGGATATCATGATCTTCTTACGCTGAAGTTTTACCGGTTGTAATGTGGAGTGCTGAGGAGAAGAAGAAGAGATTGACAACTCACACAAGGTTCTAGAGGGTTCTTGTACAGCCAGGCGCTCAGGCATTCTCAGAGCAAAGAATTGTCCTCTGTGACAATGGAGAAATCTAATGGGTTGTTATGCAAGATTTTGAACAAGG
This sequence comes from Marchantia paleacea, assembly GCA_014180765.2. Taxonomy (NCBI): domain Eukaryota; kingdom Viridiplantae; phylum Streptophyta; class Marchantiopsida; order Marchantiales; family Marchantiaceae; genus Marchantia; species Marchantia paleacea. Next base: position 3,545,334 of record MUAA02000008.1, on the reverse strand, counting down.
TGACAGTTAGTCATATTTACGATTGGAATACTAAGGTGACAGCCCCTTTATGGGCTTTTCGCACGGCGGAAAAGATTACAACACGCCAAACCCCATTCTACCTTACTTACGGTATGCACTTGATTGCGCCTGTTGAATTTGAAGTTCCTACCTATCGAGTTTTGGAGGAGGATCGCCTCTCCGTCGAAGAAAGTCAATTACACCGTTTGGTGGACTTGGCCAAGCTACAGGAATCTCGCGATGAAGCCGAGGAATTGACCAAGGTGATCCAAACCAAGCGGAAGGGAACTTATGACGCGCGATTACGACCCCATAATATCAAGGAGGGGGATAAGGTCCTCCTTTATGACAATCGATACATGAAGTTCCTAGGGAAGTTGCATCTTCGTTGGATGGGGCCCTATGTAGTGAAGGAGGTCTTTGAGAATGACTCCGTACAGTTACTTGATTTGGAGGGAGCTTTGTTTGCTACCCGGGTGAATGGATGGCGGGTAAAGAAGTACTATGATAAGAAACGCTCGCAGAGGGCCGCTCGCGATTCAGGACGGACGTATGTTGAAGCCTGGTTAGCGTATTAGAGTGTGTTTTTTTTGGTATTTCCAAATAAAGGAGGTGATATTCGGGAAAGCCCGTCGAAAAGGAGTGTAAATATCTGTGATAAGTACGAATAGACCGTTAGGGAAAGAATGAGGAACAGTAGAAATTAGGAGAGCGGAAGAAGATGCCGACATTCTTATTTTGACGAGCACCATAGCAGACAAGAAAGGCGGGAATAGGAGAAGCGATGGATCGGGTGAATTTGACCAAGAAAAGATCTGTGAGTAGATCTGGAGCAAGAGAGGCTATTCGATTGCCTGTGCCACAAAAGACTATATCCGGGGCATACAGACCATTGGTGCCGAAACCTGATTGGACTGCACACGAATTAGGAAGATTAGAAGAATTAGGCGGAGCATTCTTAGCATGGCGCTGGGATTATGTGTGTCCGGAGCTATGTGAGGAAGTTCGGGCCAAGAAGGAACGCAATCCAATAGGGTGGCGAGGCTAACCCGATTCGTGGGATGCGATATTATGGGCGGAAGCGCTGGGACGTGATTACAAGGAGGAGAAGGATGGGATTGACTGGGAAGGCTCAGCTATGGTTTCCGGGTTCAACTTCGATGAAACGAAGTGGTTTGACCCAAAGGAGCGGAAGGGCACAAACGGATACAAAATCGATCTTATCAAGGATGGCTTTAGAAGGAAGATAATGTACACCATGAATCAGCTCTTCTCGCCTCAGCGCACTACCTATGTTAGTATGCATAAGGTGAGGATTGTTGAAGGGTTTGTGACCGGATCCGTTAGAGTCAATTGGAGGGAAATATTTGCTCGCAATGTCCAGGCAATGGGGGAGAAATTACGAGCGAGAGAGAAAGGAGTCGTGTACATTTCGTCGTTCTTGGTCCATATGTATTTAAGAATGGACAAGTTGACTCCCCATGAGCGACTGAAGTACCACCTGGGAGCCGAAGAATCAAGAACCAAGCCTCACCTGGAAGCCGCAAGTAGTGGGTCGACACCAAGTTTGGGATCCACGGGGTCATAAACCTCGCAGTTGAAGAGAAGTAGAGAGGGAGACGGCGCATCTTTGGGGAATTGGAGACTGTTCTTCGAGAGATAGAAGCATCCGAAAGAGGACGCAGTGGAGTAGGGTGATCGCAAAGGAAGAGAAGTCCTAGCTTGGAGCCAGCACTGGAACCAGCGACGAAGATGAAGAAATAGAAACAAGCTATGTATTCACCGTTATCCACCCCGAAGAATTCACGGCCGAAGATAAAAGCCTCTAAGGTGGGAGAAAAGACAATCTCTTCGTACCTCCCATTGACACAGAAAATCGAAACAGTGGCCATACCAGTCTTCATGGAGTTGAACGAATTAGGATCCCGTTATATCCAAGGGTGGAATCCCCAAGAAGATGGATATCTTCTTGGGGACGTGATCAAAGCCATGGACTATGCAGCAAAAGGCAAGGAAGACCAGACGAAGGTAACTCAACAGTTGGCTGAGTCGATGAAGCGGTTGGAGAGTCAGAAAGCTACCATGGAGAAAGAGCATCAACAACTAAAATTGGCGTATGAAGAGGTATGCAGAGCCAGGAGAGGAGACACCAGATTTGCTGAGACAGAAATTGCCGAATTGAAACGACAATTGCTGAAGGCAAAGCAAAAACTTAGAGAGGTAGATGTCGAGCGCCCGGGGAGATTAGAAACGTAGCAAGCAAATGTGCTGACTACCTTCTTGCGCGTTGCGATGATGAAGAGATCCGACGGCTAGAGAACATAAGGGTAGTTATGAACTCTCCTGTCGATTCGAAGGAAGGAAGGAAAGAGATGTATAAAGCCATGGGGCGGGAGTGCCAAGAGTCACTTCAAATTCACAGGCGAGAGATTACAAAAGACCTCAGGGAATTGCAAGTAAGTGTGGACACTTTTGCTTGGGGACTTGAATCGGTAGTTGGAGATGATGTCCGAGAGGAGAAGAGTCGGAGCTCGGTGTAGATCAGTTAGACTTAGCGGTTAGACATTCTTTTTGTACAAATAGGAGTAGCATTAGTCAGTAGGGGATCTTCTTCTGTTGCAAGAGTTCGTTGTCGAACTGCAAATATACTCAGGATAGAACGGAAACTTGCGAAGCTGAGTCTGGATAAAGGGAAATTGCATAGACTGGCAAAATTCCTCGAGAAGTTACCCAAGAATCTTCCCATGAGCAATTACCTTCGGTTGGTCTCAGTAGAACTTCCATAAAGTTTACTGCCTCGACTCCATCTTGTAATAGAGTAGATCACCCTTCCCATCAGTAAATGCAGCAGTTCCTCAATCTCAAGAATAATTGGACTCTGGTGGATGTCTTGTGAATGTATGTGTATGTGATTCATCACGTGAGTGCACGAGTTAGTGATGCACTCGATGACCAGCATTGTCCAGAGCGGTGAAAGACGTGTAAACTCTAAATATTTCCTTCTATAAGCGAATTACCCTTCGATCTCAAGGGAACGAACTTCACTTTATTATAACTTCGATCTTCCTTTGTGCAACCTTGATGTTACAAATCTCTCTGTGACACAATTAGGGTTATTCAGTAAAGTGACTCTATGTGTTCCGTGGACGTAGCCTCTGTGAGGTGAACCATGTATTTCCTATGTCGACTCTTGATTGCATGTGTTTCTCCGTGTATTCATGTTTTGGACCTACAATAGCTTGCATATAGGATCTTAAATGTAGTTATCTTTTCTGCAAAGTACCCTCCATATACTGAGACTTCGTGAAACTCCTTCATGAGTTGAATTGACTTCTCCCTCCCAATAGCCCTTCTAAGTAACTCATCTACCTCTTGATGAAACAACATGTTCTCTATGATGGTATAAGGTTCACATCTCTTCACCAATGCATTCCACTCCCAAAAATGCATGCCTTGGGAAAACTCTCCTTTTAAGATGAAATCCCATATCTATTTGTATTATGCAAGTATGTTTGTTATGGTGTCCATCATAAGCAAATCATGATATAGAATGTATCATCCACCTGCTGATCTCCTTCCTCATTGTATGCCCAAGACATCAAATCATCATTGGCATGCTTCTAACCAGGTCGATCCTCAATGATGTAATCAAATTTCGTTAGCAACAACTTCCATCTTGCTCTCATACCTTCAATATTAGGCTTGTTGAAAATATACTTCAAAACCTTGTGATCTGTAATAATAGTAAATTTTCCTCCCAATAGATAATGTCGAAACTTCTTGAGTGAGAAGATCATAGCCAAAGCCTCCCTTTCTTTCACTAAATAGTTTCTCTCTGCTTGTACCATCTATCTACTAGTATAAACAATTGAATGATCATGATTATCATCATCTAATGGACTCAAAGTACATCCTATAGCAATGTTTGATATATCATGTAGAGAATGAAAGGTATCATCTTGATTTGGTTTGGCTAAAATAGGAGCCGTTATCAACACCACCTTAATAAGTTCAAAAGGCACCATCCTTGCTCTATTCTTGAAGATTAAATTGTAATATGTCCCTTTTTTCATATAAATCATCGAGGTATAAGCTTTGTTGGAGAAAGAAGAAATGAATCTTGGATAGTATCCCACCATACCAAGGAACTGCCTCAACTTGATTAATGTCATGAGAAAAGTAAAGTCAAGAATGCATTTCACCTTTTTCGGATCCATCGGTATATCATATCAACAACAAACCTTACTAACATCCAAAAATACATTTTTAAAAATTGAGCAAGGATTTTTCTGTCTCTAATCGTTGTAGAATTTTGATCAAATAATCAAAATTCTACAAAAATTCCTGTATACACAAAAATCATCTATGAAATCTTGTACAAATTTCTCAATAAAAGTTTCAAACACCTTCTTCATAAACCTATGAAAAATTTCTTGAACATTACATAGACCAAAGGGCATTACCCTAAAGCCAAAAATTCCCCATGGCGTGGTAAAAGTAGTTTTGAGCTGATCTTCATGAGTAATTTGAATTTTTTTATAACCACTTTAGCCATCTCCAAAACTTTATCACTCATGACCTATCAACTCCTTTAAAATCTCATCTATGAAAAGTAAAGGATAATAATCTTCTTTGTGACAACATTTAATATTTTGTAATATACACATACATGTAGTTTACCATTTTTCTTCTTGACTATCATAATAGGAAAAATTCATTCATCATTCTCTACCTCATAGATGAAACAAGCCACTTTTAGCTTGTCAAACTCCTTCTTCATTACCACAACCGAAGCTAGACTTATCCAATATTGCTTTTGACGAATTTGATGAGTTTTCTCCTCTAACTCAATGCTATGAGCTTCTGTAATAGCACGGTAGGCACTATTCAGTCCGAATTTGTATAGATTGATTCGTTCCCAAGGGAATGAGGGATCAAACCACACTAGCGAAGAAGGGAAATAAGCATTTAGACATCTTTCTAACTCTGGACTGCGAAGTCCGAAGAGCATTCACAAAGAAGGTAATTGATTCAACATCAATTCCTTCACAAACCCATCACATCACCAATTCCATAGACACAGCAAATAGAGTTCAGCAATTTGTTTTACTTCGGGATGGGGATCTCTCTCATTACAAGTTTGCGTCTATGCGAAACACCCTCTAGAGTACTTCTGATGCTACAGACAGGCTCAGCTCGTGGACGAATACCCAAGTAACTTCACGGATACAGGCTTCAGTCGTCATAATGTTAGCCTGCAGACATCAGCTCCTCGAGTGTTCGTTCTACCCTGACTACAATTTGCAATCCAACAGCTTGGACACTTGCAAAGATGAAAAGATCCACCACTTTATTTCCTACGACTATTTATAATGAATGTTCTAACTGCTACTCCTAACTGCTAAGCTAACCGTCTCCTACACGAATCACTCTCTCCTAAGTCTTCTACTCTGATCTAAGCCGCTCGATCGCACCGGCCCTGGCTTCAGCGCCATCATCTTCGGTCAAGAGGACTTGGCCGGTCCTACTTCTTCCATCTTCTTCTTCCCTACATCCCTTCGAACTGCAGGAGTGACTGGTGTACTATCTTTCACCACTCTCTTCCTCTTCCTCGAAGTCCCGATCACCTCAAGGTCCGAGTCCAAATCAGGCTTGCTCTACACCGCCGGCCTCACTTCACCCGTTCTCTTCGGCTCAGGAGGAGCACTCGTTCCTAGACTCCTTGTCAACCCACTGCTAGCGCTGTCGAGATCCGCATCCAAGTCCGACAACCCACTGTCCAACCGATACAGCTGCCTTTCTCTAGGCGTAAGCCACTCCAACTTTGCGTACAGTTGTACTAAGAAAGACGAGAGATAGACTACATTCTTATCGTCTTCTCTCAGCTTCATCGCCATAGCATGCACATTCCTCGCAAAGATCTCTCCCCAGTTCACTCGGATAGTTCCTCCGATGAACCCTTCTACGATCCTCACCTTATGCATACTCACGTAGGTTGTTCGCTGCGGTGAGAAAAGCTGATTCAAGGTGAGTGCCACCTTTCTTCTGAAGACATCTTTGATCAAATCGAGCTTGTAGCCATTCATCCCCTTCCTCTCCCTAGGGTTGAACCACTTCTGCTTGTCAAAGGTGAATGCCGTATGCATTGCCGAACCTTCCCAATCGACTCCACCTTTGTCCTCTTCGTGGTTGCATCCTAAAGCCTTCGCCCACAGCTTTGCATCCCACTTCTCCGGCTGCGCTTTGCTTCCAATTGCTGTCAGCGGCTTCCCTCTCCGGACTTCATCGCACAACTCCGGGTTCACGTAATCCCATCACCATGACAGGAACGCTCCACCGAGGTTCTTCAACCTCAGCAACTCCGCTGGAGTCCAATCCACCATCAGAATAAGCGGTCGAATTCTCCCTATCGTCGCACTTCTTCCTGATGGAACTCCTCCGGTTCGACGCTTCGACATTGCAATTAGCTTTCCTTGCTCCGGCCGCTGGGCAAGTTCTTGGCATTGACTTTCTCGACAATTCCTCAATCCGCCGCCCAAACGCTTAAATTCCCTTGGAATTCACTCGTGTGAACTCCCTAATGGTATTCCTAGCTAACAACCATATATTCGCACCAATAGCTTTAAGAGAACCAGAATATAACTCTTTATTCACAAAAACCAAAAAAAATCCTACTTATCTTAAGAACTACGCTCATATAGCTTCTAAGATAACTTGCTTCAACTCCTTGTATCTAAAGGCAAAGACATGGATATATTTGTAAATTATATCCAAAAACGTTGCATTTTCCTCCGTAGAAACCTTGGGATCAAACTTGAAAAAAGAAAGCCGTCAAATAAACTCCTCTTCACTCATTTCCATCTTGTCGGATCCTTCGTCATCCCTGACCTAAGAAGAAAATCCATTGTAGAAAGAACTTATATTTGAATCTCATTATCCGAAGTGTGTTTAGACAAGATCTCCTTATTTTTCGACATTTTGGTGTTAATCTCTAAGAAACTGCCACTTTTCTCACTTTTAGATTCCAAGTAATCACTTGTGTACATATCTGAGTCTGTACTACTCCTCCACTACTTGTTAGAAAAATTCCATCACATGGCTATCTTGACTTTTCTTGACTTGGACTAGTTTTCATTGGTTGGACGTGGTGAAGACCTAGAAGCGAGATTGACTTGGTACACTAAAGTAAATTGGAGGATAGTTGGTTTTCTAAAAGATCCAAGTTGACCAATTGCATGTTGCCATGTACCATGTCATTGGGGTTTGTGATCTCTACCTCGACTAAACTTGGTAACAAAAGGTTACATGATGGTTACTTATAGTTACTAGGGTAAGATTCTAAGTAGTATAAATAGAAAGGTTGAGAAGCTTCTCTCAAGTTAGTTTTGTGATCTTAGTTTTGGAGAGACCTTGTTTTGGGAAGTCATGTTAAGGTTGGAGCCTTGATTCAATGAAGACTTTTGATCATCAAAGTATCCTTTCCTTTTGAGTGATGTCTTACTCTTTGTGAGAATTTGCATCATGGAGTTTGGATTTTGAGAGTTTGTGTAAGAGTGTGCAGTAGGGTCATGGTCATCGGGTGGGAACAAGTACTTTTAGATTCATGATGAGATTCCAAAAAGCCATCGGAGATAAACTTGAGTGAAAGTCAGTCCATAGGTCTCACGCCCTATACGAATGTAACCTTGTGCCAGCAAACAGTAGTCCTCATCGCCCTCAACAAAGATCTTTCTAACAAGAAGTTGTAGCTAGTTTCCTCAAGTAGTTTTAAAGACCACAAGGTTTGAATACCTATGACTCTACTACCATCTTGTCCATCATTCCAATAGATCGAACCTTTTGCTTATTGGTCATCCTAACAATGATGTTTGATGGTCTTGAAGGCTTCATCCCCAACTTTTTCAAAAAATGTTCAGACATGACGTTCACATTAGATCCTCCATCCACCAACTTCATGTCCATTAATGCGTATTTTAATCTTTGAAGCTTGAGTACATACCTCTGAGGCAACGGCATCCACCACTCATACTATATCATTTTCCATTGAAGCTTTCCCCTTGGATATTTGCTTCTTGGTCCTTTTGGAGCTTAAGCCTCCTCTCAACTCCTTTCTCAATGTAGGATTTAGAGCAATCAATTGACCAACAATTATATTGGCTTTTTGATTCCTCTCGCACTCCACCATGTTGTATTTGAATTGGGTAGATGAAATGGAGAAATCATCCATTCCTAACTTCTTCCTTGGTTCTCTTTCTTGACTCACACCACTAGATCAAGTACTTCGGCTTGGTTGATCCTCCTTTGAGATTGACTCCTTTGCAAATCTTGCTCTCTTCTTCTCATGTGCAAGAGCATCTACTCTTGAACTCATAGATCTCTCTCCTTTTTGAAACGTTTATTAATGAGGAAATACATCAATAGACGCTACTCCCTTGTCCTTCGATTGATTTGGAGCAACATGATAGAGTTAGACACAATAATCATATTATTGTGTCTAACTCTATCATGTTGTTAAGAATAAGGAAAATTCCTCTAGAATGAGGACCTCCACAATTGAAGCATGAAATTTAGAAATTTCCTTGCGGTGGATTTCCTCTCAGAGTACAATTTTCATACCCTCTTTAACTTTCCCCTATATTCTAATTCCTCCTCTCCCATAATTATACTACATTGCTCTTGAGATCAACAAGTTTTTTCGTGATGGATTTTAACTTATGTTGCATATCTAACATTTGAGAATTTACTATTGGTGAAGCAATAATGATAGGAGTTGTCATCCTTACCACAACATGTGGTGCTACTTCTGTAGCTATCAAGCAAGAATCATCATGTTCTAGACTCTCCTCCATTCAAATAGCAATGGGAATAGTCTCAGCTTTATAAGAGGGTTTTTCATATCTCATCTTGCTTCAAATTTGAGGCTTCAAACCTCCAATGAAATTCTTCGTCAATATAGTCACAATCCTCACCATAGTTGGTTCCACCTCGTCTCCACTCTTTCTTAACATCACACAAAAACATGACTCCAACTTCTCCGTTCTCTCCACATATGACCTCATCTTTTCACTCTCCCCTTGCTTAAAACATGTGACTTCACACATTAGCCTCTTGTAACTTTCATCCCAAAGAAAATTTTCAATAAGATTCACCGTCAAACTCTTTCAATTGTCTTTTTCCACATGTACCTTCTTGGGCTTCCTTCTCGCATTGTTTCCAATACATGTTTTCTTGAAGTCCCTCACAAAAGCTTATACATCTTCATTTTTTTCCCATAAAAATAAGGTCGATTTTGTATCCGTTTGTGCCCTTCCGCTCCTTTGGGTCAAACCACTTCGTTTCATCGAAGTTGAACCCGGAAACCATAGCTGAGCCTTCCCAGTCAATCCCATCCTTCTCCTCCTTGTAATCACGTCCTAGTGCTTCCGCCCATAATATCGCATCCCACGAATCGGGGTAGCCTCGCCACCCTATTGCGTTCCTTCTTGGCCCGAACTTCCTCACATAGCTCCGGACACACATAATCCCTGCGCCATGCTAAGAATGCTTCGCCTAATTCTTCCAATCTTCCTAATTCGTATGCAGTCCAATCAGGTTTTGGCACCAATAGTCTGTATGCCCCGGATATAGTCTTTTGTGGCACAGGCAATCGAATAGCCTCTCTCGCTCCGGATCTACTCACAGATCTTTTCTTGGTCAGATTCACCTGATCCATCGCTTCTCCTATTCCTGCCTTTCTTGTCTGCTGCGGTGCTCGTCAAAACAAGAATGTCGGCATTTTCTTCCGCTCTCCTAATTTCTACTGTTCCTCATTCTTTCCCTAGCGGTCTATTCGTACTTATCACAGATATTTACACTCCTATTCGGCAGGCCTCCTCGAATATCACCTTCTTTATTTGGAAATACCAAAAAAATACACTCTAATACGCTCACCAGGCTTCAACAAGATTCTACTAGCCCTCTTATATAGTAGCACTAGCCCTAACCCTAGTCTAACTAACTATAGTCAAACTAACTAGAGTTACTCAAGACCTGAGTTAACTCATATGGTTCAAGTTTGGATCTAAAAGGATCCCAAAACCTAACCTAGCCACCGTCTCATGCCCCAAGGTTGGTCATAATCCAACCTTGGGTGAGAGGGGGTGCTTTGGCTCCTTGGTTCACTCATAAACACCACTCCCCTCAAATATACTTCTAGGGTTTGCTTGATCCACCCTCCTCCTTCGTCACTGAAAATTATACCCTAGCCTGTTTTGTGCATAGTTAGTTTTTTAAATTGATCCTAACTTCTACCTCCCAATGACGTTTACCTCGATCTTGGTACCTTAATCCTAGTGCCAATGAAAAAATATCTTTTAGACCTTTCCAATGTTATCTTAACTACTTAGAAAGCAACTTCAGTGCAACTAGGCTAAGCCCAAAGGTTGCATTTGGATCCAACATTTATATACTTTATGGGCTTCTCTATTAGGTTTGAGAGACAACAATGATATCACCTCATTCATAGTTGCGTTCCTTGTGCTTAAAATTTCATTGGAAGCATCTTGTTGAGAGCTTTTCAACAAGTCCTTAAACACAATATTCTAATCTTGGAGAAAATCAACGTTCATCCAAACGAGAGCTTAAATCTATACTTAGTTTGAGATTTGAGATTGCATCATTGGATCTCGTTGACACCAACTCAAGTTTTGGTGACAATCCGTATGTGATCTTTGCACTCTTGATCTCATTAGCAACATCTCATCAAGAAATTTCCATTGATATCTTAATTATGTCGAACTCAAATCACATGCTTTTGTTATTGTTTAAAATATGGAAGCTTTTTTCTACAATTAGGCCTTTCTAAGAATTGGATCTATTTTAGGTTTAAGTCACTTGACTCACCATCTAGTACAAGTTGATAAAATCATCTTGTGAATTGTAAGTATTTTGGTATTTTTTGTATGTGAGGGACACAATATCCAACCACTCTTTTCAAATCTTTACTATCATAAAATCACAATGACCATAGAAATAATACAACCAAAGAACATTTTTTAACTATCTCAAAAATGATAAGATTTACTCTCATTGGTATATTTGATAATTTTTTTAATGAGCCGTATGTCAAACTCCACCATCATGATGATGTCAAATGATCCCCAAACTAAATTTATATACTTCTTATTTTTTTCACCTTGTCATTCAAGAATTTGGACATTTTCCGTAAATCACACCGAGGAGATGAAGATGATGGACAAGATCTGTGAAATCTTGTCCTTAGTGGAGAAAAAGACTAGCAAGTTATTCTATATGATAACCAACATGACCAGGAGTAGCTTCGTCACACTTGATCAATTATTTTAACAAAATTTCAGGAAAATTGAGACAAGCCATTCACAAAATAATCAATGAAGGTGCTCTTAAATTAAAGCAAGTCGAGCATTTCTTTGGATTCCAACGTGGATCCAAGTAAAATCCCAATAGAGAGCGTCAAAATAGAGGATAAAATCAGATGATTTCAAGAAAGGAGGTCTGCGAAGGAGAAGGCATAAAAGAAGAGATCGGAGCAGAACGCATTGCAAGAAATGCTTGAAAGTGCAAGATGCAAGTCATGCAGGAGGAGAGAGAGAGAGAGAGTGCAAGGAGATGTTGCAATTTGCTAAGGAAATGAAGAAAGAAGAGCAATAAAAAGCAATAGACAATGAGAAGCTAAAGTCAAGGACACAAGACAGTGAGGAACATGATTCTTTGCTTGTTGGGATTTCTACTAGTTAGCTAGCTATGAAGGTTTGCCCACTGCTATGCGTACGGATGAAGACATTAATAGTTTAGAGAATTCTCTAAAAGGATGTGTTGTGAACAGATGAGAAGAAGAGTAGACTTGATCATTTGGACAACACTTCTAAGATGGCTAAAATCTTATACATTTTGAATGTCATCTAGTTATACTTCCTAGAAACTCATTTAAAGAAGTTTGCTCCTCACATATTTTTTGAGAATATGCAAATCAAAGATACTAATAGGGTCCATATCAAGAACATCAAGATCCTCACAAAGCATAACAATAGGGCCTTGGTGACTCCGTTTGTCATTGAGGACACTGAAGATCACAAGTACATTATGCATTGAGAGTTGGAGAATGCACATTTTGAGTATAGATGAGAACACATTAATGAATGTTTTGGAGAAGTGATACATGTAATCCTTCTCCTCTTGGATTGAGGGTTCAGTTAGTCGAAAGATTTGATACATATATTATTTTTCATCTTTCATTACTTTGATTGTTGTTTGATTTGAGAAGTGATATATGTATTAATATTTCAAACACAAACTTGTTTCATTTTTATGATTACTATTTAATTATGTTTTTTTATCTTTGTTTATGTTTGATTTACAAATATTATGTTTCTTGTGGCAACCATGGAGTTTGGGCATGCAAGGAGCTCTTAAAAGCTTACGGCAGTCTAGATTTTCTGGAATGCATTTGCTAGATTTTCACCACAGTCATAAAGGAGGACATTTGGACTTTTTTTTCGGAGCACAATCTTGACCAAAAGTACCAAAGATATATGACAACAATTGATAAGATTTGGACCAGTCATTACATTTTTATGATTCATGGAGGGGAGAAAAAACATAATTTGACATTGTATTTTGAGTGAGCACAAGAATGCATGCTTCGTGCCTTTGTTGAAGATGATTGGAAAAGTGCCTAAAATTACGAAGGATTTTTTCAACTTTCATTTGGACTAGATCCTATATGGTACCTTTAGAATAGGATTTTTACAATACACATTGGAATTGAATGGAATTTTTCTTCTTTTGTTCAGTTTGGTTTGTGATACACATTTCACTTCCTCCTACTTCTAATCCTATGATTGTTTCCATGGTCAAAGATAACGTGGTTGGACAAGTTCAAGGTAATAGATTGGCCATGTGTTTTAAGCAGTGGACCATCGGTTACCACCATAAATCTAGTAGCCGAAATAGGGAACTCTATAATTTCAAGCCGAACAAAGGTCTACACAAATATTAAGAATTGAGGCTGCATTGCTTGGAAGAATGTGAATTATGGGGGGATCTGGTAAACCCCTACTAGAAACCCATAGAACTGATGAGATGGTTCATGGAGCATTTCTCATATCTGAAGTACTAGATCCTTGATCTGTTTGCTAGAAGTGGGACTGTCACTCCAATTGTGATTCTGTACAGAAAAATTGCATCATCGTTGATGCAGACGCAATACATTGGGACCAGAATCCACACTCACGAACAAGTGAGATAAACTGTAATGTACAAGTCCCTCATTCCAGCAGATCAATGAATTCGTTTTTTATTCCAAAAAGTCCTGACTGGGTAGTTTGGAGCCAGCCATGTACATTCTATGGCTTGATCCAAAGTACTCACCTGTTAAACGTACCTAAACTTTTCACAACGTTCACTTTTGGATATTTAAAAGTTTTAACTTTAAAATACGCAAGCCGCTCGTAAGTATGACCGGATGTCACCTCGACCAATCTGCATAAGCTAAAGCTGAAGTTCAAATTCGTCCAGTTCTCTCGTTGACCATGGAACCATATTACTCCCATAAATTGCAGGCAGACTTCGTGCGATTTTTCATTCTGCTCTTTATCAGTACATTATCTATGCCTGCTTGTTGTAATTCTGAGAAGTCGTGAATTAGTTGACGAGAATTCTAGCAAACAAAGACACTCAGATGAATTGGGGATAGACTAGAGAACTCAAAACCACATGCCAGTATGGTGTATGATGAAGTCGGAAATGGAGGTCAAGAAGGAAATTTACGGTGATTTTCTTTGAGAAAACTACTTTTGCAAACCGAATTACAAGTTGAGGGAATTCTGTCATCAGTTCTCTCAGTTTCGAGTAGACGGGCGAGGAGAACTCGTGAAGATTTTAACTCTACTCTTTGCTTCACTTCAGCAGCAAATTCGGTGGTGCATACGGGATTCTCTTTGGTGCAAGATTAAGTTAGATTTACAACTCTACGTCTTAATTCTAGGCACAAGCATCAACCGCAGAAAGAAGATGAATGCAGCAGAATCAGAAAACTCCATCCGGAGTTCTTTGAATGACTCTTCCGGATATGAAACTATGAGCATGATGCTGGAAGTGGGTTTCTTTGACTTGATCTGGACAGTCTGTGGCAAGGGGATTCTTCTGGGACTGAAGCGAAGACAGCAAAGGCATTTAGTGTATCCACAGGCAACTGAACTGTCCGTGGAGTACAAAATACGTGTAGATGGAGATGACCTCAATTTGGTACCGAGAAAGCTGAACCCATTTGCCATGGAGAAGATCATCAATGTAGTAGGTCACTGTTTAGAGACGACAGTTGAATTCTTCCTCCTAGACCTAAGAGAGCCAAAAGCTGTTGAACAGGATGGAATTTTACAGGCACAGGAATCTATTTCTGTCAGTGGTCAAATAAACAACCAAGAAACTTTCAACTGTAGTTTCGTTATAATGATTCTTGGTCGCTGCATTTTCTACAGCAACGTAGAGTCTCCTCACCTATAATCCAGGTGTTTCTTAAGGCGATTCCATCAACAACAGTGGAAAGAGGTCAAATATCTAAAACTTTTGTACTCAAATTTTGATGATATAAAATATGATCACATGTGGCTTAAGCATATGGTTGGCTCTATGTGGAAAAGGATACAGAAGTTATTGTCGTGCTCTAATGTCCTTCTGTGCAAATGGTTTATTTATGTGCTGGATGTATTATTTCTTACTCTACTCTGAAGTTCTCGCACTTGCCCCCGGTCGATTTGACCCTGTGACCTCGAACTCCGAGCCGACTATACCATTGAAGGAACTAAACCTAGAATTAGCTGGAAGAAGTGATCAAAACTTCTCGAAATAGAGACCTTTAACACTGAGTACCAAAATTTACACTTTAACTCACTCTGGATATGCATTTCAGTTCAAAGTTCAAGAAAAACTGCTCTCATGTTTTAGACGCCAGACATGCTAAATTTGATTGTTTGTCTTAGTAGCTACACTTTTCAGACTTTCAAAGTTTGAATTGTAACGTACATGACTAGACAACATTAGTCCGTAAGAACTGTCCGTAAATTAACCGTGGTGGGTGGAGCGTTCAATGGCACCCGGTCGACCACAAGGGCTAGCAGGATTGAAATTGTAATTGCCAGCCCCGGATGCTCCACAACAAGAGATCCATGTTTTATTGGCTTTGGATTCTGCAGTCATATCAAACATCTGGTATCGTCAGTATCAGCATCTTTGATTGCCTTGAGATATGGGAATAGAAGCTCCAGGATAGGATTACCGTATTTTGGAATCAGTAATGGAGATCTGAAATTCACTGAAAACAGAGTGCACTGATTTTCACAGAAATGATAAAGTATGAAAAATTTACTATCACAGAAATGAACGAAACCTGATTATAACTAATCAGGCCACAAACACATGATAAATCTTGTCCTCCTTCATTGGCTGTGGATCTTGCAGTCATATCATACATCTAATATAGTCAGTATCAGCATCTTTGATTGCCTTGAGATATGGGAATAGAAGCTCCAGGATAGGATTACCGTATTTTGGAATCAGTAATGGAGATCTGAAATTCACTGAAAACAGAGTGCACTGATTTTCACAGAAATGATAAAGTATGAAAAATTTACTATCACAGAAATGAACGAAACCTGAATATCACTAATCAGGCCACAAACACATGATGAATCTTGTCCTCCTTCATCCCCTCCGTAAGAACACTATCCCCTTTGTTCGAGCAATCATTGATTTCCTCAAAAGGAACTTCTTCCGGTTTCAACTCAATGGATAATGAAACATTTCAGAAGGGAATGAAAGTAGACCGACTAGGTTGTGTGAATGATTAATCTTCTGTTACACTAGCAATTAATACTGTAGTCTACCCTAGTCAATAAGCTAGTAGTCTCATACACCACCTTAAGATGTAACGATGAGAGAGATACCATCGACAGCTTGATTGTCTACATATCTAGATCTACACCAGCTAGTGGGTGAGAAAATCTTCGTTGCGTAGATGAGGAGTGATCTAGAGGTTTATGAGGGTTTGAGATGACGACATGAAGCTTTTTTGAGAACATGCTACAAGCTCTACCCGGAGAACTTCATCAAAAGACACCTTAAATGTCTTTCCATCAAATACTTGTAACAACACAATGTCTGCATTTTCAAATGCATGATCCAACACTATACATGGGCCTTTCAACAAAGTTTCTAATTTGCCATTCCAAGTTCTCTTATCACTTAGATAAGCAAGCTCTCCAGGATTACAACGTAAAGGCTAGCAAATATCATTGGCTTGAGCAAAATCTTGAATCTGTCTGTGTTGAGCCTTCTCCATCTCACTCGACCTAGCTCATTAGCCACCTCCACGTTGTGAGGAACCATCTCCTAGTGCTCCTCTGCTTAAGGTGGGAATTGACACTTCATTCCCCTAAACTCCACAATCAGCATAAGCTTTTTGTGAAGCATAGTAAATAGAACAATGCTTCTTAACGAATGAAGACTTGCTCGGTATGACAGCAAGAATGAGTAGAAAAATCTTCTCATGTTTCTACATTCTCTCTACCTGTGAATTTTTCTGTGGCAGCAAGAATAGTTGTATTAAACCTTTCAACCAAGCCATTGGCTTGGGGGTTATATGAACTAGTCCTTCTGTGACATATGTCAAATGGTTTAACTACACTTTTATTCCTATTGAGAAACTCTTTTCCTCCATCATTGAGAATTATAGTAAGTGTCACATAGTTTCTTCCGAATTGAACTTGGCCATTGTGTTGGATGTCCGATCCAGTACATCTTAACCTCAGGCCATTTACTAAATCAATCTTGTGCACAGATGAGATAAATATTGCCTTGTTTGGACAAAGCGATCTTCATCATGTCCACTATAACAAGACTGAAAGGACGTACTGCCATAGAATTTGGCTTCAAATGCAATTTTTGATTGAATTTCTCTCTCTCTCTCTCTCTCTCTCTCTCTCTAGCATATGTCACATTCTCAAACAATCTCTACAACCATTTCTCTCTAATTCTTCCAATAATAGTATTGCAAAAAATATTTGGTTCTTCGAGTAATCCCATAATAACTTTGAATATGTATTATCCTCACCATATCTCTCCTCCAATGAAAAGTAGGAATCTCAGAAAGCTCTTTTGCATGCTTTCCTTTCAAATAGAACAATTTTGAAGTTTCTTCAACATACATGTAAAAACTAGAACGAGACATAACTTTTTCCTTTAAACATTTTGGCAGGCTGATCTGTCACCCACACAATTTTGGTCAAAGTCCTTTAGGAAACTCTCTGAACTTGAGTTAAAACATGGACAGAGGATCACAATATACATCTATATATTTTATTCAAATAAAAAATATAACTGGTAAGTATGACTTGATCATACTTACCATGTGCTTGTCCTATCAAATCAGTAGTTACATAAGGAGGGATCAACCTGGACAAAGCATCAACATTGTTATGATAATTTCCTTTTTTGTACTCAATGTCAAAATCGAATGATTGAAGCTTTATGTTCCAACATCTGAGCCAATTGTGAAATTTATCGTCACTCATTAACCACTGAGGGGCCAAGTGATACATTTCCCTAATAAATTTTACTCCATTATACTCAAATTCAGAATCAAATAGTCTAATTAAAGTCCAAACAACTGCATAACATTCACCTTTGGTTGGATTGTATTTTGATTCAATTCAAATAAAAGTTTTGAGCAACTACATATTGTTGGATTGTATTTTGATTCAATTCAAATAAAAGTTTTGAGCAACTACATATTCTTTGGTTGCTTCTCCGATGCTGAGGTGAGAACAACTGATTCAATGTGAAGGCAACTTTCCTTCTAAATACGTCCTTGATAAGGTCAATCTTATAACCATTCGTCTCCTTCCGCTCTCTGGGGTTCAATCACTTTCTTTTATCGAAGTTGAATCCGGTGTGCAATGCTGATCCTTCCCAATCAACACCATCTTTATCTTGGTCATAATTGCAGCCCAGTGCTTTGGCCCACAATCTTGTGTGCCAATGTTCCAGTTATGCTCGTCTTCCAATCGAGAAAATTGCTCTTCCCCTTCTCAACTCCTCGCACAATTTCGGACAGATGTAATCCCAACGGCATGACAAGAAGGCACCTTCTAGTTCTCTAAATCTTAGCAATTCCGTCGGCGTCCAATTTGCCATAAGATGAGTGAACAAATTTTCCCCATCGGCGCCTTGCACATTGTAGGTACTCTCATCATTCTTTTTCTTGACATTGAGAACTTGCTTGTTTTCTCATTCTCCCTGGTTCTGCAAGTTCTTGGCACACAACTACACAAGTTGCTGAGACTCTCTTGTGCAACCGCCCAACGTTGTGCTAACCCTAACTCACTCTTCCGTTCGTGGGACTTTCTACATTATCTATACACTTTCTAATTCATTATATTCGTAAAAATACGCTTCTCATTCCCCTGAATATAATCCTTTATTACACAAACACAAAAAAAAAATCTTACCAATCCTTCTAACTACACCTCTATAGCAGGTGTGTCCTATACCTCTCATCCAATGCGAGGAGATGGAGATGTTATGATTAGAGAAGTTGACCAATGTAATGGAAAATCAAGACGATTCTAAAGATCAATAGAAAGAAATGTACAAGGCCATCAAGAGGGAGTGCAAGGAGCTGATGCATGTGCATTGGCAAGACAATATGATCGACATTCAAGAGATGCAACTCAGAATCAAAGCTTTCACTCATGAGATTGAAGCACAATCAGACATCCCAAAGATTGATTGTTTGTGATGGTTAGAGTAGTTAGGAGTAGAAATAGTTTAAATGGAAGTTTAGCTTAGGGTTGAGGGTTATATTCCTATGATTGTGTATTCATGGTAGAATGAATTTTCTCAAAGTAGGTGGAATACTCAACGCTGATGTAAGGAGTTGGCAATGGATTCCTATGAAGTTACCCATAAATTTGACCTAGCCTCATCATAAGTTTCTGTACCCACATGAGAACTTTACATTCATATGCCTAGTGACATCATTAACCCCTATAAATGGAAATCCTTTCTCTTAGTAAAGAAATATCTTTCAACTATTCAAATTAATTGTTAGAATTGAGATTGAATGTTTGAATATGTGTATGTGTTAAGTTGTATTCTTGTTTTTGTGTCCAAATGTACACTGTTTGTAACTTTTACAGGACTCCAAAAATCTTTGATTCAAAATTTCACAATTTTTACATTATTGGCCTTGGATCTAGTATCTCTAAATCCATGCAAATTACTTTACATCTTCTATCACCCCATCCAATTTTAGATCAAATGGACACTATATGATAATCTTATAGCATGTTGCTCCTATTTTTTATCCAAAAATTTAGGAACATCAAATTTTAGACTTTGAGCACTTTTGTCCAAAATCTTTTTTGGCTAGTGTTGATTCTAATCACAAAGTTATATTTAAGCATTGATCCACTTACTCAATTTTCAGGAGCGCTTTTGTCCTCCGAATTTTTGATTCATATGTTAAGCACTAAAACATAAAATACCAAAATTCAAAACCAATCACACCAACTTTGAATCAATGATCATAGTGTAAATCTACTTCTAAATCATGATCACAATCTTCACTTCATCAAAACTCTACACATTCTACAGCAAAAAGATTAAATCTATCATCAATCAAAAGTCTTCAAGACATCTTGAGCGCTCCAAAAACTCACAGTTCTAACCACATAATCCAATTTGAGTTTTCAAAATAATCTTTTCTCCTCTCAAAATGTCGACAAGAACACTCTTCTCATAACTAAAGCATAAAATTTAATGCTTTAGTTATGAGAAGGATAGCTAAAAGTGGGTATAGTCAAGCCCAATCCAATTTTAGCTACAAAAACTCTAGGTTCCCCCACTAGCTAATAGCCATCATAGTCACATTCTCAAAGGCTCAACTTAAAAAACTAGACTCCAAGGAGCCCTAATTGGAACTCTACCCCTTGAGCCCTAGGCCTCCTAATGGCAATGTCAGCTCTAACCGCAAGTCCAATGCAAATGGTACTAAATGTATTATTGCCACTAACTATTGTATATGTTCTTGTCTATGCACATCTAACTAACTAGAGGTGCCATTACATACATCATGACAAGTATCTAGAGGAGGTCATATATATGTTGGATTTATTTAGAGTGATCATCATAGGTTTGCATGTTGTTTTGCAATGATTGATACTTGTATGTGGAAGCAAATCTATGATCTCTAGCTTAAGTCTCACTCAGGTTTAGCTCCAATAGATTTTTGAAAGCTCATCATGAATCTAGAAGTATGTTTTTCTACTCAGTGATCATAGCCGTGTTATATACTCCTACACAAACTCTAAGATTCCAAACTCCATATTCTCATGAGAACTCTCACAAAGACTCAAATATCACTCAAAAGGTAGAGATCCTTTATTGATTATCAAAGTACTTCAAAACAAGTTCTCATCAAACCAAGACTTCACCAAGAACAAAGCTTCCCAAAACAAGACTAGAGAGCTGATTCTCAATATTTCTATTTAACTTCTATTTTGAATTTTACTCTAATAACTACAAATTATTATCATGTAATTTTTTCTTACTAGTTTTAATCAAATAAAGATAATAACTCCCAATGAGAATGAATCACATACAATTGATCCAATTGTATCTTTTAAAAGCTCTACACCCATCCAATTGACTTGGATGTAGCAAGTCAAATTCACCCCTAGATTTCATGAACCTTACCAAATCAAACCAATGAAATACTAGTCCTATTCAAGAAAAGTCAAGATATCCATATGATGGAATAATTGATTTCCACTAAATCAAAAAATAGTGATTCTCATCCTCCACTCTACTACATCAAAAGATATCATATATTTTTCTCCAACTTAATCATAACTAGCTAAACATAGTTATGACAAAGATAAACTTAGTCACAGTTTTGATATAATCACATATTATTCTATATGTACAACCTTGATTTTACATTTATCCCTAGATTATGATTTCAGTCTATCCTCAGAGTGAAAAAATCTCATAATCAATGAAATGGCTTCAACTTGTCATGATTCACTCGATCAAAATTTTGTCCTATCAAATCTTTCAAATCATAAGTAAAATTTTCCTACACTTTGTAAACTTTGAAAGAACAAAAAACATTTTTGAAGAAACTTCTTTCTAACCCCCTTATATCTAATGATGTCATAAATCATAACCAATTATTTTTTTGCAAGCCTTCATCTTCTTTGTCCCAATTTTTTATAGTGATATTTTTTCTACAGTTTTCTCCACATGTATGATGGCCACAACTTTGACCTCTTCCAATTCCAATAGTCGTTAATGTTCTAATTTGATAACTTTTGCTTCATTCAACTTCTTGATCTTCTATTGGATATTTAAGAAGATTGTCAAATCAAATTGAATTAGAAGTTTTGATTCGACACCATATACCATACTTAAAATTGAGTATAAAGTTTGATGGCTTTAAAGTCATCCGGCACTCTCACAAGATAACATGTAGCCTCTTGTCTCAATTTTTCTTGCTCTTGTTCATGTTTGCATACTTGGTGAACTTCATGCAAAGTGTGTAGTTGGTTCATTTTGCCAATCCGTTAACATTTGGTTTGTAGGAAATAGTAACTCATGCCTTAATCTAGAAATGATCTAACATGGCTTATATAATGCTTCCAATAAACTCACCACCTCTATCTAATACAATCTTTAGAGGACATCTAAATCTAGTTATTATCCTCTCGTATAGAAATCTATCCACTTCCTGTTCATTGATAGATTTTAGATGTCTAATTTCTACTCACTTGGTTAACTAATTTGTACTTATCACAATGGACTTTTTGCCCCGAGTAGTAAGGTGTAACGACAAGATTGCACAAAGGATGATCAAAGTTATAACAAAGTGAAGTTCGTCCCATGAGATCAAAGGGAAATTTGCTTGTAGAAGGAAATATTTAGAGTTTACATGTCTTTCACCACTCTTGATAGTTCAGGTCCGAAGAGGATCATCGAATATGCCACTTTCTCGTACGCACACCCCGATGAAATAAACACATACATCCACAAAGCATCCACCAGAGTCCAATTATACTTAAGATTGAGGAACTGCTGTATTTACTGATGGAAAGCTCGATCTATTCTATTACAAGATGGAATCGAGGCGGCAAACTCAATGAAGTTTTAGTGAGTCCGTCGAAGGTCATTAGCTCGTGGGGAAATAGCTGGATAACTTCTCGAGTAATTTCAGCAGTCTGTGCAATTTCCACTCGAACTTCAAGAGCTTCACAAGTTCCCGTTCTATCCTGACTACATTTGAAGTTCAACAAGGAACTCTTACAACAGAAGAAGATGAATCTTCTTACTAGTGCTACTCCTATTTATACAAAGGAATGTCTAACCGCTAAGACTAACTGATTTACACTGACTCCTCTCTTTTCGGACATCCTTGCCTTCCGCCGATTCAAGTCTCCATGCGAAAGCGTCCACACTCACTTGCAATTTCCGGAGATCCTCTGCAATGTCTTGCCTATGAATTTGGAGTGACTCTTGGCACTCCCGACCCATGATTTTATACATTTCTTTTCTTCCGGCCTTCGAATTGGCAGGAGAATTCATAACCGCCTTGATCCTTTCTAGCCACTAGATCTCTTCATCATTGCATCACGCAAGAAGGTAGTCAGAATATTTGCTGGCCAGTGTTTCTAATCTCCCCGGACACTCGACATCCACCTCTCTGAGTTGCCGCTTCGACTTCAGCAATTATCGCTTCAACTCATCAAATTTTGTCTTAGCAAATCTGGCGTCTCCTCTTTTGGCTCTACATACTTCCTCATATGCCAATTTCAGTTGCTGATGCTCCTTCTCCATGATGGATTTCTGACTCTTCAACCGCTTCACTGACTCCGCCAACTGTTGACTCACCTTCGTCTGGTCTTCCTTGCCTTGAGCTGCATTGTCCATGGCCTTGATCACTTCCATATATCCTTCCTCCTGGGGGTTCCACCCTTGGATATAACGGGATCCTAATTCGTTCAGCTCCATGAGGACAGGTATGGCCACTGCCTCAATCTTCTGCGTCAACTAGAGGTACGAAGAGATTATCTCTCCTCCTACCTTAGAAGCTTTCATCTTCGGACGTGAATTCTTCGGAGTGGGAGTCGGCGAATACGTAGCTTGTTTTTGTTTCTTTGTCTTCGTCGCTGGCTCCGGTGTCATGTTATGACGCGGCTACTATGAGAAGATGATGACATGTGTCATCTTCAGAGTTGTTGTCATGACGGTGATAGTTTAGGTTAGGATAACCGACGGCGCACTGTAAGGCTGTTAAGAGCCCACCGTTGGATCTACTTTGTAGGGTCAGGATGTTGAAAAGGCTCCAAGAGATATTATCTTGGACCTTATCAGATATAAAGCGTAGTCAGGATGGAAAGGGTATGGGAGAGTACTAGACACATCACTTTGCTAACTAAGGAGCATATCTGATCGAAGTGGAGCCGACGAGGACATGGATAGAGGACAACATGATCCTCCAGATGTACCGATGCCTAATCCATTTGTGATCAACATCCGGTGTCTTCATTGTGATCATTTTCGGGCGTGGTTAGTGTATCATTTTGGAGATAACTTTCTGCAACAAGTGATAAACTCTCCAGACCCGATTATTCTTCTAGTTGTTTCCTACGGCGCGATTTGGGACGTAACAGTGTACGTTTTGATTTAGTTTGGGCACTATGGATTTGAACTTACCAGTAGTGGTGGCTTTCAACACATGGGTTCCAATCCATCACTATTGCTTACCGAAAACAAGCCATAGGGAGTTGATTGTTAGGAACTTTGGCGAGGAGTATTATTCTCAAGTTATAAACTCCCCGGTTCCGTTTGTAGTTCCGTTCATACTTAGCTGGTTTCGAGTTGTCATTTTGACTCTTTATTAGTGGCAACTCGTATTGTGTATAGGATGGCTAAGTAGTGTGTTTAGGATAGTTGTAAAGCTCTAAGTTAAAATGGAGCTAATTTGGCCACACTAGAGGTCAAAATAAAACTCTTCATTCTCATTGGTCTTGGAGTTTGGGCCAATGAGGGCTCTTGGGCAACTTCTTCGAGGTTTTGAGGAGTTTTGGAGACCTTCGAGGGGGACATTCGGAGATCTGAGGATTGGGTTGGAGAGCTGACAGGACGAGCTACGACGTGCTCAAGAATAGATGGATTTGAAGAATTTGTCACTCTGAAGTGATGATTCAAAGTTAGAGTGAGAAATTTAGACCTTTGAGTGTATTTGGGGAGTTTTTGAGAACCTTACAAGGGTTTTGGGAGATCTGAGTCAACAGAGATATAGTTTTCGACTCAGGCTTGTGTTTTGATTGAAGTTTTGACTCGATTGGACGAGTTTTGAGTACGGAGTGATAGCTTGAAGTTTGTGTATACAGTCAGAAATTGTAGGACTGCACTGACTGTCACGAAGTTAGTACAGAGATCATATCTTTTGATATCAGAAATTTCTGTCAATAAAACTTTGCAAAGTTCAAGTTCTGATGATGAGTGACCTTCTCATAAAATCTGGGAGCAAATTGAAGTCAAGGATTGGGATTTGTGATGGGTTTTGTACACAGGGGTCTGCATATCGCCTTGTGTTACAGTGGGAAAATCACCAATTGTTTTGAGAGATCTAGAAACGAAAAACATCTGAAACTTTTGTGAGTGATAGTAAGGGTCTTGGAGCAATATTCTGTAAAGTTTGAGCGAAAGTTATTGGTCGAATCATTAGATATCAAAGTCTTCTTCCGCTGAAGTTTTACCGGCTATAATGTGGAGTGCTGAGGAGAAGAAGAAGAGATTGTCAACTCACACGAGGTTCTAGAAGGTTCTTCTACAGCCAGACGCTCGGGCGTTCTCAGAGCAAAGAAATGTCCATGCGACATCGGAGCTATCTCCAAATTGGGGCTTCTCTTCCTTCGGGATCCCCCGGCTTCACCGCGACCTCTCTCTAACGCTTCTATCTCCTGATAAATATTCTCCCATTCCCCCGAAGATGTGTGGTCTCTCGGTCGACTTCTCTTCAACTGCGATGTTCTTGACCCCATGAAACCCAGACTTGGCATCGACCCACTACTTGCTGCTTCCAAGGAAGGCTTGGTTCTTGATTCCTCTGCTGCCAGGTGGTACTTCTGTCCCTCATGAGGAGTCAACCAACCCATCCTCGAATACATATGGACCAAGAATGAAGAAATATTTACGACTCCTTTTTCTCCCGCTCGCAATTTCTCTCCCATGGTCTGTACATTATGAGCGAATATCTCTCCCCAATTGACTCTAACGGATCCTGTCACAAACCCTTCAACAATCTTCACCTTATGCATACTAACATAGGTAGTGCACTAAGGCGAGAGGAGCTAGTTCAATGTGTACATTATCTTCCTTCGGAAGCCATCCTTGATAAGGTCGATTTTGTATCTGTTCGTACCCTTCCGTTCCTTTGGGTCAAACCACTTCGATTCATCAAAGTTGAACCCTAGAGACCAAAGCTAAGCCCTCCCGGTCAATCCCATCCTTCTCCTTCTTGTAATCACGTCCCAGCGCTTCCGTCCATAATATCGCATCCCACAAATCTGGGTAGCCCCGCCACCCGATTGGATTGCGTTCCTTCTTGGCCCGAACTTCCTCACACAGCTCCGGACACACATAATCCCAGCGCCATGCTAAGAATGCTCCTCTCAATGCTTCCAATCTTTCTAATTCACGCGTAGTCCAATCAGGTTTTGGCACCAATGATCTGTATGCTCCATATACCATCTTCTGTTGCACATGCAACCGAATAGCCTCTCTTTCTCCGGATCTACTTGCAGATCTTTTCTTGGTCAAATTCATCTGATCCATTGCTCTTCGATACCCGCCCTTCTCGCCTGTTGTGGGGCTCGTCGAAACAAAAAAGTCGGCATCTTCCTCCGTTCTTCCTAATTTTTTTCCTAACGACCTATTCGTACCCGGCCGAGTAATTGGTACTGATCACGAATATTTACACTCATATTCGGCGTACTCCCCCGAATATCATCTTCTTTATTCGGAAAACAAAAAAACTAGCCCTACAACACGCTTATCAAGGTTATACATAAGGTTCAAGGATCGTCAAAATCTAAGTGTCATTTCTCAAAAGGAACTAAAATATGAACTGATGTCAAAGAAGGAGATTTTATGGACTTTTTAGCACAAGCTTGACACACATCACAAATCTTGCAAAATTCCACACCATCTTTGAAAATTCTCTTCCAATGATGATATGACTCTAGGATTTTAAATGTATTTACCTTGCTTGCAAAGTGTACTCCACATAATGAGCTATTGTGAATCTCCTTCATGAGCTCAATTGACTCCTCACTCCCAATATCTCTCCTAAATAATCCATTTGCTCCTTGATGAAATAACATGTTCTCTTTGATAATATAATGTTCACATCTCTTCAACAATGGCTTCCTTTATCATGAACACATGCCTTGGAAAACTCTCCTTCCAAGATGAAATCCCATATCTGCTTATACTCCTTTGGTATCTTCGTCATGGTGTCCATCATCAGCAAATTGCCATTTGGATCATCCACTAGTTGATCTATTTCTCATCATATGCTTGAGCCATCAAATCAACATTGGCATGCTTCTTACCGGGATGATCCTCAATGATGTAATGAAACTCCATAATTAACAACTTCCATCTTGTTATCTTACCCTCGACATTATTCTTGTTGAAGATGTACTTCAAAGTCTTGTGATTTGAAAAAAAAGTAAATTTTTGTTCCAAAAGATAGTGCCAAAACTTTTTTAGTAAGAAGATCACAACCAAATCATACCTTTCTATAACTAAATAATTTCATTTAGTTTGCACCATCTATCTACTAGCATAAGTAATCGGATGATCATGATTATCATTATCCAACTGATTAAGAATGCATCCTACAACAATATTTGATGAAGTCGTGTAGAGAATGAAAGTTTTATCCAATTTGATTTAGCTAAAATAGAAGCCTTACTAATGGTTCCTTAAGAAGTTTGAAAGCCACCAACACCTCTCCATTCCTGAAGATTAAATTGTAATACATCCCCTTCATGTAAATCATCAAGGAATAAACTTTGTTGGAGAAGGAAAAGATGAACTTTTGATAATATCCCACCATACCAAAGAACTGCATCAACTTGGTCAATGTCATCAGAAAAGTCAAGTTAAGGATGTGTTTCATTTTTTCCAAATCCATCGCTATACCATCCTTGGAGACGGTATGCCATAACAATAGACTTTCCTATGATTCAAAAATGCATTTTTCTATATTAAGCAAAGTAGTAGCTTCCTCCAAACATTGTAAAATTTTGATAAAATTATCAAAGTGATCCTTCTTCTTCCCATACACACAAAAATCATCTATGAAATCTCACACAAACTTCCCCAAGAAAGGTTGAAACAACTTGTTCATGAACCTCTAAAAAGTTGTTGGAGCACTACATAGATCAAAAGGCATTACCCTAAAGTGAAAAGTTCCTCATGATGTGGTAAAAATGATTCTAAGCTAATCTTGAGGGGCAATTTGAATATGATTATAATCATAAAAATGATTTCCAAAGTTATAGCACTCATGACCTGCCACATACTATAAAATTTCACCTATAAAAGGTAAAGGATAAAAATCTTTCTTTGTGATAATATTCAATTTCTTGTAATCTATGCATACACATATATTATCATTCTTCTTCATGGCTATCACAATAGGAGAAACCCATTTAGAATTATCTACCTCTAAGATGAAACTAGTCTCGACAAGCTAAAGAGCTTGTCGATCTCCTCCTCCTCCACCATAGCTATAGGTGAACTTATCTAATATTACTTCTGACGTCCTAAACAAGCTTTTTTTTTAACTCAATGCAATGAGTTTCTTAATTTACTTGCTTTAAATCCTTGTAGCTAAAGGCAAAGGCATGGATGTATTTGCAAAATATATCCAAGAATCTTACCTTCTCCTACATAGTAACCTTGGGACCAAACTTGATAGTGAAGAGCCATCAAATAATCTCCTCTTCATCCACGTCTGTCTTGTTAGGATCCTTCATCACCTCATGCCTAAAAAGTAAATCCATTGCAACAAAAATTTGAATTTGGACATCATGATCTGAGTGTATTCAAATGATATCTCCTTGTCGGTTGACATGTTAGTATCAACCTCTTAAAAATTACCACTTTTCTCACTTTCAGACTTCAAGTAATCACTAATAGACCTATCTAAGTTTGATAGTGCCTCTTTATCACTTGTCATAGTAACCTCCACTTGATGGTTGTTTGGCATTTTATGAAAGAAATCCCTTGTGCCACCAATCAATAGTCCTCACTACCTCAACTAAGGTCTTCCTAATAACAAGGTTTGAACTCCAATCACTTACTATCATTTTGTCTACCACTCCAATGGATCACACCTTTTGTTTGTTGGCCTCCCAACAATGATGATGGAAGATCTTGAAGGCTTCATCCATCCTTCCTTTTGGTAGTAGCATCCACAATCTTTTTAGCGTAATCTTAGCCATCAAAATATACCGCTTTCAATTTCCCGTATTTGATGGTGAGATTGGCCCCATAAAATCAATTTCCTATTTCTCAAAAGATACTAATGGCAAAAATGGCTTCAAAAGCCACCTTTTGGTTTGGGTAGGATGTCCAATTCGTTGACATGTGTCATATTCAAACAAATTTGTCATTGTTTTTCTTCAATCAAGTCATTTGCTAGTATGTATGTCCACTAGTTTAGATTTGTAAGTATGGTTATCGATAGAGACACACATTTCCTCAATTGTCTCATAATGGAGTTGGCCACTTATTTTATATTAAATATTGAAAGACTACTCCCTAAAACCCAAAGGCAGGAGATTGACAGAGAAATCCAATGGATTATTGTGTAAGATTTTGAATAAAATTTTTGTTAATCATATCTACGTTTGGGATACAAAGGTACATGCAGCACTATGGGCAATTCCAGACTATAGAGAAATTATCACCAAGCAAATTCCATTTTATTTGACTTAAGGGATGCAACCCATCATACTAGTGGAATTTGAGGTACAGACTTAGAACATATTGGTGTAAGATCAATTATCAGCAGAAGAAAACCAACTTCATTGTTTGTTAGAGTTGACTATGTTGGATTCCAAAGCTCTGACAAAGGAAATTCAGACTCGTTATAAAAAGAAATATGATGTAAATCTTTGTGTTACCTAGATTATTAAAGATGACAAGGTGTTACTTTATGATAATAAGTATATGTGCACTCTTGGAAAACTTCATGGATATGACGTTTTGAGGTACATGAAGTCTTTGAAAATAGATCTTTATAGATGTTAGAGCTGAAAGATGATTTCTTTGCTACTAGTGTCAATGAATGCCAAGTAAACAAATATTATGAGTAATGGTGTTTGTGTGGTCACTCATAGCTAAGGACAAATGTATGTAGGACCTAGCTTACGAATTTTTAGTAGATTTTTCTATTTTTTTGAATAAAGAATAATGTTTAATTTTCGGCAAAAATAATGGATTCCAAATACGAATAAGCCTCCTAGTCCCAATATGCATACTACAAAGGAGTGTTAAAATGTTGGAAGGAGTAAAAATTGAGTGGAAGTAGGA
Source organism: Marchantia paleacea (assembly GCA_014180765.2). Lineage (NCBI taxonomy): Eukaryota > Viridiplantae > Streptophyta > Marchantiopsida > Marchantiales > Marchantiaceae > Marchantia > Marchantia paleacea. Next base: position 3,515,649 of record MUAA02000008.1, on the reverse strand, counting down.
AGCATCCCCACATTTATGATGAAAATTTTTATGAAATTGCAATTGAGAGAGAAAGTAACACAATAGACAAGCGAAAAAGCGTGAAACTTGAGCATGAAAGCGTGAGGCAATTTGATTGCCTTCAGATCAAAAATTACCATCATGATTAATTTGACCCTTGGTGTCAAAGCCTGTCTCGACAGAGGTAGGGCTTCAACACTTGAAGAGCCTTGGTGGCACATTTCTAGAATGGCGATGGGACTATGTATGTTCGGCACTATGTATGTTCGGAACTATGTTCGGAACTAAGAGCAATGAGAATAGCAAATCCAATAGGATTGAGAAGGCATCTAAACACTTGGTATGCCATGTTGTGTACGAAAGCATTGGGTTGACATAACGAGAAAAAGAAATATGGAATTGATTGGGAACAATCAGCCCTACACTCAAGGTTATTATTTTAATGAGGCTAAATGATTCAATCCTCATGGACACAAGGGGATCAATGGATTCAAGATTAATTTCAGTAAAAATGATTTTAGTAGGAAGATTATGTATACCCTCAACCAGCTATTTTACAAGTGTCTTATCATGAATTTGCCCATGTTGCTTGGGTAGAACAAAATCTAAAAAAACAGGTTGAAGATCATAATGACGTACTTGATTGATGCACAAATTAATGATAAGATAATCAGGAATTCGATCCACAAGCTTGGGCTATTAGTAATCTCTCCGGTAAGACTTTTACAAACTTGCGTCTGGTGTACCCAGTAACTCTTGTGATTGGGATCTCCCTCTATCATTAAAGTCATTTGTAAACTTTATTTTGAGTTTGTTCCCTGACTAATGGGATAACATATGGTGTCTGAATGGAATTATTTACATTGCAATATCCATAGTCTATTAAAGATATTTAAACTAGTTTATTCTCCTTCCTTGTGATCATCTAACACTTCATTTCTTTGGGAACAAATCTGAATCACTACAAAGTATATTTTTCTAGTGTTACTTGATTGTTACATAAATGGAGTATATTAGACACACTTATGATATGCAACTATGACTTCATGTGCGCTTTTCCATAGATCCCATTAAGCCATCCCACCCAAAGATTTTTTGCTCGATATCTTGCATAATTCTATTCAGCTCATCAAAGTCATCTCCTCTTTAATTATAGGTGAGACAACTTCCTCCTTCATAGACTTTGGTAAACTTCGTGTTGATCTGTTACTCGTATCATCAACATCCAACTCCAAATATGACAATTCCAACTTCAATTGATACTCCTTTTCCTTAGGAGTCAACCAACCCATTCTTGAATACATATGTACCAAAAACAAATACAGATATATCAATCCTTTATCTACATATCACTCTTTTATCGCTGACACATTCTTGACAAATATCTCTCCCCAATTAACTTTGATCGATCCTTCCATGAAGCCCTGAACTATTATCACCTAATGCATACTCAATAAGTAATTTGTTGAGATGAAAACAATTGATTCAATATAAAGATGATCTTCCTCCTGAAATCATCATTGATCAAATAGATATTTTATCCATTCATTCCTTTCTACTCCTTTGGACCAAACCACTTTGTCTTATCAAAATCAAATCCTTTGTACAGAGTTAAACTCTCTCAATCATGTCCATCTTTTTCCTTCTCATAGCCTTAGCCTAACACATTCATCTAGATTGCAACATCCCATAACTCAAGTCGTCCTCTCATTCTTATTTGATGCAAAGATTTCCCCTTATGAACTTTTTTGCATAGCTCCTAGCATACAAAATCCTGTTGCCTTGACAAGAACACTCTTCCCAAGTTTTTCAATCATATCAAATCTTCTTACATCTATTTTGGAATTGGTATCAAGGACCTCACTCATCCACATGATAATTTCTTGATTTTTGACAATCAAATAGCTCCTCTCACTCTTGATCTGGTTTGCACTTTCTTCTTCATCGTTCTTTACCAGTTCACACTCTGTTAATTCAATTTCCTTTCAAATTTTTGTGCTCTAGATTGCTTATGATAAATGTTACTTCCTTAATTAAAAATTATGTTTTTTTTTCTTTTTTTGGTTCAAATGCTTAACATCATTCTCCTTTAGACATGCTCAAGCCACCATTTGTCTTCACAATCCCATCTTTGGTACTTTTTCATTAATTCTCCAAATTCATATTTGAAGTGATCACAATAAACCAAATATACACACTTCCTCCTCAAAATCAAAAAAAATCTACTAGAAATCCCAACAATGCCTATATAGTGGAGCATATTTTCAAGTGGATTGAGTTGATGACAATGCTTGACAAGTCAAGTGAAAGAACAACTTATGCATTCTTAGCTGCCATGCATATCCAATTTGATGTACCATAATAGATGTTGATTGATCAAGAAATTATATTTTTGGGCAAGTTTTAAGCTTTGTGTGATTGAGCATTGATTGATTAGCATACCACATGAAAAGAATATCATGAGATTTATGGTTTAGCACATAGAGTTTTTTAAATGACGAAGAGATTACTAAAAAAATTTATTTTGAAAAAAGATTATATATGAGACTGGGACGTCTAGTTATCATGATTGGTCATGGGATATCGATTAAGACAACAAGCATCTCTAACATCCTTCTCACCGTATTTCCTTTTATATGGTAGAGATCCAGATTTATCTGCAACTATTTGTTGAGAGTTAGGTGAAGTCTTGGACTTGGATTACATGATCTTTGGATTAAAGTGTATTCTTATAGGGCACAACTCTTTTGTTCAATTATACATATGGCATTTGATAACGTGGATATTGCTAAGCATAGAAATATTTTACATTTTGATATCATATAATGGATACCGAATTTCAATTCATAGATTTCATATTAGTGATTATATTTATTTGCAACATAGTGCATCCACCACATTGTATGTTACTTTTGGTTGCACCATTATACTAGTATGTGAGAAGTTTTGAAGTTCTTCTAGTTATGAAGTTTTGTTATTAGAAATTTGTGATGGTGTGGTTTAGAGAATCATATGTGTAATTGTGTCATCTTCCAAATATTGATTGTATTATGTATCCAAGAATGACATTTGTGTGAGTATGCTTGAGATTTATGTTATGTGGATCAGTTGGCGGAGTTACCAATATGTTGATCTATGATTATTGTTTGAAAGGATGATATATGTCATGTTTGACAACTCTTTTCAATGCAATACCATATGAGTGTTGGAGATGTCTTTGATACATATACTAGACAAGCTGGTTTGACCATAACATGGTATGGATTGCATACATGCAACTAATGATGGGGCAAAGATGTCCTTGATGCAGTAAGCAATCAAGCTTGTTTGACCATAACATGGTATGATTTGCAAACATGAGACTAATGATGGGGGATTATAACACCCGAAATTCTAATCTTAGCCCCTCAAAAGACATATCATATTGATGGACTTGATGGTTTCTTGACCTTAGAGGGATCTAACTGTCATTTAAAATGAAATTGTGGTATACTTATATTAGCGTATGAAAATGTATGAATGATGTTATTTCATGTGATAGCAATGTATGTTGTGATGCAATATGTATGTGCATAACACTTTTTGCTTGTTTTAAACTCAAAGTCGATCCACTACTAGCATCATATAAGTCCTCCAAATCAGAAAGTCCCAACTCTAGCTTATATAATTTCCTCTTCTTGCATATCATTCATTTCATCTTTGCATACATGTGTACTAAGATAGACAACAAATACATCAATCTTTACTCTTCTGTCCTTAGCTTCTTAGCCATAGCTTGCATAATTTTAGCAAATACTACTCCTTAATTTACTTTGATCAAATCAATTACAAAATCTTCAACTATTTCTACAATAGAAATCCTTCTTCAAGGTTCTTGATGGTATTATATTGAACCTATTGACCTTCTCAAACCTAGTGATGACTTGCGAGGATTGGCTTCATGAACATGGTTTAGCAAAACCTAGTTTAGAAATTAGCAAAATTTCTATAATTATTTTAATTTACATTTGTGAAATCTTTATGAAAATTCTAAAATTATATTCGAATTTCATGTCTTTTTTCAATAATCCACGATAGAAAAATAGTGCTTGGGCAAAAAAAATAAATTCAGTTAAATGATTATGCAATAAACTCACTTAGAGATGAGCTTGTTATTTAACATGGAGAGCTCCAAGATCAGAGAAGCTGGACGATTAAAATGGACTAGGTTTACTCTATTTACAGGAGAATGAAGATTGAGATAAGCCATGAATGTTTAATATTGTACGAAATAACACAATATCCAATGTAAATTTTCGTCATTCTAATAACGAACTCCTCATTGTTTGATGGAGACAATGCTTTGTTAAAAAAACAAAACAAGACATCACCACATTGTAAAAGGAATCCCACTTGTGCGGAAATTGAATAAGGTTATTTCACTATTAATGGTCTTAGTAAATTTCCACTTGTAGAATTTGAATTGCTGATACATGATATAAACACCTCATCTGAAGTAACAAATATAGTGATGAATCTTATCACGTGTGGGAGTGGCACGGACAGTTCATTCAATAGGTTTTTTGAAACTTGAACACCAAACGTCAAATTTAAACCAGTTCAAAACCTGACCACATTGCTAAAGCATTTCCATAAGTGTGGAAATTGCACATCCTGAAGATTATTTCATTGTTAGGGATCTTAGTAAATTTCCACTTATAAAGTTTGAACTGCTGGTACAAGCGGCTCATCTAAATAACAAAAATAGTGATGAATCTTAGCACATGTAGGAGCGGTACGGATACTTCATTCAATAACTTCTTTGAAACTTGAACACCAAACATCAATTTAAATTCACCCATTAGATTATAATCAAAGGAAAAGATAAGTCATGTCTCAAGTTGGACTTAGAGCTTTGTTTGCCTTCTAACGCTTTCAAAATGTTTGCTTCTCATGCATAGAGAGTATTAAAAGCTAATAGTTGATTATAGTGAAGGAGAGGTTCTAATTATCTCAAAAGTGCAAGCAATTTTAATTTTTTTTTCAAATTTTGTCCATTATTCTACCTTTTTCTCCTCCAAGAAGCCATATATAAAATGCAGAAGTGACGTTTGGTTGCTCACTGTGAGTTTTTCTCCTCCAATTTTGAGAGCTCTCCCCTCCCTCCTTGCACATGAAACACAACCATCAGCCCTCTTTTAGCTTGTCCGCACCATTCTTAGATTTTCCATTTGTTAGTAAAGAGGTTGCAATTCCTTCATGAAGTTTTGAAATTTCTAGTCTAGAGCGCACGAGCTTCTAGGTTTTCTTCTGGAGTTTTCATGTAGTTTTGTTAATGAATTATGTTAATTAATTCATTACAATGTAGATGTCTTTTGATGAAGGTCATGTTGAGTTGGCATTGGTGTGGACAATGAACTAGATCCAGCTTGATGTAATTGAGCACAAGATGATTTGCTTTTCAGACTCCAAGAAGCTACCGTTCCACTATGAGTTTGTGGAGAAGAGAACTGTTATATATAATTTTGATTGGGCGTTATTTATAGGCTAAGCAATTTCCATGACCAAGGGCATATGGTTGGTTCCAAAGATCTCATCCTTGTGGTTAGAGAAATGGGCAAGGATGATTTCGTGATAACAAAAGTCTGCAGAATTTTGCATATGAGGGTAAAGATGAAGAGAAATGTCATATAGAATTTATTGCTATATACTTAATAGTATTATAAAACTATAGGTTTTAGATTTTAATGTATGAAATAAATTTATAATTGAACTACATTGGATAATTATTTTTTTTAAATTTTAATTTCCTTAGATATTGAAATTTGGTAAGTAATCGTATCTCCTCATGCAAGAAGATTTTCCAAATCTCCATTGATTCACTGTACGTGACACTCCACAACGAGAAAGTATGGATGTGGAGGACAATCTAACTAGTACCAAAACTGCGAATTTCTATAGCTCAAGTCTTGTCCACTGTCCGGGAGATTTTCTTGCAAGCCTCATTACTTTCCGCTAAATGTTCTGCGGCAACGGAGATCCTGAAACTTCACCGGATAAATCCATGTTAAAGCATTCACTCTTAAATTATATACCCAAATTAGGCAGCACATTATGGAACCCTGAGTCATGTTCTTTGGTCATAAATACACAAATTCTAGCGACTTGATGCACGCCTTAACCTTGAAACCTGAAGGTTTTGCGCTACTTATAAAATGTACATTGAGCTGAAGTTCATCTGATTTTTGAGTCAGAGCTCAGACCTGCAAGTGTCTGGCTTATCACTTGAAATCTGACGACGAACTCTAGATTTGTCACACAGGTCCATATTCACTGTAACCTGTACGAAAGGATGGGCATCCGAGAACCCCGAGCAAAAGATGGCATGAAATGCACCATTATCTGCATCGTGTTTGCGTCTCTTCTAGTTCAACATTCTTCTGCTCTCATCATGAAGACCGGCTATGCGCAGTTCTTAGATCGCTTTACTGCTGCTGAGCGTGATGTCATGATGGAACGTTTGGCGATTTTCATGGGGCACAGTTTGGCTACTGGAGGTGATTACGGGCCGAGGATCCTCACTAGCGTTACTCTACACTATCCCCAGTTTTCAATGATATTCCTTTTAACTTTATGGAACACAAATACCTGCAACCTTGGGAGAGGTGGCGAGGCAAAGCGGCCGATCATTACACGGAATGTAGCCGAAATCAGGACCATAGCGATGGACTTCCTGGTTCCTTCCATACAAAGTCTGATTCGTCATTCTTTCGGGTATGGATACGCGATTATGGAAGGAATCAGTATCCTGTACTTTCCTGCTGTACCAGGGCCGAATAGAAGTTTTCGAGTACTTGATAACGATGTGCAAAGCCACCACCACGACCGCGCATCGACTGCTCTCAGAAGCCTTCGTCACCAGCCCATGATTTCGTATAGACGTGTTTCTCTCGCAAATTTGAGCTCCAACGGCACACATTTGTCCACTGTTTTCCAAACGGTTGCTCCCAGCGTCGGAATATCAGGTGAAATCCACTCTCCATTGACGCGGACAGCATTTGGCGACAATTCGACGAAGTCCGGCAGCACCAATGGCACAGCTTGCTTCCCATGGATCCGTACGGTGACTGCGAAGTTCTTAGCCTCTCTCTAGTGTGGGCAGATGGGCCTGACTACGATGATCAGTCTGGTCATGGCCCGCAAGTTTTGAACCCGACGGACAAAATCTGGTCACCGAACGCACGATTCTACCTAGTGATGCAGTTGGACTGCAATTTAGTATTGTACGATGGAAAGACGGGACTGGCTCTGTGGTCTAGCAATACTCAAGACAAAGGTAGCACCTGTATTGCCACTTTAACTTCTACCGGGGAACTCATTGTGTACGATACATATAGTGATAACGTGTTGTATCGAACAAATACGTGGTGCTCAGCGAATGGTGGAGATTGTTACACCTACACAGTTTTGGAGGTTCAAGACGATGGAAATATGGTGCTCTATATCTTCGAGACAGGAGATGTACTCTTTTCTTCCAACACTGTCCAATGTGAAGGTGGATGCGACGTTTAGAATAATGAGTCATTTCCTTGTGGCTTTAGCTAGCATGTGAAATAACTTGTGTAGAAACTGAAGTATTGCAGTATTTTTTAGAGATGAGGCTCTACATAGCGAGACATTAATGACGTTTTGAGATCGTAAAGGCCTTTACACATAGCGAAGTGCAAGCTGTTGTGTTCATTTTATTTCCGGACGCATGCTTTCATGGATTAAGTCAACACCCCACGTTACACTATACAAAGAAGATGTATGAAGGCTTATAATTCACACCAAAACAACATTCAATATCACGTATGTTTCAATGAAATAAAAAACCCGAGAAAGTATAATAACAAAAGGGATGGGAATATCCCATCAAATCGTACAAGGATGGAACCAAACCGGTAACCGTACGTTTCAATAGCAAGAAGCATTTTGGTATAGAGGTCATAAAGTTTGAAACAGTAGGGGTAGGCCGGGTTCAAACCGTAGGGGTGTTGAATATCTCCGTACTAGCTGCAAAATTGAAAATCACAGGCAGGAACAACCATTTTTGAAATGATTATGTTAACATTTTCTTCGATACATTGCATTGTTATATACTATAATAACGAATTCGGTGACAAGCTACCAGAGCAAAGCTACATAGCTTTGCTTGCGTATCTTAGTGAACATGTGACAGAACCTGTCTGATCATAGATGACCAAATCAGGTCGGCAGAAACCAGCGTATTGTTAAATCTTTTGGCAAACTTGAGTACCCGTTAGTCCAAATGCCAATATTGGATAATGTTAGGTCCATCTCTACCTTACTATCAAGAAGTCTAAAGAAGAAATTTAGGGTACTGTTCATACTATTTTTGGTTTATAACACCTAATTTTAACTGGTGTGAAGTCAATACATGCTTAAGGAGAACGTGATATGCAGATATTTACAACTCTATCTCATTTTGACTTCATTCGATATATTCACATGGATTTACTCTTGATCTTACTACTATTCTTTGCAATTTATAACATGTCATGCCTTCATGTGAAATTCAATTTTATATCATGTAAAACGTTTACCACATCTTGATTTTATTCCTGTAAGCATATACTCCTTCTAACTCTACACACATAATTGAATTTATATCAAAATAAATATAAATATTTAATCTATAATTAAATTTATCTTCAAACATAAACTTATTTTTTTTATATTTTTATTGATTATTTCAAAAACTCAAAAATGGTATTTATAAATACGTTTTTAAAAATAGTTTAAAACTTAAAGAAATTTTTTATTTCAAATTTTTTTCTGAATTAAAAAATGAAAACTCAAAAAAATATTTATATCGAAAATAACAATAAATCCTATATCAGCAATTGTCCTTATTGCAAGTAGATTTGTTGGCAATCGAGTAACATACAGTGAAAAGTCAAATTTCTTCATTTCTTTGCAGTTCTTATTCGATACAAGGTCCCAACTCCTTTTACTGGATGGGATTCTTCCCCACAGATTTGATAAACATGGGATTTTCTGGATTTTTCATTTTTTATAGTTGAATAGGATTTTTGGCTGAAATGTATGAGGCTCTTGATTCTAGGGACTTAGCGTCATCATTGGTGGCAGCTTCAACAGATAAAGCGTCTAACTGTATATTGTTGATAGTCTCATGATTAGAGATTGGAAAGATATGATCAGCATCAGATTCATGTGAGTTGAATTTGTTTGGATACTATTGTGATGTCACAACTTATGTAGCGGCATCTCTAGTTAGGTAGGTGCGCGTATGCATGAGCAGATACATCAGTTAGAGCCAGTTGTGTAGTTAGCACCGTTCACACTTGAACTACCGTTAGGGGTTCTTGGGCTAAAGGGCTAGAGTTTGAATTAGTGCTCTTGGACTGCAGTTTTTGAAGTTGAGGCTTTGAGAGTGTGGCTATAGTGGATAGTAACTAGTGCTGGAACCTGGAGTCTTTGAAGCACAAAGTGGGTTTGGCTTGACTGTAATCTCTCTTTTATGCTATGGTTATGAACGGAGTGTACTTTTGGAGGTTTTGAGAGTAAAAAAGATAACTTCAAAAACTCAAATTGGATTATGTGGTGAGAATTATGAGTCCTTGGAGCGCTGAAGGTGTTTTGGCGAGTTTAGGATCGATGGTAGCTTCGATCTATTGGCTATTGAGTGTGCATGGCGTTGATGGAGTGCAATCCGTGGCGATGATTTAAAAGTAAAGTCAATTCGAATTAGATGTGATCAATTTTAAATTTCTGTATTTTTTGTTTTAGTATAAATTCGAATCATGAATTTTTGAGAGTGCAATCGCTGTTAGAAATTGATAAAATGGGTCGATGCTTATATTTATCTTGGGATATTAAATCGAAATTGGCTGAAAAATATTTTGGACAGAAGTGCTCGAAGTTCAAGATCTTGTGTTTCAAAGTTTTCGGGTTGAAAATAGGAGTAGCAAGCTATAAGATTATCATATAATGTCCGTTTGATCTGAAATTTGGTGGGGGAATAGAAGATGTAAAGTTTGTCGCACGGGAATAGAGAACAAGTAGAATGTGGTCATTCAGAGAGAGTTATTGTATGAGTGTTTTGCATAGTGAGGATGACTTGAAACTCATTGAAAAATGGGAGATCAACCTCTTTGGAAGATCCAGTTATCTAAGATACCTCAAGGGTTGGACGTGATTGTTTCAGTAGATTCGAACATGAGAGAGTTCAAAGTGGAGTTTGAGGAGAGTACACTAAAAAATTTTCTGAGAGTGAAACGTGAGAGTTGCTTCTATTGTGGAGAGGAGGGACATAAACTTGTGAATTGTCCTTTGAGGACCAAAGATCGGAGGTTGAGAGAGAGAAGAAACGTGAGAGAACTAAACCTTCATATGGACCATAGTCTCTCCATGAATCCAAAAGTGGAACCTATTGTGAAAATTGTGGTGTGACAGGACTTCCCTTAGAACACGAGTGTAATGGTGTAAAAGCTCTGTTGGAGTCACTAGTGGAGGGCTTTAAAGATAAATTGAGCGCAAATACCGAAAAGTTGAAATCTCAATGTGACTCAAGTTCTAACTGAAGATGGAGATCATTTTAAGGATGATCAAGAAGATGTCGATGAGGGTAAGACTCATTGTGTGTTTAGGAGAAGAGAGAGCCATGACAATCTTCAACCAACCAATTCCATTCATTTTTTCATTGATATATTACTCTAGAATGGAGCTAATTTTGTTTGTGTTGTATGAGGGAGCCCCATATAAATTTCCAACAACAACAACAAAATAAGTTGAAAATAGTGAAGCTTCTGGTGTTTTATGGGAGAAAGAAATAGGATGTAGAAGCTTTTGTGGTGGACTTCAAGAGAGCATGTATAGGAAACAATGAGAGAAGGAAGCCCGAATGGGCTATCCTTTTGCCCAACTTCTTGGAGGATTCCGCATTAAAGTGGTACAATGAACACAAGAAGGAACATGTGGAGGAAGATACTTGGGAGAGTTTGATGGAGAATCTTGTTGAAAACTTTCTTTCATATGAAAGTTACAAGAAGCTGATGTGTGAAGTCAACTTTTTGAAGCAAGGAGAGAGTGAGAAGGTGAGGTCATACGTGGAGAGAACAGAGAAGCTGGAGACACATTTTAGTATGATGTTGAGAAAAAATGGAGACGAGGTGGAGCCAACCATGGTGGGGATTATGGCGATGTTGAGAAAGAACTTCATTGGAGGTTTGAAGATTCAGATTCGAAGCAAGATGAGATATGAAAAGCCCTCTTCTAAGGTTGAGGCTATTCACATTGCTATTCAAATGGAGGAGAGTCTAGAAGACAATGATTCTAGCTTGGTGGCTAGAGAAGCATCACTACCTGTTATGGTAAGAATGGCAACTCCTACTATTGTTGTTTTGCCAGTAGTAAATACTCCAGTGGTAGACTTGCACCATGAGTTGAATCTATCATGAAAACACTCGATGATCTCAAGATTAATGCAGTACAATTATGGGAGAGGAGGAATTAGAATGTATGGGGAGGATCTAGAGGGTATGAAAATTATCCTCCAAAAGAAAATCCACCGCAAGGGAACTTCACAATTTCATGCTTTAGTTGTAGAGGCCCTCATTTCCTGTGGAATTGTCCTAATCCTCAACAGCATGATAAAGTTAGACCTAACAATCCTACTCCTGCTCCAAGTCAATCAAAAGATAAGGGAGTAGCGTCTATTGATGTGTTTCTTCATTAGTGCACGTTTGAGAAGGGAGAGAGCTCTATAAGTTCAAAAGTAGATATTCTTGCACATGAGAAGAAGAGAGCAAGATTTGCAGAGGGGTCCATCTCAAGGGGAGATCAACCAAGCCGGAGCACACGATTTAGTGGTGTGAGTCAACCGAGAGCATCAACAAAGAAATTGGGAATGAATGATATCATATGATACACACACATGTTTTAGAATTATTTGAAAATTCTTAACATACCAAAATTTTTAATGCGGAAAATCCAAGTTCAATGTAGATGAGATGAATTTTTTAAATAAAAAATATGTTGGCTACAAGATAGGCTTGAACAAGAATATATTAGTAAGTGTAAAAGACATCAAAATTTTGAAGAAAATTGTCTTAGATTTGAAAAATAGACAACATAGTGATGAGTGTTACACACAAGATTCATACCAAGAGTATACAGAGTGGTACTTAATATATGTTTACCAAGGAATAAGAAACCAAAATAACCCACTAGGAAGGAAAATTCGAGTTTATGCATCTTTAGACTACTCTTGACATCGAAGTCCAAAGAACATTACAAATACAAGAAAGTAAATTTTTTATTGATAAGATTTTAACTTTGACAATCAACCATATTGAATATATTCTCAACACAATGAACACAAAGGAAATATGTGGCTGGTATACAAAAGATAGAGATCTTTTGTATACCAGCCGCATGGCCAAGGCAAGGCACGATGAGATCCTTTTGGATGAATCTATGCAAACAACAACTCTTGGGCAAATTCCATGTTATCTTCATAGGAATTTGCATCCAGTCTAGACTATCGACACATATCAAAATATCATTTGTTTGAACTCTTGTTGTACCATAGCTACACACTCTTATTCATCAAAGGACACTTGCAAAAAAAATATACTTTGTTCTTTAAACTATTCCCACTTAAATATAAGTCTAACATAAACTACCAACCGATGTCTACACGGATCTCTCTCTTTTTCTTGTCTGAAAAGAGTGTGAATTGCATGATCCCATCTCAACCTCTCACGACCAAGTGAGAGGTTCAGTTAGAAATCTATGCATTCATGCATTGATTCCCAAATACCTCTCTTGGACATTTGCAATGATTTCATGCAGATGAAACCGCATGGATTCTTTGGATTTCCAACTCAAATCTTTGAACATTTTCTTTCTCTTCTTCTTAATAATCTAAAGATTCTCCATTGCTTTCAACAAGCTCTTCAATCATTGCGCCTTGTCTTAATCATGGAAAAATAGGTGCTAAGCACATATGTTAGCCAAAGATTTCAATCTAGCCAGTCGTTTTATATCTAGCCAGTCCACTTGATTAAGGCGTCTCTTTGGGTCATGCATTTTCTATCTAAGTTAGAGATTTTCCTTCTGTACAAATCATATTTTTGCCCTCTTAATTTTGCACATATTTTTCTTGACGTTTGCATTTGCTTTTTTTAATTTTGATGTTTTTTTAGTCAAAAAATCCATATTATTGGTCAGTTGGTTAATCTCATGGACTTGCTCTTTATGCCATGTTGCTTCTATCAGAAAGATCATCAATTGCTCCTAATTTTCATGAAAAGATCAATTATCATCCAAAATTCAACTTTGGAAAGTTTTATTGATGATCTTTCTGATAGCAAAAGTTATGATCATTGTACTAACTTTGTGACAGTTAGTGCAATCCTCCAACTCCGACTATGTGCACAAACTTCAAACTATCATTCTATATTAAAAACTCATTCAATTGAGTAAAAATTTTGAATCCAACATAAGTCTAAGTAGTAAACTATATATGTATTGAATGTGATTTATCAAAACCCTTGTAGGATTCCTAGAAACATCCTAAATATACTCAAAGATCTAAATTTTTCTCTCAATATTTGAATCACTATATTAAAGTGTCAAGCCCATCAATTGCATCCATTCTTGAACCCACATCGTAGTTCTTTCCAGCACTTTTCCAACATGTACTCCAAATCTTCAAATGTCCTCGTGAAAGGCTTCCAAAACTCCTCAAAATCTCAAAGAACTTGACCAAGTACCCTCATTGGCCCAATTTCCAAGATCAATGAGAATGAAGAGGGTCATTTTGATCTCTAGTGTGTCCAAATTAGGTCTATATTAACTTAGAGCTTTACAACTTTCCTAAACAGACTATTTAGCCATCATATACATAATATGAGTTGTCACTAATAAAGAGTCAAAATGAAAACTCAAAACCGACTAAGTATGAACGAAACTACAAATAGAACCGGAGAGTTTATAACTTGAGAGTAATACTCCTCGTCAAAATTCATATCAATCAACTTTCTATGGCTTGCTTTTGGTAAAAAATAATGATGGATTGGAACCCGTGTGTTGAAAGTCACCACTATTGGTAAGTTGAGATCCATAGCGCCCAAACTAAATCAAAACGTATATTGTTAAGTCCCAAATTATATTGTAGGAAACAATTGGAAAAATTATTGGATCTTGAGAGTTTTTCACTTGTTGCATAAAATTATCTCCAAAGTGATATACTAATCACATCCAAAAGTGATCACGATGAAGATACCGCATTGATCACAAATTGATTGAGCATCGATACATCTGGAGAATCATATTGTACTCTATCCATGTCTCACATCGGTTCCACTCCAATCTGATAAGCTTGTTTATCAGCAAAGTGAAATTCTAGATCTCTCCCATTCCCTTGCCATCCTATCACGTTTTATACCTAATAAGGTCTAAGATAATATCTCTTGGAGCATAATCAACATCATGATCATACAAAGGTGTCCAATTGTGGATTCTTAACAGCCTTACAATGAGCCGTTGGTCATCCTGACTTAAAGTTTTGTAGTCATAACAAAAATTGTCAAGATGATACATGTCATCATCTTCTCATAGTAACCACGTCAGAACACGAAAACGCAAAGGAGAAGGATGGAATTGAATGGAAGGGGTCAGCATTGCATACATGATTCAACTTTGATGAGTCTAAATGGTTTGATCCTTGAGGAAGGAAAGGGACTGATGGATTCAAGATCGATTTAATCTAGTAGAATTTTAAGAGGAAGATAATGTTCACATTGTACCAGCTATTTTCATCTTATTGAACTACTTATGTAAGCATCCATAAGGTGAGAATAGTGGAAGGCTTTGTGGAAGGATCATTCAAAGTGAAATGGGAAGATATCTTCACTCGGAATGTGCAAGTGATGGGTGAGAAGCTCATAGTAGAAGAGAAGGGAGTGATGTATATCTCCTCATTTGTGGTATACATGTACTTAAGGATGGGGTGACTAACACCAAAGGAGAAGAAGAAGTATTAGCTTGACGCAAAGGACACCTTGAAGAAGCAGAATATGGATGTAGTTAGTAGTGGCTTGACAAGAAGTTTGGGACCCAATGGAGGAGGAGCTTGCAGTTGCTTGTAGTAATGGACAAGGACGATATGTCTTCAAAGGAGCTAAACAAAGTAATACGAGAGATTGAGGAGACTGTATTCGGATGGAAAGACTCATTGAAAAACTCAAAAGAGTTCAATATCAAAGGCATTAAGGTCTAAGTAAAATTTTCTCAGATTAATGGAGGAGAACCGTTTTCTTCGGTGTTACAGTTGGCTCATAAGTTGAAAAATGTAGTTGTGCTAGTTTTGATGGAACTGAACAAGATGGGATCAAATTACATACAAGGGTGGGATCCTTAAGAAGACATTTACATGAACCTCATACAGATAATGAACCATACTACGACATGAAGTAAAGATCACACGCATACCATCAAGCAATTGACAGAATATGTGAGGTACATTGAAACACAAAAGACATAGGCAAAGAAGAAAGAAAAGGTATCAAAGTATGCCTCTGATTAAATTTGTAAGATAAAAGGGGCGGAATTGAAGTTTGTAGAGATGAAGAATGAGAAACTCCAGAGACAATTGAAGAACGTGAAGATGCAACTGCACAAAGTTGAGGTAGATCGACCAGCTAGATTAGAAGTTTTGGCAAGCAAACGCTTGCAATACCTTTTTGCCTGATGTGATGAAGTAGAATCTTAGAGATTGGAGTGATTGACCACAATGATGAACACACCTAGCGATTTGAAGGAGAAACAAAAGGAGATGTACAAGGCCATGGGTCACAAATATCACGAAGTGATACGACTCCATCAGAAGTAGATCACAGAACACATCCGGGAGTTGCAAATGAGCGTTGATGCTTTTGCATCCAACGCAATCCATATAGATAGCGATTTGGATAGGATATTAGAATTTGATATAAATAAGACTCACTTACGTAGATGGGATATCTTTAATTTGCGAGAGTGAGACATGAATTTATTGCTAAATAGCCAGGGTAGAACTGAACCTCTCAAAGCTAGGTGGGGATTGCGGTGGCCTACTTGACTGGTGTTCAAATTCATGTGAAGATAACTAGAAATTTGATCCATGAGTTTGGTCATCTAAGGTCTTTCCTGAAGAACTTCTTTGACCTTGCGCATGGTGCACATTTGACTCTTGTTATTTGGAATTATCCAAAATCAGGAAAAGAGTTCCTTTGGAAATTTCTTAGATTTAATTTCGCTGATGTGATTAGTGTGTATATGTTTTCATTCTTTGGACTGTGATTGTGTAGTTTTGCATAAAGATTTCTAACTCATATATTTTCCATTGGATATTTGTCTTCAACTTCATTCTCTTGGAAACAAATCAATTTACACTACACTTCATTATTACTTTGTGCAACTTGTTTGTTGCAATTATGCTCTAAAAAATACAGTCAAGAAGATTTTAGTGTTAGGATATTGGTGATCAATGACATATAAAGATGTTCATTAATTTATATAGAAGTGTGATGTGTGTCAACGTATTGGATGACCAACCAAGATAGCACGATGATCTTTGAAGCCAATTTTTTCCATTGGCTTAGTTAGAAAAATGGGGAATTGATTTTGTTGGGCCTATCTCTCTAGCCAGTAGATAAACTAGAAACATATATATTTTTGTGGCAGTGGACTATGCAACAAAGATGATCTAAGTTGTTGTCATCATGAGAGATGATGCAAAGACTATGTCAAATTTTTTCTTCACTCAAGTGATATGCCGATATGGATGTTCTTTGCAACTTATTAGTAACAAGGGGATACATTTCATGAATAATCTTATAGAAGAGCTGACCACTTATTTTCAGATCAAGCATCAAAACATCACTCCATATAATCCTAAGGCAAATGACTTGGTTCAAATTCAAATTCAAATTGATTGTGTCAAATTCTTAATAAAGTTAATGTTAATCATATTTATGATTGAGATACAAAGATTTCAGCATAATTATGGATATTTTGCATGGCAAAAAAAATAACTACAACGCAAACACCTTTTTTCTTGACTTATGGGATGTATCCCATTACCCCTATGGAGTTTGAGATACACTCTTATTGAGTGCATATGGAGGATTGCATTTATGAGGAGGAAAGTCTACTGCATCGGTTGCTTATCCTAACTGAGTTATAGAAATCTCAGGATGATGCGGATTGGTTGACCAAGCAAATTTAGGCTCAGCGTAAAGATAAATATGATGTGAAATTATAGGTCACCAAGATTTTGAAAGGGCATAAGTATTTATGCTCTTTATATGCAAGACAGTCGCCATAAGCAATATTTAGGAAATCTATATCTCTGCTAGATGGGACCCTATGAAGTAAAGAAAGTTTTTGGAAATGAGTCTTTGCAGCTATTAGATCTGAATGGTGCTTTGTTTGCAACTTGTGTTAATAGCTGGATAGTGAAGAAGTATTATGAATAATCTTATTTGTGGGATGCTTGACTTAAAAGTAAATGTATGTAGGGATATAGTTGTGGTTATTACAATATTTTATTTTGTATTCTGGCAATAAAATTTACATATTCAGTTGTCATGAATACGATGAAGTACAAATTTACTTGATTGGTTTATTGTTCGAAGGTAAGTAAGATGTTCGCACATCTTTACAAGAGCAAGAGGCTATTTGAATTAAATTTGGAAACTTGAAACAGTGGGAAGCAAGAACAAAGAGCAAAAACACCCTAAACGGCGTACCAAGAAACAAAGCGCTAGCAGGATGAAGAAGAAAGGAATGAGAGAGATGTTGGGTTTGAAAGGAATTAAGCTACCATCTGCTCGGAAGATGCCAATGGGATAGATATGACCCTTGATTCTAATGCCGGATTGGTCACTAGTGGAGGTGGTGTTGCAACTTAAGAACTTGAGAGTAGCATTCATGTCTTGGCGTTGGGACTTCATTTGGTCAGAATTGTGCAACAAAGTGCGTAGAGGGAAAATGACACATTCAATTGGAATGAAAGCGCAATCAAAATTATGGAATACGTAAATGTGGTCAAGATTTTGGGACCAAATTACAAAGTAGAGTGCAACCCAAATTATGGGATAGGAAAATATGGGCAAAGGTCTTGGGATGAAATTATAAAGAAAACAAGGATGACATTGAATTCAATTTTGATGAAACCAAGTGGTTCAACACTAGAGAGAGGAAAGGGACAAATGGGTATAAAATCAAAGATGAGTTTAGAAGAAAAGTGACTTTTACAATGAATCTACTATTTTTGCCTCAATCCATCGCATATATGAGTATGCACAAACTCCAAATCGTGGAAGCGTTTGTGGGAAGCTCTATTTTCGTAAACTTGGAGAGATTTTTGCATGCAATGTGTAAGCAATGGCAATTCAATTCCTGAAAGAAAAAAGAGGAATGATTTATCTATCTTTCTTCTTGAACATATATATTCAAAGATGGAGTGACTAACATCGAAAGACTGACACATGTATTGATTGGAGTGCAATTTATCATATATGGAGATTGAGTCCGAATACGAGAGTATCGACTCCACTTGGAGTTTGTACAGTACTAACAAGGCAGAGCAGGAGCCACTCGAAAAAACTAATATTGAGGAAAGAAGACTGGCAAAGAAATTCATAACCATGGGAGGAGAGGAGTTCTAGTCCTAAAGATTCTATAAACATCACAAGGAAGAAAGGGAAGCTCGAGTATGAAGAATCCCCAAGTCAGTTTACTCTGAATGAATAAGACAGCTAAAGGGATTGAAGAAGTGATCCCACTTTGACTGTTGAGGTTGAAGACTAAGGCAACCAAGTATGTTATATGGATCAGCTCATGGAGTAACCAATATGTTGATTTTTGATTCTTGTTTGAGAGGATTGTGTGTCAAGATATATCATGTTTGAAATCTCATCTAAATGCGGTGCCCAATGGACAGGGGGATGTCCTCGATGTCATTAACAGGCAAGCTGATTTGACCGTTAAATGGTATAGATTGTAGACATGCGACTAACAATGGGGCACTGTAGCACTCCGCCTCCTGATCTTAGCCCCACTCTTGCTTCTTGGTTATAGCGTATCATCTTGTGATCTCTAGATTAGATTAGGATTGGCTCTTTTTGTTGTTAGTATAACATCATTATCTTATCTAATTAGCTCTTTTTTTGAACACAATTTTTTTATCCCTGATGGCCATACTCTATATATTCAGTTTCAAAGTCTTTGCACTGAACAACATCAATCAGAAAGATCACATAGGGTGATCAGTTCTCATTTATATTGATCAATTGATTCCAAAACTTACAACGATTCAATTCATTGTGATCATCATTATTTCAAAGAACTACGACATAAGCCATACAATATGCATTCTATTTTCACCAAGAATACATCATATGAGGTAATTTTTTATCCTTTTGAAGAAATATATATTGATATCAGAACCTCAAACTTGATTTTCACCAAGAATACATCATATACTGCAGTTGTTTATCCTTTTGAAGAAACAGATATAGATATTAGAAGTTCAAACGTAGTTGATCCTTTGGTAGTCTTTTCATATCATATCTTCTACTATCTAGTCATGGCAACAAGCCATACTTCTGCAGTCTATCAGGTCCAGTTAGTAGTTTTAATAGAGAATTTAATGTAAAACATAGAACAAATTTACTGGTGTAAAACCGGTGACCAATGCTTTCCAAAACAGCCCTAGAAAGGATACAAGGAGGGTATGTCGTGAGCAATTTTTCAGCCTAAAGTATAGAGTCAAGATTTTCACAAAATAATCATAATACCAGAGAAAAAGATACGATTCAGAAAAATATAATTCAGATAAAAAATAGAAAAATGAATAAAGTTCGTGGCCTATATAAAGACCAATTTTACCTGAAGATCAGAGCAGCTCCTCATAGATACACAGTACATCTAAATTGATCTGGGAATCCCTGTGACCTGGAACATATTCTAGATATTCTTGAAAAGCTACAGATATCGATTTTGATATGGGAATCCATGTGATGTGAAACTTATTCTAGATATTCTTGAAAAGCTATAAATATCAACTTTGTACTAGCTCTCCGATGAACCTGAGTGTAAAAGCATCTGATGAAGTTAGATACGTGCACTCTTATTGTTAGCAAAAACTAAGAAATGAATAAAATTAAAACAACAAAAGAAAAAGCACTTGAACTTCATCAGTCCCAAGTCCTGATTGCCATTCTTTAGCTTGAAGTCATTCATGCCCTTTTGCACTGATGTGAGTAGACACTATTGATATTTCCACTACTACGCTTCTATGATTGTTTCACACTAAGTGTTCCTAGTTAGACTCTTAGTTATGACTTAGGGCTAGCCACTATTTTGGCTCTTGTGAGACTCTATCAAGGTAGAACTCTGTCCAATCGGTACTCACCATACTGTGTATGTATTCTGACTCTCAGTGGTCCCAATCAGCTTATTCTCAGGCATACAATCTGCTTTCATGGCATCATAGCTCTAAGGGAACTTTGTTGAGGTTCAAAGACTATATGATTAGTATTCAAGTGTCACCTGACTGACTAGAGATGTCACTGTAGATGAGAACTCTATGCTGAGTTATCTCAATGTTCTATGCTGAAATTAGGAAATCATTGTTACATGATATCGTGACGCTTCATCCCATCAGAGTACTTTTTGCTAAGTACTTTTTAGTAACTTTATGCTGAGTTACTATTGATAATCTATTCTGAGTATCCAAAAACATACCGTCCAGCATCATTGATCGAAATTCAATTTGGTTCTCAAATTTGCACAAGGCATGACTGGAGACATGTCCGGTACTATACAATGCGCCAGTAGCTTACTTGTGACTTGTATTACACGTTATGGCAACGCAAAATCCAGAGTATACTAAGAAGGGAAATTTGTGGCAATTTGTGGAACCTGAAGTACCTAGTCTAACTCGGGAACTACCAGCACTAGCGGTATCAACACCGTAATCCTTAGACTCACAATTGATCTTAGTAGGAAGGATAGGAGGAAGGTGTTAGTCATTCCTTACATGTTGAGTTGACGTCACCAGAAAACACATCACCAGCTTCTCAGGAGAAAATCACTTGGTCTCAAGCAACATTGTGATCGCCGTATTGACTGACTTCGGCCAGAACAAAGAAGAAAATGAGTTTGAATTGGCTCTCAATGCTCTGTCACAATAGTATCCAAACAAAATCAACTCACATGAATCTGATGCTGATCATATCTATACAATCTCTAATCATGAGACTATCAACAATATAGAGTTGGACGCTTTATCTGTTGAAGCTACCACCAATGACGACGCTAAGTCCCTAGACTCAAGAGCCTCATACACTGCAGCCAAAAATCCTATTCAACTAGAAAAAATGATAAATCCAGAAAATCCCATCTTTATCAAATCTGTGGGGAAGAATCTCATCCAGTAAAAGGAATTGGGACCTTGTATTGAATAAGAACTGCAAAGAAATGAAGACATTTGACTTTACTGTATGTTAATGGATTGCCAACAAATCTACTTGCAATAAGGACAATTGCTGATTTAGGATTTATTTCGATAGAAATATTTTTTTAAATTTTCATTTTTTTAATTCAGAAAATAAAAAAATTGAAATAAAAAATTTCTTTCAGTTTTAAACTATTTTAACAAACGTTTTTATTAAATACCATATTTGAGTTTTTTAAATAATGAATAAAAATCTAAAAAAATTAAGTTTATGTTTGAAGATAAATTTAATTAGAGATTAAATATTTATATTTATTTTGATATAAATTCGATTATGTGTGTAGAGTTAGAAGGAGTATATACTTACAGGAATACAATTAAGATGTGGTAAACGTTTTACATGATATAAAATTGAATTTCATATGAAGGCATGACATGTTATAAATTGCAACGAATAGTAATAAGATCAAGAGTGAATCCATGTGAATATATCGAATGAGGTCAAAATGAGATAGAGTTGTAAATATCTGCATATCACGTTCTCCTTAAGCATGTATTGACTTCACACCAGTTAAAATTAGGTGTTATAAACCAACAATTGTATGAACAGTACCCTAAATTTGTTCTTTAGACTTCTTGATAGTAAGGTAGAGATGGACCTTACATTATCCAATGTTGGCATTTAGACTAAAGGGTACTCAAGTTTGCCAAAAGATTTAACAATACCCTGGTTTCTGCCGACCTGATTTGGTCATCTATGATCAGACAGGTTCTGTTACATGTTCACTAAGATACGCAAGCAAAGCTATGTAGGTTTACTCTGGTAGCTTGTCACCGAATTCGTTATTATAGTATGTAACAATGCAATGTATCGAAGAAAATGTTAACATAATCATTTCAAACATGGTTGTGCCTGCCTGTGATTTTCAATTTTGCCAGCTTGTACGGAGATATTCAACACCCCTACGGTTTGAACCCGGCCAACTCCTACTGTTTCAAACTCTATGACCTCTATACCAAAATGCTTCTTGCTATTGAAACGTACGTGATATTCAATGTTGTTTTTGTTGAATTATAAGCCTTCATACATCCATCTTCTTTGTATAGTGTAACGTGGGGTGTTGACTTAATCCATCAAAGCATGCGTCCGGAAATAAAATGAACACAAAAGCTTGCACTTCGCTATGTGTAAAGGCCTTTACATACGATCTCAAAACGTCATTAATGTCTCGCTATGTAGAGCCTCATCTCTAAAAAATACTGCAATACTTCAATTTCTACACAAGTTATTTCTCATGCTAGCTAAAGCAACAAGGAAATGACTCATTATTCTAAACGTCGCATCCTCCTTCACATTGGACAGTGTTGGAAGAAAAGAGTACATCTCCTGTCTCGAAGATATAGAGCACCATATTTCCATCGTCTTGAACCTCCAAAACTGTGTAGGTGTAACAATCTCCACCATTCGCTGAGCACCACGTATTTGTTCGATACAACACGTTATCACTATATGTATCGTACACAATGAGTTCCCCGGTAGAAGTTAAAGTGGCAAAACAGGTGCTACCTTTGTCTTGAGTATTGCTAGACCACAGAGCCAGTCCCGTCTTTCCATCGTACAATACCAAATTACAGTCCAACTGCATCACTAGGAAGAATCGTGCGTTCGGTGACCAGATTTTGTCCGTCGGGTTCAAAATTTGCGGGCCATGACCAGACTGATCATCGTAGTCAGGCCCATCTGCCCACACTAGAGAGAGGCTAAGAACTTCGCAGTCACCGTATGGATCCATGGGAAGCTTTCTGTGCGCAAAAGTTGTGCCATTGGTGCTGCTGGACTTCGTCGAATTGTCGTTAAATGCTGTCCGCGTCAATGGAGAGTGGATTTCACCTGATATTGCGACGCTGGGTGCAACCGTTTGGAAAGAAGTGGACAAATGTGTGCCGTTGAAGCTCAAATTTGCGAGAGAAACACGTCTATACGAAATCATGGGCTGGTGATGAAGGCTTCTGAGAGCAGTCGATGCGCCGTCGTGGTGGTGGCTTTGCACATCGTTATCAAGTACTCGAAAACTTCTATTCGGCCCTAGTATAGCAGGAAAGTGCAGGATACTGATTCCTTCCATAATCGCGTATCCATACCCGAAAGAATGACGAATCAGACTTTGTATGGAAGGAACCAGGAAGTCCATCGCTATGGTCCTGATTTCGACTACATTCCGTGTAATGATCGGCTGCTTTGACTCGCCACCTCTCCCAAGGTTGCAAGTATTTGTGTTCCATAAAGTTAAAAGGAATATCATTGAAAAATTGCGATACGCCAGAGTAATCCTAGTGAGGATCCTTGGCCCGTAATCACCTCCAATAGCCAAACTTCGCCCTATGTGATACGCCACACGTTCGATCATGACATCACGCTGAGCAACAGTTAAGCGATCTAAGAACTGCGCATAGCCGGTCCTCATGATGAGAGCAGAAGAATGTTGAACCAGAAGAGACGCAAACACGACGCAGATAATGGTGCATTTCATGCCATCTTTTGCTCGGGGTTCTCGGATGCCCATCCTTTCGTACAGGTTACAGTGAATATGGACCTGTGTGACAAATCTAGAGTTCGTCGTCAGATTTCAAGTGATAAGCCAGGCTCTGACTTAAAAATCAGATGAACTTCAGCTCAATGTACATTTTATAAGTAGCGCAAAACCTTCAGGTTTCAAGGTTAAGGCGTGCATCAAGTCGCTAGAATTTGTGTATTTATGACCAAAGAACATGTGCTGCTTAATTTTGGTATATAATTTAGGAGTGAATGCTTTAACATGGATTTATCCGGTGAAGTCTCAGGATCTCCGTTGCCGCAGAACATTTAGCGAAAAGTAGTGAGGCTTGCAAGAAAATCTCCCGGGACAGTGGACAAGACTTGAGCTATAGAATTTCGCAGTTTTGGTACTAGTTAGATTGTCCTCCACATCCATACTTTCTCGTTGTGGAGTGTCACGTACAGTGAATCAATGGAGATTTGGAAAATCTTCTTGCATGAGGAGATACGATTACTTACCAAATTTCAATATTTCAATGCGATTACTTACCAAACGGAATTAAAATTAAAAAAATAAAATTATCCAATGTAGGTCAAATATTTAATTTATTTCATAAATTGAAATGTTAAACCTATAGTTATATAATACTACTAAGTATATAGCAATAAATTCTACATGACACTTTTCTTCATCCTTACCCTCATGTGCAAAATTCTGCAGACTTTTGTAATCACAAAATCATCCTTGCCCATTTCTCTAACCACAAGGATGAGATCTTTGGAACCAACCATATGCTCTTGGTCATGGCAATTGCTTAGCCTATAAATAACGCCCATTCAAAATTATATATAACAGTTCTCTTCTCCACAACCTCATAGTGGAACGGTAGCTTCTTGGAGTCTGAAAAGCAAATCATCTTGTGCTTAATTACATCAAGCTGGATCTAGTTCATTGTCTACACCAATGCCAACTCAACATGACCTTCATCAAAGGACATCTACATTGTAATGAATTAACCAACATAAGTATGATGAAAGATCTAACAAAACTACATGAAAAATCCAAAAGAAAACCTAGAAGCTCGTGCGCTCTATACTAGAAAATTCAAAACTTCATGAAGGAATTGCAACCTCTTTACTAACAAATGGAAAATCTAAGAATGGTGCTGACAAGCTAAAAGAGAGCTGATGTTTGTTTTTCACGTGAAAGAAAGGAAGGGAGAGCTCTCAAAATTGGAGGAGGAAAAACTGACAGTGAGAAACCAAACGTCACTTGACATACATGTAGCTTCTTGGAGGAGAAAAAGGTAGAAAAATGGACAAAATTTGAAAAAAAATTAAGATTGCTTGCACTTTTGAGATAATTAGAACCTCTCCTTCACTATTATCAACTATTAGCTTTTAATATTCTCTATGCATGAGAAGCAAACATCTTGAAAGCGTTAGAAGGCAAACAAGGCTCTAAGTCCAACTTGAGACATGACTGATCTTCTCCATTGAGTATAATCTAATGGCTGCATTTAAATCGATGTTTGGTGTTCAAGTTTCAAAGAACTTATTGAATGAAGTATCCGTACTGCTCCCACATGTGCTAAGATTCTTTAGATGAGCCGCTTGTACTAGCAGTTCCAACTTTATAAGTGGAAATTTACAGAGTTCATTTTGTTCAATTTTAATCTTAGAGAGTCCAATTGTTCATACATGTTCATGACGAGTCAGGTCATTTTGGAGTGAAATGGATATAACAATTACTCCAAAGTCACAATTGATGGAGATGTATGAAAATTGAAATGCAGTTGTTTGTGGCTAGATATATGATATGTGATTATTTTTGAGCATTATTCAATGTCCCTACACCACAATTACATCTCTTACCAATTATGAGACTTGTTAATACGATCTTTATTATTGATTATATGACATCATTAATATGTGTTGGTCATGGCTGAGTATTTTTTCAAGTCAATTGAGTTGGTGGTATTGCTTGACAAGTGAAATGAGGAAACAACTTTAGTGCTTAGTAGATTTGATGCTTTAGTGGAGGTGTGGACTGCTCACAGTACTATGGTTTTGAAAGAGTTTCAAACTTTGTGTGATCGAGTATTGATCAAACATTGTATAATCTTAAGAGATCATATGAGGTTGATGGTCTAGCATAGAGAGTTTTTAGATGGTGAAGAGAGCATTAAAGAAGTTTGGTTTGAAGAAATCTCATCTAAGAGACATGGACATCTAGCTAATGTGGTTAAGCAAGTCAAGCTTGTTTTATCATTTCATTGTATGGATTACACACATGTGACTAATGATGGGGCATTAATGCACCTAGACTCCTGATCTTAGTCCCATGAAGAGCATATCATATCAATGGACTAGATGGTTACTTGGTGTTAGAGGGACTCAACCGCTAGTATTGGTGTATGACAATCTATGTATTGTGATGTTTGATGTGGCAATGATGTATGTTGTGATGCAATACGTATGTGCATGACATAGTGCTAATGTAACAAACAAGTCACACAAAGGAATGCAAAGAATAATGAGGTAGAGTTCATTCCCAAGAGAACAAAGCATTTATTCACAACCAGTAGCTGAAGTGTGAATATATGCGTCTTTTCTTTACTCTAGACATTCACAGTCCAAAGAGCTATGCAAATGAGTAACTCCTAGGTATACTATTTGGCTGAACTATTCAACAATCATCCATCAGAACATATATCTACACACTGAACTCAGTTACATTTCGAATTTATTGATGGTAAAGGATATCTTCTCTATTATAAGTTGAGATGGAGGTGAGAGTTTGACGAAGTTCTACTAGTGAAATCTCATCCGACTATGGCTCATGGGCAAATACACGGATATCTTTATGGGTATCTTTATCGGTATTATGCTCTAATCTATGCCAATCGAATGCAACTCACACCTTCTTCTTAAGTTTTTGTTCTATCCTTACTACACTTGCGGTTCTCAATGATTATTTGCAACTGATAAAGATATTCCTTCTCTTATTCTACTCCTATTTATATACATTCTAGCACCTATTCCTAACCATTGACTACATAGATTGACCTCTCCTAATTCTGTGGCAAACGCATTGGCACTCATTTGCAACTCGCAAATGAAGTATTAGGTGAAAATTATTCTTTGATTAGTACTGATCACTCATGACATAAGCTTGTATGGATGTTATGTCTAGAACATCAAGAATACAAGCATATTGTATCTACAAAATGGGTACGAACTATTCTTGATTAATGACGATATTCAGTAGACATATGCGCTTTGAGATATGACAAAACAACACCGACGGTTTCATTACCTATGAAGTAAGTATATAGTCCCTAAGGGATTGGTAACTGGTTTTGGTGCTACTTTCAAAGGAGCAAGAGCGCGAGGAACCAAGATTTTGTCATTTGCAGATACTAAACCCGAAATAAACGTCGAGTTCTACAATTGCCTTGTAAACAGTGAAAATTGTCATAAATACCTTCCTGTAAGTAATTAAGTCTGGTAGTACTTTGTTTTTTTCATTGCCCAGAAGTGTTTAGCAAGAATCTAAGAAATGGAACCCGATTATTGTGAAGTCAAGATAAAAGTCAATGGCCGAGGCAAATATATAATATATGTAAATATAAATGCAAAGAATGAACAATTGCAGGGAACAAAGAAGAACAGCCCAACACAAAGCCACAGTCATATACGCCAACTTTGATACCTATCGGTAGATATTAGATGAAACAGAGTGTGTCGATGATCAGTGTTTTTTTCTCTTCGATTTGAGGGCGAGAGGCTAGATATTCAGGGCCATTACAGTGAAACAAAGTACATGCCTTTTGTATCGATCTAGTAGACTAAGCAAAAACATTCATGGTTACGGTAGCGCTTATCTCGCTTAATATTGGATGCTGGTTCGATAATCCTACCAGAATGGATGCACAACGAAGGTCAGAAGTGGGATTCGACTCTTCTCACTCAGCAGAAGATATTGAAACAGGGGAATAACTAGCGATTTTGTACAGTAGAGAGGGGCATCAGAATAAAATTTATTATCATTTTACTCAAGGATATCAGGGACACCTTCCGTTTCATCCATCATTTGCTCCTGTCAGCTGCAAAATACACTAAAATTTCAGGACGAACTCTTATTACTGACTAGGAGATATATAAAGTAGCTATACCATTGCCAAGTCCCAAGTATCCAATACTGTTAGGCACTGGTTATCTGATTTTTGCATTGATCTACTTGTTTTTTTGTTATGTCGATTGAAAGAAATAGGAGATATATGAGTTTATTAGTATCAACTCACACTCTTGGTTTTAGTGAGGCGTGACGGGCTCTCCAGCATACGACGATGACAAAATGGGTCACAGTAGAATTAAGAGGCCATACACAACGAATGAGGATATCATCACTGAGTAGTGTGGCAATTTTTGAACTTTTCTCATTGAGAAATTAAGAAAACCTGAGCTTTGACTTCTGAAGACGTTTTACTTCAGAACAGTGGCAACAGCTTCTTGAAATTGAATGAATCGTGTCTCCCCCTCATCTACATGTCGCTTTATGGTCGCCTTCTTTGCTGATTGCATCGGTCGTTATCCGTAACACAGTTCTCCGTCTGCTTCACCTCTGCCACACACTTTGGCGAACAAGAAAAAACAAAAAGGAGAGAACTCTTCACTACTGTATCTCTCCCTTATATCAGGTCCTTGCACCCGTACATAAAAGCGGGCGTCAGCACTCAAACGGTGTATAGAAACACACACTGAAAGCCTGAATCGATTCTGAGCTGCCCCCAGAAGCTCTTATGAAACTCAAATCTTCTTCTGGCGCGCCATTCTTATCCTACGCCCCCTCACGTGGGTCGCAACCTACAACCAGAGAGCTCAAGTGCACTGTGCCCTAAACTGAAATCATTCGCTGAAATCAAGTACTTCATTGTTTTCGGTTGGTAATAAATGGATTTGAATTTTACTCCCGTGGCTACGCTGGGGCATCAGCACGTATGTTTTTACGAGAGATTAGGGTACCAGAGCTGAGCTTTGAAGTTTACTTGCAATTGACTAATAGAGGTTTTATTGCCAAAATTTCATAATCTTCATACCTCCAGCCATTTATTTTGGAGGTTTGAGCGTTCTACCTTGTGATCACGCTCCTGATGAAGATCTGCATTTGACTTATGACATTTATTCAGAGACCTAATAGGATCTCACATTCAAATTATCCGCATATTGGTGTCTTGTATAAGCCAAATTGAAGAGCAACAACAGGCTCTTACACACATAGTTCTATTGAGTATTCCACTAAGAGGTCTTTGAGAGAATATTTTCCGAATTTCAACATAGTTAAGCATCCATCGAATAAGGCTTTAGATTTCCTTCAAATGTAAATAGTAGAGAAATTATTTTTCTGAGAAAAGAAGGAAAGAGAGACTACATATCAGTAGAAACGAGTTGAGTTACTGGATCAAATAGATTATATAACCTATTTGGTCCAGTAACTTGTAACCTTTTGTCTTTGTACCGGGCATTTCTTCCTTGTACACCGGTGGAGGTTTGATCCCTTGGATTCATATTATTAAGCCAGTAAAGGCAGATGAATGGACTACCGGTAGTCGGAGGTCTAGAATTGTCCTGAGAAATTAGTGAGTCTAAAGCATGTACCTTTCCTGTCATTACACTGTCCCTGCAGTCGCTTAGAATGGTTCTGAAAGGTCCCTTGACTTTGTGACTGCAGAATTTTGCTCTGATTATCTTTTCATTTGCCTTGATTTTATTGCTACCAATAGAATCATTAGACCCTCCCTGCTGCCTTTCAGGACGTAATACTGGACCATTCAATGACCATGAAGCAAATACTTTGATTAAGATTGTTGCATCAACAAGTTCATGCTCTCTACAGCACATGTTGCGATCAGTGGACAACGTTTGGTGAAGAACATTAATCTTTTGCTAATCGCTAATCAGACTGAATCTGCTTCCAGGAGTCTACAGTCGAAAAATCAATGATATACTTCACTGGTATCCTGTATTCTACGGAATGAGGGTGGAATCTCAATATGTGGAGAGTCATTAACAACTATTTCCTAATTTCAATGAAAAAAAACTTAAATTGAGTTCAAATGTTGCAGGTGTATTCGTGGGGACCGCGTCAACAACCAACACTGCAACAAAAGTAACTGCCCAACCGTTTTCGTCCACATTGGGTGGCTGACACAGTGCAGCTTTTAGGAATTTCCATGAGCTGTTTTCTTCTCGCGTCTTCAGCCCTCAGAAATCGCGTGGTTATATTTCGGAGCTGGTTAACAGTCTTTTCAGTTCGCAGATTTCCGACTCATGCGGCTTTGAATGAACGGGAAGAGCTGGCACAGATCAGGCGACCTTGTATGCTAGTTAAGGTCTTAGTACTGCCTGCCCCTTCATCATTAACACCTGACCAAACCTAACCCTGGAGTTAGGTGAAACTTTCTACTAGATCTGCTGTGGGAGTCCAAATACAAATGACAAATTACACAACATGAACGTCTGCTACTTAGTCTTGGACGAGAAACAACTCAAAGGAACGAAGTTTTTCCAAACTCCGAAGTTGCTTTCTGCAGATCTAGCAGCTGCGATGAGCTTTATCTTAGAGCACGAGCTAGATCTTCCGCCCTCACAAGTCCTGACTTCCACCGTGCCTCCTCGATCCTAGAAAATAAAGTCCATTTTCTTTGTCTCCATTCGATCATTTGTATCCTGCGCAGCTGCGTTTGATACACTTGACCACCAGGAGCGCCGCGGGACCCACAAAAACCAGATTTTGCGTGCATTACACAGGGAGCAACCTCCCAGATATCACTGAGCTGCTTGGACTTGACAACGTTACCTGTGCACAGAGGTACATACACAACCTGCAATCAGCATTCATTGTGTTCGTTAAACTTGTTTGCTTCTGTTCGATTATAGGTTTGATGAGAGGAAACATGTAGCTTGCTAGATGCAGCAGAATAATCGCATTTGTAGTACACTCATGTGAATAAAATGCTAGTATATACAAAACATTCGAACTTACCATCGATAATCTATCGCCAGTGGTGGATAAACTGCGTAAGAAAAAATCAGGAAATATAAGAATTAGAAACAAGACATCATTATCACTGTTTCTCAGGGATAACAAATTGATACTTGGTAAGTGCTACTTGTTGTATTGATCGGTATTTATTATTCAATGATTGAAATTCGTTGGTCAATTTTAATTTCACATATCAGTATCTTGTTTCTACATAAATTATCAGGCCATGAATGCATTCAGCCTATCAAAGAAATACTCCATGATTTCAAATCATGTTTTTTCCATTTTCTTCATCAATGAATAATTTTTTAAATGGTATTAACTGGGTAGTCCCTCAAGACGAGTCTGTTATAATAGTAACTTGTAAAAATTGAATGTTATAGCTATCGATTATACTGCAATGGCAGAGACAGAGTGAAATCGGAAGATTTAGTAGTAGGTAGAACTTCTCATCGCACAAGCAGGTAAGAACACACTCTTGAAACTACTTTTTTCTCACCAACTTCTGTGATATATATATATCCAGATCTTCCATAGCAGTTCCAGCAGCAAAACTGGGATAATCTATTACTTTTGCATACCATGGCGGAACTACAAGATCCTGTGGATGTGTATGGTTTAGCAGATATAGAGTGCTCTTCAGAATGGAAGCCGTCAGAGATTTGGTCGAGAAGATCCTTTCAAAAATGCCATTTCCATTCATTTTCTAGGCACGATGTCTATGCAGAGATTGGTTTTCCAGATTGTCTCATCCCTGTGAGGCTTTACAGAAAAACTTTCAGAAGCAAGTGGCTGAATCGTCTGAGGGTTGGCCCACCTTCTGTCCAGTTTTCGTGCATTGCAGAACGATATTGTGTTATAATACTGGCACCCAAAAGTGGTTTCATATGGAAATGCATCGACCCTTAGTTTCTTCTCCGACTCTGGTATCCACACCTTCCAAACAAGAATCAACCGACTATCAATCGTTCTCATCAATGATACTGTTCGGAGGAGCCCTTGTTTGTCATATCTCGGATGAGGGGTATTGCAGCCAAGTGACTGTAGCAAATGTGTTCACTGGAAGTACCAAGTTCATACCACCTGCCCCAACATCTTCCCACGATAGAGGTGAGATCCAGTCCATTGTGTCACCAAAGATGTTTATGGTGGATTCCTGTGGATACAACGTTATCTTGGTTCATATCTTTGTCAATGAAGCTACAGAAGAC
This sequence comes from Marchantia paleacea, assembly GCA_014180765.2. NCBI lineage: Eukaryota > Viridiplantae > Streptophyta > Marchantiopsida > Marchantiales > Marchantiaceae > Marchantia > Marchantia paleacea. Next base: position 3,483,340 of record MUAA02000008.1, on the reverse strand, counting down.
TATCCAGATACACAGTCCTCTCTTATAGTTCACCTTCAGACTTACTCTTCAGAAACCGAAACTTGATGTGAGAAGGCAATAGCTTTTGATCCTTTCGTACCCAACGATGTGGGTTTTGACATTCTGGATTGTAGTACCGGCTCGGATGGACTTATCTACATAGTCGTCCTTCATCACATGGGTCTCATTGCTGGTGACAACGTTAGTGCACCAGTTTCTCTTTCTGTTTGGAGTTACAACGTTTACACTGGGGAATGGGTTATATACGCAATCGATCAGAGTTTAGTTATAGACTGCAGCAACAGATTTGATGACTAATGTTTTTATAGAATTCTCAAATGTGGCTCTCGGGTCCTGATGGTAAGCATGCAGGCGATTTTGAAGAACACAGTGGATGTAAAGAGTTTGACCTCATCCATTCGGATTAGAGTGTGTACGGTGGATCAGCAACTAGAGGAGATCAAAGAGATATCTCTTAGCCCACCAATTCTAGTACCATCCCTAAGTTCCAGGCATCAGCTTATGAATACAAGATTTGTTTCGGAGGAAAAACACATTTTCTTTTGGTTTGTTCTGTCTGAGTAAGTGGAATCGGGTATACAAGTTTACCATGTGGCAGATAACAGCTGGAGCACACTACTTCTTCCACCAGAATCGATGAGCCACATGTGCAACAGCTCAACATGGCTAGAAACACCATTCTTGCCAGGATGGATGACCTTTACGAAGATCTGAATCTCCATACTCAGGTGCGTCTTCACTTTAACTGCATGAAGGGCTGAATTTTGCTCCTTTCCATATTAATGTAGTATTTGAAGATTTGTAGCTTTTCATGATCAAGCATTACAACTTATTTCTGAACCTTTTTTGAATTTAGTTCCATTTCTAATCCAGAAGAAAGCTATTAATTTCTATTTATCTGTCACTCTTGTCTGTTGTACATATCACACTCGGGCAATACTGACACATATGTATCTACTTTGTCAAGACATCTCAACATGTACTGGACCACTCGCGCTGTAAACCAGAACTAAGGAAGACTCCTTGCAGCTATTCTTCGGAAATATAATCAGCTGTATATAATAATCCTTGCATTAGGCAGATTCAAAGTGGACTCCAAATCGCTACATTGTGTACCATGCTTTGGCTGGGTGAACATGTTTCTACTTGATGTTACCTGCGACTATTCATGAGTATTACATGATCGCATTATTTAAGAGGAGAAGAATAGGAGAAGGGACTTAGCATCGAGTTCCCAGTCTCCTTAATTGATGAAAATGTAATCACAGATAAAAACTACTGTAACTAGATGATACATGTAGGAATACCTTTTCTCTCTATGAAGATATATGCAGAAAAGAAGTAGTTGCCGCGAGCACCCTTGACCTCAGGAGTAAGTCTTCAAGGCAGAGGACAAACTTTTGAATGATGTTTGAGATTTCATAACTGCCTATATTGTGGTTATCATAATGAACTTATGCCGCTATTGACTCGCCACTCCTTCCCCCTTTGTAATAGTTTTTTCTCTGGATCAGTAACAAACAAATAGAATTGCAAAATGTTTTCTCATTTTACAATGTCTTCAAGAGCAATGACAACAAAAGTTTTGTATCTTAAAAAAAACCAAAAGACAAACCCAACACTGTCAGTTTAGAAACTCCAAGGCTATCAAAACTCGTCAAAATTGTCTATGAATCTTTAATATACATTGTTTGGCTGTGTTTTACATCTGTTTTAAGCATCCCCGTCGACTAAAAAGAATGCTCAATGCTTTAGCTCAGTGGAGATTTATGGAGAAAATACAAGAAGTTATTTTTCTGTTTGAGATTGTAACTTATGTCCAGTCATTCGTGGAAAGTTTGACACCATATATATGTGCAGCTCACAATTTATATATATGATGGAACTTTCCACGAATGACCAAAAACTGGATTGAAATATAAGGAAAAAAGACTGTAATTAACTTGCGTATATTTATCATCTGTAATTTGTTCAATTTTCTACATTAGTTCATTATTTGTCTTCTTGAAAACTTTAATATTCTTCAAAATAGACCTTTAGATAGTTTGGATCATTTTGCATAGAATCTTGTCCATACAATGTTATATCTTGCACAACGTCTGTCACGTTCTCTAAAATTTCATCTATTAACTTACAGCCCTACTGTATTCATCTGCTGTTCTTACGCACCAATAGGCACCGGCCTATATATGCTCGGTTATAAGTTGCCTGGAATATTAGAATAGGACCTATTAGAGTAATTACTCTAATAGGTCCAAATTAGTAAATTCACTGTTAATTTAAATTAAATGATATTATTTGTAGACTTATCAAAAATATCATATCTTCATTAATTTTCAGACTTGATACATTTTTTTTATTATATTTGAACTACATTTAATTATTTGTGAAAGTTATGGGTTCTATTTGATTGTAAATCAGCTTTATTTGTACATATACTCCTTAGAAAATAAGCATATCTATTAGATGCCACTGAGTTTAACCTGTTATCACAAATTGCAACAAAAAAAAAACTGTGGTTGGAATATATTTTCTCAGGAGAACAGATCACATAAAATTTAAATAAAAAATATCTATATTTTATTATTCATCATATTATTATATTCACTTTATATAGAAAAGTCAAAAGATAAGAATGAATTGATTTTCTTAATTGTATGAACGAAATTGAAAAAAGAAAGGTTTTTTCTCGGGAAAAAAATTACAACAGGTAAAGCTTTTAAATATAAATGGAAATTTTTAGAAATATACATGAAATCATTTTTTTAATACATATAAGCTTGTAAAAATATAGCTTGCCCATAATACAGCTTAATTTATTTACGTGCAAGTTATTTACATAGATCTTTGAGATATGTTTGTGAATGTTTTCCCTGTTTTATCGATTGGAAATTTGATGATGTAGTATGTGTCTATCTGCGGCCAGATTTGTTTAGAATATCCTTGTCTTTGACCGTGGTGAATCTAATTTAGATCATGTGACGCTAGTGGAGATATCATTTTCACTGGCCCTCAAGACAGTAGAAAACATGGTCCTTTGACTTCTTCATTCTTTAATCACATGTCCAAAACGTTGATTTTACTTTAAGAATCTCCAGCATTACAATGCTTTTTTCTCCGGCCTGGGAATTTTATAATGTTCCATAGAAAAAATGCAGCGGAGGTCGTTCATAAGAAGTAGGCATTTGTAAATCTCACGCAGTTTTGCACTAAACTCAAAAAAGTGAATCCAGTGAAACAATATTGCTATCTGAGTCTCCGTGGACTAGGAATGAAACTTACTCCATAAAGTTACTTAACTTCGAACTAAGAAGAGCAGACTCACTGCTATTTGAGAAATATCTGGAGAGGATTCGACTTTTTATTATCAAACAATTATTTCATGATGAGATTGATGTTAAATTAATATAATTATAAAAACTATTTCAATTAAAAAATTTATAATATATAAAACAACGCTTTTCATTAGACACTTAGAAAATGCAGCGGAAAACCAATTATGCGTTTACTTGCTTTGAGTCCCGAACAATCGCTCCGACACATCAGAAAGGTACCATACATCGCCTCAGACAACTGCAGTTGAAGATGTTGAGAGCAATCTGATTTCATCACATTCTCGAAGTCTTTTTAGCTTCATGGATGACAGAGGAAAATCTTTCTACAGGATCGGGCTTGGAGCTTATGATGTTTAAAGTATGGCCCAAACAGGAGACCGGACCTAGAGCAGTCCAAATTCATCTCTGTGCAGAATAACAGCTTCACATACAGGTTATATATCCAATATCCTGGTCCAGTTGAGCAGCCGTCACATGGCTCTCATTTCAATCTTGTCAATTCATTCCATTCATCTGAGCCAGGTAAAGATTGTACATATTCGTATATACGGGAAATGTACACTTGGATCTGTTTCGAATGTATTATTAACTGGGTACACATAGTAAACCTGACTAGCTTGCGTCATGAAAGATGCAAGACTGAACAATGAAAACTTCTCATCTCCTAGTAATTCACTTTTCATATATTGTAGAAACTTGAGATCATTTGTGATTTGATTCGCTATGTTGGGCAACTGTCTCTGCTTGGTTAATTCGTTGGTCCCACCGTCGACCCCTCTGAAGTCATGATTCATTCTTCCAAAGGACAACAAATTATCGTGAACTCAAAGTCATCAACCAGCACCTACTATGGAACTCATATGCAATGTGCATGTGGTCTGATGACCAAGTTGAAGACTAGATAATACAAGCACATCTAGTACACTAGAATTTTGACTTCAGGAATGATCTTGACGTAGTGTTACAAAAAAAATTGTATAGTATTTTGCTCAATGCTGGGAACAATAATGTTTCAGATACTGTTCAGTACTTCAATTGTCCATATCTAATTGATAAACATTGAAAACTCTATCTTCACTGGAAAAATAGAGGTACGATGGACCGTAATAAGACACTGGTTGCACAAACGTAGCAAATGAGATCAACGTCTAGGTTTCTACCTAGACGAAACTTAGTTTACTAGTTTCGTAAACTCTAGTTTACGAAACTGTAAAACCTGTAGATGATCCAAATGACGTGTACATGTTTGAAAAGGTTCACGGTCACTTTATACTCGGCACAATTGCTCAGTGATATCGTTGTAAATTGGTTACAGTTACACAATGTTCCCAACTGGTCAAATGTTCGTCACAGATATTATGACGCTTTGCTGGGGTATGAATCGTTCACTAGCGGCCACCTTCAATTTCAGGTCACCTTTTGGTTTTTATGACGATTACTGCATGCGGTTTTGTGACACCTGGTTCCAAGCTTTCATCTGTAGTAGATCCACCTCTTTGGGAAAACTGTGCTCGGCTCCCCCAGTTTGCTTCGGGTCTCAATTTTTGAGGAATGTGCCCCAAGGATACTGCCGAACCCTCTCTCTTTACTCATACCCTTTTGGCTGTATGTTATACGTTTTTGCTTCAAAAATGCATAGTAAGTGGGCTTACGTCCGGGGACCTTATGCTTGCTTTGTGTTTGTCCGTTCTCGGGCCTAGTGGGTTTGATTGGTATCATGTTTTTTCAGGTGGTTTAGCACGGACTAATGTACCTCTTATTGCCCCGGGTGGTCTTGCGCGCTCCCTGCCCTTCTCCTTGGCTGTTGCCCTGGGTTGGGACGGTGGGGGCCCCCCCGCCCGGTGGTTCCTTTTATTTGATTCACCTTGCAGTGTCCTGCAGGTTTTCACCAGATATAACGAAGCTTGTTCTAAGAGCTTGGTCCCTCTGGGCGTACGTAATCGTACATGACTCAGTGGAATGCACCTCCTTCATTGCTTTGAGTCAGGTAAATCATATTATCGCCTTTCTTTAGCTTTGCTGCTGGAACGTTGATGTTATTTTACACATGCAGACCATGTATGCCATGTTGAGCAATGGCGTTTTCTTTACCAAATAACGCTGTTTTAACGAGAGGAGTGGATGATGTAGAACTATCATTCACCCGGACCTGAATAAAAAACCAACAGAACCCTCCAACTGGAGTTGAAGACGCTGTTTCTGTGGAGACATCACATTGAGGACAAAAGAGTAGAGACATTTGATGAGCGGAACGCGGATGAAGGAGTAGATACCAGTAGAAGACGTAAAAGAAATAAGGTTGTCTTGGCTGAAAAGACATGACATACTATTTGATTTTTATATGATTCAAAATTATTTTTGTGTATTTCTGTACACATATGCAAGTAGTTTTGAGTGCTGCTTAATACATAGCTTTGATGAAGATGAGCTAGAGTTTGTTTTAACTTTTGATACATTATATTTAGAGGATTCCTCCCCCATCTTGGAAATCCAATATGTCCTTGAGCAAATCCAGGAAGAAATGGAGGAGGTGTAGAAGAAGACACATTGCAGGAACAACCAATAAGACAATGCAGTTATCTAATCTACCTCCCAAAGAGATCCATCTGACATCAAATGTTCCGTCGAATAGCCGAAGAAGAAATTACACATGTGGCAAACAAGGTTGAGGAGCAATCTAAAGATGTCGTCAATATTGCAAGTTTGTTAGAAGCATGAAGCCACTTAACTTGCAGAGAATTGTTCTTGGCTTTCCATCACTTCCAATACCAAAAAAATACGTTTGGATTTATTTTACATTATTTTCCATACAAAACGAGGATGAGTTTAGTATTTGATATTTTTAATAAGTGAAATGGTTATCATTTATCTACACAATGCACAATTCTCTCATAATTTATACTTTTTTGTTGTATACTAAAAAAATCTTCCAACAACAGAGACACATCATCTTGTTTTTCGATTGAAGAGTATCAATCTGGAAACTTGCTTAATTAATTATCAACGTCTTATTTCCTGATGAAAAATGTTTTTCAATCCACAACATCTAAATGAAGGAAGACATATGATTAGGCTTAGAACTCAGGTGAGAAGGTTTATAGATAATTATATGAGATTTTTGGACATTAACAAAGGTTCCACATGACGTAAAAAGTAAGTCAAAGCTATTCATCAGTTGGATTTTAATAATGCACTAGTGTCTATCTTGAAATTTTTATGATTTTGAAATTAATGTATAAACAATGAATTATTTACAGGATTTAGAACCAAATACACAGAGTTCATTTGTGGAAAAAAATTTAGTCTAACGTAAAAAAAATTTCCTTCATATTTTTAGCAGATTATTTGTATTGTTGACAAAGAGCACTTGTATTGACAATAAATTCTTCTCGTTTATTTTTTTGTCCACCGACATGACATGGATTTTTTAGCAACAATCTTTTGATTAAAAATAGTTGTTCTTTCCTTAAGATGTTTTAATTAGCAGAATCTGTTAAATATATTTGGTGAACAATGCACCCAAATGGTTCATTGATACAATACAATAAAAGACATTTTTTAATTTTATTAAAAATAGATATTCTAATAATGACTTTTATTTACAACTTTTCAAGGCCAGATAAAAAACCAAATTCATCCAAATTATTTTTGCATCCTTTTACTAGTTGAGTTTTCATCAGTTAAACTTGGGAACTTAAATCTCATATTTACACTTGAGTCAAAAGTCAATCTCTCTGTGTTATATCCATCAATGGATGTCAAGTACCATTCAGTAAAAAAATAGAAAAGATTTAAAATTTATGAAAAATATTCAACAACAACCTAAGTTTGACAAAAAATATTTTTTTTGTCAAGAAAATGTCCCTATCAGCAGTTCATGATCCATTTGAATACAAACTTACATGCATAAATCGTGGATAGACGAATTGTGATGTGTAGTGAAACTTAGGATGTATAATCTAATAAAATACTTGAATATATTACTATAATATTTTAATTTTATAATTTTTATTATTTAAAAATTAAACTGAAGCTTATTTTTAACAATGATGTTAAAAATTTTCATCATAATTTTCAATTTTAACCAACTTTGTTGTTGATAATGATGTTAAAGTTGACAACAAAATTGTCAATCTAACAACTTTGTTGTCTAAAGAGTTTGATTCATTTATATAAAATATATATATATTTAATTAAGTTTTAGTTAATATTAGTTGGTACAAAAAATTACAAAAAAAATAAGACATGAAAATCAAATTTTTGCAAAATTATATGAATTGAAAATTATGATGTTTTTGAAAATTTTGAATTTTGAATTTTGAAAATTTGGTTATAAACCCTTTAGACAACAAAGTTTTTAGATTGAAAAAAAATTATGAAATTTTTTCAATATTGATATGTATTTGTTGAAATTTCAAATAAATATTGTGTAACATTTGACTCTAAAACTTGGATCAGGGAATGTCTCATTCTAATGAATATATTGATGATGACTAATTTGCATCTAAACTTTTTTGGTATCAAGTCTGCCAATTAGAGAGATTTATGATATTTTGGCAACATAAGTATGTTACGGAGATACTCCTGGAATTCCAAATAATTGTAAGACTATAGCAACTGAAATGGAACCAAACCTCCTTTAAAACATCTCCAATTCAAGACTAGTGTGACAATGCTCTATATCAAAAATTATTGAAAAAGATCATATATTGTATCTCTACAATATGAGATATTATAAGCTTTATGTTAACAAGATTTATCAACATATGCATAATGTCAACACTTCAAATTGAGAAGTTGACAAAATATATGAACTCAATACCTAATCACGAGTTGGTGCAAAGACCTGATGAGGCATTGCATCTGCAAGATTTTAATAATCAAGTCTGGGTTAGTCACATAACAACCAAACAACCTACATTTGGTATGAGTTAGTTCTTCAATAATTAAGGTGTGGCAGCTTAGAAGAGCAAAAAATATAGCACAATAGTTAAATACACAGCTTAAGGAGAGGTCAAATGTGAAATCATGTGGTTAAAAAGATTTTTATTTTAACTTGGTCAAGTGTGTGATGTATTCGGTACAATTTGATAGAACAATTATAGTGTACTATAAATTGCACACGGTTGTGTTTAACATGCTTGAACTAAGCATTTGAAAACATACATAGCTTAGTATTTTGTGCATAAATTTTCCCATCCAAAGAGCTTGCCCTGGGGAGGAGGTCACTCACTCCCCAGTTTCGGTAGGGATTAGCCTATGTTATTATATATGATCACACTATAGATATTTTCACAAATGCTTTGAGTTGAATCAAATTTTAACTCAAAATTTTAGAAATTCCCTGTGGATCAAATCTATTTTACATATGTAATGTGTAAGAGGTAATGGACTATGTCACTTTAGTTATTTACAGTTAGCTATATTAGTTTATTAATGGTTAACATAACTAGTTCATGACTAGAATAATACCATGGGTTTGATTTATATTTTGTGAACACCGGTAGTAATTATCTACTGCATCATTATCTGCTCTATTGGTATTTGCACTTTACATATAAGATTTTTATGTTCGAATGAATTTTTTTGTTTTTTTAATTTACTCTAAATGACTTATTGATGAATGAACATCAATCTAAGTGAAATAAATATCATGACTTTTAATACTCACATGTTTTTGACACAACAACTTGAAATCTACAGCTCAAAGTCAATGGAAGGATGATCCATGTTTCAATACATGAAAGATTCATAAAAAAATTACACATATTTGTGGACTCTTTGTTTATCCCCACCGATGAGCTAAGAAACATAATTTTCATATGAAATATAAGCAAAACGATGTTTTTCATATCAAATTCTTATGTATTTGATGTACAAACTCAAGTTTATTTATGATCCTATTTGAAAACTTAAATATGTCATCAAACTTTATCAAATTTTATTGTTGTTCTAAGCATTTCACTTTCTACACTCCTAGACTGTACTCTGATATATTAATTAGAATCTAAAGAATCTGTTTGTATGATTACAAGAATATTATAATGTAAAAATGCATGAGATGGAATATAAAATTTACTAAAATAGAGTAAGTAACCAGAATTCTTATTTAAGTATATGCAAGCAATAACTGTCAAACTGCACCAATAAACCCCATAATTCATCAAGACCGAGAAGATTTTAAAATTGAAACTGCCAATTGGACATAAGAGAATCAAATCCATATAAAAGCCAAAAATATTTTTGGCTGAAATCCACTAACGAATCCAGAATAGGCTCCCTGCGAACTACGAGCCATTTGCTCAATGCTTGAAAATATATCTTTTAAGAATTACAAATAATATAATGAAAATTTAATTTAATCTGATGTAGAAGTTAAAAATTTCTCTAATTGTCAAAAAAATTTAAAATTGTAACAAATAACCTAGTTTAAATCTATACTTCATCCAAAATTAAGAAGATTGATTTCGCTTTTTTTTTCATGTTACAAAATTTTTATGATGAAAAATTATCAAGAATTTATATTTATTATTTCAAATTTTATACACTTTATGAATATTCATAAAAAATATTTAATTAAAATTCATATAAGTAAAAAAAAAAAATATATTCATTTATGAAAAAAATCATCTTTTAATTTATATTTTTAAATATATAATTTGATAAAAAATAGTGAATTTTTTTTCATTATATGTTTAGTTTAAATATTTTTAATTGATATAATTTGATTGGTGTATAGAATTATGAGTTAATTATATGCAACCAATAACACACAATGAACAATTGTTTCCTGAATATATTTTTATTTTATTTAAAAAATACGTTCGTTCACTCAAATCATTACATATTGGAGTGTTAAAGAATGTTGGTTAGAGTATTATTTGTTTTGGTTGAAATCATATCCTACTTTTTTGGATAGAAATGCTTGAAAAAAAAAGTCTGATTTTTCAATAAAACTTTTTTTGATAGATACATAAGATAAAAAGAAAATTATTAGTTTTTGAAATAAATAAATTAAATTTAGCATTTATATCATATATATATTGAAAATTTATACAAATTTTTAAAATTTTGAATCATATTTTGATATGATTCAAAATATGATTCATATTTGAATGTGTTTTCAAGGATAAATGTATTTGAATCATAAATTTCTTACATGATTGTAAAGGTAAAAATTAAAATTTCAGTGCATCATGAATTTAATTAATTAATTAAAATTTTAAAATGATTTAAAATTTTGTTGGTATAGTAATTTGTACGTGTTAAACAGCTTTTAGTTTTTATTTTCATAGAATCACTGTGAACTTTAAAATTATATTTTTTATTTTAAGATTTTCAAACGAGTTAAACATATTTTTTGTGATTAAACGTTTTGCTTATTAACAATTTAAAATTGTAATGCATGGTATGGTATCTCACATAAGGCTAAGCAATTACAGATTTGAGATTGAATAACCATAACTCAATCATTAACAAATATATATATATATATATGAGAATAATAGAAAATCTTTCTTACTGGTCATTAAGAATGGCCTCTTTACCAGTGATATTAGTGGCTGCAACGATGGAGTGGGCCCGTGGGATGTAACGAGTCTACGAGATCGTGAACCACGCATAGACTATACTTTTGGTGCAGTGATTTACTTCTACTTACCCACTGATTAATGACATGAACCCAAACCAGAAGCAGGTTAATACAATGATCTTCAAGTTGATCGAAGTTTTGTTCAGTATACTGAGAACTTTCTTGGACAATAGTAAGCAGCAACCAGTTTGCTGTGTCAAAGTTATGCCATGGATTTCCATTTAACTGTGTGCACATAAGGGAAGAAGCTATGACCAGAAGAGCGATGTGATGGTGAAACAAAATCATAGTGTCAGAAGTACAAACTTCGTCCAACTACGGTACGTTCTTAAGACATATTCATCAGCACCAAGACATGTACAATACCGATGGACTTCATCTTACATGAACCTGATCTAAACCAAGGATTCACGAATAAACCACAAGATTTCGCTTACCTGAAACGTGGCGGGAAAAAACTTTGTACATATTATGACGATCTCAATCTACTGACAATCAGTTTAACAAATCTTCTAGGACCCGTTGATTACACACTAGCTATATGACTCGCTTAATGACCTGGTTTTTCCAGGAGTTTACGCCCTGTCGACATTCGAGCAGTCACACGAGGCCGCATGGAAACTACTGGGATATCTTTCTAATATACTTCTGACTGTTGAGAGTAGGCTAACATCTGCAGGATTCAGAGCGCATATATTCCACAGCTTAGCAGAACGGGATTAAACTTTCTCCCGCGTTTCTCTTATCAGGACCTCCAAGACAGATTGCTCCGAAAGTTTAATTGCAGCACTCTTCGCCGTTGTCTCCAGTCGTGTGCGCATTCCTGTTCACTTTTGTAATCTTTGCATCGAAGTACCGAACTGCTTCTTATATCCCCTGAGCAGCCGCCACGATATGCCTTGCACAGACCACCTGGCCTTCACTGATTTTGGTGGGGAGGGGATCCAAATCTGATCAAAGAACTGATATTAGCGCTCGTGCTTCTTTTCAGATAGTTCCTATCCCATATCTCGTCGTCGTCTACACGAAAACCATGAACATGTACGCTGAGTGTACAAGAAACACATGGGCATTGTACCATCCTCCATCTACGGCAGACTTCACTTCGAGTTGTCTTGAACCAGCTCCATCATGTTCGACAAGTCTCTCTACCTCCATCAATAATCCCGACCCAAGTTCATCAACCAATCTAGGGTCAAGCCACAATCACAGTGCTTCCATAGCGATTGTATCTTTGCCTCGATACACTCGCCAAAGGATGACAAATCAAAAAATAAAATAACGACCAGTAACCTTTCTCTGTGAAAAAGTTCTAGAGGATACTGATATGCCCATGGCCGTCACTCGTCAGTGTCATTCACCACATATGAATGCACTACAAATCTTGTCAATCAAGCCAGAGTTTCCGGTTATCCGTTACGCTTATGTTTCTAGTTTCTTCTTCCAAGATGCAACCAGTCACTTTCACTCGTCAAACGTAATCGTAGATAAAGATGAAGGGATAAAGAATAAGGAAGAGGCTCTGCAAACAAGAGGGTCAAATCTCCTGAACTTAGAGATCGATACACGTATTCAGCCCATCTAGCAAGGAGGAGGAAGTCCAAAGTCTTTGATCTAGTTCTGTTACAAATAATGCCTGTTGAAATATGTGAACGCTGAAAATCTTCCTCGCAAGTTCATCAGTTGTTGAAATTCACGCGGCTATTAGCAAATGGGTTACGACCAGCATCCTCGGTTCGTGCTGGATCGCCAATACTAAATTCTCTTTTCCTCTAATTCACTGATATATTCTGAGTAACTCCCATACCAAAGCCAGATACTAATTTAGCCCGTGAACAACTATTAGATACTAATTTAGAGATCAATACACTTGCAACGTACCAACATCTTCTCTTCTGTAGCGAGCGATAGAGCTTTGGATTGTAGAAATCTGCAGTCTTTGCCTTCGGGTGGGGTAATGGTGAGCCCTTACTTGTCACAAAGTAGAACGGACAATTGTCCCACCTGAAAACAAAAGCTGCAAATGCACACATTATGAGCCGCTGATCTCCACTTTCAGTATTGAGTCTTCCAGAAATCTGCAGATACCAAGAAGCCTCTGTTTGAACAACTCAGTACGTCATTCATAGAGTCAAATTGATGCCGTTGGTCAAAAAGATGGCCTACGAGGAGTAGGTTACAAACTGCTTGAATGAAGTTGCATTATATATCGATCAGTGCGAAGAATCGTTGATACAAGTCAAGATCACTTATCAAATGGCAGATTATATAGATGACTCTAAACAACACCGAATTTCTGACGAAAGTTATGCGATGCCATCAAAATATAGCGCTGACAAACACACCAGCTTAAAATACCGCTAGGCAACTGGCAAATGTCAACCATATAGAGGCTATAGGTCAGTGAATAAACTCTACAGACGTCGTATACTGCTGACTTATTAATCAAACAAGGTAGATTTACGTCAACTTTCTCAAAAGCGTTGACATGTGGAGGAGGAGAAAGTAAATCTGCCAATAACAGTACGGGAAATAGAACTTTTTGCTCCAGTCTGTGAACAGATAGAATTACGATCTGCGGTTGGTCGAGCTCCAGAAGAACGACCTAGACAGAGAAGCTCTCAGACCTAAGTGCTTGGTAAGCGGGTATGGAGATAGTGAGTGGTAAAATCAAGTCAACGTGTCAATGGCTTCCAAAGTCTCTCCCCTTCTTCGGATCGATCAGCGGCATGATTTCCAAACAGATGCCTGAAGAATCAGCACTGCACCTGAGTGTGAGACAATTATGTTCCACCATGGATTTCCTCACACGATGAACACACGCCGGTCACACTGTTATGCAAGCTTGTGCGTGTGCTCCATGAGTTCTAAGAACAGAAATTCTCTGTACTCGCGATCAGAAAATACCTTCAAATAGCTATTCCTCTAACAAACATTCGGTGATTCACACTAAACACTCCTGAATGTACGTTCAGAGTCTGATGCATATGATTCTCAAGCCCTACTTCCAATGAAGGCGAAGATCGTCGTTACTATTTTTACTCAAAAAGAGCACGAACAGGTATCGGAAGCAAGATCAACAGGTTCTTCCGGACAGGGCCGTCCGAAGAAGGTAGTATGAGAAAAGGTAGTATGGACTTTACAATCTGAAGTAATGTCAAACATATTTTAAATTAGGGTATTCGTTGTAATGAGTGACAAACGGTCGGATGACCCAAACTGTATAAACAGTACTGTACAAACACACAGCAGTCCTTTGCATGTTGATGTTCGAATTGCAGTTGGCAAAAAAACTACTTGGCTGTTAATCAGCATACTTTGAAATTTTAGAATCTCAAGGATTGTACCGAGAGATAGATGGAAAACATGATCTGCGGTCTGAGTTGAAACTTTCCTCATGATCAAGCATCATATACTCCTGGAGAGAAGCCTCTGATGACTACATCTTGATAACGATGTGAGCTCAATAGTCAGCTGAAAAAATACCGTACAGAAAGTCAACAAATTTAGCATTAAGTAGACAGCATGCAATTTTTGGTATAATGGCCCCTCAGTGTCACGCTTTCAGATAAAGCACCTGATATTAAGCTCCAGATATGGTTTTCGAAAGATTTTCAAGACCCATTCAGATAGTTACTTTCATATATGTCTGTAACTTTTACAATTTCAGGAAGCTCTCTCCAGAATTCTTGCCAGCCATAGTCCTCAAAGCTAGTGCTATAAGTGTCATAGAGAACAGACATTGACACACCTCGGGGAGTATAAGAAGTATGCGGTTAAGAGCAGACCAGATATGTGCAGAACATATTCATATAAATTTACCTCTATCAGTATTACTGCTTTCAAAGTTGCTAACTGCAGCTTTTTATATACATTTCAGGAGATTATGATCACACTTTTCTACTTAGTACGGAAGGATCTAGTGATTCAGATCGTAGCCTGAAGTCTTTAGCAGTCTCACTATTTACGAGGTCTTACTTGCCTCTGTAGGGTAAGTACACTCATTCGAAGTACGGCATTCACATCGAACTTTGTACGTTCGGATCTTTCGATGTTAAAGAGTACTGCCACGTACAGAAAGTCGTAAGTAAGAACCTGGTAAATAGTGAGACTACGTGCAGACGAAGCACAGATTTTGTTATATTGTTCTTAATAAACTGAAAATTCACTAGATTTCGCTCTTGGTGAACATTGTGGTTCCCAGCAGTAACGTGGAAACCAATCATGTCAGCTAGTGAGCCAAGTATCAACGAAGTTTGCATTTATATCCTGAAATTTCCATTCGTAGTGGATAGTGCTCCTTACTACTTTGAGATTCCAAATATCACACTGCTCGAAAAGAAAGAACATCGATTTGATTTCATTGATCATTTACTGATATGTGTCTCACATTTGCAGCAGGTTTATCCAGTGTACATCTTGCCACGACCGGTTCAATGAACCATCCACTTTCAGACTCACCAAAGAGGGCATGTGTCTGGTGACGAAACAACATCCTATATCTTTGGGCAAAGGCGGAACCAAAAGATGCGGTTCATGAGGCTGAGATGACACATTCACTTTACAGTAGACGCCCAAACCACACTCACGCACTCTTCTAATGCGTGTCTACCGAATTCCTGTAGTCCACAAAGTTGTAGAAATGATGATGGCTGACCACGGTAAGCTCGAAAAGATATGAAGTAAAGTCTTCACGACGACCATAGACAGGAAAAGGCATTGCAAACTTTATTGGATTGACAACTTCCGAAGGGCCTGACAATGAGATCGTCAGCCTTGCTGATCTCTATTTTTTTGTCTCGTGAAGCACCATGATGAAACTCAGAGTCAACGGGCTCTTCGGGACGGGCCTACTCAAAGCAGGCTGGGTCCGGGCCGGTTAACCCAATTTGACCTTTGTTGCTAAGGAGATATACAGTTTTCAATAGAGGTAACTGCTAAGATTGCACAGGAATTCTAGTGTTCAGCCTCAGTGTGATTTACCTGAACATTCTCTTCAGAATTTGACGTAAGGTCTGATCACTTTCTCAGCTCTCGTCGGCGAGAGTTTCTGAAACAGGATAAATGGAGCCCCATTTTACTCAAATGTGTGCTGAATAGCAGATTCTGTCCGAGGTAAGCCTGATGCGGACAAGACCTGTTGAGATACTTCCTACAATCGCGAGCTTTAACTCGACAGATGGAATACAGACAGGCTCCGAAGTCGAGGGTTCTACCTGGGCAGACACGATCCGGACAGGAACAGAGGTTCAAGGGGCAGACAGCGCAATTGCCTCGCATCCATCCAAATATCCATCCTTCGAATGAGATATTAAAATGCATCACCACTTCTTCTTCTTCGCTCTGTCGTTTATGGGAATTGAGAATCGAAAACCATGGTCAAGATTTCCGACTCTGTGCGAAGCCAAGAGTCGTACTCGGTTGTTGATTTCAACGTTAGCTACTTGGGGGGATTATTGTAGAGGAAGGAGTACAGTATGTACTTAAAAGTTTTCGATCTTCTTATCAGTTTGCTATAATCTGAAATTTGTATCTACTTATCAACTTGTTCTCGGATGCTACTTGGTTGGCTCGTGATATCGTGGATGAGATTTCCAGTATTTGGTACTCATTACGTGTTCCCACATTTGTTTTCCCAAGGGATGCAATAATATTCTATTCAGTAAGAATGAAATAATAAATTTAGAACTTATGAATAACTGTAAATTACAGTAGTCTTGTCCAGATGGAAGATAATAGGGGGTTTCAAATCACACCCGTGACCCTTTATGGGACCACATTCTACCGGATTCAACAAAGTTACTCTTTAAAGTTGTACCTGCAGTTCCATTCTAGTAATTTTGTTCTCTATATTTCCATTTCACTAAATGTTATCTTTTTTGAAGTTTTGGAATATCTCAAAGAGAATCTGTTTACGGATTTCTAAACTTTTTTATGGATCTATTTGAAATTCTCAAAACGATATTATGTTTTAAAAATTCACCAGAAATGTTGGTGACAGATTTTTCTCGAAATTTATTATAAGTCTAATGACTGACACGTTGTTCATTTTCTTGAATTCAATTTGGACATTCATTATTGGTCTATCCTTGCTGACAGAAGAAACATAACATATATAAGAAAAAGAAGCACAACAAAACACTCTCATGATAAATAATTCCAAGATTAGCGAAATGAGGGTATTGTGTTTAGGAAGATTGAGAATGGATCATACTCAAAATGAACCCGCTGAGTGGTAGCTTAGGTTGAAAGACACATCATTTTATCGAGTCTTCACCCTCGAAACCTAGCGGCGAAGTACAACTTGCGATTGGGTCTAAAACATTTGATTCTCATCCAACTCTGTTCTTTAAGGGATCCATGGCTGACATCTACCGACGCTGTGAAAAGACGTTGCATGTTGCCAATAGGGCTGTGCCATTGGCCCAACAATTTGTCAGAAAAGCTGGAGGGTCTCGAGGCTCACCGGTTGGAGCGAGAACAACACGCACCCGCTGCGTGCCGTGTGCGAGTCGGCCTTCGGCCGACACACTCCGCTGCTCACACCAAGGTCCATTCCATGCTGTCCTTCCCTCAAGTGTAGCGGATCAAAAGTTTCTGGCACTGTGATCTTGTCCTCCGCTATGTTTGGCAAGGCTATAAATACGAGGATTTGAATATACTCAACCTATCTCGAGCTCAGCGACATGCGAGTCTGAGTGAGTAAGCGAGTGACATAGCTGCAGCCCGCTACACAGAGCTGATTTGCCATGATTTGACAGAGGTCGGTTGGAGTCTTACCACTCTCTGGGGATGTAAGTGTCGCTGTGAATCGGGGATCAAGATTGTACACTATCTCTTGCAGCTGTAGCGAGAATTGTTGAATTCGTCGAAAGCTCGAGAAGATGGTGGCTGTATTCAGCGTACCGGCATTTTTCATCCTCTTCCGTGAGACGCTAGAGGCTTCGATCATTCTGTCGGTCATGCTTTCACTTCTGAACAAGGTTGTGGCGGACAGGGTTTTCCGGTGGAAGCTGCAGAAGCAGGTGTGGCTGGGTGTGGTGGTTGGCGTGGCCCTGTCCATGGCATGCGCTGCAATTTTTCTCTCTCTCTACTACACCGTCGCGAAAAATGCCTGGGACAAGACGGAGATGCTGTGGGAGGGGATTCTGAGCCTCATAGCTGTGGTTCTGATCACTCTGATGGCATTGTCCATGATCAGAGTGGACACATGGAGAAGCAAGTGGGAGAAGAAGCTGACGAAAGTCACGATCGACACTGTCGAGCAGTACGGGCAGTTGCAGAGCACCAGGAGCAAGTACGCGCTCTTTCTCATCCCCTTCACAATTGTCATTCGAGAGGGCGTGGAGGCAGTCATTTTTCTGGGAGGAATTGGGCTCGAAGGATCAGGCACAGCATACCCACTCGCTGCAATCACTGGAGCCATCTGCGGTTGCGCCATCGGTTACATTCTGTACAAAGGAGGTAACAACATAGCCTTCAAATGGTTCCTTGGAGCCGCCACCCTGCTACTGCTGGTGATCGCAGCAGGCCTGTTCGCCAATGCCGTGCATGAGCTGGAGGAGTACACTCACAATGAGAAGCTCGTCTGGTCTCTTCACTGCTGCCACCACAAGGACAATGGAATCTGGAAGCTTCTCAATGCCATCACTGGCTGGCGTGACGAGGCTTCCGTTGGCACTGTCTCGGCGTACTTTTCGTACTGGGGTTTCATTGTCATCACGTTGATCCTTTTGCGAATTAAGTGGAACAGAGACGCTGCGAGAGATGCCGAGGAAGCCAGGGTAGCAGCGGCCAACAGCGCCGCCTCTGCAGTCCCTGTCTAGAGATGCAATTTCCGACTGTATTTCACATTTTCTGCCATCTGGAGATTTTTCAAGCGGTTACAAGTTCGTTCGTTTGAGACGTGCGAAGATTGCTCTCATGTTAGCTCGAGTTCTAGCGCACCCAACACGCCTAGGGTCTGCAACTTGGAATCTGAGCAGTCCATGGTACAAAACTAGTCTGCACCGATTTTACTGGAGCAGGTGAAGAACAACCCAATCTCCGAGCAGCGGGCAACGGGTTGAGGTCGAGACTATTCAGCAAGCTGGTTTTGTGCGACAAGGATGCGCTAAAATGATAGCAAGACAATTTATACTGATAATGTAGTGGACAGATCAATCGACTGCACTCTATTATGGAAAGTCGGGGATGGAATTCAAATAGCCACCAAATTCGCTGAGTGCTGGAAAAGTTGAAGTTTAGATCTAGTAAGCGTAGATTAAAATCAAAGGAACAATCTATTCGGATTCCTACAGCTGCAGTAGTATTCCACTATTGTTTATTTGGACAGGGCAGAGCAGTCTTTCGGGACAAATCCCACCTTCAATACATATCGTAGCTAAGAGTGAAGTACAGAACGCAAATTTTGTTTGCCTTCTACTATCCAATATACATGAAACTTTCAAGAGTTCCAATTGAAGACTAGTAAATAAACGAGATTCCGCCAAAGTTGGGCCCCTTGCCCTTGTCTATCCTTGACAAGATTTGAGTACATTCTTATTCACGTTCACCGTGAACCTCAACAATACTAGTCTGCAAACCAAGCCATCTGCTAATGAAGGTATGAGAGAATCAAAGAAAACAGAAACTCTGGGGCGAAGAAACTACTGAAACTGAGTCCCCATTGTAAATATACACATACTACCCTATGTAAGAGCACTGCTTGCCCCACTGCTCAACTATAGCTCCATGCCTTCTTGCTTTGTAATGCAAGAAGTTAGTATAGGTGTCTCCACTTTACACATGATTCCATCTTAATTTCGCTACAAAGCTAGATTCATCAGGTCAGGGGCGAAAATCTTCTCAAAGACTGTTGAATGTTAATTTTTTTCATGTTGGGTTTTTACCTACAAGGGTTTCCCAATTCTAGTTTGCAGATTGCCAGGAACAAGAATTGCCTTCTCTTGCAAAGTAACCACTTCCTGACTTACTGGAATCATTACTTATTAGTCGTCCTTTACTCATTAGACAGGGTGCAGTCCCTTTCTCTGTCTCGAGAAGTCATCGTCATAGGATTAATCACGGCTGGGTTATCACTGGACTAGGTCAAGGGCTAATCATTTTAGCCATTTTCGACATGCTTCCCCTGATTTGCAAAGACATCTGATTCTGCTTGGATCCTTCAGCCGTTCGGGATCTTTTGGGTCTATTTTATATTCATAACCGTAGTCATAATTGATCTCTTGTCCAGGCCTTATATCTTCAGTAGCAAAGAGGCCTATGTGATAGCATCCTAGATTCAGTAGGTTAGTGTAAACTCTGTACATTTCTGAGTTTCCTGCACAGCTGCGGGATACAAAACAACAGAATTATGGTGAAAATCCGAGTAACAATCAGCTGAATTCTCTCAACGAAAACATCGTACATTTTCATCACGGAGTAACATCCGACTGTAAGAGCCGGGTATAGCTCATGAACAGGAGGTTTCCCCGGTTTTTGTTGGTTGAGTTGATAACGAAAATACCTGAAAATAAACGTACTCTACTCGGTAGTCGATTAGCAAGAAGGAACACTAGTCTAAGGGCCTAACAATATCCCGCCTAGAATGTTGACGTTGTCTTTGCCAAATTAATCTTGAATTAACCCTCCCCTGACTTTGACCACGCCTCCCTGACATACTCTTGCTTCTAACTAAGTTTCTTTTGTTCTATTAAATTATCTGTCACCTAAAGAATAATGGGCAAAGAAGTCGTCCCTATCACGCAAAAAGAGTAAAGTTCCTAAACGGCATACCAAAAAAGTAAAACATGTAATTTTAAAAGAATATATGATAAAGCTGAAGATGAATACTTTGAGCTGTTTAGAACTTGCAATCAGAAGTTTAACTTAATAATTGCTGTTAACTACAGGCCGAAAAAAATATTTCCACCTTTGAAAAAAATATTTCCACCTTCCCACGACTTCTCACTAAATAAAAACGAAGATGATATTGTATGCATGCAATGTTTAAACTGTGATTTTCTATCAGAAAAAAAATATTTTCAAACTGAAAAACTAAGGAACAATACCATATCTTGTATTAGTTAAGTTACCACCGTATTAAATCAAGATATCAAATGGATTTTGGCTGGTAAATAATGTGAAAGTCAGTATGTTAAAAATTGAACATATAAACTTTTGATTGAAGATCTAATGAAATTTTTTAGTTTGAAAACAACTCAGATGTAGACTCCTTCTCAACCTACAAGATCGTTATCACTGGAAAATTTCATGTTTTGTAGACCGATCTATGATGCTAACTTTCCAGTACGATGAGATCAATTGTATATATTTTTCTACGTAGTGAGTCATCATATGTCTAAGAGCTATCATATAGCTAAAATTGTTAATAAAAATGAAAAATACTAATGAAACAGGAATTACTGTAAACTGACATATTTGAATAATTTAATTAAGGGGCCAAGGTAAATCAGAACTCTTGAATCATCCAAGCCTAAACCTCCAAAATATTAACTGTAATCATCATCATTGAAATAAATTATAAATCAATTCCTCCAGCTAATGAAATATTCTAGTATAATATTTTCCATATCCTCGTACTTATTTCCTACTCATATGTAACAAGGCGTCCATTAAACATACCCAAGACAAGATTACAGTTCATTCTTCATTGTGAATTTCATAGAGAATGTTGGAGCAATCCAATGCATTTCGGAAATTACAAATCAAATTGCGTACTGTTATCTCACCTGTGATTGACGTACTTCGCAACATTGCTGATATTTTCACCATCAACGACCATAACGAGTGGATTTTGTAAATTTTTTAATTCAGGATAATGATCGATTCCATAAGTATAGCTGCAAGCAGACGTTTTACATATTTAGTTTCCATTATATTTGGTGTACTAACTGATTAACAAACTATACGAGATTTGAAATTTTATTCTTCTCACATGCTCAAAATATATATACTCATAAATAGAACAGTTTCAAGGCAAGCTTTTGGCACTTTTGATCAATGACAGATGAAATGACACAGTTAACAACATACAGTAAAGATATTGCGTTTAAAAACTTAAACATTAAAACTCAACGTTTAATATATTTCTATTTTTAAATTATAATCTTTTCATTCAAAAAGAGCAATATTATAATATTAGTAGATTTAAGTGAAAACTTGCAAAACGTATATATAAAGCATTTTGTAAAAAAAGTTACAAGTACAAGACTATGCACTTGCTTAATAACACTATCTGCTGATTTGTTTCTTATCAAATTCAACTAAAATGAGTGTAAAATATCTGAATGTGTTCAATATTTCAGATGAATTTTGAAAATCATAATAATCTCCTTCATTTTAGAAACGTTGTTTTTTTTGTCACTTTGCATTTATCAGATGCTGGTTTGAAACTATGCTTGATGGGAATCATGAAACTTTTTCTTTCCTGTGAGGTTTCACTTTTTCTGTGAGGTTTCTTAATCTTGTTGTTGAATAAAACCTTGCATGAGAATTCCACCTATTTCTCGTGATTTTAAATATTAGACTGATTCTCTTTAATCCTTGCTACATTGTCCTATGGCCAAGGTATTTCTTTTTCAAAAGATGCAAAAGCCTTTTGAAGAAACTCTTGGAACACTCAATTTCGCAAATGACTTCGGATTTTCACCAACTGTTATTGTGAAAGACTCATTTCTTCAGTTGCAATACTAATTTTAAAGAAAATTTGTAGTATTGAAAAGACATCAGTTTTAAATTCGTAGCACTGAACACATTTTCTCAAGGCTTCCGACTTGATTTACCTGCAATGTCTTGCATCGTACTCAGTCTCGCGTGTGTACGCCTCTATAGAAGAAATGACCTCACCAACGTACTCCATAATGAATGATCCTCTATGAAATGCAAACATAAGAAAAAGTTGTGTGTATCTACTATGATATTCAGTTAATTACCTCCTGCTTCTCTCACGTTTTGAATTGTGATCAGAGTTGAAAAAATATATCAAAGATAATTCTTTATCATGGACTAAAGAATGATATAGTCTCAAAGATAAGCTTACGTTCAACAACATATTAACTTTAAGTTCACGTTGGAGTTCTTGTCTACCAGTAAAAGATTCGATGTATACATCTAGCATAATGTAGGTGAATACTTCAAGGAAAGCCAAGGTTGAGGACTTTTTAATGATTGTTAAATTTAGTTGATTTGAGTTGGTAGAAAAAGACTGCACACGAGCTGAGTTCATTACATATGCTCCTTCAATTTGTACATACTTGCAATTTGAAGGGTTTAGGGTACATGTGTATAAGAGTGCCAGCAGTCACTAGCGAATTTGTTTACAGGAAAAGCACACCATGTTCAGATGCATTTATTCAAACCAATCCAAATGTTCCAAAGAATTCTGTCTCACCTTGGTATTCTTTCAGCAGCTCGAACCCCCCAAAAATGATGCTCGGTTCTGAATAGTTCAATTTTTTTAGTTCGTTCTCTCTGTAGTACTCCATTCTGGCAGGACTCAGGACATCCACATATTGCACGAAAGCACTCCACGACGTCTTTGTGTGCGTAACGCGAGCCCTCTTGGCCCCCTATTCCTCTCCCCTCCTCCCTCAACTGGAACAGTGAAAAGACAGAATTGCGATGACTAAACACATCAAGAAATAGAGAATTGATTATAGCCTGTGAACCAAACAGGAAATACAACTACTAGCAACCAGTGACTAGATTTTAGAGTCATCATAATATCTCTTATTGTCGTGCCATCCGCCTATCAGTGTCTTATCTTTGTGACCTCAAATGATGAACTTCAAGAAAAATTTTCATTTCAGTCTGGATGATAATTCTGACATCTAGATCAAATTTACGCGGAACTATGTGTGTGCCGGAAATAAATGAGATTCACCATCTTTTCATACGCGTGCTTAGCTGCGAGGGTGAGGGATCTGCAATATTTCTTTTAGTTCAATTATATTTTAGAGAAAATGGAACCTATAAGAAGCCTTTTTCTCTTGCATAAAGCTTAGAAGAAGTTACCGACCAAAGAAAGCAAACAAATTAATGGTTACGCCCATGAGTTTCGTAACGAGATATATATATATAAATATACACACAGAAATAAAATTTAGAACCTAGAAGGAGAGAGACCGTCACGAAACATTGCAATATCACCATGTAAAGTACACGGGCCCGGAAATGAGTTCTACTAGGACAGTCAGTATAAGGCATGCACTAGAATTCATATGCTTAGCTCAAGAAAGGGAGGACCGTTAACCTGAATAGACGGACCAAAAGTTCTCCGTTCCGACTTTGACATGAATATATGATCTGGTATGCCCTGTATGATCAAACCCTCTACGACAATCCAGAATCGTTGTCGTCCAACTCATTTCATGACTCTGTGGGAGTTACTATAAAGCCTTTATGTACTGCTATTCCTCCCGACCACCGTAAACTTCTATCAAGTATGGGAAGGACAACGGATAGCTATAATGACTTGCGAAACTTGTATGAAGGGGTACCCTATGATTTCATGGTATTTGCCTGCATGTACCTGAAGGAACCCATCTGAATAGCAAAGTCGTCCAAACATATTCGCTCCTTGCCAGTCTTGTCGTCTGTCTGTATACCTCGTGAGAAATCTATTTTGGGGAGAATGGGCATGGCGATTGATCTCCTCATGGGGATTATCATTATCATACGTACTACAATTTCCACAGGTGCTGTTTTGTAACTCTTCAGCTGGGCTTCCGTCAAGATTTGAAGGTGGACTCAAATTTTGGGTTTGTACGCCGTTTACACTGTTTCAACAAATCGATCACAATGTTATGGTGAGTCCAACTTATGATAACATCTAAGCCCAGCTTACTCAGTTCACTTGCCATTAATAAATGAGAAAGATAGGAACAAATACCAAGCTTTCTGTAAAGAGCTCAGATGCAAAGATGTAATATCAGTAATCAAATCTAATAAGTTGAAACTATTTTATGAAGCAAGTTCAGGTTACAACGGCAATCTAGAGTTGCAGAGCTAAAACACTTCTAAGTGTCAAAAAATTTCGAGAAAGAAATTCAGTAGTAGGTTAGTTTACTATACTCTTTTATGCAAATAAAATGCAACGCAACATAGCTCAAGTATATGATGACGCATAATTATTTCAGATAAAAGACCGTCATGAAATAAAAAGTATGTAGGTGATGGCAACACATTTTATTATAAGTAAGAGGTAATGTAGTGAGTAAACCTAGCAAGGATTGAATTCCTGGCTCTAGAAATCCTTGATTGCTACAATTTTGAGGGGAAGATGTGGCATGTCCTGAATCAAAGTGGCGACTCAAAGTAGAAAGAAGCCTGAACCACACCTGTTATATCTGACATATCGTATCGGTGGTACGGGTTCGTCATCTATATCGTTGTAGACTGGTATAGGAATTGTTTCCACTTGATTGGAAAAGTCCGGAGACAGCAGATTGATACCAGGATATGGCACTAATGCATCTACCTTGCCTTCATGGTACATTCTGCGACAGTAATATATCTATCAGAAATCTATGAGACACTAATCTCATCGCAGTGCGGAGAATTTAACCTTTTGATGTACTTCAGCAGTTGACATGAATAGTGCGCTCATTTGAAGGCTACGATATGAAATATCGTGGCCTTCAAAAAAACGTACTAGCTGATATTATAGGTTTGTAAGGTACAGCAAAATTTAATTCTTGGGGAAAATGACGCCATAACATCAGCGAAACATTTCCTCACGGAGGATGACAAGTTTTATGCGGATCGTATGCACTCAAACTTCGACTTGAAAATTTCTATGCTGGTAGGTATCATCTCTTCTGAAATGGAGAGGGATTCATTGTTTAATGTGAGATTAATACCTCACATGTTAATTTACTAATAATAATTATTCCTCTTATATGTCAGACCGTCTGGTAGCTGGGGAAATGTCTGAGAACATTACCGTTCAGCTTCTGCTTCGGCCCTTTCAACTTCGTCGATATGGGCATGACATATCATTTTATCTGACGATCTGACGTAAGGACCGGACCAAATGCGGATGTAATTTGGCCCTACACTGGCTGCTTCCGCACAAGGATAGTGGTAGATTTCCGGGCATCCATTTGGCTTTTCAATGCATGTGATTGTAGCTCCCACAATATGACAGATTGTGCAGACCTATCATTCAGAAACATGTACGCACATATCATACAGATTGTAGAGATCATAGAAGGTTGTGTGGATGGAAATATGCTAATATGAAGGTAGGCCATAGTTTCATCCCCCTACATATCGTAACTTATAATAGTGGTTGTATCATCATGAAGGTATGTCACTGAATATTGAAAATTATTCACTGGTTCTCGAATTTTCAGCCTTCAACAATTAGCAATTATTTAAGAACGAAAGTTCTCTGAATAGAACCAGCGTTATTCTTTAGCGACAGGAAAACACAACCTAAGTGTACGAACGCAGACGAAAGACAGATGGACCTTCATCCCGTATATCAGAATCAGAAATGCGACATTAAACTCAGTACATTCCCTTTCTTTTATAACACCAAGAGTTTCAAAATTCTGACAAAAGCAGCGACTTGAACGAATTTTAATAAGTTGTTCCAGCACAACATCTTAGATGTTGTGCTGGAACAGATTAACCTTCTTTACGGACCTATTTTGTCAATACGGCTCTGAATTACCAAGGAGAAGAAGGGAGAAGAAAAACGAAATCTTAAGTTCAAGACATGTGATAGAGATTAAAAGCCCAAATAATATTTGCTGTTTTGTGTTAAGACCGCATTTGATCCTTTCTATGTCACATATCAGGTGCTATCGGTAAAAAGCTATATCGAAGGAAGCTGATCCGTCAAACCTGGCTCATCGCCGTCTCCAGTGCTTCCAAAAGGTAAAGGAAACTTCTTTTCACTCGTGCATGCAGTCTAGCTCGACTCCATCTTACCTAAAAAAATGCAAATGAAAGATTTTCTGAATCATCGATGATATTGATACAACCCTAATTCTTAAAAACATTTAACTGGGATCATCAGGATATAAACGGTCTCTCAAAATCTCAGCAAATGCAAAAACTCATTACATGAAACCTTGGGCCCTGAAAAGTCTAGTTATGCTATCTTTCTGGTTTTATTATATTATTTTCTTTTCTAGTAAGCAGAAATTCGGTTGATTGCAATTTTGCTTTTTGGTGACTCAGCTGCTCCCCAATGAGAAATTCCATAAAGGTAAAAATACAAATGAAACAGCTGGTAAGAAGATAGCAGATAAAGCATGAAAGTAATGATATATCACATGCAGTAGAATCTCAGACCTAAAACTGAATCAACGAATGATTAAATATGGATTGAGTACCTCATTACACCATAGACAACACTTTAGATGCACTTTTCCTGAAGCCATCTTCCCATCTGGCCATGTTCCGTTATCTTTCAAGCGTTGGATAAAAGTTTCTATTTTTCTGCACAAGACATGACTTGGTGAGCATAAATTCGCAAAAATAAGGTACTTATGCAGTATATTTGTATACCATAAACATAAAACTGCTGTACTTATTCTCGCTAGATAGTAAAGAGTCTAGGAAACTAGGTTTCCAGATTATGATGAAGAATCTGATCTGAAAAAACTGTATAACAAAAGTTTTTGTGTTTGGGGATGTTTCAAAAGAAATATTAATATTGATGTAAACCGTTTGGTCCAAGTAATGGTTCTAACCATGGAGCACGAAGATCCCAGAAACGCTTTGTTTCTCCATAGAAAATAAGACAATCCTAGTTATTCTTTATTATTTCAAATAATCATTATTATAATTCAAGGATCTGGTATTATTTTGACTCCTATTCATATTATAGATGTTGCGTCAAATGTTTTATGGATATACATTCTCAAATACTTTAGCACCACATTTCATCTTTGCCAAATGACTTACAAATCTGTAAAATGCTTTAGGAGCAGAAAGTCAGTTGTATGAGAGATACTATGGTAACCACGTATGATTTGGACCTAGCTAACCCAGCATTGGAGAACGTGTTAATGTTGGTAATAATGCAGGCGGGATAACGGTATTCTGCTTCGTTCTAACGTTCATCTGTATGTTGGAGTTTTGATCATAGCCCATTGCACTCGAATAGCATGGGATGATGTATGTACTTTACTAAAGAAACTTTTCATGTGTACAATTGTAAACTAAATCACGATTAAGCACCGATGTACCAAAGTCTTACGGACCATTGATTTGATTTCGGCCAATCCCAGCAGGATTTTACAGTAACGTTTATGCCTTCTACTCCCTAGACTCATAACTGCATTCATACATGAGACCAGATGTTCCTCGAGATCCAGATTTAGAGCTCGGTCCATTAATTTATTTCAAGTTTCCCAGATCTCCATATTTTATGTAATGATTGTCCGATGTCGATTGCAATAAAACAAACTTGTATGGACTCAAGAATAGACGTCATATGGTCGGAAGTTTTTATCTACTTCTCTTTCATGCACAGACAGATACTCGCAAAATGAACATAGTCATTAGAGGTCTTCGAGTCTTGCGCAGTATGAGATTTAAAAAAACTCAATTTCTTTACAACTCGAGCTGCCGCACGGACAGAATATCGCTTTCAAATGAGATAAACATTCTATTTTCTTCGACTACTATATTGACATTTCAAAATCTCCGCTCTGGATACAATCTGCAGAGATGGCACGTTCTTACAATCAATGTTGGATGAGCGACAAGATAAAAAGAAGTGGAACTTGCCTGGCAGAGTCCTTGCACGTGCAGTCAATACTGCTCATGGAGCAACACCAGTTGATCCACTCTCCAAGATTCAAACTTGGACCTTTTCCACATAAGTCACATAGTTCGTCTTTCTCAAAGAGTTTGCGAAATTGTCCCTCTGTGAGCAGAGTCGGATGAATATTTGGGTTCCTTTAAGCGCAGTCGTCATTCAATGCGACCAGCACAGCAACTCAACATATTAGTCACAAGTTGAAGGGCAAGTAAACAAGCTTAACTGTAAACATTAATATCTGCCTGTCAAAGCCCGAAGACCACAGACCGCGCGCTGTGGCTGAGCGGAGCAAGTATGAAGAGACTGACTTGTGGGAGAGGGCGGGATAGACGTAGAAGCAAAACGAGAGAGTACTACTTGAGAGTCGAGTATTTCCAACTACCCAGGAAAACTTATAGTAACTCAACCACGTGAAAGATACAAGAGGCCCAGTAGTCATGAGTCCCAAATCCTATTGAGTAGACAAGGGGGCTAATGTGGCTTATACTAGCCAGGTTATCAATTATAGTATGCCGAAAACCCACCCCAAAAAATTATTTCTTTAAACATATGTATAGAAAAGTAGCATACTACTGAAGCCACTTTCCATCTGTGATCTACACCAGCCAATAAAGTCACGGTAGTGAATCATGTCTGATATTTGTAACAAGGAGCTTGTTTTGAAGCATAGAGTCTTACTCCAGAATTTGGGCTTTATATTCCTTTCTCTGTGCCGTGAGGCTATAGTTTACCCTGTTCGAGGTCAAAATACGAGAATCAACACAAAGAAGCAAAGGATCTCATTAAAAAATGCACCCACTTCGATTTAGTCTATGACATCGTAAAAATTTTGGAGATTTATGAGTATAGTATAGTATGTTGCAGCCTTGGTCTGTTCTTCGTGCACAGCAAGATGTAGATGATTATTATAGCCAAAATGGATTCAGCATTGAATTGAATTGAAAGACTCACTCCTGATCGTTTCTCAATCTGAAACGATCTCAGTGACGAATAGCGAAGATACAGTAAACGAATGCGAACAAGTAGACGCACGTCTAAATGGACTGAATGATGCTGGACAAGCTGTAATCTACGAAGGTTTCGTTTGAATAAAGTACACACGTTGCTCTTGCTCGGGAAGATCTCCTGGCTTCGTCACCTTCGTCAAACGCTGCTGGAGCTGGTTGCACGGCAGGGGCTGGAGGGACGGCTGGAGCTGGCTGGGTCTGATCTGCGCGTATTCCCCCACCCCTTCCTCTTCCCCTTCCTCCCCATCTACCTGCTTGGGGCTGTGCTACGACTCTTCCTCTTCCTGCTTGGGGCTGAGCTGCGCCTCTTCCTCTTCCTGCTTGGGGCTGAGCTGCGCCTCTTCCTCCTCCTGATTGGGGCTGCACCACTACTAGTTCGATGGGGGGCAATGGATGCTTGCGTGGTCGACCTCTTCTCCTCGGTTGGGTCTGCTCTGCTACTGCTCTAGCCTTTCGAGCATCAGGACTTCGAGCTCCGCCAGGATCGACGACGTCGACGATCGCCTGGAGACGTGCCTCTGAAATTTGAAGACCTGGTTTTGTAACCTGGGCTCTTTGCTTTTTTTCTCGCTGCTGTAGGTACAACTCCGGGGAAGAGTCTTTGCCGGGGGAATAGTCTGGATCTTTATCTTTCTTCTCTGGGGAATAGTCTGGTTCTTCATCTTCCCTCTCCGGGGAATAATCTGGCTTGTCATCTTCTCTCTCCGGGGTATAGTCTGGCTCTTTATCATCGTCTGATTCTACTACGAATGCTTTCGATTTCCGTGGTTTCGCCCCAGGACCCCTTGGTAGAACTAATGGGATGCTATCGTCTGGGTCATTTTCATCGTCTGGCTCCTTATCATCGTCTGATTCTACTACGAATGCTTTCGATTTCCGTGGTTTCGCCCCAGGACCCCTTGGTATAACTAGTGGGATGCTATCGTCTGGGTCATTGTCATCGTCTGGATGTCCTTCGGCTGGTCGTGGGTAAGTTCTCGGTTTTCGTGGTTTTCTCGGTCCTGTTGTCTTTGGAGCCGCATGACCCCCTGGTATGTTGTATGGGATTTTCTCGTCCGGATCATCACCTCCTGCACCTGCTGCTAAATGTCCGTGTACATCAACCATGTTTGAGACTTACAGGGACCTCGTCTACTCACCAGTTTTGTATTCCTCGTCTTCGCTCATATTTTGTGGCACCTTACCATTTCAACAGGATTTCGCCTCCTTCGTTTACTTTAGCCAAGTGTGAGTCTGATTTGGATTCGGAATTGTCGCCTTTGAATTTAGTGAGGGATCGCCTCTTAAATCTTAGTCAAGGCCTCGGGTAATGGCTTTTTGTCAGTCGTTACAAGTTGTACCAGACAAATCGAATGGTGTTTTGCAATCAGGGGCCTTTATTCTGAAACTGCAAGACATATATCGCGGCCCCTATGACGAGATGTATTTCTGAAATTATACAAGCTGGAGAATTTATTGAAGGTCCTATAATGCAAATGGTGTACAACTCCTCTGATTGATGATTTGTTCGACTGTGTAATCCCTTCTGTGTCCAGAAATGGGCTGAATTCGCTGTAAGAATCGATCGTACCTTGAATGGTTGCTGGGATACAATACAGTTACCTCTTTATATATTCAACGCAGGTCGTAGAGCGGCCATCCGGAATAGAGTTAAACTCGGTCCTGTACCAGATCCTGTAAAATCGTGAGGAAAGTAGATCAGCATGGTATCTACGTATCATGGTTGAATCTAGGTATCTCGTACAAATAATGGTCTCCGAAATTTGACAATGCACAACCCATATGGGCAGCTTCCGTTTTCCCAGTGAAGGAACGCGAAATTCAAGACCTAAGTTATAACATCTGATCCTGAACAGACGCGAACCTTGAAATGTCTCCATAAAACACGGTGCCATGCTGTTAATGACTAAACCCGATCTCGATATGAATCAGATCCCCGAGAAGAACGACTCTAATATTTCTGCCGAGAATTTCTACTCAATACCGTGGCCAATAGAGGTCCTAAGTCTCACTTCTTTCCAGTACTGTCTTGTCAATTTGCATGTGGGTGAATGTTCTTGGCATTCTGTATACAATCCGGTATTTCCAGTAGTCTGTACTGTCGGAGATTATAGAATCTTCATGCAAGTTGGTGCTAGTTACGGTAGCAGATATCGACGTATTCTTACAAGCGACAATGTTTTCTTGCCAAACCACAAACATGCGAATGCCCAAATCCACACCTCAACGCGCATATGCAACACTCACAGTAGTAACGCTGCGTTGACGACGTTAATCCGACTTCTTTGGGAACCGTTACTTTCTCCACACCAAATTCTGTACTTCATCTGTACAGAGGCGCTCTATAGAGCTTGTTTCCTGCCGATTTCTGGATTACATATCGGATTTAAGTCGAAGTCTTTGCATTAAAAAGAAGTATGAAAATGTGCTATGGCATTGATCTGATCATTCGAGTGCATATTGATTCCAAGTTTGATACCTCACTGTTAACACGCTCAACTTAATTAAGCTGCAAGAACGTGAACCATATGCTTTATATTATGTAAAAGAAACATCATGATTAAAAATATAGTAACCAGGAAAGTCCCAGTTCGTGTAGCAATGTCAAATAGGACTGATCGCAGCGAGCACTTTTTGAACAAACTCTGGAATCTGATATTAGGAAGCATGACAAAGCCATATTATTGACAATTGTATCCATGGTACTTGTTCCAATAGCATTAAAAGATCTACATTGTATATATCTATGTAAATAATTTGATATATGAAGTGTTGCTATAGGAAGAGGAAGCAGAAAACCCGTGGCGAAGAATCTACCGTAGGTGAGATCTGATTTTGCTACTCACATCGGCCAACACAAGAACCATACATACTCCTCTTTTGTGTCTCCGTACATACTTGCTATGAAATACAAGACAGATTTCATGTACCTTATTCAAGCTCGCCAAAGTTCTTATAACTGTCCAGTATGCAGAATGCAGAGGTTAGTTGTATCACAGTTGCATGCAAACATCTCCTTCCTAATGAGACCAAAAGAACGATAATTCATCATCATTTGTTGTATGTCGTGATTAAAGAGCAAGGGAACTAAATTATTTCATAGATCTCCTTTATCACAACAAAATTGATAGCACTTTTCTTTGCATTCCTTACGAGTGTTTTTAAATATAAAAATAATCTAAATACATATAAATAAAAATCTCATGAGTTCAATTTTCAAAGGTCGAATCATTTCGTTATAAACTAAGTCTATGTGGTTGCTTCTGATATGATTGTTTCTCTATAAATTATAAAAAATTTCATTTCTCTTCCCTTTTGTCATATTTTCTGGATTTTTTTCAAAATTTGAGATACCTCAAAAAAAAAAAAAAGAGATCAAATATTTCCTGGAGGTGATTGTACCAGGGAAAAAATCAGACTGATGTCCCTGTGGAAAATCAACATATTTTCATTTGAATCCTAAAAAAAAAAGTCATCAAATGCACTCATTCATAATAGAGCATTTTTATATTAATATTTCAAATTTATTATTTTTCATGATTTTTTACATGCAAAATTGGTATAAATTTCAATTTCAGATTGTACATGTCATAAATGTGCATGTATTAATATTATGTACACTTATTACTTAGTTTGATTGTTACTGTAATATATCAATAACTAATACTCAAATATCATAAATAATGCTTATTTTTTATACATATAATGATGACATAATCATGATATGCGAGAACATTGATGACAATTTGCCAATTGCCAAAGATGAACAATTGCAATGTTAAATTTTCATAGTTAGTGTAAATATTTCTGCTATTTGAAATACTCTTATAATAAAATTTAAATAAACTTTATGAAAAAAATTTCATATTATTAATAATAATAATACAAATACTTTTTTAAAAAAAAAATTCTTTTGAAAAAATAATCTAATAAAAAAAATCAATAAAAAAAACTAATTTTTTGATAGTGTATATTTTTACTGTGAGAATTTTAAAATAAATGAAAATTATTATCTTAAGCATTAATGATTCCAAGTATAAAATCAATG
The DNA here is from genome assembly GCA_014180765.2 of Marchantia paleacea. Taxonomy (NCBI): domain Eukaryota; kingdom Viridiplantae; phylum Streptophyta; class Marchantiopsida; order Marchantiales; family Marchantiaceae; genus Marchantia; species Marchantia paleacea. The sequence goes on along the minus strand of MUAA02000008.1, from coordinate 3,449,553 downwards.
TGTATATATTTTTCAATGCTTAAATAATCATATATGTTTTGTGATTTCGAAATTTTCCTGTGAGTGATTTTATGCAGATACTTCAAATAATCTTGATATTTGATTAACATATTTATTTATTTAAAAATTCGTTAAAAAATTTAATTTTTACCATAAGTGCTATTTTTGAAAAAACATCTAACATTTAGATTTAAAATCGTGTGAGAAAGCTAATGTATATAGATTTGGAACGCTGTTGACATCTATTACAATATACACATCATTTTCCAAATGCATGTATATATATTGATGTATTATTTTCATTTTTTAGTATAAGTAACTTATGAAATATTTTCTCTATCTACTCAAAATTCATTTTCAAAACATGTCATTTATATTTTCACATTAAAAAATATCAATAATTTTGACATTGATTCCATAAAATATTCATTTAAACCAAAAGCATGGAACTAACGACTAGAAATATTATCTTTAGAATTAAGAAGAGTTTTCAACCAAAGTACCTCACAACTAATATATTTTGTTAACTCAAAAAAATATGACAGAAATTGCCCCATTCAGTAGCTCATTTTACTAAAAAAAATATTTTTAAAAGGAATTTTGATCACATGAGCTCAGCAAAAGAAAATTCAGTTTTTTATGCAGTTTTTTTCAATTTACTTTTTATTCTTGTAATAATTTCATAAATTTATGAAAATCCTTCATACAAAAAACATATAATAAAAATATGTATGAAAAGTTAATTTTTGAAGAATATTTTTTAAAAAAACTTTTAGATAATATTTTTTAATACCAATAAAATTTTTATTTTTGGGAGGCTTCTGATATTTTGAAAGTTATTTTATGATTATTGAAAATAATAATAAGTGAGTTGAATTTGAAGTATCCATTTACTTCCTACTCTGCACATTGAAATATTGCAACAAAGCAATTTGAAACAAGAATTAAAACATAATATTACTGTTGAATATCTTTTAGCAATGAAAGAAAACGAAATTTTATTTCATTTGCACATATTCCTATGTTATATTTTTTTTGGTTATAATCATTTCTTGTAAGTTCATTCAAACAGAGAAAGTTTTGATGTAAATCTTTATCAATATATAAATATTAGAATAGATTTGATCCACATGACTTTCGAAAGTTTCATATATATATTCATTTCATCTGCTGTAAATTAAAAAAAAATTTATTTATATCATGATCATATCAAAAAAATTATAACTCAGCGGTAGAGTATCACCTTGACGTGGTGGAAGTCATCAATTTGAACCTGATTATCCCTAAAAATAGTTAAAACATTTTGATTTGTTGTTTTCTTGTTATTGAAAGAAGCTTGTGGGATTGACATAATAAGGTAGGTATGGGTATACTTATACAATTATTAAGTCTTAGATCAAATAACATCCGGATTACAGATGTGCAATCTTGGCAGGTTATTTTTATAACAACTAAATTTTTTTAATTATTTTTGAATAATTTATCATAAGATTTAAAATTTTATATATCCTCATATTTTTTGAAAGAGAAAAAATCTTAAAATTATTATTGAATTTATTATATAGCTTTTAATCAATGAATCAAATCTAAGCTTATCACCATACATAAAATTAATCATATCGTGCTATTCTTTAATAGATGCATGATTGAAGTTAAGATTTTTTACAGATTTAGTTCAACAATGCCCCGGAGCTTCCTCATATATTAACATTTGAACCATTTAATTTTCATTGGAAAATATTTTTAAAATAATAATCTTGCTATAAATTATTGTGACAGGTGTATCATAATAAGTTTGTACAATTCAATGAATAAGAATGATGATCAGTTGGAATCCAATGAATAGAACTTCCTAAATGTAAACTGATTTTATGTAAAGAGTAAATTACCCCCTCTTTTCTCTAGATATACGTTCTATTTGTTTATTATCATTCTTAAATGGATGAATAAATATATGCACATGCTCTTCATTCGTCCTAGTATCTGTTTTATGTTTTTTTTTTTAATTACAATATAAGTGAAACAAGAATTAAGTGTATGAGGTATTCTTTCGATTTTCTATTGTTTTTAAGTGATTGCACTAAGTACATAAAAGAAAGTTTTAGATGCCCCTATGGATTTTAATGGTTTGTAACACTTAGTCACTGATACAGTGATTAAGACTCAGTGTTCTATCACGTAATATTTGTTTGATTAGAGAAAAAAATTTGGTGTTAAACTTTGCAATGAAACAAATTAAACATATCATTTTTTGAAGCTTGAATGAATTCAAGGATTAGGTTAGCAGCTATCTTGTTCAAATAATCGTGTGAGCTTTGAACGCTTTGAACTCTCCCACTAAATGTTGATAATACTCGTTACAGTAAATATAGTGTCGGTCTTCTATCAGGGAGACTGTAAACCAAAAGTAAAAGCGCAAAAGCTTCATTCACCGTGAATTCTCTATTACTTGACCAACTCCACTTAATGGCGCATTGATAGAATTCGGCTGCAGCCAGAACGTTCCAGAAGCAAGAGTCTGGTCTTAATGAATGACAAGATTAGTTTCGAAGGTTTTGACCGCCGAATTTTTCAGAGTCGTATGTATAAGATCTTCTATTGTTCCCTACCCATTTGCTAGTTGTACACAGCTACGTTCAAACTAAAGTAAATTTTCACTCAGGAAGTGAACAAAACTTCCACTTTAACTCCGAAGAGGAAGTGTGACATTTATATAAACAAGATGAATGATAGACGGAGCCTACTTGCTCTGAGCTTGCATGCCTTCCGCGATTAGAAGATATGGGAATGTACGCTACCCTGTCGTCCTATACTTGAACTTTTCCAATCGGTATAGACATGTTTGGTAACTGTGATCATAACTGTGATAGTGCAGGTGCTTCAAGTAACATATTCATCTCAACTCATCTTGGCTGTCTTTACGTCTTTCTTTGGTTTCGCTCTTCGAAGAAATGCCAAACTTGAATTCTTCCTTAAGAACACCCCAGAATATATCTGCAGCCTGCCTGTTGAAGAACTCAGTAGGATGATAGCTGTCCCAGAAAAGATACTGTGAGGCGTCGTCGCAAGTTTGCTTTAAAGCTGTGCAGAATATTCCAGTTTCGTACAGACCTGTTCCGCAGCAGCCTCTATCCGTTTCAGAAAGACCTGTAAGACATTGTAAGTCAGTTTTTTATACGAAGTACTTAAATTTCAGCTCAACAGCTAATCGATCTGAGTTGTAATTCTCAAGAAGCCCAATAACCACGGAACCTTATTATCTGAGAAAGTTTGTCCTTGGCCTTCGATGGAATCAAAAAGAATCTACCGATCAGATTGATTTTCGTCTTTAAAAACAATTTATGTTTTAAAATCGAAACTATATACAGCGTGTCGAGTGATATGAGGGAATCGCCGATTTAATGCCATGCGTAGCGCCTCGAATTTCTATAGGTAGTGTTCAACAACCTGTTTATTATTGATAGTGGTGCTGATTTGGTTTGTCACAGAGACAGGAGATCTGAAACATGGACTGGCATCAGATAACTTTAAGAACCCACAGCCTATTCCGGCCAAGACGAATATATTGCGCGTGGATCAACATGAGTTTCTATGAGTAATGAGTTGTCTTGACTGTAATTTACCATATTTCGTGGGATTGGAGAAGGCGTCAAAAATGAGTGTGAAGGCGTCGAGAACAACGAGCGTAGTTGCAGGCAGAGTGGTCTTCAACTTGGAAATGACGCCATTCATCTCTTCATTGAAGGTTTTGGCGTCGTCCTGCATCCACTGCACGCATCTTCGATCTCCCTTTCCTTGGGCTGTGATCTGCGATGGTAAGCAGCCTAGAGGTGGTAGCGAGACGACAGCGATCTTTCGAGCACCAAGTCGGTTCAGAGCCTGATCACACCCACAGTTGTTATCGTTAGCTGTTCACAAAACGTTATGGATAAGATAGTATCTGCTAAGTTAAACGAAAGTTCTTGCTCTTCATTTGCGTATAATAACGTTGCTATACGCAAATGAACTTCCGTTACGTAATGAGGTACAAAGACTCGTAATTTCCAACATATTGCTTTTGCAGGTATACACCAGTTTTCATCCGGTCTACCACTGTCAGAAGTTTCAGAGCTTAAGCCTCGATTTTTGAGCACTTGGCTAACTACCCAGTTTATATTATGGACTAAACAGCTTCTCTAATCTCTTGGAGCAAATCCTGATGTGAGTTTTACAGCGTTAATTTAGGCGATGAACTTAACTCGAGGAGCACGAGTTAACCACAAGTCTGTTAGTAGTAGACTAGTAGTCAATTGACGATCTGGCAAATGCACATACTTTAATGGTAACTAAAAGGGTTGAGACACGTACCTGAATGTTTCTAGTAACATTGTCGAATAGAACCGCACGAAATTCTGCCTTGTTGTACCGGTTTTGAAGGTCGAGATTGTTGTAATAATTGTTGACCCAGTCATTGCTTCCTGTGCTTACGATGTAAACAGCGTCTTGGACCACCGCAGCAGCAGCCTGTATCCCAATAACATCCAGAAGATCGTGCTGCCACTCTTTCACCCATTCTAACTGTTGCGTCAACGAGGCCACATTCTGCAGGGAAGGACGAAACAGACAATGCTCATCAACAAATCGTTCTGCACTACATTGAAATCTCGAGAATACTGTATTCTTGTTTTATATTTTAGTATGCGAGATGGATATCCTGGACCAGGATCAAACTTTCAGAGAATTTCGCTAAACGAATTCCTGTGAAGTGTGTAGAGTTTCGTCCTCCCAAGGTTCCACCATCTTTTGCTGTACTCATAAACAGCCTGAGTTTATTCTCTCATTCTATAGATTTTTGGCACGTAACCATGCGAAGATTTGAGCTATCCAAAGAAGTCTGACGGTAACCAGTCTTCTCACCTGATGTGCTCTTGCTTCTGAAGAAGAAGTAATGGAAATTTAGGACAGAGATCTTTAGAGAACTTACATACAAAGCTGCAGTTCCATCATACCAGCCAGTTCCTGAGGAACCTGTGTTGATTCCTTGGAGAATACTAGTGCCTTTGGCTGAAGGATCACCATGTGGAAGTGGATATGGTAGCCCCAATTTGTCCGCTGCGATCATGTTAGCATGAATACATTTGTTAACTGAAGTTTAATGCTAACAAAAGTAGAGAGCTTCAGAAGAATTTACAGAATTCTGATCAGCCACACTAAGCTCAAAAGGAGGTAAAAACAGGTCCCATACGCTACCCATCTCCATCGATAAGATATCTTGCAGGCTTCGGTCGAGCAGAGCTCGTTGACCAGCCAATTGACAAACCATGCATGCTCATAAACTGTACAAGAACTTGTAGACAGTTTGCATTCTGTTCTTTGTATCAGCTCAGCCACAAATTTCTTGTATTTTCATCTCATCCACAACTGTCATCTGTCAAACAACAAACAAGCAAACCATCTATCGTAATACAGATCGGGCATGGAGCTTTCTTCGTAGTAAATCGAATACTTGTAATCTCTCCAGGATCTCAAATGATGCAAGCTGCAATGCCCCAGTACAAAATCTATGTGGGGTGCAAGCAACACACGGTGACTTATATACATCTAGAGCTGGAATGAGCAACTCTCTCAACACATTGGTCTTCAGGCCGTGATATCGTACCTAGAAAGTCGGATATTAGCTTGCCATTGCAGAATCGGCCCGTAGCCTTTCCCGTGAGATTGCCGTACACGAAGTCCCGACCATAAGGTTCCCAGTTACATTTGATTACCGTCACCAGATAATTGTTCACACCCACGTCGACTGTGGAGTCTCCCAAGATCACAATTGCTGGTGCTAGCGGCTTTGGATTCACGGTATTGTCACTAGCAGAGCAGCAAAGAAACAGCAGCTGTACGAGACACAGTATAAGTAATGGGCCCGAGTATTTGAAAAAGCTCTTGAGACGACCCCGATACGATTCGAAAATCCCCATGTGCGTCATCGTCAGTAATTTTTTTCAGTTTTCCAGCTCCGAATGTTGGAAGATTGAGTCCTGTATTGCTTGCTTCTATATGTTCATGTCAGGTATCGAGATTTCCACTTGTTGGAATTGCTCGTAAGGAGTTCTCTTTTTCCTTTTTGTTTGTGGAGCTATCAATGTCACTTCCACTCTGTACTCGGTGAACTCAGACATCTGTGAAGCTCTGCAGCTGAGCGTCGTGCACACCTCTTTCTTATAGAGCTCACAAGGCGACAGACGATCAGATTTCTGCAGTAATTTCCCGATGCATCCTGTGCATGTGGGCTCCAGATGATTAGGACGCGCGATGAAAGGAGCGCGACACTTATGAGTTTTAAGTGGCATGAAGACGCTTCCAAATCTCTTCGGCAAGCCTCTTTAATAACAATATTTTACGGTAATTTCCATGTAAACCTGCCGAATTTGAATACTCACGTTTCCAGTTTCTGTACAATTTTGGACCTTCTGAAAATCCTAAACTTACGGTAATCTCACGATTGCACAGAACTACTTTTAGTCTTGAACGGAAATTGAAATTTCCATCCCGTATTGAAGCGGCCATAATGTCCCCTTTCGTGGTGGCCGACGAACACGTGATGCTCAAGGGACCTCACACTTTCACGGCACGCTTTAAACTGGGAGTAAATATCTGTAATTAAGTTTGCGATCACGAGAATCTGAGCTTGCTTCGAGTGAATAAGGAACGAGATTCAAACAAACGACAACATACAAAACGATCATGACCCGCGAGGAGCATCACAGTGCCGTCATATCAGTGACCTCAACTGGCGCACCTTCTGCGTTGAGACTGCACAGTGGTGACAATCCTATCCACACCACGTGCACGGCAGAGGTATAATGTGAGTAGGCAGGACCTCATTCACCCTGCATGATTGAAACGCTTTCGGATACAGGGGTCAAGGACATTCAAGTTCTAGCCCACTATATAGTAGCGTAATGACCGATACCAGATCTCGATACAACCTGTAATTGCTCATCAGAACTCGACGAGCCCAAATCAGGACGGTCACCTTATTTAGACCTTCTAAGCCAGCATTTTTTTTGCCTCTCTGATCAACAGATTGTGGTGACTGGCGGGAGTTTGTGAATTCTTTAGCGTCATGACGAGAATTCATTCATCAGCTTTTAGTCATGACGCCGCTTATGGGATGGAAATCTAGAGCAGAAGTATAGACAGGTCGGTCGATCGAGGTCAAACTGACTAGCAGCAGTATCGAGGATCAAGCGTAATGCCCACGTCCTGGCTGTCCCAGGCTCCAAGCTCAACAGCTATAGTAGCCAGCCCTGTTTGTGTTCTTGTAGTGGAAATGACATGTAGCTAACCCATAAACACCTATAGATCGACGGGATGAGGAGTTTCGAGCTCTGCAGTATCAGTTGTCATCACCGGAACTGAGCCGCAACCTGATTGAAGATCTGGATTGTATTTCATGAGGTTCAACGATATGATGCTTTAGCGTGATATTTGATTAAGTTGACCAGCGTCTCGACTCGTCAACCCAAAATAACAAACTAACTAGTGTACAACCATGTCCCCTATTTTTAGCTTGCCACATGACTTTCTATCAATCTTACTATGTTTAAGAGCATATTTCAACCCCCACACATTACCTCTTGTTGTGGTATATCTCCCTACTTGGAAGCAGCAAGGTGATGCTTCCTTGTTTGTAGAGGGTTTCACCTAGATAGTTATGTGATATGTGCCGTGGTTTCACCTAGATAGTTAGTATATCTAAATTTCACTTTATATCTTTGAATCACCATATCATAGTACCAAACCTCTGAATTGCATCTATTCTTGAGCACACATTATAGCTCTCCAACCTTGTATTCAAATCTCAAATGTTCCCTTGGAAGTCTTCCAAAACTACTCCAAACCTCGACATACTTCACAGCGTGATGCTATTGGGGACTAGCCCATGTTACTGGTTTGGTTACATCCTCGTACCACTTGATGTGATCTTCCCATCCCTTTTGTTATTTTATTGTATCCAGGCTGAAGCAGCAAATCCCGAGGTATGCTAAGCATCTTGAGTTGTGCCAAGACTAAGACTTTGACGCATGATATGACCACTACCAGTCACATGTGCTACCAATAATTTAATAGAAGTTTTTACTCATGTAGTTAAATATAATATAATAACTAAGTGATTAAAATATATTAGTAGATAAATTGAGTTAAACATGACATTTTTGTTGTTATGAGGCATGGAACTATCACATAATATCATGAAAATTAAAGCTTAAATTTTCTAGTGGAGCATGAAAACTTGACCATCAAAATAGGTATAAGTGTATGTCAATAGGATTCAATCATAATCCATTACTGAAAAGTCATCCTCAATGGATGTAACATTGCCACTATTGGCTGCAAAGTTTCCACTTGGCTTGCAGTCTATTCTCCAAGCGTCAAAAGTATATTTGATGTAGGTTTCAGTCATATGGTTTTTGTTATCTCCCACTTAGAATTGCACTTTTGAAGTAGAGCACAATGGCAAAATAGCAGGTTACTAAATTCCCTCATGATTCATACAATGCTTAGCATCACCGCATAGATCCTATTAGTTTTTTTCTTTGCCAAAATTTTGAAATTATTTAGTTGACTATATCATGAGTCATCATACAAAACCTAATGAAATTGATGTATGGACTCCATATAATAATTGTATTAATTTAATTTGATATTCCCAACTCAATAATCAGTTTGACAAAATCTAGATTTGTGTTGTGCTGTGGATTGATTGGGGTATGTAAATATATATAATAACTTATTTTAGTCTAAGTGGCTATACATATGTCTCATGTGAACCTTTAACAATGAAATAAATGTCAATCAAAAGATGAATATCAACAAGTGTTGGTTGGTGATTCATGTAGTTCTTGTTGAGTGATTTAGGAGATTAGCTTATACTAATTCTAACATGAAATAGTTAAACACTTTATGTTAAAAGGTTTATAAATACTAGTTATGCTTCAATAGAGTCAAAAGCATTAAATGGATGACAAGAGTTTGGATGTATAGAACCGAGTAATAAAGAATGAATGAGGTTATTTTCATGTCTTGGATCTTCTATGAGTCATCAAGCTTCACTATATATCTTGAGATAAAAGTGTGAATAGTTTTCACTTTGATAAGTAGTTTATGGTGGCAATGATGGCTTCTTCAAATCTAATAATATTTTTTATGATGACATAAAATGTGGAGTGAGACATTCTGTATTCATCTTTATTTAAATTATTTCAAGATGAAATTGAACTTATTAGCTAGACATATGTTTAACACATGGATTCATATTTGCTAATAGTGGAGATCCAAGATAAATCATCAAGATTTTGTTATGAGAAAGTTTGAAAATTATTCCTTTAACCTAATTTTAATTTTTTCTGTATTTTTTTACCAACCTATTATTCAAAATTGGTTCAAGGTCATGGTCTTAATTTTATTTTTAATAAATTTTCATCTTGAAGTCATTTTTAAGTCACCTAATCCACATTATAAAAGAAAAATATACAATGATCAATCCTAGTTTACCTTTTGATATTATTCAACTGTTATAGATTAGTGAAATTTTATAAATTTATATTAGCTTGTTTAGACTTTAACTAACAAATAAACTTGGAATCAAATGTTGACAATAATTTTATAATCAAATTTGATTAATTTAGTTAAAAATTTGGATCCAATTGTTGGATTACTGTACAAAATTGCAGAAATATTTTTGATGATGTTAATTGAAATAAGAAAAAGTACTGCATGAATCATTCATATTATTTATTTATTTATTTATATTATTTTTTAAGCTCTATGAAAGATTGGTGAAACTTGTGAGTACTAATCAATGGGTTCCTTAAAACTACCTTATTTAAGTTGAGTGGATTACAACAGACCATGATTTATTGCTTTAAATTTCACATTGTTGAGGTGAATATTCATTATTGATGATAAATTGTGCCATCTTGATAATCTATGTGACATCTAATGTATGGCAAAAGATATTATACCTACGGATGTGATTTATTTGTTTAAATTTCACACTCTAGAAGTGGAGAGTGATTATTTGTAATAAATTATGTCATCTTGGGAATTCATGTGATATGTTGTTTGTGGGTTAATGACATCTTACCTATGTACTAAAAAATCTATGAGAGTTTATATTTTTTAAAGGATCTAAACTTGAAGTTGAAAGAAATAAATTCGATGAGTTAGAGTATAAAGAGGCTCTTGCATGAACCACCTAATTTTATTTTTTAATAATCACTCCTTAATATAATAGTTTTGTGAGGCAGAAGTCATTTCCTAGAGATTTTTGTACTAATATTTTGACATATTTTGCTACTAATGTTCAAGATTTGCTGATGCGTGTAGTGTAGCCAGTCATAAAGTAGATTGTGATATGATACATTCTTACCAGATGGATATCAACTTAAATCAAGTTACTTCTTTTGGTTTTGTGTGAAATCATGGTAGTTTGTAGATCTAAAGCTATGTATTGAGATCTAATTATTATAAATTTTGGGCAATTAGTGTAAAAATCTCTAAGCTTCAATAATGCATTTTGTAGTTATTTTTATTGTATGAAGGCATAAAGTTTAAGTATTAGATTTGTTTGTTTGTTTGTTATATAATATCATATTTAGAAGGAAAATTCAGACTCGCTGAGGAGGAGGGAATGGAGATTACGGTAAGAAGAGAGAGTAGAATAGGATAGTATACTTTCTTGCATATTGTGTGGTTAAACTTTGCCAAACATGAGGAGTGAATAGTCATTTCTCTATGTCTTTCAATTTGGGTTCCATTGATACCTAAATTGAAGACTATAGAGAATGATATAGTGAGATATGATTATTTTTGTTTCTTTAGGATTTTGAGTGAATTTTGAGTGATTTTTCTCAAATTAGACATATGGGTCGGGATTTTTTTGTTTCAATCTCTTTCTTTTTCTGCATTGGTTCTATTGAGATCTAGTTGGAAAATTATGGAGATCAAAATAAAAAATTATGAGTGCTTTTAGATTTTAGGGTTTTCATTGTTACATTTTTTCATGTGAGGTGGTATGTTAGGGGGTTGTGGTTCTACAGGTGGGAGGAGATACATGATGGAATGCAGGGTGTCTTTATTGTTCTCTTTGTGCTAGTTATTGCTTCACTTTCCCTCATGGGGTCGCCAAAAATGATGTGTGATACACCATGTCTGGTGTGTCATAGTCTCTTTACCTCGCAAGGGGTAAAGATCCACAACGGAAAGATGCACAAAGATTATGATTGGACCACTTGGGATGCACACGTGAGGAGGCCGATCACATCGACATCAGCATTTGTTACTTCGAGGAACACGCAAATTACATCAATTCTTTTGTTGATCATTCCGGGTGTACAGATCAGATTGTGGTAGTGGTTAGCTTCCCATGCAGGTTCGATTCTAGGGCTTTTTCAGACTAGGTTTCCATATCCACGTTCATTTCATAGTCTTCCTCCTGCAATCATGGCTACTATGAGAAGATGATGACATGTGTCATCTTCAAAGCTATTGTCATGACGACGATACTTTAGGTTGGGATAACCGATGGCACATTTTAAGGCTGTTAAGAGCCCATGGTTGGATCGACTTTGTAGGACCAAGATGTTGAAAAGGCTCCAAGAGATATTATCTCGGACTTTATCAGATATAAAATGCGGTCACGATGGCAAGGGTATGGGAGAGATCTATCACTTTGCTGACTAAGGAGCTTATCTAATCAAAGTGGAGCCAACGTATGACATGGATAGAGGACAACATGATCTTGTAGATGTACCGATGCCCAATCCATTTGTGATCAACATCCGGTGTCTTCATCGTGATCATTTTCGGGTGTGGTTAGTATATCACTTTGGAGATACTGCTGGTACTCTCACGGTTCGACGCTTTGACATTGCAACTATCCTCTCCGCTCAGGTCATACTAGTTTCACAGGTTCTTGGCATCGACCTTTCGCTCGACACTTCTTCAATCCAGCAACTGATTGCGCAACCTAAATTTCCTCGCAATTCACTCGTGTGAACTCCCTAACGGTATTCATATCTAACTAACATATATTCGGACGAATACCCTCATCAAAATCCGAATATAAATCTTTATTAACAAAAATCAAAAAATTCCTACTTATCCTAAGAACTATGCTCCTCCAGTTTCCAAGTATAGAGGTTGCAGAGAGATCACCTCTTTGTTCCTCTAGCTTTGCAGTTATATGAAGCTATGGACACCGACTTTGACATGTTCATCATGGAGTGCGCGAGAGCCTACAATACTAGACGGCAGAGGGTATCACTCTCTTTAGCTTAATATATAGCCTATTTTAGGCAACATGTTTCCATTACTCTACAGAGACCACTAGCTGGTGCAATCCATATGAGAGCAATCACGTTAAGTGATGACTCTTTGGATGCTCCTATTGTGTGTTGACCGTTTGACCTAGATAGTTTGGATATCTTAGGTATTGTAGGAAATATTTCCTAGTGTGATGTTATTGGGGCGTAGCCCCATGTTACGGTTTTGGTTCCATCCTTGTACGATTTGATGGGGTATTCCCATCCCTTTTGTTATTTTACTATGTCTATTTTTTAGAAGCCTAGATATTTCTTGAAGAATAATACTTTTACCATGAAAATATTTTAAATGCCCCCAATTAACAAGTTTCAAGCATTGAGGACCTTTTACCCTTTGCTATCTAGGGAACAATATTTGTTTCATATGGGTTGTGATGGGATTTACAAAGTATATTGTTGATAAAAAACTAAACTTATTTGCTTTTTATCTTTCTATACATACACCTAGGTGTCAGAATATTTAATGGATTAATGTAAAGATAAAAAATAGATTTTGTTTCAAATGACCACCACTTGACATTTTTTGAAGATATAATATCATGATTTCCAAGTTTTTAGGAATTGACAAGTTTATTCTTGTAATGTTGATGTACCTCCCAACTTACATCTTTTCTTATGTAGTAATGGATTTTAAATCAAGATTTATTTAATTTGATTATGTTTCTTCTTTTCCTTGCATCCATCACTATTTTTGTTCATATTAATAGCATCCTAATTGTCCGATTCACGGTCTCCATATTTGCATCTACTTTTCAGCTGTACATATTATTTATTGGCATTATTTTTATCATTTGTGAACATTTTAAGGCATCTATGGCTACTAAATCCTAAACTTTTACTTATGTTCACATTGCTTGATTCTAGCTGTTCACTTTGAATGTCAAAGTTAGATGAAAAAATGTTGATTTTTGCATCAATGAACCAAGTTTGCATTAAAGACTCCTCCACTGTGATGTAATTACTTTTGCATAGCATGATAGTGGCAGTGATGGTCTTACTTTTGGCAAAAAGATCAAGGATCTAATCTTGGCATAAGAGAAGTGCTTCATGAATCATTACATCAATTTTATTGAATTTTTATTTGAATTAATTCATTATCTTTCTAGCAATGTGTTTATAAATTGTTACATTCTGTTTTCCTTTTGTTGGCTTGAAATTGAAGAGCTTTCATTTTTGGCTTCATGATTCATGGTGATAGTCAATGATCCATTGTTAAAAATACCAAGCCAATGATTGACATGAACTTGTCCAACGTCATTTTGAAGTACAACATACTAGTCTTTCAATTTGGCATCCCATTGTTCCTTTGTTCTTTGAACAAAATTTTAAGTTGTTGGGAATGACGGTTGTTAAGTTTAAACTTGATCTTACTTCCCTTTTTTGTCATCTAAGATTTTTTTTTATTTGTGAGGAAATGATATAGATATTACAATAATGAATCAAGAGGAGGTGAAACTAAAGTGGTGAAGTATAATTTAATTGTTTGATCCATGTATTTTTTTTAAAAAAACTTAAAATAAAATGAGCATTGGATAATGAAACATATATCAATAAATACTTTAGAAAGTAACAAAAATATTTATGTGGTCACAAAACGTAGCAAAGCAAAGGTACAAAAGATCATAGTTGATTTAAGTTCATCTCTTTTGCAAAGTTCTTCCTGCATGGTGTTAGTTTTGTTCTTTGGTGGAGTTATTGCCTTTTTTGTTCCTTCTACTTCATCGCTATGTGCATGATGAAAATTTTATCCAATAGGGACAAAATTTTATCAATTTGGAATACAAGCTAGAATAAATCATTATATTTTTGTATGATCTCCATGTCTCCTTTAATGACTTCAAGAAGCATGCATTTTCAAACACACTCAAACCTCATAGACAAATCTTGATTCTTTCACCTCCACAAATCATGAATATTTTATAATTTATCTTGATCTTGTTTATTATTTTATGATCTTTTGGTACTTTTGGTCAGGATTTTATTCACATGCAAAAGGTAGAATATCTTCTTCAGCCATTTCAACAAAGATCCAACCTACTCATTTCAAAACTCTGAGATTTCATAAGCTTTATACAATTCATTGCACTCATAAAATCCATGATTTCCACTAGCACCATAGTATTTAGTACATGGAACAAAATAAAAATGAGATATCATTTTGGGAGTATGTAACAAACATTATGAATTAAAAGAAATGATACATGTAACATATAGTGTATGATAATTTATAAATTGTGATGTTTGATGTGATAGTAATTTATATTGTGATACAATATGTATATGCATGACATGATTTCTTGGATTATTTAAGGCAAATTCAAAACAAAATTTATCATTGGGACTACAATAGTATCTGAAGTTGCTACATATATTTTGAATCTATTTGAAAACTAAATGAAAAAAATTATACAGGAATTTTTTTTTGTTGCAAATACTTGTAATGATAAATATTTTTCTTCTTAATTTTTTTTGAAAATCATGTTTTAAATGTAGAATATAATTTTTTTTGCAATCCATGAACATTCAATACATTATTTTATTTAATTTTTTTTTCGATTTTAACATTGAAATAATTTTTTTGATTTTTAAATATAAAAAAATTTTCATTTTCATTTTTTTAATTTAATGTCAGATTATCAATATGGAGAACATAAGACCTCCAAAATCGAGTTTTTGTGTTTTCAAATGCCCTTGTACGGCTATGTAAGTCCGGGTTGGGTTGGTTTGACCCCTTTTATGGATGTTTTTGAGATTGAGTATTGTTATTTATGTTTCTTGTGATTAATATACCTCCATCTCTACTTGCTACTTGTGCACCATGTTTGTTTGTGTTGGTGCTTTGTTGTTTGGAGTGTTAGTACTGCTGTGTGCTATCGATAGTGAGGCTGGATTTGCGGACTAGTCAGACTATCCATGTTTCTCCCGAGTGAGACATAACTTGCAGAGTTGTAGACTGTATGAATGCGTGTGGTAATGGCAAGTTTTAGGTTGCCCTTGTGTTAGCACCTTGTAGTGACTTGGCTACCTTCTGTTGCGGTTTCTGGTTCTAGTTGCTATTTCTGGTTACAGTTGAGGACTTATTTTCATTGGTGTCACAATGGAGTTCTCTTGAGGTTCGGGAGGAGAGATAGCTTTGTGACCTCCGGGCTGATTCTCACTGAGGTTTACCTCGGATGGCTTTATAGAAGCTCATCATGAATCTAAAAGGACTTGTTCCCACCCTATGACCATGACCCTAATGCACACTATTACACAAACTGTCAAATTCCAAACTCCATGATGCAAATTCTCACAAAGAGTAAGATATCACTCAAAAAGAAGGCATACTTTGATGATCAAAAGTTTTCATTGAATCAAGGCTCCAACCTTAACATGACTTCTCAAAACCAAACTTCCCAAAACAAAGTCTCTCCTAACTAAGATAACAAAACTAACTTCTCTCCAAACTAATTTTAGAGGTGCTTCTTAACCTCTCTATTTATGCGACTTAGAATCTTATCCTAGTAACTATAAGTAATCACTATGTAACCTTCTCTTATCAAGTTTAATCGAGGTAGATATCACAAATCCCAATGAAAAGGGTACATGGCAACATGCAATTGGTCCACTTGGATCTTCTAGAAGCCTTACTACCCTCCAATTGACTTTAATGTACCAAGTCAATCTCGCCTCTAGATTTAAGGCTCTTCACCAAATCCAACCAATGAAAACTAGTCCAAGTCAAGAAAAGTCAAGATACCCATGTGATGAAATCTGTTCCTTGATTCCTATAAAACAATAAAAGAATTGTTCTCATCTATCACACCAAGAGCTATTCTATATTTTCCTCCAACTTAACCATAACTAACTAAATATAGTCATGATTAAGATGTACTTAATCACAATTTAGATATACTCGTATTTCATACTATACGTACAACCATGGATCTTATAGCTTGGGTTAGCATTGGGTGCACCCGTAATGGAGTGCAGTACCAACCTTGACCTTTGAGGTTCATAGAAGACTTTGATTTGGTTTAAGAGAGTGACGGAGCTGAGTTTGGTCATATCTTGGAATGTGTACTCACAACATTGTTGTGGGACATGGACGATAACTATGGGGTCACCAAGGGTCCCATACGATATTCGGGTACAGTTGGCACTATTGAGTTGGATGACTTCATACATGAGTTTGTCTCATGGTGTGATTTACAACGGATGCACAATTCTACATTGCTTAGTCCGTTTATGGCTTGCAAGGGATTATTCTAGCATTTGGAGAGTCCGCCGATGGATGATTATCATGAGTTCTGGCGTGAACATCTTAAGAAGATTGAGTTCTAGAGACAATATTGGTCTTTAAACTACATCTCTATTACTTCGGAACAATGTTTGGTGGTATGAATTCATCCTCTATACCTTGCACTTATGATACAATTGGAGCTAGACGAGTGGGAAAGAGTTCAGAGGTCTCAACCTTTAACCCTATTTTGGAGTTCTTTGCACGGTTGAGGAGAGACTATCATGAGTTTCAACAGAAAACTGGGGAGGATCTATGAGAGACGTATACCCGAATGCATCGGTTGATCAGTGTTATCCATGGGGTGACATGCACAAGCTGTCCAATATTGATATGGGATATTGGACAAGGAGTTGAGACGTAGAGTTAGAGATGCTTCTTTACTACAAGAGACATCACTCACGTTGGCCATTGTGTTTTGTCTTGCTGAGTATATTAGCTCAACACGCAAGAAGAGAGGGTGGTGACTGTTGGGTTTAGCAAAGATTCACCAATTTCTTCACATTACCAGTCTACAACACAAACCCGGAGTGGTTATGATAGACATGCGGGATAATCTCAATCATCCGGACAAAGTGGTGAAGATGCAACTTCTAGATCAGCGCCATCCTTTTCAAGTCAACAATCAGTTGTTGGGATGGTGTGTTGGACATGTGGTGGACCTCATCATAAGAAGGATTGACTTTAAGGTTGAAGGATGGATCCTATTGGATCAAAATCATGTGAACATTGTCACAGACATGATCACATGATGGATCAATGTTTTGATCTCCATCTTTGGTCAACAAGAGTTGCCATGGTAGTTCCTAGAAGAAGACGAGGAGTTCAAGGTGGCAGAGGTGATGGCATGGGTGGTGGTAGGGGACCAACCCCTACTCAAGTGTTAGCCCATGAAGCTAGTCATAAGGTGAACATGGCATCTTGCAAAAACTCTTGTTCATTCTCCTATTTTCTCAGCCAAGGATTTATTGGCATTGGGGGTGTCATCATCCCATGTACTATGATTGGCAGCCACACTTTGTGAAAGTTAAAATGATATGCTCGTTGCTTCTAGTAATATTGATCTTGGGATCAAGATAACTACTAGTGGAACTTGGCAAGCTACTGCCACTCGAATGGTCGAGTTAAGCGATGCCGGCATACGAGCGTACCATGGTGTCACCAAGTACGATGATGTTGGATAACATGAGTGGTGTCTTCTGTTTGATCGGACCTTCAAGAAAGGTTTATCAACCTCAACGCGTATTGTTGGATTCTAGTGCACAATCCCTTATGTTGGATAAGGATGCAGTGCTTGATCTTGGTTTGCAAAAGACAGATGTGGAGAGATGTCCATTTCAGATTCAGACATCTCTTGGAGGTTCTAGTGATGCCCCGACACCATATATCACCCGGATTGAGTTGACTTTGCAAGTGCAACCAGATCATGTCACAAATAACTCTACAACGCGAGCATGTGATGTGGTTACACTTGCAGACTCTTACAATGTATTGATTGATGCGGCAGTGTCATACACAATGGGGTTTATGATTGATTATTGGGAGGATACGGCCTCTTATCGGCGAGGTTGGCAATCAGACGAAGGCCGAGTGAGTCGATAACCTGTACGATTCATTACCACTTCTAGACCTTAACCTTGTGAAGGTTTGGCGTATGTTGCAGCCTTAAGTTCTTATGTAACTTGGCGTGATGATTTGTCAGAGGGCAACATGGATGCACATGATAGTCTTTGTCTAGAGGATGTGGCTATTATGCCAAGTCTTAGTGGAGTTGTGTCATCCACGTTGGATGGATCACCAGGTACTTCATCTATGCAGCTACAAAAGATGGTAGATCAGCTCATACATCAGGTTTGTAGTGATTTTTTGCTCCGGAGAGGGAGGAGACGAATGAAGTTATTCCCACTTCCACTATGTTATCATCTTTAGATACTATGCCTATTGCTTGGCAGTATCCAAAGGAGGTATATGTGTGATGGACATGTTTGGAGTGATTGGCACAAGTTTGGGTGCTATTTTGCAGTGTGGCATACGAGTACATCGATACTTGTATGTGGACCGAGATGAGATTGTAAGACATGTCTCATTACGCCATGTGGCATAGTTGGTGCGGAGATACCTAGATCTTCTACCATTGTTGGCGGTTCAAGGATATCAGCATGCCTTGCTGTCAGATATTTTATTATTGGGGGCGCAAGACTTTGCTCGGTATGGCACCATACATTTGGTTAATGCTGGATGGCCATGTTAGGGATACACACGAGCTAGTAATGGTCATGGGCTACATGATTCATGTTCTGGCATGTTTGGGAGATGTTACGTGTGTTACATTCTCTCCAGTCACAACATATCTATTCTTTAGCATACATTTTGGAGAATGTTTCCTTGTTGGATGATCCATATGCACAGATGATGACAAGTGTACATCAGGTACAATTTTGGATTGCACCATCACTATTGCTAGATGCAGCGAGATTAGGATCTCGTACACACCGTCCACGTCTATGATGGACAAACCTTCTTCCAAGGCAACTTTTATTATGAGCATATGATGGAGAGGTCACCCATAGCAATGGTGAACCTTGTGTGTTAGCCAAGAGCTACATTACCCACGTTGTTGAGTTACCCGGCTTCCCATGCTTACAGAGAGGGAGGACCTGAACTTGTATGGGATTCTCGCTTGCAGCGGTTGCTAGAACCCAACGCTAAAGAGAAAGAGCGAGCTATGGGATACTGTACCGGTACTACATTAGTACCTACATTGTCAAAGGCATCACAACGTCAAATGTTGGATCAGGCTATGGACCTAGACTATTTGACATGGATTGTGAGTCTTGGATTGGCTGAGTAGAGACACATGTGGTCCACATGTGTGACTGCGAGACCATTGGTAAGCTCTTTGTCTACCAAAGATAGTGAAGGCAAAAGCTGGGGTGAGAAGTGCCCAAGATCTCATCCTTGGTCTTTTGGGGATGTTAGAGAAGGAGAGGAAGTATCTTCTTCAAGTATGGTTTGAGTTTTTTGTGCGGAGCAAGCGGTTACCACTACGGACTTTTATGATACAACTCAAGAGGTTACAGCTAGAGCTGCTAGAGTTGTTCACACTGAGATAGTGGAGGCTGAGAGAGCATAAAAAGCTCCGTGCTCAAGAGGTTGTCATTTAACAACCAGATACTAGTGTCGATGGAGAAGAGATTTGGGATATTGAGATTATTCCCAAAGTGACAAGAGAAGAAAGACCTATGGTGTGGAGGTTTATGAGGAGTTTCAAAAACTGTTTTGCCTTTAGTATGAAGGATTTAGGTTGTTTGAATTGACATGGTATAAAGATTGACTTGACAACGGATGCACTAGTCTTCCGTCGTCCCTATCAATATAGTGATATGGAGAGAAATCTGATTCAAAGTAGGTTTCAAAGTGATATGGAGACCTTCTTGAGGCTGGATTAGTGAAGATATCATATGGAGAGTATGACTTTGCTATAGTGATGCCAGTCAAGAAGCATATACATGGCAATTATACAGATAGACGCATATGTTGTGACTACCGATCTATCAATCAACAGACAAAATCTAATCGATATGCTATGCCTACACCTGAGGAGATCTTTGATGCAGTTGGACATGCAAAGGTTTTCAGTACATTGGATTTACGAGCAAGATATCATCGGTTGTGGATTTGAAATGAGGATAAGGCCAAGACAGTCTTTTGGCCAATTGATTCGCATGGCAAGGATGTGTTGTATCAATGGAAGTTCTTATCATTTGGGTTGAAGAATGCACTTGCTGAGTTCCAAAGAGTGATGGATATCCTAGCCGGACTTGATTATGCCCGAGCCTACATCGAGGATATTCTAGTATATAGTGCTACAATGAGGGAGCATGAGATACATTTGCACTATGTATTTGAGCGATTGATTGCTCATGGCCTCAAGTTGCATCCTAGAAAGTGCAAGTTCTTTCAAGAGCAAGTAGAGTACTTGGGTCATACCATATACCAAGGAGGATTGGAAGTTAAGCAAACCAACTTGGAAGCAATCTTGCGTATTCCACAATCCTTAGATGTGAGTAGGGTTTGAGCTTTTCTTGAACTTGCAAACTTCTATTGTTGATATGTCTGAGGATTTAGCACTATTGCCAAAGCTTTGACAAAGTTGACAAAGCTAGACCAAGAGTGGCATTGGGGAGATGAATAGGAGAGAGCTTTTGTTGAGCTCAAGGGAAGTTTGACATGTGCCCCTATTTTGAGGAGACTTGTGAGAGGTCGTTCGTTTAAAGTACATACCGATTGGAGTATGTTGGATTTGGAAGTAATGCTTATCCAATATGATGATGAGGCCAAGGAGTTTGTACTGGCTTCTCCAAATCGTTCCAACAATGTAGTGGAGTCAAAGTATAGTTCTTATAAAGGAGAATGTTTGGTAGCTGTTGGGACAATGGCATATTTGAGATGTTATTTGTTTGGAAACTCCTTCACTCTCCTCACTGATCATCAACCATTGAAATGGTTGATGAAATCAGACAAGCTTACATGAAAGCTTGCACAATAGACTCTTATCTTACATGAGTATGATTTCACAATTGTTCATAGACCTGAAGTGGTGAACCGTGATGAAGATGGGTTAAGTCGAAACCCATGTTTAAGTCAAGTTGACGAAACCAAGGCTCGATGGCAAGGTGATAGTGATGAGGAGATGATGCCGGGTTGGCATGCATTTGTCTTTTTGAGTACGTTGGCGCTTGAGAGGTATGTGATATCTCTCTTGGGTCACAAGGTAGATATGTTATCCTTGGACGCTGAGACTGAGGACGGTTTGATGGTAAACCGAGACATACATGATAACATGGTAGTGTTAGATTATCTTTGTACAGGTGCTTTGATGGGCACTTTGAGTGCAAAGGATCGGAATCAAGTTTTATAGATAGCTTGATAGTTCAAATGGGAAGGTAGATACCTTCTTTGAATATATGGAGATGGTAGTGTTCATGTTGCGCCACTTCCATCTTAGAGAGCATAGTTGGTTAGACATGTTCATGAGGAGTTAGGTCATTTTGGAGTAAAGTGGTCATATAGCTTACTTCAAAGTCACAATTGGTGGAGAGGTATGCAAACTGAAGTGCAACTGTTTGTGGCCAGATGTATGGTATGTGATTGTGTTCGAGCATCATTCAATACGCCTACATCATAATTACATCCTCTACCGATAAAGAATGGTTTATTGTTGGAGCTTGGATTTTGCAGGACCTTTGCCATTGACTATAAGACATCATCAATATGTGTTGGTCATGATGGATCATTTCTCCAAGTGGATTGAGTTGGTGGCCTTGCTGACAAGTCAAGTGAGGGAACAACTTATGTGTACTTAGTTGTGGTGCTTAGCTGATTTGGTGCACCATCAGAGGTGTTGATTGATCAAGGTACTGAGTTTTTGGGCGAGTTTGAAGCTTTGTGTGATCGATTATTGATCACACAATCACATGTTGATTGATCATTGTACCACCTCAAGATATCATACCGGGACTTATGGTCTAGCAAAGAGACTTCTTTAGATGTTGAAGAGACGACTACGAAAGTTTGACTTGGAGAAAGATCATTTGGAAGACCGGGACATCTAGCTACCATGGTTGATCATGGGTTATCAATTTAGCCGGCAAGCATCCCTAACGTCATTCTCACCATACTTTTTGCTATATGATAGAGATCTAAACTTACTTGCAACTATTTATCGAGAGTCAGGTGAAGTTTTGGACTTGGATAACCCTGATGTTTGGATTAGGGTGTGTTCTCAAAGGGCAAAACTCTTATGTAGGTTAATGCCCATGGCATTTGAGAACCTCGCTATTGCTCAGCATAGAGATATTTTGCGTTATACTACCATCTGAGGAGGTGAATATCGACCTTCAATTTGCAGATTTCATGTTGCTGATTATGTTAACTTGCAGCAGAGTGCACGGACCACATTGGATGTTACGGCTGATGGCATAATTCTACGAGTACGTGAGGTTTAACCTTTTAGAGTTTTGATATTGGAGGGTCATGATGGTGTGATTTGGTAGGATCATGTGCGTAATTGTGCACCATGTCACCTTCCAAACATTGATGGTACATATGAGGCATACTAATGTACTAAAATCTCCTTTAGAGACATAGTTTTAGAAAATCAAATCTCATGATTTATGGATAAAGAAAAACTCTTTGTAACTTGAGAGGGAAAATGGATTTTGCTACTGAGTTCTTTATGAAGGCAGTAAATCATCATTTAATACTATAGTAACATTACAAAATCATATCATTGGCAAATCACACTTTTAGTGCGAGCCAAAATACTGCAGACTACAAGGTGATGAAAAGAAATTCTTTCAGGTTAGAAGAACAACACCCAACAACAAAACTATTGGGGAAAGTAAAAGTAAAATAATAGATGTAGTTCTTACTCAAATTTATGTTGATTTATGAAAGAGGTTAGAAGTCAGCTTGCTAAGTACAATAAACTTTGAAGTAGATAAGTAAAAATGGATGTGAGAATGATACAAAGAAATATCACTCTCTTATTTGAGAAGAAGAACCAAAGAATCATTACTAAAAAAGGTTCAATTAGATTGCTTAAAAGATCAAGATCAAGATATTTCATTTGAGACATTTTCCAATAGTGTAAGACATAATCACTTGGGGACAAACAACACTTTTCATAGCATTTCTAGTTCTATTCTCCCTTGTAATGAAGCCTTACATATAGCACAATACCAAATTATATAATGTATTTCTTTGATATAAGTCATGATGTCCTTTTGTACTATTTGGTTATATTTTACAAGATCAAATGCTCATTTGATTGTGTGGAATGGAGTTTTCTTAGCACAATAGCAATAGCATTAGGATTTTCATAGAATTGGTAAGGATTACTTCAAGCCATCTATGTTTAAGTTATAGTTTCAGTAATTTTAAATGATCATAGACAAATATGTTTCACATCACTTTGTAGGTAAGAAAAAGGTCACTCCTCTTTACAATGGTGAATTTTGTCCTTACAAAACTACTTTATCAAGTGGAGGAGGTATTCAACGAATTCAAGGTATTTTAATATTTTGTATCAGCATTGCATACAATGCAAAAGTGTAACTTCAAAATTCTGCTAATGTTTTGGGTCTACTCATCACCGCTCATGGTTAAAAGCCAAATTGGTGGGGGAATGTAGAATAGGAATGCAAACTGTATGATGAAATTGGCTGACTCACGAAGGCTTGATCTTCTTTGGATCATTTTGTCAAGAAGGTTTGAAGGCGAAAATGGTGTTCACATTTTTCCAAGAAAAATTCTCCAAGCAGTGTTATGCACATGTATTCAATGCACGGATGAGTAGTAGTGAAGACCCATATTGTAACAACCAAACTATGATAGGTGCTCATATTATGGATCGGATCAATGCAATTATACATAAGCTAGTACGTCAAAATTTCAAATTCATAAGGAGTGGTTTGCAAGAATCAACGAATTCAAAAATCTCCCTGCTGCTATTCTTCAAACCAAACAAAGGTTCATTAGCATAGAAGCTTAGCAACTGACTCTTTTAGTTATAATTATACAGTGGGTTTAATAACCAAATCATATTCACCTGTTAAAACAACTACTCGAATACTACTTTGATGAGGCGGTACAGATCATAAGGAGCGTAGGATGTCTTGTACGATTCCCATCTACAGTCAATTATGGTTTGAAGATCAGCCACTCACATCTTTTGCACTATAACAAATGACACCTGAAAAATACTCCTACTAAAAGACTCTCTCTCCTAAGCACACCCAACACGATTCTGTCCACAAATTGTGTCATTTTTCCCCAATACATGTCATTTGGTTTAGAAGTACCGCAATTCAAATTTATACGTCACTGATTCTTCTGGAAGCACGAATATTGTAACAAAGGGAGTGCATCTCTACACATGGAAAGGGAAAGTCAAGCTCTTTGAACTAATCCAAGCTCATTCGGCAATTGATCTAAAAAAACAAGACATGTTGGTCCGTTACACGCACAAATGGAGAAGACATCTTTCAGGATGAAAGACAAGCTAAGATGGAGCTCAACCTAGTACTAATGGAAGTCACAATCCTGAGTCACATATTTTATCGGATCGTGGCTACAAACGCATAGAGATATCCGACGCACGTCCCATCAATTCCCAAGAGAAGGGAGTGAAACTCCAAGTGACAAAATCCACGTTGCACCTATTATGGAGATGTTCACACGTTGGCCTGGTATGGACTTCGATACATTGGTTATAGAGCAAAGTAAACCTTCATTTGCTCAAGGAATGGAGGTTTTCACCAACACAAGCAATCTTGGGAGAATAGTCACCGGCACGATTTAGGGGAGTAGATTAGAGGTATAGCAGTTCGGCAAATATAGTCAGAAGAAATGCCATAGGAAATGCCTTGAGTCAATGTCCATGAAAGGTATATGCTTCAAGATCGGGCATAAGTATACGAAGCACTTCGCTAATGGCTGAGATTCAAAAAAAAAGAAATTGGCTTAACAAGACACCAGTAATCACAACACGATACATAGAGAGAGTCATTTTTGGAACACAAACATTGCAGTTTCTAAGAAACCACCCATTACACCATGAAGCCAACACATTCACCTCGAGGATTAAGGTAGGAAAAGATAATTGGGGGCAATTGTAACACACTTACTTCTCTCCAAATACCTGCCACAACACATATAAACAAACTGCCTTACCTACAAGCAAAAACACTCTCCAAAAACAAATTCCCACAACATATCTCACCTCATACTGCTTTCCAAAAGCTCAGAATACCCACAATTACCTGACGACGTGACTCTTCCATTGGGCTATCACACTCTTCCACCGCCATACTGCCTCTCCTCACCTGGTCCAAGGGCTTTCCAAATCTTTGATTTGATTGCTGTCGGATCAAAAAGATTCATGGTGCTCTCTTCCTCTACTTTCTTCTTTTTTCCTTTCCATGTGTATGTAGCTCTCTGTTTGTGAAAAATCTTTAAAAATGTACTCTATGCCATGTGCCAAGAGTTTAAATACATGGGAGGGATAAAAAGTCAGACCATCTATGTTGTGGTCCATACATGATCAATATGAGTGGTCAACCAATAAAAGTGACCCAAAATTTATGTTTGTGGATTTGTGTAGGAATGTATGTGACAGGGTTTGTGCAGGTGGGTATGTGACATCAATAAGGGTTAGATTCTCCACAAATAAAAAATGGATATGTTTCTTTTGGTTCATGTAAGAATTTAGAGTTGTGATTGAGGAGGGGGGATTGTAGGTTAGGAGGAAGTGAGTAATTTTTCATATATTGTGAGGTTATATTTTGGCCTAAAATTGAGAGTGAATAGACAATTCTCTTCATTTTAAAATTTTGGTTCTATTGATATCTAAGTTGAACACTATGAAAAATTATAAAAAGATATATTAGTTAATTAATTATTAAATTTTAGGGTTCTAAGTAATTTTTCTCAAATCCGGAATATGGATCGGATTTTTTTTATTCCAATTTCTTCCTTTTTCTGCTTTTGTTTTATTCGAATCCAGATGAAACATTATGAAGATCTGAATAGAAGGTTAAGAATATTTTTAGATTTTAAGGTTTGATAATTAACATTCCCTCATGTGAAGTGAGGTGTTAGGGGGTTGTGATTTTGCACGTGGGAGGAGATACATGATGGAGTATTGTTCTCTTTGTGCTAGCTATAGCTTCATTTTTCCTCATGGGGCCGCCTAGAGTAATACCTAATACACAATGTCCGATGTGTTATCGACTTTTTACCTTGCAAAGGATCAAGATCCATATGGGAAAGATGCACAAAGATTATGATTGGTCCACTTGGGACGATCACATCGACATCTGTCACTTTGGTGATCACACCAGATCTCTTTGTTGATCATTATGGATATATCTATCGGATCGTTGTCACATGGACATTTCTTTGCTCTGAGAACGCCCGAGCGCCTGGCTGTAGAAGAACCTTCTAGAACCTCGTGTGAGTCGACAATCTCTTCTTCTTATCCTCAGCACTCCACATTATAGCCGGTAAAACTTCAGCGGAAGAAGACTATGATATCTAATGATTCGACTAATAACTTTCACTCAAACTTTACAGAAAATTGCTCCACAACCGTAACTATCACTCAGAAAAGTTTCAAATGTTTTTCGTTTCTAGATCTCTCAAAACAATTAGTGATTTACCCACTGTAACACAAGGCAATATGCAGACCCCTGTGTACAAAACCCATCACACATCCCAATCCTTGACTTCAATTGCTCCCAGATTTTATGAGAAGGTCACTCATCATCAGAACTTGAATTGTGCAAAGTTTTATTGACATAAATTTTTGTTATCAAAAGATATGATCTCTGTACTAACTTCGTGACAATCAGTGCAGTCCTGCAATTCTGACTGTATACACAAACTTCAAGCTATCACTCCGTACTCCAATCGTGTCAAAACTTCAATAAAACACAAGCCTGAGTCAAAAACTATATCTCTGTCGACTCAAATCTCCCAAAACCCTTGTTAGGTTCTCAGAAACTCCCCAAATACACTCAAAGGTCTAAATTTCTCACTCTAAATTTGAATCATCACTTCAGAGTGACAAATCCTTCAAATCCATCCATTCTTGAGCCCACGTCGTAGCTCGTCCCGTCAGCTCTCCAACTCAATCCTCAGATCTCCGAATGTCCCCCTAGAAGGTCTCCAAAACTCCTCAAAACCTCGAAGAAGTTGCCCAAGAGCCCTCATTGGCCCAAACTCCAAGACCAATGAGAATGAAGAGTGTTATTTTGACCTCTAGTGTGGCCAAATTAGCTCCATTTTAACTTAGAGCTTTACATTTATCCTAAACACACTACTTAGTCATACTATACACAATAAGAGTTGCCACTAATAAAGAGTCAAAATGACAACTCGAAACCGGCTAAGTATGAACGGAACTACAAACGGAACCGGGGAGTTTATAACTTGAGAATAATACTCCTTACCAAAGTTCCTAACAATCAACTCCCTATGGCTTGTTTTCGCTAAGCAATAGTGATGGATTGGAATCCATGTGTTGAAAGCCACCACTACTGGTAAGTTCAAATCCATAGCGCCCAAACTAAATCAAAACGTACACTGTTACGTCCCAAATTGCGCCGTAGGAAACAACTGGAAGAATAATCGGCTCCGGAGATTTTATCACTTGTTGCAGAAAGTTATCTCCAAAATGATACACTAATCACGCCCGAAAATAATCACGATGAAGACACCGGATGTTGATCACAAATGGATTAGGCATCGGTACATCTGGAGGATCATGTTGTCCTCTATCCATGTACTCGTCGGCTCCACTTCGATCAGATATGCTCCTTAGTCAGCAAAGTGATGTGTCTAGCACTCTCCCATACCCTTTCCATCCAGACTGCGCTTTATATCTGATAAGGTCAAAGATAATATCTCTTGGAGCCTTTTCAACATCCTGACCCTACAAAGTAGATCCAACGGTGGGCTCTTAACAGCCTTACAGTGCGCCGTCGGTTATCCTAACCTAAACTATCGCCGTCATGACAACAGCTCTGAAGATGACACATGTCATCATCTTCTCATAGTAGCCGCGTCACAACACGACATCGTGAGAGTGGCTAACATCTTAATCGGATTCTATTATGGGGCTTTTTGATACTAGATTTCCATGTCCACACTTATTCCATATGCTCCCTCGTGCACTCCTTGAAGAGGCGAGATGAGATTTTCATTTACAACTCAATTGCTTGGCATGTGATGTCATAGATGAGTTAGCTTATTTTTTGTTTCTAGTACTTCCACAATGTAACAAGGGGCATGCTGGAAATAGGGAGATGGTTGCTATATTTTGGAGATTTCAAGAAGTGGATTGGACTACATTGTAGGAGGAATTTGTAAGGGCCACATAGATTAGGTTTAGCCATATGACACTTCAAATTTGGCTCTATCGACGGTGTAGCATCTTGGGGTAGGCTAGATAGTATAGTTGAATTGCACGAACCCTTCATCCTTTATCTATCTCTAATCATATTGAGGAGATTATTTTCTTTTTTAGTCTTTTACATCCATCCATGGGTGAGAATAATCTTCAGAGATTTTGGAGTATCAACTAGATGAGCAATTATGTCTTGATAAATCACTTTTTGCCCATTTTCTACGCATAGCCTCACACCTATCCTCATGGAGCTTGTCAAGGATGATATATAAATATCTTAGAGATTGCTTTTAGTCAGATGATCTCTCTAGTAGTTTCACAGAGTTATTTAATTGGTGGCATCAATTACGAAAGGGGAGATTCCGTTGTTAGTTAGTCGTGTGCTAGGTACTATGGATCCAAGCCTGGCAGTTGTGGGTGCATGCTTGAGATGTATATTTTGTGGATGAGCTAGTGAAGCAACTTGTATGTTGATTTGTGATTCTTGTTCAAGAGGATGGCATATGTTATGTTTGACACCTCCTCTCAATGCAGTGTCCCGTGGGCGGTGGAGATGTCCTTGATGCATTTAGCAGGCAAACACGTCTGACCGTTATATGGTATGGATCGCAAATAGGCGACTAATGATGGGGCATTGTAGCAGCCGGCCTCCTGATCTTAGCCCCACGAAGGGTATATCATGTCATGGACTAGATGGCTACCTGGTGTTAGACGGACCTAACTTCCAGTTAGAGGGAAGATTATGGTACACTTGTGTTGGTGTATGAAGATCTATGTGTATTGATGTTTGATGTGACAGCGATGTTTGTTATGATGCGATATGTATGTGCATGACATAGTAGATATAATATTTTATTTTATTACTTATATTGTTTGATAAATATAATTGGAATATAAATTTTTGGTCTTTAATTTAAGATAATTTTTTGGTTAATTTTAAAAGAATACATAATTTTTTAAAATAATATTTTTCAATAAAATTTAAAAATTATCATTTATTTATTTTGAGCATGACATTGCTTACCTTGATGTGAATTGAAAAAGAAAGAATGGGGCAACCCTTGATGTGTGATATGATTGCTTCCAAGGAAAGCTGTGCAAGGGGATGGAATGACTGTAAGAACTAATGTTTCCATGTTGATGTGTGACCTGACTGCTACCAAACAAAGCAGTGCAAGGGGATGACTATCAGAGTGTAAGGATGGGCACAACTTGAGGTAACGGGTCTACACTTATGCGTGACTGCTCCCAAACAAAGCAATGCAAGGGAATGGAATGAGTGTAAGAGCGAATGTTTCCATGTTGACGAATGACTTGAATGCTTCCAAGGAAAGCATTGCAAGGTGGTGTAATCAATGTAAGAGCTAATGTGTCCATGTTGAAATATGCTCTAAAACATCAAAAGATGAATTAAGAAGAATTACAAATACCTCCATTTAAGAGATTGGAAGTGCATCGTCATTAGCAAAAGAAATTCTGATTGAGGCAAATCTGAAATTTTGGAAGTAGATTGAGACATTGAGAGAATAGTTTTACTCTCCTCTGCATATTAAGTCCCTGGCATCTGGCATACGTAAATGTATGTCAACCAGCATCCAAATGTGCAACGTTTATCCAGTAATTTGGAGGAAATCCTTCGAACAGCAAAAATGCTTGAAGGAAGTACTGTAACAGTGTTATGGCTGTAGGATGCTTCAATATACGTCTCTATTGGAGGCATGAATATAACAGTTCCACTTAATGCAGAACGTAGCTTGTTTCCTACCTGAAACATGTAGTATGTTTTCTCGAACTTCGAAGGAACCTAATCACTTGATGGACACGAAAGGGAGAAACAAACAGCGAAATGCAAACTACTTGGCAATCAACGGTTGAGAATCGAACATTTCGGGATTCAAGCTTTCAATCTCCTCTGTTCCATCCAAATGATAGCTGTAGTTTTGGTAGGCCATACCGTAAGGACTGATACACGGTCAGCAATCTGCTCATTCAATACATCCTTCGACAATCGGACAAAGGACAAAGCATGGGACGCATCATGCCTTCGTTACGCTTGTTCTAAGCTAAGCAGACTTAATTAGATTTAATACTGTAACTTTGCCGATGCAAGCCTCTTTTCGAATTCCCGAAGGCCTCGGTATTCAACGTACATGTCGGTGCAGGGACTTAGTACTATATCTGATTCAGGGAGAGTTATCAGAAGGAAACTCGCATCGTAATTGCGTTGTAGGGTTGTCCACAACATGGGATGTAGTTCTGGTAATTGTCCTTTATTAGAATATTCTGTGATATTAAATGTGCTCACATCGGTGCGCACACTTGATTATCGGAGTTAGAAACTTATTACAAGCTTTACACAAATATAGATTTATGAATTTAGAATCAGGAAAATAGAGAAAAACTTGCATTGTGCTCAAGTCCTGGCCGGAGAAATTGAAGATAAAGCAAGACGATTGGTCCGAATTCGTTTGCCATCCCTGCACAAATTGTCAACCATTGCTGGAGCGAAATGGATTTCTTCGATTGCGCATAATTCAGACTAGATTGTGCACATCGTCTAGTGTGCGAAGGTTGCAGATGTTTTATTCTATATTCAATAACTGTGTCGTTTTCCTCTCGCGCTTAGTGCCAGCCGCGTCTTCTTCTTCTCCTGGTCAATACTGTGCTTGTTTATCAGCAGATCAAACTGAATGTATTCGACATCTGTGTTCACGTTAAGAAAGAAAAGGCTGATGCTGTTATGGTTATGAGCTCCTGCATACTTGAGCTGGCAGTGATCTTTGATGACGGTGACGATTCAGTGTCGCAGTAGTACGAAAAAAGTTCAAAGTATTCCTTGGACTGCGTCAAGAGCAAATGCAAGCTCTTGTTCAAGTTAAACTCTAACTTTTTTTCAGTTATCATGAAGATATACTAAATATTTCGCCTTTTGTGGAAAGCAGAGGCAACAAAAGGATGAAAACCTTCAGAGATTTCAATGTGGTGGGATACATCTACTCCACTTTCTACCAAGATAACACCAAGGCAAATTTTAGCGGAATTAGAATATATGGCGATTTCAGTTTGCCAGTCTACGAAAGCTACACGTAAATACCCACAAATGATGTTGTCGTGGAGTTGGAATATGGCAGACTGTTGGGAACAATTGTATGTGACGCATCTGCTCGTAAACCTTGATTGTCCTTTGCTTCATCAGCAAGACCGTAACAACATTAATGTCTTTTAGGTTCAAACGTTTTGCTGCTGCTAAATGGATGGTGATGCAAAATGAAATGCTGTGAGATTTAACGATTCTTGAGGTATCAAGGAGAAGGAGATAGTGGTTACCGTAGTTTATGGAAGTGAATCGCTGAAATTTGCTTATGGGCTGGATAGACATGATAGTTAGTCAGACCGTGATTACGCGAATGCGCTTTGTTGAGAGCCAAAAGACAAGCACATTATTTAATCTTTTGTCCCCAGGTTCCAGCGAACTCTGACACATTCTTTCGTTCAGCCTACTCCACAGCGAGGCTTAGAGCATTATTTCTGTCGGAGTGATCAAAAGTAGGTGGGGTATATATTTGTTTTCTGGAGACCTTCCTGCCCAAATTGCACATCAGTACTTTTGGGTGCGATAGAAACCAAGTAAAAGTTCTTTGTAACTGCTCGGTCAGTTTTACAACAGCAGACCTGCCTGACTGGAATGATCCAGTGACAAATTGAAAGCTGTGAAAATATTTTATAGGAACGGCCCTGATTTCAAAACCCTGCAACACGTGACGATACAGGAGGAAGCATTGAAATACT
Source organism: Marchantia paleacea (assembly GCA_014180765.2). Taxonomy (NCBI): domain Eukaryota; kingdom Viridiplantae; phylum Streptophyta; class Marchantiopsida; order Marchantiales; family Marchantiaceae; genus Marchantia; species Marchantia paleacea. The sequence continues at coordinate 3,417,152 of MUAA02000008.1, read as the reverse complement.
GTTGTTGAATGCCCACAGGCCCAAAATGCAGGGCCCTGCCGTTTTCCTAAAGGCTGATCAGCCCTCTGTCTGTAAAAATCCTCTTTCCAAAAGATCTTCCTGTTTGTCCGAAGATGCTGTGAAAGTCGTAAAGTGAAGTAAACCTACGCATTGCCATCTCTTACGTGGACCCTAAAGTCCAAAAAATTGAGTGGCGCACAAACTCGACCACTAAACAAATGTATAAAATTACTTCTCAGGCCCCTCTGGTCTTGAATTGCACATCAACACGCTTTCAGGTCTTGACTGTCATCTCTCTATCTAATCAAGGATCTCCACAAAGTTCCGGTCAAGAATCCTCCGACAATTTGCACTAAAATTAGCTCATCTGACCTGTCAATCGGCAATCGAATGCACTCTAACTAACTACACTTTATTTGAAATTTTCATAGAAGCTCTAGTTTCTTAAATCTTAAGACTCATCGGGATTCTTGTGTACAATATTTACTTGAACCCAGAGAAATCTTCAACCTAGTATGAGCCACAATCTGCTTGCTATATGTGGCTGTCATCTCGGAAGAAATAAGGTTCGAGGGGTTTTGAAAGATTGGACGATGAGAGAATTCTGCTCGAATGTCTGATCGCTGACATCGGCATACCTTCATTTGCTTGCATGTATGCATCGTCGTAGGCTTGCAATAGTTGCTGCGCGTCTTGCTGCATCTGCGGACCCAGCTTTCTACTTCTATGACGGCGCCAGGAAATTTGGATGAAAGTGGCCGCCCATGTTCGCCATTGATGAGAGTGGTATTTGAAAGTGTGCTGCAATTTCTTGCTGTGAAGCTTTCTGAACTGTCCGGCCACGAATTTGAGGTCCCTAGCCGAGAGAGAAAAGGCCTCCACCACTCCCGTAGCCCTTACAGTCTGGGTCGAAGAAGGCAAGGTCTTCTCGTGCTGCGATTCCAAAGCCCAAGTGAGTAGCTCCTCCCCGCAGAAGTCCCCGGGTCCGAGCTTATTGCAGTTCAGAAACCCCGTCCTGCCGCCGTTGGTCGTCATGCTTTCCAGTTCCCCCCGAATAATGAAGACCATCTCAACAACCGGATCACCTTCCTGCACGAGATACGAATCCTCGGTGTGCAGGACGGGTTGCAAAATTTCACAAATTGCGTCAAGTAGTCGCTCATCCATTTGATTGAACAATGGTACTCGCTTCACGAGATCCAAGCACAGATGGCGCTTGATGTCTCTCCGAAGATCATTAGGCAAGCTCCGCAGAAGCGCTTGCTCATCCACGCCCTGAGTTTCCAGCCATTTGTACTGATCATACCTTCTAACTCTATTTCTGAGCACGCCTGGCAGCTGCCGATGGTTCATCCACTCTTCCGTATCTCTCCGCTTCACTCTCATCTCGTCCAGCCGAATGCCAACAGACGATAAGTACTTTTGCACGTTTCCTATAAGCAAAGCGAAGAGGAGCAGCCCAGAGATGAAGATAATGATGGCGAAGAATACCTCCCAGATGTAAGTGCTGACCTTGAATCCCTGGCCCAGCGAGCTCAGACTGTTGAGCCCAAACCACAGGCAGTAAAAGTACTTGTCCACGAAATTGAGCCCGGAAGTGATCTCATTCTCTATAGCCAAGGAATACAGGCCGAAATTGAACGGCATGCTCGTCGGCTCGCTCGAATTGGCCACGCACTTGGATGGAATGTTCGTCTTGTACAACCAATCTGCTCTTGGGCCCTTGAGCTCATCATCATTCTGGCTCCGACAATTGAAAAACCTTTTATTGCAGAAATGTTCATCCTGACAGAATCTCCTCCAACATGTATCCTGTCGCTCCACAGTCAGAAGGTACCAACAAGCGCCGATAACATGGCTGGCCAGCATGTAGAGAAGGAGGTTGTAAGCTGCACCAGCCCAGACCGTCTCCATAAATACTCCCGTGTCCTGGGACCTCACCATCTCCGAATTTTTCACGATGAAGAACATGCGGATCAGCCTGGGAACGTAGTGGAAGATCACCAAAAGGAGCACGGCATTCTTGGTGCTCGAAATTTTACTCGTCCTCAGAAAAGGGAGGACCACCCACATCACCACCTGAGGAAGAGGAAGAATCACCACCAGGTCCACCCAGAATGCTGACTTCAAGTACCTTCGGGCGATCTCGTGGGTGTCTTCCACCAGCTCTCCTATCCCAAACACTCTGGAAGACGGCGCTACGAAAGCGGTCCGGAATTCCAGCACTATGTGGATAATGTAGACGAAGTCGATCACCGTTCGGAGGACCGTCACAGTGATGGCTAGGTTCCGATCGAGATCAAAACAGAGGTCGTTCAAGTGCACCACGGGGACGTAGAAGAAGAGTGGGTCGAGAAAAATCGCCACCAGGCACGTTACGATGAACACTCTATTCCACAGCTGGTATTCTTTAGATCGAGGACTGATAGTCACGTTCAACCATGACGGCCTCCTGGCCTCGGCCCTGGGCCCGAATCCATCTGTAGGTGACCACCGACATCCTAGACTTCTGCCGAATTTCTTCAGCGCGCTCGATTTCTCCATCATCCTTTGCTTGACAGACGGCCTCGTAACCTCCGCCAGCCTGGAATCTGTGCTGGACATGGATCCAAACCTGAACATAGCCTTTGAAGGCATCTCGACGTCGTGAATACCATTCTGGACTCCCGGAAGTCGGCCTCCTGCTGGATAAGTAAATGCCTCCTTCATCCGGACGGCGCCTCGTTCCCCAGCCTCGGATGATGCCCAAGACTCTGCAGAATTGGTGACCTTCCAATTTGCGCGGCCCAATTGTTCCAACCTCTACGGACAGAAAAAATTCCAATTCGCTCCTTGTGCACCAATTGATGCTTTTTCTGGCCAGTAAGGACCGATTTTTGCACCCAACCACCACTGATGATCTAGGGCTAGAAGTTTCAGACAAAGACGAGGCTCCTGGAGTCTTTCTTCTGCATTTGTTCTACGTTCAAAGCCCGACCTGAATTGCATGTCACTGACAATTCTCCTACTCTTTTCAGCCCGCCCACTGAGCAGAAATGGCGAGCACGGTCATGCCTGTGATTTCTGTAAGGTTCAGATTTCGGGACTGTCGTGGTCCGGGAACCTCATTTCATCTCTCCTCTCTGTCACATTTCTGGCACAATCTATCTTCGGTACATAGACTTTCGAAGAGTATGTGTGTGCAGGCTCTGCTAAATTTGTACATTGCATGCCAGAGAAGAAGCACTAATTAGACATATAATTGTGTAATGATCTCAAGAAGCCCGAGATCAAATATTCTCCGTCTCCTGATAGTCGATTCTCTCCAAGAGGTTATCTCTACAGCCATCATTCAATCTCCTCCTGTATGAACCACTTAAATCTTCGCTAAGAATCTCTGCCTGCTGCTTCTCATGATCGGTGCGCTTCCTCTCGGAGGCCAGTCACATTCCTGCGGAACGTCCAACCCGTTCCCGTTTCAACCTTTGCTCGCAAACGGATGCCTGGTGATGGAGTTCAGTCAAATCTTGGAAAGCCAGTATACGTACTTCTTCGACAGGGGAAATTATCTCTCATCGATTTACATGTGGATAGAAAATTACATTGACCACGGGAACCCCTTGACGAACCTACATATCATACCATCACACGGTAGGCTCGACTCTTGACGACGTCATGAGCCGCGGTGCATCTGAACTAAAGCGTGAGTCGACATTCTAGCGCTAGCCGGCTACAAAGTTTGATCGAGAGAACTACCAGTGAGAAATGCAATGACATCAGCCGAGAATCTCAGAGCTCCATTGTTGCTTGAAACTCCAACACAAGATGGGGCCGCCAAGTCGACTTGAATGTCTTCCGGGCCAATGATGCGAAGGCGAGTCATGGGGAAGACCGGAGGTGGCGACACTCTTTGACTTTACAAGTTCTATATCGCGTTGAAAACAAGAGCATCGGTCAACACGATCGAGAAGGGACGATATTAGTTTATGTTCGAAATTCCCTTGCGCTGTAAACAAGGAGACGAAATGGCTCCGACAAAAAGAAGAACCAGAAAGTCGTATTCGAGCCCGGACCCATTCTTGTTTTCAGCTTCCATATGTCAGCATTCAAACTTCTTGACCGAGCCGCAAATCTTAGCGGAAGGTGCCTGGCTTGTGATCGAACGCTGTATCGTAATAAAATGACTAATGTCCAAATTACTCAGTAATGAGTGACCCTGCTCATCCTTTGGATACATGGTGCCTTCAGCTTTGCTATTACTTGGCGTAACACTGTTTAGTGAGAAATAAGCTGCAACCTCCTCAAAATGAAGATATCTTGTTATGTACACCTTTGCGCAAATTGCACGATGCACTTCTCCTGGATTTTCCTGCAACCTTCCTTGTTTTGTTAATTCTACCGATTGACTTCACGATAATCTTTTAAATTGGATCACTTTCAGAGAAGTAATCTTAAGTAGATGGTAAAACATGTTATTTTAGAAAAAAATAGAAAGCAACAAACATAAAAAAAAGCGCGCACACACACACACACACATAAATAAATAAATATCTATATCTATCTATCTACCTACTTATTATTTCATTTCATTATTCTGATCATCAATTAAATTAATGATCTGATGCAATACTTGAGATGTATCTGAACATTCATGACATGATTGCTTATTGGTAGGTAGATCGGTTTCGTGGAATGTACAATGACATATTTGATGTTACATATTTTTTGGAATTACGTTCTTGTCTCAAAGTCATTTTTATGGAAAAATTACCTCATAAATGTGACTTTTATAGAAATGCTATTGATCATGCACATTAATAAATTAATCTTCAAAAACTAGGCTCCCGATAAACTGTGGCCATAGAGGTTGGTTATACGTATATATCGTCTTTCCTTGACATGGAGAAGTCGAGGCAACATTAACTTTATCAGTGAGGACGAGTACAATTATACTGCAAGATTTATTTGAATATTGTCCATGAGGGCATGGAGACTTGGAGTAAGAAGTTGCACCGTTTTATCAAGACGTGCTGTTACAAAGACATTTTCAACTGTAAATTCAGTATCGTTTTTAAGTTGAACTTCGTTATGTTCGACTGTCACTGAATTCCATGCAATGATTTGCTAAGCAGCAGATCAAGTAAGTTCCAGAAATGAGGTTATTGTCTTTGGCAAATTTGCCAAATTTTAGATAACGTGTTTTCATCGCTCTACATATATCACTAGTTGGTGCAATCCATAGTTGTAAACCTTTTGACCTGTATAGATATCTTTAAGTGCTGTAGCACAAATTTAACAGTGGGATGCTATGATGCTATTGGGGCCTAGCCCCATGTTCCCGGTTTGGTTCCATCATTGTACGCTTTGATGGGTCTTCCCATCCCTTTTGTTATTATACTTTGTCCCTTTTCTTTGGCAAATGAGCTTTTCTTTGGCAAATGAGCTACATGCGAGAAGATGATGATCGGCTTGTTTAGCCAATGAATCATATGTGCGATACGGTATGGGATGCTGGTAAGGTCCTCGTTCGGTTTCCAAATTTGTGTCTTTCTCTAGAGAGTTATCATCGCGCTTTTTATTCCATGCGTCTCCTCAGCACTATTATGTTGCGAACTACGGTAATCAAGTGTATCCGTTTCGAAATTACATGGTTGCTTCTTCATCTTCATCGTCGTCATCAACCTACTTCTTCTTCTCCGTCGTCGTCATACCGTATTTACAAGTTGGGCCCCAGTCAAGCATACGACAAGGCGTAGGATTACAAAACACGTCACAAAAAAGCGAAGCCTGGATGTAGTTCGCATCAAGACCTTCGAGGAAGACTTGATTGATGCCTTCGGCGGTTCTTCTGCAGCAAGCTTAGCGGGAGAGAGGACAGGACTGCCACTATGCTCTGCCATGCGTTACCTGGAGAATTCACAAATTCCATGATACAACTCCTGTTCTGATCGTCTTGTAATCTGATGGCTGCGCTTCCTTCTTTCGTCACAAATGGTACTCCTTCTCATGAAGGTAGATTTACGGCACTGTGCATCACCGGCGCTGGACATGGCTACCAGTAGACAGGGTGATGACACAATTCAAAGAAGGAATATAAAGGGCATAAATGTATCGGGGAAAATATTTGCAGAGGAGGAACCAGTTTTCAAAGAATTTTGTGGTGAGGCCCTGGATCGAAATTCCAGCACTGAAGAGTCGACAAAGGCATAAATCGGCAAAACTTTTGGGAATCGTCGTCCGCGCAGCAGAGAATTTAAATGGTTTTAGAGCTATCGCATCACGAAACTTTCTGGACGTAATCTGTGTTAGAAACTAAGAAACAGTTGAAAATATTGTTGCTAGACAAAATTGAAGACAACCCGAAGACGACAGAAACGAGTAATCTCGACACTAGAATCGAAGAGCACACTGAACGAGGAACATCGTTCCACGAGCGCGGGGCACATTATCAGTTAGTCCACTAACTACTGATCTGGGCTGATAAGACAACGGAGGGATTCCATTCAAATAAATTCACTCTCAACTGTGATCGCGGAGAAATACAAGGAGAAGATGCCAGACTACATACGAGATGCATACGGAAGGACTGAAGCCAAGAGAATGAGCGACAGTGCGGCCGGCGTTGGTCCTGGCAGGACGACAAAAGCTCATTACCAGTTTCTTGTTACAAGAACTCATACTGTGGTCACCAACTCTGCCACGGTATGAAGTTGGAAAGACGGAGTAGTGTCCTTTTATCTACGTCGGGGATAAAAGGACCCTACTACGTCACCGTCCATTAAGTTTGGTACTGTGGTTGCTTCAGTAATGTTCAACCCAGTCCTTGGGGCCGACAATGCGAATTAAGTGAGCAATGAGATAAGGGGTGATAAGTTTTTCTTTGTTTTCCAATTATAGTACATGCTATGGAAAGTCGATAAACCTCTTGAAACTAAAAGTCATCCGACCGCACAAGATAAAACCTATTTCCAATGCTCATGCTAGTTCGCACCGGCTACTTTCTCTGCATCGATGAGGTTCCGTCTTGGCTTGGTCCATCCATCTACATCTTCATTACTCACATGTGAGTGTGGTATTACTTTAGATGCTGCACGTGTTCATATGACTCAAGAACTTGCACATAATATGACAGATATATGCACATAGTATGACAGATATTAGAAGCAATCCTTGCCCAAGCTACCCATGAAGCCATTAGGGATGTGGTGTTTGCTATGGCGCGAGAGGATGGAAACCTCATATAGAGAGAACTTTTGTATGCCTTGTAATCGACCAAGGTTAGGGCAGACCTATACTTGGTTCGGGAGGACTTGGTCACTGTGGCGAATGCGCTGGTTACCGATACTACTAGAGACACAATTTCAGAGGGGTGATCCCCCATCTTCCAAGATGGGCGTCGAGTGGAGCGGCAACAGCCAAGCTCTCCAAGTATAGGGGTATGCAGAGAGGTCATCTCTTTGTTACTCTAGCTTTGGAGTTATATGGAGCTATGGACACCGACTTCGGCATGTTCATGAGGGAATGCGCGAAAGCCTACCATACTAGGTGGCAATCGGATATCACTATCTTTAGCTTATTTTAGGCAATGTGTTTCCATTGCTCTTCATAGAGCTCTAGCTGGTGCAATCCATAGGAGAGCAATCATGTTAGGTGATGCTTCTTCGGATGATATGTTGTTTGTAGACCCTTTGACCTAGATAGTTCGGATATCTTATGTGCAAAATTTAAAAAACATGTATTTTTTTCTATATATTACTTATACACTTCAAATTTTTAGATTATATCATTTTATTTAGCATAGTTTTGATTAATATAGTTTGAAAAGAATTCATATCAAGAATAATTCACGAATAAATTTTTTTTGTTTTTATGAACATTGAAAGTATTCATTTATGAAATTAAAAAAGAATTCAAATTTTTTATCATTTGAAATTTTAAAAATTATGAAATAAATCATTTATTTATATTAATAGAAATAATTTATAAAAAAAATTGGATAGCTATACTATTTTGCTTTATCATGCATTAACTATAACAAAATTTCAAATGTTATTGGATCGTATTTATAAACTTATCATTCAATATAGTTTTACTAATAAATAAATTTTTAATTTAAAACTGCATTTTATAATTTATTTTGCATATATTTAATTTAATTAGAATTAAAAAATTAATCCTTAAAAAATTATAAGCATATAAAATCAAATTTATTAATTTTTTTATAACAAAAAAATTTTGAAAATGAAATCCTTTAAATTTTGATGAGAATGTATTTCAATGTGATTATTATATTAAACCATAATGGGATATATGCTCATCACCTTTTGAGAATTCTTCCAAAATATTGTTTTTTTTTAACACTTTCAATCTCTCTTTTTCTCTTAATGCATCTTCTCTTGCTCTCAGTTCATATTTTGAACTCTCAATCATTTTACTATCATACAAGAATACTTTCATCTTTAGCAAAAGTCATTTAGAGTTTCACCCATGTTCAACATTAGTCCATTTTCCCATGTGTTGCTGAGCGTACTCCAAAGAAAACTGAGTAATATAGCCAAAAAAAAGGGGAAGACCCAATCAAGTCTTATAACGATGAAACCAAGAGGGTAGAATGGGCTTAGGCCCCAATAGCATCACAATGGGAAATATATACTAATGTACTTAATATATTCAAATTATCTAGATAAAACAATGACATACCATTGGAGCATCCAAAGAAGCATCAACTCGGGCAATTTATCTCATATGGATTGCTATTTGTAGAACAATGGATACACGACACTAAAATAATTTACACAATATCATAAAAAATTATTCACATTTTTATTGTGCACTCTCTCATTACCTCTAAAATAATTTACACAATATCATAAAAAATGATACACATATCTATTGTGCACTCTCTCATTAGCTCTGCGAAGGAATTATATGTATGCTTTGCACATCTAGCAAACTTTCAATCTAGCATGTCTAAAAGCTACAACTACGTTGCCAAAAAGGCGAAATGATTGCTTTGAACCGAAGGTCATGGTCACACTCTTGCTTCTCGACATTCTGTTATTTTCATGAGCTCCTTGTTCGCTGAAAAGGCAGAACTGGTTGATTCAGTAGAAAATGTTATCTTGGTACATAGTTCGAAAATTTTAGGGATGAAAAGTTAAAGGAGATTCTATTACGGGAAATTTTTGAACTGATTCCGAGCCCATTCTATGAGATTTCTTAGCCGCTTATGTACACGAGGTGTTTCAAACGGGTGAAGTTCCATAATGTGCAACTAATTATCGTGATGTTCAAAGATCGTCTTCACTGAAGAGGCAGATTGAGACCTAGAATCAGTGATCTTAGAGGTCGGAACCAAATCGAGCATTAGATTCAAAATGTTCGTGGGTAGTTTACATGTAGAGATTGAGTCCGGGACTCCTGTAACTGCAAGTTACGGCCTCTTGAACGTTCAGTACAGTGTGGACAAAGATGATCTGTGAGATGCAAGTATACAAAATCGACAATATCAAAGACGGACACTGATAGTCAAGAATCCATCACTCTAAAATATATTGATGTGGACCCAATAAGCAGAAGTCTCTATCCGTGTTTCACAACGGGGCGTGAATTGTGGGAGTTGGACTGCGAATACTACTGAACATTGATGACTTACAGTGAGGAACAGGACAGTTATGATGTGCAAAAAGGTTGCTTTCTGTAGAACTCAGGAATGACTATGTCGAATGTGAAATATAAGTGACGTAGACAGAAGGAATTGGAGGGTCTCATTCCAAAAGTTTCTGTAAAAGGTGCACAAGAAGAGATGGAGTCCTGGACAACTGAAATCGAAAAGCACTTCTAAAGCACGAGTAGTCAATGTTGACGAAACAGACCACACGAGAACAGATATGTACAAGGATCGCTTTCACCCCAGCTGAAGAATGCAGAGCAATGATCCTGGTCAAAATGACATTTACAGACACTAAACAGAATCTAGCTGTTGATTTCAAAACTTTTCATGTGTATTCTACAATCGCGGACAGAGTCCTGGACTATGAGAGTTGCAAGGCACGCACGTAGCTGAGGCAAATATACACAGAGGTGAACCGCGTTGGGTCGTAATGTACAGGGTCTGCTATCTCTAATTCTAGGACATCGCACAAATCTTTTTGGGGATTTTTGCCCGAGGTTGGACGAAAAGTACTACACCTTGACCGACTTGGACTTACTCTCCAGTAGTTTTTTGACCCTCTCTCTCTCGTCAGTGAGGAACTCCATGTATTGAAAGTCTTCCAGGAGATCCATGAGATCTAGCTCTTCAAACAGGCTAATAAGGCTGTCCAGTTCGTTGAATGCACCTTGAATATCTTGCGCCTCCAGCTTTGCCATTGCCAAATCATATGCCTCCTTGGCCTTGGTGAATGTCAGCTCTGACAAATCCGTCGACCCGAAGTCCTTCATGAGATCGCATACCTTCGGATCTTTGGCCATCAGGCGCTTCACAATGTTGATGTCCCTCAAGGTGTATTTGTGATCGTCAGATTCTTCGAATTCGATGGACTTGGCCAGAAATTGTGGCATGTGAAGAATTCCATTCAGATGTACAAGCGCCTGCTCGTAATCTTTCGCCCTCACCTTGTCCATTGCCATGTCGTACTTCCCCGTGACTAATCCCTTGTAGCCGTACTTCAGCTGATAAAATGCCTGCATATCTGAAATCTCTAGTACTCTCAATCTCCACTCGACATCGCTGCGTTCGTGAGCAGGCATCTCCTCCTTTGCTGGTGTCTCTAGTGGCTGCGGTTTCACCTCCATAATGAACTTCCCGTCTTGAACACGGAAAACGCACTGCTGCTCTACAGGGGGAGTGACATTTCCTAGCCACTCAGGGACACTCGTTAGGAAAGGAAGAGCCTTTAGCTCCAATGTTCTGAGATTTGGGAGCCGCTGTACGCAATCAGGAATTGTATTCAGAGGAACCCACTCGATAACCAGTCGTTCGAGAGACTCGGGGAGCTCGGGCAATGAGTCTAGCTTGAAGCATTTCGAGATGTTCAGGTGCCTCAGAGCACGGAGCTGCTCGAAGGAATCCGCCAGCTTCTGTAGTACGGAGCAGTCATTGATCTGCAAGTGCTTCAAAGCCCTCAGATTCCCGAGAGAGAGCTGAACTAAGCTGAAGCAGGTACTGATTTCCAGGTACTTGAGTGCCGGTAGATTGCCAAAGGACTCGGGCATTGCCTTCAAGCTATAGCAGTCACAGATCTCGAACGTCCTCAAAGACAACAACCCCCCAAAGGAGTCGGGCAAACTTCCCAGCTTGGAGCAGTCTCTGATTTTCAAATGCGTCAGGGACATCAACTGGCCGAACGATTCGGGGAGTCTCTCTAACTCATTGCAGTCATCGATTTCCAGGTGCTCTAAACTGGCCAGGGTGCCAAAAGACTCAGGCAGCGTCTTCAGTTTAGAACAGTCGTCGATTTTCAAGTGGGCTAATCCCGATAGCTGGCCAAACGACTCCGGGAGAATCTGTATTCTGTGACACCTCTTGATCTCCAGATGGTTCAGGCTCACCATGTGACCAAAAGACTCGGGAAGCTTTTCTAGTCTGGAGCAGTCGTCGATCTCTAAGTGATTCAGTGCAACTAAATGTCCAAAGGACTCGGGCAAGGCCTTCAATCTACATACGAGGCGGACCTTCAGGCGATCGAGAGCTGCAAGACGTCCCAGAGCCTCTGGCAAGTTCTCAATTTGTGGACACCCTGAAATGTACAATTTTAGCTCCTTCAGTTTTGCTGGGAAAGACTCTGGGAATTTTTCTAGTTGGTCGCAGTACATGATAGATAAGTGTGTAAGACTTAAGAAAGGCCCAAAATTCTCAGGCAGGTTGCGCAGACTTTTACAATGTGAGATCCCTAAACGCTCGAGCAAGGACAGGTAGCCTATCTTCTTTGGCAGTGTGGACAGCTTTCCGCAGTACTTCATTTCTAGGGCCCGGAGCCGAAGTAGATTACAAAAGGTGTCGGGCAGAATGTGGAAACTGCAGTGATGGAGAAACAGCTCCTCAAGATAGGACAGTTTACCAAACGACACTGGCAGGGCATGCATCTTCTTGCAGTCGATCTCAAGGTATTCCAGCCTAGAAAGCTTCCCAAAGGTTTCAGGGAGGGTCATCAGATTGTCACAATGTACGATCTTCAGCCTTCTCAGCTTACAGAGCTGCCCAAAAGAATCTGGCAAGCTGTCGAACGAACATCTGGTCAATTCCAGTATCCGAAGGCTGGAGAGCAGGCCGAAATTGTGAGGCAGGTAGTCGAGTCCCCTCAAAGTATTTTTGCCCTGCCCCCTACTTGCGTCCAGCTTGAATACAACCAAGCTGTCATGGAGAGCAGGGTCGAACGGCAGCTCTGTTACCACTCCTCTCCAACTCAGCAGCACAAGGCCAGGAGGAAATTCGGAATCTTCATTCAGCTCAATTTTCGAACTACAGTCCAGGTATTGGAGCTCCTTCATCCTGCGAAGATTCTTCCAGATCACCGCATCATCTTGCGCTTTAAAATCTGGCCCTGGACTCCAATCGATTCGGAGTGTGACAGTTTCCTAGGAGTACAGAGTTAGAACTGCGTTAGTCAGCATCTACAAAAGAACGGTTGTACCATCTTTCTGCCGAACACCAACATTCATGTCTACTGAATGTAACGAGGTTCAATTCGACATTAGCTTGAGACCTATTCTGCGTCAGTCTCCTGACTATTATCAGCAAGATGTTCGAGTCGACGTTTCAAAATACGAGATAATAGCAAAGTTGAGGATTGTTGACATAAAAGTAAGAAGAAGCCAGGGCACTCCTAAACAGAGCAAAACGTAAATGTAGCAAGGTCGAGATTTGATGTAACTCTCAGGTTAGAGCTTCACCTCTACATCATCACTGTGATTCCCGGGCTGTTCCTGGGAGTGAAGGAGTTTGAAGGCCGCCTGTGGCTTCCACACCCGGCTGGCTTTTCCACCGATTCCCGAAGTCAAAGCTATTTGCCTGCCCAGATCTTTCAGCTGTTGATGCATCTTCAAAGTACGGTGGTCCTCCACGCGATAAACTAGAGCCAGATCCACCAAGTTTTGCCAATGCTCTAGCGTATCTTCGTACAAAATGTCCCATGCGCATTTTGCTTCTCGCAGGGTATACTGAGACTCGACGAAAAAGGATGCAACGTCGAGAAACATTTCTTTCTCCTCGTGGTCCAGGGAGTCGTAGCTTAGTTTCAACTGCGCCCACAGCTTCTCGTCTCCGGTTAACTCCTCTGCCTCAGCGAGGCCCTTGAGAGTGTGCTTCCAGGTCTCTTCATCGTTATTCCGGCCCAAGTACTTGCCCAGAATCTCCAAAGTCAGAGGCAAGCCATCGCATTTCTCCACCACTTCATCAACGTATTGCCTCAAAGTGCTGGAAGGCTCCCCGTGGTCCGGAAAGGCGTAGCTCATGAACAAAGACTCTGCACTTTCGCCATCGAGGAGTGGGACTTGGTATATGCAGACGTCGTCGAGTTTTTTCAGTAGGTTCTCAAGCCGAGAAGTGACTATGTACCTGCTCTCGTCGACACAGTTTTCACGAGCGATGTCGTTCAGAATCTGCACGTCTTGTTCGTTGGCAACGTCGTCCAGCACGAGAATGAGTCTCTTTTCCTGAATCTGCTTCCACTCACCTTCCACATCGGCCAGGGACATGGGTTGGCCTCTGTGGTGCATGTGTGTCTTCACTCTTGTCCTCAACTCCTCAACTTTGCCATCGATGAGCTTCGCGTCCGAGACGAAGCAACTGTATTCGAATTTCGGACTCAGTTTATTGAACAACAGCTTTGCCAGAGTGGTTTTACCAGCCCCGCCCATCCCCCACAGACCCAAGATAGCATGGGTCTGCATCACCTCAGGGATGACTGATTCCACCAGAGTGTACACGCCAACTGCCTTCTTGTGTAACTTTTGCAAATTTTCTGGAGGTAGCTGTTTCGTCTGCCCGTATCAAAACGAGACAATCCCAGGACATCAACTCTTCTGATAGATCATACGAGTCACACAATTTTTGGATACATTTTTTGAAGGATGAACTTTCAGAACGATCTTCTACATTAATGCAGGGAGAGTAAGATTCCTTCATCTAGCAGCAGTTCCTACGAGTGCAAATGAAGACGTGACGTGATGTAAAGGTTGTGCTGGAATGAAAATGAGGCATGTTTTAGCACTGCAGATTAAAGCGGAGCTGTTGGAAGTCACTGTGAGAGTTTCATGTCTTTGCAACCAGAATGCTGGTGTACCTTGGATGTCATCCTGTCCATTTTTCCGTTTTCATGCTGCACAGGACGCTCTTCATCGAGGATACCGTTCTCATTCGCCATCTTGTCACCTGCGATTGGGGTCGCGACGTTTGTATCAGACAGCTTATAATTCTCAACGAATGCTCTTGCAAAAAAATTGATTTTCTAGGGTCGCCTATTTCTTATATCCACGGGCATATACGAGATAAGATACATCAAATTTACTCTCTATACCCATAGAAGGAGAGTCATGTAGCTCTAGGAGTTAAGAAAACTGGACACAGATGATGACATTGTTCGGATTCGCCAATACTCGGGTGTTTCAACGAACTATCGACGTAGAGAAGCTTCATACAGAGTCTGCGAAGATTGATCTTGAGGTCGAGAATCCTGAAAGCATTGAAGACTAATCTGACGTTGATACGGAAGACAAAAACAAACAACAGAAATTGCCAGCGAGGTAGCGTCGATCAACTTTATCATTCGTCCTCAGGTCTCGATTGAGCAAGAGTCTACTGTTACGTAGAGGGATTAAAGTAGGTCTGATCGCTGGAGCATCAGCATGAACAAAGTTGCTCAGACTTGGCTTTGTAAATTCCGTGTTGCGGCTTTGGAGATTTATACAGGAAGAATAAATGTCTAGAGAAAAGTCGGAGATGGCAGTGATTCAGTACCTGAATAGAGAAGGTACAGTCGACACCTTCAAGCAGATTCGCCTCCAGATCGTGAAATCGGACAACTTGTGGGATGCACCGATCACCTCTGCGGGAGGTTGAAATCACTGCTATCGACAGAAAAGCTATCTCTCATGTCGTTGAAAAACGATGACAACTTCAAACGAAACAAACAATCCAAAACCTGAAAAACACACCGGGACATTGGATGGTGATAAGATTTTGCTACCAACTTGTCGAGAGTAAATCTCAAGAAGAGAGATAAAACTCCAATGCTGACCCGGACAAGCAAACAACGGATTTAAATTTTTTTTTCCCCTAGACGGCACGGTACGTAGCCGTGCGAGTGAAATCTCTAGGTATAGCTTATGGTCATTACCCTGAGACACTATGTCTTCAATGTCTGAGAGCAAGGGGTTGGGTTCCTGTGCTTAAAAGTCCGCACCTGACTCTCGTCCAATTTTATTCCCCATAGAAAAGGGCACAAAAGAAGCCCACCATGCTACAACAGGCTCTGAATCTTTCAGATTTTACTACTACCTGATATTTTTGCACAGAATATGGTAACTTCTAGACAGTGCAAATCACATGTGATCCATTCACTTACCTCTTACCATCAGCTTTTCTTCTGGGAATGCAATTTCTCCTTGCACAGGACCACTATCATACATCGGCAAGATGGGCCCACTTCAGAAGCATATTTTCACAACACATCGATGCTAATCATGATCTCTGTGTGAGTAGATTATTCTGGTACATGCGTACCCAACTTTTTCTCAAAAGTTAATGTGGATTGATGTTATTGTTCACTTGCAATTCAATGACTAAAGATAAAGCTTACAGCAGATGATGACTAATGGGTCGACGGAACATCAAGCTGGATAACTTCGACAGGCATCCAGACCTTTTAGAGCTCTAGAAGCTATGCTCATGACCTGTGGGTCAGGCTTCGAAAAGAATCGATGATGGTATCGCTTCACACTAGTTGAGAATCAGCTGGAAAGCTCCTCTGTCACTAAAAGGACAACTTGGGTCCAGATTTATGATTTTTTGCGTGGGCTATAATCACTGATTCTTTGCGTGTGCTAGGCGTCCAGAGATATCGGCAGAAGAATCGACAAAGAACTATTTACTGCTCATATGAGACACAGTCGCATTCTACTCAGACACTGAATATACAATATTTCAGTTGATGCGTCAGGGTCATGATCATGACAGGTCACAGACAATGCACAGGATCAGTGATTGAATAGTAAACTAGTGACCATAGAGAGTGAATAAGAATAAGGACACAAGTTCATCAATCAGCGTTGCCGTCAATATCGATTCCTATGAACGGCTTATGGAATAATCTCTAAAGAATTTGCATGTAAATCTGAATGCAAGGATGTCAAGATTTGTTTATCCTAACTGTAAAAATCAGCTTTCTTCACCACGCGAGATAAAAGATGTGTCAAAGAGAGTAAATAAAAGACATATGTCAATGTCAAAGGCTCTGTAAAAGCGGTAGCTTCTTGAGAAAAAGTGCTTCCTTCAGTTCGAAGTTGCTTCGTCTTTTGTATTCACAGTATTAGATCCATTTGAGTCTTGGCGTCAATATCTCGACGGTCTAAGTAAATGAAATGGAATCAAAAAGTCACACGATCTGAAAATAAATACTGATATGTCTAATAATTTTCTCCCCTCTACTTTCCGAAATTCTTTTCTTGCACCTGCCTTAAAATACTTCATGTCAGATTCTGCAGGTAATTCTGGCCTAGCTCAAGACTTTAAACATGGAGCTTTTATTGAAACAACTCTAATCGTTGCATTCGCTCATTTGCAGAGCAAGGACTCTGGTGTTACGTTTTGGGCATGTGAAATTTAACCTTAGAAACTGGAAGAATCCTGCAGGAAAGAAGAGGGGCACCGACAACACTGTTACATCTTGGACACATAAGCTGATCTTCAACAGCAAGTGATGATGATCATCTGAAGATTCAATCGTCGAGGTTGAACTGACTGCTAATCATAATGATTCTGTCCTTAAGCCGCTTGATTAGGAAAGCCAATAGCACAATATTATGTGCTGCCATGCATAATGCGTTGCACACATTCTTCCTTATATATCGTTTCTCTACTGAGAAATTTCACGTCTGTCCTTGTCGTGTGTGAATGTCGAAAGGCCTCTGGGGCTTCTTCAGGTTGTTATAAAGCAGGCTGAAGACCAGGTTCTTACCAACACTGGCCCTTAGAAAAGCTTAAAATCACGTGAGCAACGGTCACATGTGTTCATTTCCAGTGGGGAGTATAATGATACTGAACATCTTCCCGCATTTTGGTGCAGCCATCGCGCTGTACATTACTAACTCCTGCCTACCTTGCTGTCTTGCCCGACTCTATGATGACTCTATGTCTTTTGTTGTTCAAGGAGGGCCCGTGGTCCTATAAGTTACCAAGTGGAATGGCCGTCATTCCCGCTCCACAACTTTCTAGGTTGTCAAGTTTGCAAAGTATCTAGCCGATTACAGCGTCCATAGTTGGTTGTAAGTTTCAGCCAAGGATGCTGGTGATGATACTCTGCTCCAAGGATTCTCCGGTCTCGATGTCTCCTCGGTTTCAAAGGTCAAAGTATGCAGTTGACTGTTGATGAATCCATATAAGCAGCAATGAAATCCGGGTTCATGAGAGAAGAAATGAAAATTGCTTTCAGTTCTGCCCTGTTATTTTTTAGAAATGTTTCGCTGGCCGTTTAGAGTCTGAACTGATTGTGCTGTTCCTTGGGGTCATTGATAGTAATCCCATGAAATAGCTACTGACATTCCAATTAGGTTTGTTTATCATTATTTTGATCATATACTAAGATTCCAAGGATTAAACTAGATCACAAATGTGAGAAAACTATGCAACTTGTCTTCATATTATCAAGCACTAACCGTGTAAATAAAAATTTATCCATTCTTACGGTGGTACAGCAATGACTTCATTTTCAACTGAAGTTTCCTACTAGACGATATTTGCATTTGGGAACAGTGCCTAAACTTATACAGCCCACCGATCCATGCAAACTCCAGTTCCGGATTGTAACATTGTTTCAGCGTATTGAAAACCAGCGCTCAAAGCAAATAGCAGCTACAATGGTAGCCGCAATCACTGATCCTGCTTTCACAATATCTAAGATATTGTATTTATGGAAACAACTCCTGCTGTGAACTTCTGCCATGTTTTTCACTGCATTGACTTTTCCGTTGAAATTTCGTGCTTGCCACTGGATCGTGGCACTTGTTACGGTCTCCATCTTCTCAAACTCTATATTACACACGATCGTGGCACTTGTTGCGGTCTCCATCTTCTCCAACTCTATATTACACTCGATCGTGGCACTTGTTGCGGTCTCCATCTTCTCCAACTCTATATGACACTCGATCGTGGCACTTGTTGCGGACTCCATCTTCTCAAACTCTATATGACAATATCTGCACCATTCATATTCAGGACCTCCAATCCGACGCTCTGAGACTACTACAATTATGATAACTCGACCAAACTTCTCGAATATATCTTTCACATTTTTCTCAGAAGAATTAGCCCACTAGTTTGTAACACGTATCGCCGGGTACTGCATGGCTGCTCTTGGGATTTTCTTCAATCATCAACGATTGTAGCGCTTGGAATATGCCGCTGCAAATTGTTACCCTCGAGTTAAATCATGTCCTTCGTACCCGGTTAGTGGCCCGTAATTGCACCAGATGTAGCAATACTGCATGCATCAGCGAAGAAGAAGAATGATAAGCACGCAGTGGTAACAAGTTTGTGCAGGAGAGTACTAGATAATTGCTCGAGAACTGGCCTGTTGTATGGGCCAATAACTCGCGTCAGACACAGCGCCGAGGTGTTTCAAATAGTTTGAAGAGCAGATCAGCTCTTCAGCTTCAGAAAGTGTTCGTTCCGTTACGGCTATGATGCGAAGAGATCCCGTCGTTGGTCCGTCAAGGATCAAATCAGTTTGCAAAACAGAATTCCTAAAACAATTCCAACGTTTGAATCGATCATACGTAATCCGATGTACTTCTAAACCTCTGTCCTTATCAAATAAGGGGTTTCAAGTGGAAGACC
The DNA here is from genome assembly GCA_014180765.2 of Marchantia paleacea. Classification (NCBI taxonomy): domain Eukaryota; kingdom Viridiplantae; phylum Streptophyta; class Marchantiopsida; order Marchantiales; family Marchantiaceae; genus Marchantia; species Marchantia paleacea. Next base: position 3,398,119 of record MUAA02000008.1, on the reverse strand, counting down.
GTTGTGTTTTCAAGCGCATGGTTAAATTTGTCTTGTTGCTCCAGAATTCCGTTGTTGCGCTGATTTCAGTTACTTCGGCGTGACTCACACTCCACACGATAATCTCTGTCAGAGAGGCAGTCTTGTGCACTCTACAGAGATTTCATTAAGAGGGGTGGATTCTAGCTATCTCTGTCTCTCCAGACTCATAACGCTCAGTAAAGTACCAGAGCAGTCCCTGACTGCTCGCCGTCATAATCATCTTCCGATGTTGTAGAGCATATTTCAACCTGGAGACATTTGCTCTTGCAGGCATTCCATCCCCCGTTGGGCAGCTTCCAAAAGCTGCCCAACGATGAGAGCAATCAACGATCACTGACTGGATACTATGAACAGGCAAAGAAAAAATTTAAAAGAATATATTTACAAAGAAACAACTGTAAAGCATTCCTCAAACACAAATTTGATTACAACTTCACGAACGAATTCTTCAGGCGAGAACAATTCTCTGGCTGGAGTCACATGTACAGCACATGATACTGTATGTCAGAGGTTTGAAGCTCAAAAATCATCCTCTGAACGATAAGATCTCTTGAGCTTTTACGATACTGAAACTAATGGACTAAATCTGTGGTCCGTCCCATGTGAAGTTATCACCAGCGAGCTTGATAAGAGCTCGACAGTTCTAACCCAGTCAGAAGTACAAACTTCCTGCCGCTAGACTATACCCACCTAGAAAGCCAATCCGGAGAGCTGGGAATGAGGTAACTTTTGAAAACTGGAAGGAATCTAAAACTTTCCACCTTCGACTAGCTATAGATATGATCGCTCCAGGCTTAGAAGTTAGCCAAATCTGAACTAAAAAGCCTGCAAAAAAGAATAGTATATATATAAGTCGCATAGATATGTAGATCTAATTCTAGAAAGAATGGATAGAAATCCGAATTTGTTAAAGAGTGCTGAATGAACGAGTGGTTATTCCAAGTCCGCGGAGAGGAAGGCAAGGGACCGAGAACCGAGCGCAAAGAGGGACTGAAATACCGACAGAGGCCTTGGAAATTACCTTGGGAGATTGGATAAATTGTTTACTAGATTAAAAAGCTCTGAAATGCAGAGCTGAATTTCAGCTGTCAGTCTCAATCCAAGAGAACTGTGTACGTGCGTAACTGAAATCAACTGGTGGCACATGAACGTGTTTCCATCCCAGAATCCGAAATAAAGTGATAGCAGTTAATGCTTGCGACTTATGTAATTTGATGTATTGTGATTTACAGAAAATTTTGTCGCCCCTTGAACAAGAGGCAACATTGCCGATCTTTATACCGTAACAGCATGTGAAGAGATCAAAGCCTTCGCTAATACTGAGCAAAAAAAACTGCCAATCGCCGGCAAAAATGTTGATATCGCTACACATGTCTTACTAAAAAAAGATGGAACCCGACGATCGAAAATATTGCGGAAGACTCTTCCTTTCTTTTGAAGCTTCAAGGAAGAGGTTTTAGACCACTCGCTTCCAGCAGACTCTTTATACTATGGTACACAAAAATCTCTATATTTCTCTAATAGGGCTAGACGGAGAATTAAATCCTTTTGGCAGTCATGATTCAATACGAACATTTGACTCTTGCCTTACAATTCACATTCTACTGCAAGCTTTATTTATAAAAGTAAGCCGAAGTTCCTAAGTTACGTTTTTTCTGCAACGAGTACACAATACAGTCGTACAGTTGTCTATCAGTGTGCTCCAGTATCTTGTTGCAGCAATGTATTCACTGCTTCCACTAAGGGACTCTCCCTAGGTTTGGATTCAATATGAGAATGAGGACGAGATCGGCTGAAAAAGAACATGGTTCGTCTAAGCTTATTGGAGAAAACCAACAATACTATCAGAAGACACCAACCCACTAGAAAGCCAATCCCGAACGCTGGAAATGAGATCCACTTTTGGAAATTTGAGGGATCCTTTCGCTTAGCCCCGGCTTCGCCTGCTCCAGGATCGGGATTTGACGTCTCAGATTCGGTCACATTATTAGCCGCCTGAGAGCTGCATCGAATCTTTCTATCGGTGAAATACAGCCCTGAATTCCCCGGGAAGAAAGACGAACAGTCATACTTGCTGTCAAAGGCATTCGCCGAAGGGATGGGCCCCGTCAGATTGTTGTAAGCCAGATTCAAAACCCCGAGAGATAGATCGCTCAAGGTCCACGGTATTCGGCCTGTGAGATTGTTGTGAGATAGGTCCAGGGCCTGTAAGGTCGGGACGGAGCCCAAGCCGTCCGCTATTTGACCAGTAAGCTGATTGTGAGACAAATTGAGCGAATGCAGTGCCCGGAGTCGAACAACTTCTGAAGGAATCTTTCCACTTAGCTTATTTCCGGCCAAGTTGATCGATCCGAACTGGGCGAGTATGTATCTGAAGCTGAAACTAGACCCCTTATCGAGCAATCGGACTGGAATCTCCAGCGAGGGCACGTTCTGAACAGGGGGATCTGAACCCAACTGAAATGCAGGGCCTGTGGCCTCCCTCAGCCCTCGGAGTCCACTTAAATCAGAAGGAAGATGGCCTACAAAGTCATTCTGAGATAGATCCAACACCTTCAAGCTTGTGAGATTCCATACCCAGACAGGTAATTCTCCACGGAGTTTATTGGACTTCGCGTTGAAAACGACCAGTTTTAGGAGCTCCAACCGAAAGCGAGGCAAAGTTCCTGTGAGTTTGTTTTCACTCAGATCAACTACCGACAGGTCTCGGCAGAGCTCCAAGGATTTCGGTATAGATCCCCGCAGCTGATTCCTCCCCACAATGAAGAACTCCAGAGCAGTCTGGTTACCTATATGTCCAGGTACCGTGCCTTGCAAGTAGTTCTCTGCAGCATCGAAAACACGAAGAGATGGATACGAATACCATGCTTCTGGAATTCGGATATGTCCCGTAAGGTTGTTGTTCCTCACTGACAACACCTCCAGACGCGAGCAGTTTGCAATTGAAGGTGGGATTTCTCCAATGAATCGGTTATTTTCCAAAAGGATCCAACCAAACTTGACTTCTATGTACAGGTCAATGACCGACACGTCGCTGAAGAGATCAAATAACTCCACGGGAAGTTTCCCCTGCAGCTTGTTGTTACCGAGGGATAGTAGCCACAGGACGGTACAATTGCCCAGTGTACCTGGTACTGATCCTGTCAAGTTGTTGTGGCTCAGGTCTAAAGCTGCCAACGTTTGAAGCTGGCCTAGCGTAGCTGGTATTGTTCCCGTGAGGTTGTTGTCTCCGAGGATAATATTCCCAACCTTTGGAAGTTCTCCCAAGGTGGGAGGTATAGCACCACTCAGAGCGTTGTGCCCCAGATCCAAAATCCGCAGAGATGTAAGATTCCCCCAGCCACCTGGTACTTCTCCCTGGAGCTTGTTGCGTGACAGATTTATATAATATAGGCTGGTAGAGTTGGTCAAAGACCGAGGCAACATACCGGTCAGATTATTCGCAGTCAAGAAGAGAAAGCTGAGCTTTGGTAAGTATTCTAAGATTTCTGGAATCTCGCCAACGAGAGAATTGTTCCCGAGTAGGAGAATTCTAAGCTCGGAACAATTTCCTAACGACGACGGTATTCTGCCGCTTAAACTGTTGACCGATAGTTCAATATACGTGGATCGGTGAAGGCTTCCAAGCGCTGTTGGTATACTTCCACTTAGTTCATTGTAGCCCAATATGAGAGTATCAAGCATGGAAAGGTTGCCTATAGATTTAGGGACACTACCCGTAAGACTGTTATTGGAAAGGTCCAGATATTGCAAACTTTGAATTTTACCCAACTCTTCGGGTATCCCTCCGTAAAAGAAATTGTTGGCTAGGTTCAGATTTTTCAACTGTGTCAAATTCCCCAATGAAGAGCTCAAAGTTCCGCTCAAACCGCGAGCAACGATCATCCCGTAGCTCGTTGCGTAAGTGGGAATCATCGGGTCCAGCCATACGGAAATCACTCGCCGTGGAGAAAGAGTGTTACAGGTGATGTGATCCCAGGAGCACATAAATGAAATATTCTTCGCATTCCAGTTTCGTAGATACCCCAGTTTCTCTGCATCTGTACCTGCTCGGAATTCCAGCAGCGCTTCCCTGCCCATTGGATATTATATATCACAACAGCTCTTGTAAGTTGGCAGGCATTCTTGCAGTTTTCTTGGTCCATCAATGAAATGAACATCCATGCTTGCTTGCAATGCTAGGGACGTCCATAGGAATTCTTTGTAAACTGGTCAGCAGTGATGAATCCATGAATTTGAGGAGGGAGGGTAATTGAAGAAAAGATTGAAAACTCACCCATCGGGAAAGTATACACTGGTATTGTCCTTCATTTGACGCCTTCCCGTCCCGTGTAACATGAATTCTGAATTTTCTTCATCATCATATCTAGCGGACGTCGAACTCAACGAGACTGAGTGCCTGTTTGATGAAACAGCAGGGTCAAGTGAGGATGAAACCCGACCTTCAATAGCAAGTCGATCAGTCCAGACGAGAACTTGCTGTAGAACCAGATTTTGTTGCAGATCCACGCAGTATATCTTATTTGGAAGAACCGTAGAAGCTACGAAGCAAAGAAGTTCCACAAGAAGCCTGGTGTGCCAAACGCAGCTTCTCCAGCCGGAGTCCATCTCCAAAGGAGACAACACCGATTTTTTTAACAACTATATCGTTTTATCTATCATTCGACTCTGAAAGCTTCCAAGTCAACGTCTCGTCTCTAGTATCGTGATACTCTCTGATCTGCTGATCTGATATTTTGCCAAGCCGTATGCTCCTTGTAATAAAGCTGATGGAAGCATGTATATTACGACAGATGTTCAGTACATGACGTTAAATAGTGATGTCCAGTGCACTCGATTTATCCAAATCATGTAGCTTAGTAATTTTTGGTCTCGTAATGTACGTGGGTAAGATCTTTCAGACGCAAACAGCACTCTCGTAATGTGTGAACTTTGAATTCAAGATCACACACTCAGCTGTCAAGCGCTGTACACGAGGAAAATTCCATGTTTCAACAGTAGAAACTATTTCAGTTGCGTCCATCCGCAAATTGTCGATCCACTGTACTTTGAATGTCACTCACTCATTCAGTCCTTATCCAGTCAAGAAGTGAAGATTTTTTCTATTCATGTCGTGAACGATCGTGAAACTCTTTATACTGTGTCTCCGAGCAAACCTCCAAAGTAGGATGATGGCACGTAATGCGTCAAACGAATGAAATTCAATAGCTTGTCAGTGGATAATATAAGATGCACACCAACAAACTTATCTTTTGACTGCAACAGGACCAAGTGGACAAACTCCATGTTCCTGAAGGAAGCTCGTTTAGGTCCTTAAGACAGATGCTTTGAACCAGATATTTATGGCATGCAATTTCAAATGCAACAGAGCTCTTGACACTGTCTACTAGTCTACTGGCTTCCTGCATTATTTATGATTTCTAGCATCTTCTGAAGATCCTACAACCATTAGGAAGTCTCATGCAAAAGACCATTTGTTTAAAATGTACGAAGATCGACCTCCGGCTTCACCAAGTGAAGCCGGAGGTCGATCTTCATACTTTACAATTATATGTGTCCAGATCTTAAGCCAAATTTACAGATTTGGATGCACCGAATTTTTTCAAGGCTACTGCCATCGAATGTCAGTTTCCTACTCTCTGTAACATGATGCAAACAGATACCAAACTGAAGCCTATGCCTATAAGAAACGAGAGGCATGTTTCGTGTTAGAAGAAACTGCGTTCAATCTGAGATTGCTGAAATAGTGTTAGGGACTTGACCATATTTTGTCTGAAAACTCAATATGGTCTAGAATTCACCCTTGTCGGGTGGAGGTCAACCTTTCAGTACTGTGCTCGTTGAGGTGATCGTGGAGGAACTTTTGACAACCTAAATAGTGCGTTCGATCCACTTGCAGTACGACTTACGAGGTCTCCTGTAATTTACTCATGCTTCCTGTGTGACTGTACTTCATTCTGAATTTCACATTGTCAAAATTCTTCAGTATTTACCTAGACCAAAGGCTGAAGCTGGATTCCCATGGATTAAAAACTTCGTAGTTCGGTTGATTTGACATTTAGTAATTGACAGCATTCAAGATCGTCCGGTAGCTACGAAAGCCATTAGAAATCTACGAACTGATGTAGGATGTTACGAATTACTGTAAATATTGTAAGAACCGATCTAAGGAAAAGTGAACTGATTTTGCACGCCACAAATGTTGTAATAAAACTAAAAGTCATCTCACATGTTGTGTTGACAGGTTTGAAAGCTAAATGAGCAATGAGCAATGAGCAATTGCATGAGTAATACTACACAATGCGAGGTTGTTCTCTCCTGGCTTTTTCTTTCTTTCTTCTTTTGAATTGATTTGTAGTTTTGTTCCAAAAGCTTTGATCAAACAACTGTAAAGATAACTTTCTTTTTCAGTTGGGACAATTGGAATTTTTATCATTTTTTTCTACTACCATAACTTGATAATAAAAATGATTACTTCTTCTTAGCTCTCGTATTGACAATGATGTATTCTAGTATATAATTTAAGTAGTGCATATTCATAGACTACTCACTAATGAATTACTTGTAAAGGTATACGAGGAGATCGAAATAGAAAAAGAGCGACGTTGAAATTTTGAAATATTCGTTCTTCTTACATAGGTAAAATCATCGTTTTGAACCGTTTATGCCACCTAGATCAAATTTGACTCTTCCAAGCTGAAAATATAAAATAAATCGGAACAACAGATGATACATGCACTGATAAAAATGCATCGGGGAAATCATTTCTGACAATTGGTTGTAGAATTTCATATGAAGGCAAGTAGACACATCATTTATAAAGGAATAAACCGACTTGTGTGGACAGGTTATGACATGTGTAGTGTCACACCATTTTATCAGGAATAGTAATTTTCAGTTTGTCCAAATTATATCTGACACATAAAGCATTGTTGTAGAAAACTATTGATTCATGTGCGGTACTGTGGGAGCCATCGACCTCAATGTTTGAGAAAATTCAGCATGAAATGAAACGGAAGTATGTGTAAATCTGTTACAGTATGGAAAGCAAAAAGGGTACATGTGCTAGAACTTTGTGAGTATAATTTATAGAAAACACCACGCTTCGTCAGAACAATGCAGGAAACAGTTCGGATCCTTACGCCTGTGAATGTCACTTGGCCTGTGTCCTACCAGTGTACATGAATATATCCGAGGGGAACTGCCCTGACCTGTATAGAGAATTCTTCAACATCTCGTGCTTGACGTTCCCCTTCTGTATTTCTGGCTGCCATGTATATTAAAATTGTGCCTGCGTGTCACATTACTTACTGTGGCCCAAGATATAGGCTCAGGCATCACATCACACCTGACCATCTTTTGGCATATCTAAATTTTGCTGCAAACTTTGCGGATAACTCCGTTCGGGCCAGTCAACACATTAATCTGCCCCATCTTCACAATCGCAGCGCCAAATTCTTGGAAGAAGGGAGTGATGGGATTGGCTGCGAGAGTTTTCACCAAAGCCTGACCTTGGGAATCTGTGATGAGGGCAGAATCGGAAATGAAAGCTGTTTTGCCGGCCAGTACATTCTTGTAGAACAGACTGTCGAAACGCTGTCCTCCCTTTGTCGCGTCCAGGAGAACATCTTCACGGCTTAAAGGCTCGTCAATCGGGCATCTTTTCTTTAGTTGGGCAGCAAATTCTGGGTCCAGGGCTGGGTCGGTTTTCACGGTAGAAGAGAAATTGTAGAGACGAGGCCAAATTTTCAAGCAATGTGTATCTCCGATCGTATGAGCACCTACCAACAACCATCAAGAAGAATGCAATAATGATTATGGCGTCGCATGTTCGAATAATTGCATTCCATTGTCTGATCTAAACTTCCTCATAGTGTGCAAGTAGCTTCTCCTGGAATTGAAACGTAAAAGTCGTGATTTGTGTTTTGTAACCCATGGACCGAGTAGTAAAGGTGTACCTGAAAGTACCACCATGTCTTTGGCGCTCAGTCCCTGTGCTCGGAAGTTGTTGACGAGCTCTGTGAAGTTCATGAACGGGCTCGGGAGGTTGGCTGAAGCCTCGGCCGAGATGGACACGACGCCATCTCTGCGTCCTAATGGAACAGGGTAGTATAGCCTGGACGTCTGATGTGGGCCAAGAGAGAGTCAGATCTAATGCGGATAGTCTAGAGGACGTTTTCCTCTTGGTAAGAATTGTAAGTTTATGAATCTGCATATATCAATATATACTTCACATCTACAGATATCATAACTATCCCTGTATTCCAGAGTTTACTTACAAGGTGCAGAGAATCGCGCGCAGCTAGAGCAACGATGTCTGCACATGAAACGACTCCAGGGCATATTTCCTCGACTGTCGTCTTCAACTTCTCAATCACATCGAATCCTTCCAGTGAGTTCTTATTAGGAGGAGCGTCCATTTCTGCAAGGTTGTCTGCAGTTGATTCTATAAGAACTGATGCATCGCATCCCTGCAAACGTCGATCATTGTAACGTCCAGACTTGAGCCTCATACGAGGATTACATTTATTTATTTATTTTTATATATATGAACTGGGTTAAGATAACACTCTAACTGGAACTGCGGTATATATTTCGAGTTCTGAAGTATGAATGAAATGAGCTGTATGAGGATAATGTGGCTATCTTACTCTGACAAAACAGTCATGGAAGTGTAGTCGGACAAGATCCGCTGGAAGATCATCTGTCTCTGACAAGAGCTCCTTGATCCCATCCAGGATTGCTGCTGTTGCCCCTGGGCAACTTTTATCGTAGAAAGACTCAGACAGGTCCTTATGACACGAATAAAACAAGTTTGTGGCAGCTTCTCCAACTCCTGCCATGAAAATCATGGCAATAAATGCAGTCGCGAGTACATGTGCCATTGTGACTTTAGCCTGCATCCAGTAAGGCGGTCAAGCTAGGATTGTCAAAGAAATACTTGTTGTCAGTTGTCACGAATTTGCAACAATTCATTAAGAGTTTGAGAAGACGACAACTAAGGAATTCATGACTTGAAACACCAGAGTGACAAATCGATCTGATTACGTTAAGGCAAATGCTGTGCCATTATCAGATGAGGAATGCATAAAGCAATGAGGATGAATGCATTCTTGCATGTAAAGCCCATAAACCTGAAAACGTGATTATGTTAGCTTTACTTTAAAATGCTGAAAGCCGGACACACCTTGATACCACAGGTTTGGACAGATGGTAAGCCTAGTCAACTAACAAATTCTAGAACAAAAATTCACGTGGTAGAGTGAATGGTGAGTTTGAACTGGATGGTTTCTTGGTTTCTCATTGACGGGCTTTATACATTCAGTAATATCCCCTTTCCTGACATGAGTACCACATGGCCACTAAATGTCAATCATATGTGTCAATTTTAGTTCCTTCTAATAGTGAATCATGATGTGTGTTGCATGCATCACCTACAATGCACGTTTCATTGTCAGAAGTCTCAGGATAGCAGCCAAGATAACCTGCCAAGTGCCAAGTTGGGAATTAATCAGTGCATTATCTATTTGGTAGCTTTTCAACGCTGATGACAACTACTACTGTGTATTGTTCTTCAATAGTAATTTCGCTGAATTCGCTCGCCGGAGATTTGGATTTGACGCAAGTAAAATATGGGACGAGGTAGTGTTTCAGGTTGTCGACTATGAAATAGTATCAAATCTCAATAGACCAACCTGATGTCTTTGACAACAATCGCAACGTTCATTTTGCTTGAAATTTTTGTCACATAGGAACAGTCTACACTTGCAGTACCGTTTTTTTAAAAAAACGGGAATTAAATCCCTGTCCACACTGATGCAATATGATGATACTCATTACCTGTTATGTTTTTCACTGAAATGCAAGCAAACACTACACTTACAACTTATTCTGAAATGTATATTGTAGTTCGTACACAATGAATCGATAAATCAGGTTCTTTATTCTACTAGGTCTATGTTGCTGCAAATAAGATATAATCAAGGTCATCAGAGTCACTAATATCATAGTCCTCCATCATGATCTTCATCAAGTTTCAAATAAACCTCACGCTCAAAGGGTTTCTATGCTTAGACATAACAATATATAACAAGGAAAAATCACTTTCACATCGTGCAGTGTTCACACACTATACTTCAGCTACGGTACACAAAGTATAGATGTGAGTAGACTTTTCTTGCATAGTTTCAGCCCCATCAAACATAGACCAAATCTCTTAACAGCCGCTATGGTTAGTTACTAACTCCCGGAACAGTTGCGAAGATTTCAGTCGTTTTTCTTTTCAAAAGTCCAAAAAGTCACCGTTTTGCGAAGCGCCTTCCTATATATTCAGTACCATTATCGTATATTCGGAGGGGTAGAAGCATGGAATAAAAAGCTCGATGAAACCTCATCGACTAAAGGACAAAGCTGGATAGTAAAGAACCAACCTGAAAAGAAAAAGAGAGAACGAATCTCTCTCTTTATCAATCACTATGTCTGCAACCTAGACTTTGATGTCTCATACATGCAAATCCTAAATACTTATGATACAAAGAGTTTTAGAACAATCATAACAGATCAAAGCTATCTTTCTCTCAATTGTATACTGTAAAGTATGAAATGCAATGCATATATACTATCTAAAATACTCCATGCAAAAAGAAAACCATACATGTTCACCAATACATTATCATAATAAAACAAACACACTCTCTAACAAATGTGTCCATATCTAGTCAAGGTGCTATGTACATCTCCACTGTATATATTCACAATAATGTGACATGTGAGCACATTAAGATGTAGTAACATTCACTTTTCTAAAAGAATGAATGTAGAGTCGAACCCTACGCACCAAAATCAAGGTAGACTAATATGATTGATATTCGATAATAGTGCTCAAAAAGTTACATCTATATGTATGTATATATATATATATATATATATGTACCCGACAACTTGCTACACGACGTTCACGGACGCAATACTAACTATCAATATGTTATCCGTTCTCGTGAACAAATCAACTCATCCAAGAGATTCAGTGGTAAGCATATTAAAATGTATACTTCAATTACAATGAATACCCGATGTTGCCTTTTGGGAACTTCATAATTCTCCCAAATTCTACATGAAAGAATGTACATAAAGTGCAAAGTCACAATACCTTAAAAAGAAACTACTATGCATTTTAATAAATCCCACACATTGAAGGAGGATATCAATGTTGTGAAAGTTATATGTACACATCAAAGTAGAATGTTTAGGTTATGCTTTCATAGTTTTCTTCCAAGACCTTCGCACTATCTCAAACAAGCACGATATCATGCATTAGATCAAGTATCTCATCAAAGCCACCTCATGGAGCCTCAGCATCTCGTGGATTTTCCTTGGTATGGTCCATCCATCTACATCTTCATTACTCACATGTGAGTGTTGTACTCACTTAGATGCAACAAGTGTCCATATGACTCATTGCACATTCGGAGTGCAGAAAATAGCTACCCATGATGTCATTAGGGATGTCATATTTGCTATGGCACGAGAGGGTGGATACTTCATATGGAGGGAGGGTTAGTATGCTTTGCAGTTGACTAGAGTTACGGCGCATCAATACTTACCGATCCTACACGTGATATAGTTTCAGAGGAGATGATTACCCTTGAAATGGGGGACAAGCGGAGCGACAACAACTAAGGTCTCCAAGTATAGAGGTATATAGAGAGGTAACCTCTTTGCTCCTCTAGCTTTAGAGTTATATGGAACTATAGACACTGACATATTCGTGAAAGAGTATGCGAGAGCTTACCATACTAGACAGTAGGATGTGTTTCCATTGCTCTACATAAAACACTAGAAAGAGTAATCATATTAGGTCATGCTTCTTCGGATGCTCATGTTGTTTGCCGACAGTTTGATCTAGATAGTTCGGGTATCTTAGATACAATATGACATATTTTCCATTGTGATGCTATTGGGGCCTAGTCCCATGCTACCTATTTGATTTCATCCATGTAGGGCTTGATGGGGTATGCCTATCCTTTTTGTTATTTTACTTTACTCTACCAAAGTGCCTCATCAAAGCTAGTTTCACAATCACAAACTTGCAAAATTGATTGTTCTGAAACTTTAATCAATACATGCATTTCAATTCTTAATGATTAGCTACAAACAGTTCAGGAATCTTTAATTGACTTGTATTACAATATTTGCACTTGGAGTTTTTGGATCTTCATCTTTTATTTAGTTTATATAGATATATTTTCAATGGAGTATCTTCATTAATTATGAATTAAAAATCCTATATGTAAATTAAGATTGTTGTAGATATTTGATTAAAGAGAGAGAGATATATATATATAAAGATTATTATCGTTTATTGATGTATATTTTTGTGTAACATAAGATAAAATATATGCCCTTCTAAAAAATGATGGGATAACTATTTGAGTGAAGGGGTATAATGTGGAATCCAACGAAAAAAGATTGCTAAAGTCAAATTGACTAGCTTTATATATATTTTTATTTATTTATTACATACATGTATTAAATAGAAGTATTCTTATGTTTATTTCAACTTGTGTAACTATCTATACAAAAAATGTGCATGATCCCTTACACTGTGAGTTCTATTCTTTTTCATCCTCTCAATCAATCATTCTTCGAATATTGTAACAAATATATCCGAGAAAATATGTATAAAAAAATTTGTGTCAAATGAGTTAAGATAATACATGTCATGGAAAATCCAAGAATAATCTAAAATCATACTTCTAACCTAACTTAGCGATTTAGAAATTTTGCATCACTTGATTATTTTATTTCACACTAATAAGAGATCACTTTAATTGGGTATAAACATTAAATATACCGGTTGGGTCGGAATGTAAAGAGTGATCTCCAGTGGGATAAGTACTTCGATAAGGCCCTTGTCACCTAGCTTCTCCTCAACTTAGGTAATCTCCCTATACACTACATAGGGAATTGTCTTGAAGTTGTTCCATTGTCCTCCTTCTAACAATGATAGCATTTATCAACATTACGGGTTACATCAAACTTAGAAGAATCATAGTAGGAATGGTTTGGGCATACCCGTATGGGTCTGAAAGGCAATGGTGAATTATGTTTATATTGATAGTGCCACCATGAGCATAGAGTTGAGCTCCGACTGAAACTGTCGTTGGACGACGTACATTAGTAGGTGGAAGAATTTCAAATATAAGGTCTCTTCAGTGGCCGCAGTCAAAGCCATACGTTGTACAGCACATGTGGTAAGCAAGTATACCAATTGCATATTATAGGAGGAATCATCTTCTAGATTCGATTGACCAAAAATGCCTTCCCGTGCAGTTCACCTATTTTGTTATAAAGATTTAGGACCTTTCAGTATCATATACCTTGTTGTACCAGGCTTGCACACACTATACTTCAAATTCAAGCAATATGATGAGTCCGATCATTCTCGACAAAGTATTATCTTCCAGGTTGACCTGCAGAGAGCATTTTCCACTCTGTATATTGAAAAGAGAAGAAAAGCGTCTTTACAAGCATTAAAGGAGTTTTGTAGCGCCGCCGTAATTTTCAACATTGGCTATATTAAAAACACTCAACAATCAAAGATGTGTTTGATATAGTCACAAAGCAATTAAAAGTGTTAAGTTTCTCGCTTAACTCAACCCGTTAAATTCTGTGGGAATCAGACTCCCACTTGACTTGAAATTTGTCCTTTTTAAACCCATTGAGCTCCTGTCTCAAGAAAAAACAAGAAAATTTGCCGGTCCCATTTGAATTTGACATGTACATTTGCCGGCCATGAAACGTGAGGTTACTAAAATCCGAGTGAAGACATTTTACATCCGAAATCATTTCCGGCAATTTTCACAGACATCCATTGTTCCGAAAACCAAACCACTCAGTTGAAATTTTGCGTACTCTCAAGTCGGATCTCGGTGGCGGCTGCCCGAAACCTACTTTATTCGCATCTCATCGGGAAAAGATGGGGAAGCAAGCAGCACAGAAGGTACTGCCATGTCGCGCCTGCAAATTCATTCTATAATTCTGAGTCCAGCCGGTAATTTGTACTCAAACTCCGGCAGCTCCATTTGGGAGTCGTGCCGTTCACCTGCAATGGGGAACAACACGTGCCAAAAGCATTCCAGAGATAAAACTACGACAGAAACTGGGTGCAGTAGACGTTATGCGCGCAACTGGTCGCCTAAGCCTAAGCCCGCGTCAAATTCTGGTGCCTGTTCTGTCTTGGCGGGGTCTGTCTCGCTACCAACGTGACGAAAGCACCTAGAGTGCGGAGGAGGTGTTGTATGGAGGAGTGAGTGGGATGCCCCTTACCGAGAAGAACAAGTGTTGCTGTCCTTCGTCGGAGAGATCTGCTACTGGAGCTGCGCAGCTCGTGAACGCAGGGAGTGATCGCGCGCGGAGAATTGATCCGAGGAGGAAGGGCGAACCAAGTTGATTCACTTTCTTAGTACCTTTCTTACTCATTTGTCCTGTTTTTTCCGGCTATTGTTGGAGCGAGAGTGTCTCAGCTCGACAGAAGGAATTTCATGGGGTTTTGTGAACTCTTGTAGCTTTTGAAAGTCGGTGGAGGAATTATGTTCCCTGGAGGAGTTGATGATCAGCGCTTGATTTTTCATACAACGCTAGAAATTCCTTTAAAGTAAGGTACTGTACTGGGACAACCATGGAATTATGCTGCACAAGTTTTATTTTCATAGCCTCCTCAGGAATTTCCAACTTTCGAGAAGTCATCCTGTATAGTGCTAGCATGACACACTGGAAATAGTCTGGATCTGTCTCCGTGTAGGCCTTTTTTGCTCGGGCGTCGAATTGGACGTTTGCTGAGAAATAGAGGCTCATTGGCGAGGTAGAGATATGTAGCATTAACGCATGCATTTCAGTTCGGGGAAGTAGTCTTTAAACGTCTATGGTTTGACTTAGGAAGTATAAAGTCAATCCGATCCTGTATTTTTTTGTGTTCAATGCGCAAGTATGCGTAACGAGTAGTGGACATCTTAATTAACTGAGCTGGAATAGGGTTTTAGATATCAAGACCTTGTGTGAAGGATTGATACTGACAAAATTTGGCTGTGTAATTACTTCAGGAGCAGAGTTTACGCTGAAACACGTCCATCTAGAGTAAGAGCTATTAAGAAGTTCCCTATCTTCTCTGCTCTCGACGTCGAATAGGGTGTGGAAAACTCCGCTCACTTGTGACTGAATCTGAAGGAGTAGCCAATTTAAATCTGGTAAAATGGGAGGAAATTCTTTATTTTCTGGGCTGCCTGCTCCTGCTCCTCTTCCCAATGCCCCCGTGGATCCCTCTTCGATAGGGCCAGAACCTTTAACTCCAGGGCCATCAATTCTCGCGTCTGCAGCTCCGCTCAAACGAGCTGCTGAAAAGTCCGGCAAGGAAGGTAATTGAAGGAGAGAGTAGAAGGCGGCTACGTCTTTCTGTCTTTTGTTATGTAAGAATATGATCTACGAGGTTACTTTGCTCTTATTTTTCCTTCACAACTGCTGGCTATTTTGGCTAATATTATACATATGGTGTTTGTATTGCAGGGGCTAAGCGAGTGCGCTTTCAGAGTAATGAAGTAGAGGCAAGTGAAGAGCAGCTTTTAGGAGCAATCAGCAAAATTGCTTCTCATATAAGTAATCCAACAAAGTTTTCGAAGGCTTCTAAACTTGCAATTCAGCTTCTGCAAGCAGGGATAAAGTCGTCTGATGTTGCAGATGCATTCTTTGAAATTTTGAGAGCCGCCATGGCTTCACCATCTCAGGCCGTTGATATGAAACTGTGGGCAGATTATCAGACTTTGTTCAAGGAGGTGCAAAAAAACCTCGAGGTATAGATCCAAATGTCCATCTTAGGTCATGCCCGCCGTTCCTGACCTCAAGTCCTGCAACCACACCGGCTTATTCTTATGGATTTGTTTCGAAAGTACAGAAGCAGGCTCCGATTTATAGCTGTTGATTCATCATTTCAGCAAGTCATATCAGAGCCATATTGTAATATTCATAATAATATTCTCTACTTTCCATGAAGGAAATTAGTTTACTTTTGGATTGATGCATATGGGTGCATATTGAGTTGCAGACATTTGATGTTATTCAGCAAGCCCAAATAGAAGTTTGGGAGTTGTGGGCAAATTTGGCTAACGAGTTTCGCACAGACGACACCTATGTGGTACGCAGTCCCTGCCCAGAGCTTGTTCATAGGTTCTGCTGTAGACTTGAGCAGTATTTGCCGTATTTCTAATGTCACTAACTATGACGTCGCAAGTTGAGTTTAGGGGTTAGGGTTTGTGTCGAGATTTGCAAATATGGCTGGTATGATCTGTTAACTCTGTGCTCGAATATGTATATTTTCTGGTTCCAGTTCTCGAAAGCTGCATCACGCGTGCGGCAGTCCATCGATTCCCTTCCGGAGGCCACAGAAGAAGATGAACTAGTACCCGAAGAGATTGACACAGGATCCGGGGACCAATCTGTGCCCGATGCATCAAGTAACAGAGGTGCTAATAGTTTGTCAATGAAATTAGACGATGGTAGAGAGAGCGAGTCTTGTGAGCCGGTTGTGGAGAGTGACCCCTTTGGCCTGAATGCGTTGTTGCCAAGGCCGTCCAAAAAGGAGGAAAGAGCGCGCAGAAAAAGGGACGTGGAAGCGGCCAGCAAGAAAGCTCAGGAGGATGCCGCGAGGATGCTAAGAGAACAACGGGAGGGTCTACTAGCTTGTCTGAAACTTGCGGCAGAACACTACAAACTACAGTGGTAAGGACAGTCAAATTTGCTGCTAGTGTTTGGTGCTAACGTCAACCTCTAAGGTCCCAAAAGTGTGAGCAGCCCCCTGAAGGAATATGCATGTTACTC
Source organism: Marchantia paleacea (assembly GCA_014180765.2). Taxonomy (NCBI): domain Eukaryota; kingdom Viridiplantae; phylum Streptophyta; class Marchantiopsida; order Marchantiales; family Marchantiaceae; genus Marchantia; species Marchantia paleacea. The sequence continues at coordinate 3,381,229 of MUAA02000008.1, read as the reverse complement.
CAAGGTAGCTTTTTCCACTCTTTCATTTTATGGAGGACGTTGTTTGATTCAAAAGTTACAGTTGATCCATCTACTTCCTGACAGTGTCGACGCGCAGGACTTATTGTGACAGACCGACACATCACTGTATGAGGCGTTTAGAGACTTCCAGCTGCTAGTTAGCTCCTGTACATCATTGACATGTATCTATGCGTGCTAGCACCGTTCAGCGCGGTGACTGTGGTCATCACGCGCGTTGATGATTCACAGGAAAATGCTAATGAGTACATTTTTTACGTAGCGCAGGGCTCAGACAATCATAGACATACTCGTTAAACACGCCTTTGACAAGCTGAGTAAGTTCACTGCTCCTCAACGGCAAGCAATAGAACAGCTATGGAGTTCCATCCGAGAACAACAATCACGACGAAAGCAAGGCAAGTCAACAAGCGGAAAACTCGATGTGACCCCCTTTGAGCGACTACAAAGCCAATACGCAAACGAGCGGATAAGTATTAGAAGGGCTGTTGGTTCTAGTGGTGAACGTTCCGCTGAACAATGGCTCGGTTAAGCTGCAAGGTATGAAGCCCGATGTTGCGTTGAGATAGCAAGTTTTGTGCCTTTCCTACCTTTATTGGTATCACTGTTCAAGCACAACTGAAGAATGGGACTAATGGATCATTTGTTATTTATGGTTGAATATTACTATGTGGGATGGATTCTGAGCTGATCGCTCCTTGTAAGTCTATCTCAAGATTCACACACGCACATTTTCCTCGCCTCAGTCATAATAACTTGTAATGACCTGTACAGCCTCACGAGAATCTTTGTCACAATCATTTTAGTGGGAGGTTCTTCAGGAAGTCAACTAGGACGAACTACACCTCTTTCCTTCTGCTGGTAATCAGAAGGGAAGATGTGTCAAGGGTGTTCTTACCGGACTTTCTGAAGATGCGTCTTTTGTTTGCTGTAGGTCTGTTTGTGGGGCATTCTAATTGGATCATCTGTGTGGACACTTTCATCAGCAGAAAACACTGGTGACTGACATCGGCTTTTTTCATCCTAGTCCTCATTTAATCAGTGCTTACAGGATCAAGTAACTGTGAATAACTCCACTTTTCGACCTTTCACATCATAGAAACAGAATCTAAAGATTGGGGTCCCTTCACTGTCTGCTTCAATACACCTTCATGTCGTGAGTACATTCACCGTCAAGAACAAGTATCAGCCAAACGGCAGAACTGTGTAGATTTCCGCTGAAGCATCTGCCTATCCAAGTTCCTGCTAACCGGTAAACGACTTGGCCTGTGCTCAGGATCTACAGATTCCATTTACGTTTGCAGCTGTAGCAAGAAGGGCTTGTAGAGCCTTTTTGTCTTATTCTTCGGTCATTTGACAACGATTATCATTTGTACATGGTATGGCATTCCTCTTCCTAGACAGGTGGCTGGCCTTCATGTTTTAGCTGTCAAATACTCATCCAGATACTCAGTTGGAAATGCCCCACAGAGTCGTTACCTAAATAACTCAAATAGAAGCACAGCCGCATGTTCTTTGTTTTATCTCAACTGTTACGTACTGGTCAGTTGACGTCACTTCTTTCTTATTTTTCATGATCTGATTTGAAGTACCGATAACTGTGTTTCATGCTCTTATTAGACAAGGCTTCTTACGTCCACCGAACCATGATCACATCCACACTAGCAGCTTCAATTCTCTACCAGCTTACCGCAGGCAGTGAAGAGTTTTGTGCAGATGGCGGCCAAATTCTTGCGGCCAGAATAGATATCATGGTTAGGCTTGAAGGGGTCAGATTCCACGCTTGCTTGTTCGTGGCTCATGAGATTGAAGTGGACAACAACATTACAGTCGCATGTAGAAGTCCTTTGAAAAAGCACATAACTTGTGGGATGAGGACCTCTTTCCAGTATGGCAGCTCAGTAATTTACTGATCAAGTCCTTATGTCAGTGGGTGCCGTGGAATTAGAGAATATGTAGGAACGAAACTGTAAATGCATGCGTTATGTTGAGGACACTAATTAGTTATACGTTTACTGGGTCAGTAAAAGCTGTGTAAGCGCGTAAAACCCTTTCTTTGGTTACATCTTCCAATATTGCGTGAAAGTCGATCTATGAAACTCTCGGGGTCATCAGTTTGTACAAGTGATGACTATTGTTCAGTGTACAATATTGTGTTTCAGGTTTTTAAATATGCGTCGTGCTCTTGTTTTCCCTTGAAGGCATGATGAAGGCTGGAGAGGTGTCTGATAACAAAACTCTTTCAATGATTTTTTAGAAGTCATGATGTAAAAATTTGTAGCATTATCATGAACTTTTGTTGACTCATCATTGTTTAAAAAATGGACCATCCTGAGGAAATATGTAATTTTGATAAAAAAATAGTTACATTGGTTAATAAATCAATTGTTTGATTATTGTTTAATCACATGTTTTTATATCTTTCCTCACAACATGATTAACTTTCACAAGCAACATCTTGTATCTCATACTAATATGTATCCATTAAATCTTACAAAATGCTTTAAAAAAACTTTCAGTAATTTGTAAGATTATGTCATTTTCTCAAACATTTCATATAAGTAAATTCTAATCTAAAAACTATTAAACACTCTATCCAAATAATACCCTTATACATTGTGAATACATGCATGACAAAAATATAAATGTCAATGAACAGCATCACGTTAACAAGGAGTATATCATATGGTTCATACATCGTGTCATATTGGATATGCATGGAATATTTTATGGAGTAGAGAGTTTTCATTGGTAATGTGAATTTTTTAGAAAACCTATTGTGATGCTATTGGGGTCTAGCCCCATCCTACCCCTTTGGTTTCATCCCTCTAAGAACTGATGGGGTCTTCCCATCCTTTATTACTTGGTGTTTCCTATTTTTTTATAAAACTCCACCTTCCTAATTTGTTCTTGATATGCATGAAAGAGTATTTTTTTCAACATATAGAACATAAACCAATGCACAATTTTGAGTTTGAGTTGTTGAGACAATATGGGTTAAACAATATCTCCATGCTTACCCTGTCATAAATCATGTAGCTGGAGCTCGTTGAAGTTGAAGCCTCTACAAACTGCACCCTAATTTAATGGCAAGTATGTTCAACCTAGACTCTCATTGATTGTGCAGGGTGACTATGGAACTTTTATGACTTAATGGGTGGAAGAATTCGGTGCTGATGATGCGGCTGAAATTGACGTTCATGGATCATGCATAAATATCTTTCTGATCTCTCATGAAGGATTCCAGCAAGGGTGCATGCAGACAAGACAGGTATAACTCCCAATAAGTGGATAAGTTATCTACTCGGTGCCCGCTTTATAAAGCTCGGGCAGTTTCCTGAGCAAGTTCTTTGAATTTGAAACGACTAAGAAGGATAGTGACGGAAATTGTTAGATTATGCAGGGGATAGAGAGTTGCAATAATTTCATTATCCTGCGAAATTTCGCACGGAATACTATTAGACAGGAGTCGTAGAAAACAACGAGATGTGAAGCCCCAGAAACAGGTGAAACTCGAATAGCCCCAGGATTTTTCACCCCTGCACAATGAAACCGAGGACCAGTAACAAGGACATTTTTTAAAAACTTGAGATAGTCGATGGGAACAAATCTCTGGCTGAGCTGGACACCTGAGGTTGATGAATTTCAATCCGGGATTTTCGAAGTAGCAAGTGCACTGTTTACTTAACAGAAAATCCAATGAAAAGAGTTGTGTACCAGAGTTTACCATAAAACTCCACTTCAAAGAACACCAATTTCATTAAGATAAAAATAAAGCTCGATTTAGCCTTCCCTGAAACTCCGGTTCAGTTAGAGAGCATCTCTACTGGTTGATGTTCCTCGCATGATTTTTTAGTAGAGGCACTGTTGCAGTTAACGGGTGAATGTCGATACAAGAAGAGTTTAGATGGAAGATTTGGTACTCTCAATCAGTTACAACCAACAAATGCTATTGAAGATGCAATGAGATAGGGACCAGTATCAAAGGAGAGTGCAAAATATTTTGATGCAATTTTTAACCTCAAGTGCAAGAGAATTTTACTCCATCATTTCATAGGTACTCTCAATCAGTTACAACCACCAAATGCTATTGAAGATGCAATGAGATAGGGACCAGTATCAAATGAGAGTACAAAATATTTTGATGCAATTTTTAACCTCAAGTGCAAGAGAATTTTACTCCATCATTTCATAATTTGTTGGAGAACTACAACAACATGAAACTGAAGAAAACGAAGAAATAAAAATAAAAAAAATGTTTAACAGTCATAATGTCAATGTATGTTTCATTTTGTTGTACAAGTTATCAATGAAAACATACATTGAATTTCACATTTTCTAGATTTACACCAAGAAAATACATCAATTGTAGTATTAAAAAACGTACAATTATATATTTCTGAAATAGATATAAATACATATTTTTGTTTCAATATAAACCTTATGTACTTTTTTTATAATTATATTGAAATAATTTTGTTACAATTTTAAATTTAATATATTTTTATATGACTAAAAGCAAAAAATAATTTATTCAAATAATCTTCATTTAAATAATAAAAATAATTATAGATACATTCATAATAATCACAGGTATGGAAAAAAAATTTGAAAATTGAAAGTATATTTTGTATGTTAACATTTTCTGTATTTTTATGTTAAAATAACTTTTTTATATAATTTTATTAAAAAATAAAAGCTTTGTATAATTATTTATATTTTGATTATTTTAAATTTTAAATTTTAAATCTTTTTCCAATAAATATGATGATATTATTTATAGATAAATATCATATCTTTGTTCTAGATTGGATTCAAGGTGTTCAAGAATAGAATACAGTTGAAAATACAATTGAAAATATGTTGTAATTTGTATGTAACTGTTAAAATATGTATGATTTTCAATGTGAAATTCAATTTGCACAAGTTGAAATACATTAAAAAGATAAAAGTTGCAAACAAAATGATTTTATGTTACATAATGACCAAGATTATCTTTTTGATAGTCTGATATTATCATTATGAAATTAAAATTGATAAAAAAATCAACTAATGATATGAAAATTATCTTGCATTTATGACAATTATGTATTGAATCAAAGTATTATCTTGATCAATCTTGATTTGATGAGGAATATATTATTAGACTAATGCAGCAAAATATGATCTTATCTTTAGAAACTTATTGGCAAAAATAACAAGTGATTTCCAAGTATAATATTTTATATTTAGTGATTAAATTTACCAGTAATCATAAAGTAATTACTTTTATTTTTATATATTTTATATTTCAAAAATTCACAAAGTATGTTGTTATACTAATTTTAAGACGTTAACAACATTTTGATTATTGTGATGATTATATAATTTTTTGTTGATAATTTTTTATATTTTATGTTGATAATTTTTGATCAAATAAATTTACCAATTGGTTTATGTAAACAAAAAATTAATATATAGAGAAAATTTTATTTTCTTTTAAAATGATCAAAAATAAATTTTTATGAAAAAAAATATATAATATTTATTTATTATTCAAATGAAAAATCATATATTTTAAATCATATTTATATTTTAATTTTTTATGGCATGTTCAAAAATATGTTGAGAAAAACTAATGAAAAAAATCATTATTCTTAATTTATTATTTTTTTTGAAATCATATTTTTTATCTATTGATAATTTAAAGTAGTAATAGATTATTATCTTGAAAATATGTATTATTAAGTTGGTTTGTTTCTAAAGTATGTATGAATTTTCATGTTTCTTTTGAAAGTATGTGTTTTAGATACATTAAGTTTAGATATTTTTTTATAAAACTTATTGATTTCAAGATTTATATTATGAAAATTTTATTTTATTTTATTCATACTTTAATAAATTGATATTCAAAAAAATAATTTTTTTAATCACTATTTATTCAAAAATAAAATAAAATATTTTTAAATAACAGTTAAATTTTATTCATTAATTTTTTGAGTACATTATTAGCTTAAGAGGTATAAAGTTGTGATTTTATTATAATTATTCTACTCAAGGTATAATTTATGAACTGATCGTTTGAAAATCATGCTTATTACGATAATTGTTATATATTTTTATTTTTAAAAATTCAGATAAATTAATCAATTATAATAAAATTAATTTTTATAATATATACATTTAATAAGATTTATTTTTTAAAAAATTATTTCTTACACAGAAAAGTTTTTTTCACTTGATTATTTAAAAAAAAATTTTAAAGTGTAATGTTGTGATTTTATTACACTTAATTTGTTCAAGTTAGATTGCATGAGATTGATACTCTGAAATTCATATTTTTGTATGATATTTTTAATAATTTTTTATATAATTTATTTGAAAAAAAAATAAATTTTATTAGATTGATTATTTTACATATATATATTATTGGTATAATTTTTCATCTAATATTTATAATTGACGATCTTGAAATTATAATCTTATCAAAAAAGTTACAAATCAAAATCATGTCCTTGATTTTAATCAATTTTTGTTTGTATTAGGTGATGATTATCTACAAGAGAAATACACATCACATAATATTCATATTTTTTTGAATATTTTGAAATGTAATGGATAATAAATAGAAATTAAATGTTACACTTACATTGATATTCTGTTCAATATATAATACATATTAACTTTATTGAATGAAAAATGAACCTGTCATTCAATTAAGATTTGAATGTGACAAGCAGTATATTATAATGTTTGTACTTCTCACCTACACATACTACAATTGGCATATATGTGAAATTGTTCAATTTATTATAAAATTTTTATTAAAATTTTTTGTACATGATTCAACTTGTAATGTATTTTTTACTTGCATCAACTTCCAATCTTTTTCAATTTGACATTTTGTAACGATGTAGCATATATGTTATTTATAATTTTATAATATGTATTTTTAAGGCTTCTTTGGTATGATTGATTCATCAAGATCACTAACCAAAGGTTTCTTATTTAAGCTTATAGTTTCTATTGATAATGTTTGAATATGAAATTGTTGGATATACAAGAAAAAATTTCTTCACATCATCTCAATAGGTACATTATCTTTTAAATTACACTATCGTGTTATTTTTTGATTGGGGATTGAAAAATAGATTTAGATTTTTGTTTTAATCTATATGGCTATACATACGTTTCATGTGGACTTTTAGTAATAAGATGAATGTCCACTTCTCAATGAATGATCTATGAGATTATGTGTTTATGTTACTTCATATTAGAGAATTTATTAAAAAGATCTAGTCATCAATGAAGGCAAAATAGAATTAAAACTATTTAGTTTATGACATGAGTTTCAACGAGCGAGTTGTGAAGGATGAGTGAGGGACATTTTTATACTATGGATCTTCCATTGAGCAATCCGTTTCAGATCAAGTGGTATGTCGTTAGATTATTTCGGAGTATGGATGATTTTTCAATTTGACAAGGAGTTTATATGGTAATGATGGATTTTTCATGCTGAATAGTTTTTCCGATGATCACGTATAACCTTGTTGTGTTCATCTTGACTTGATCGACTTCAAGATGAACCGTAATTTGTCAACTAGAGTTCTATTTGACACATGGGTTCAAATTTATTACTACTATGGGTTTATAAATAAACATCAAGAGTTTTAGCTCTTGATGAGTAGAGAACATTATTATAACCAAGTTTTAGCTTCTTTGTCCCTTTTTTGTTGTGTCTATTATTGTATATCAGTTCATGGTCTTTATGTTAACTTTGTAGTATATTTAATTTTCTCGTGTAAATCATTTTTAGTCACTCAACTCATGATATATGAGGAGATTAAGAATAGGTCAACCATATTCTACCTTCTGAACCATGATTGCACACTATTTACATGGTTGTATGACTAAAAGATAAATTCTTGCCAACCTATGATCTCTCATTAGAGGAGAGATGGACAAATGGATGAGTAGACAACTTGTCTTAACGTTTTAAGGATTTTGCTACACTTCATGATGATAATAGTCTACCAGAAATACTAGAAGCAACATTATTGAATGAGGTTTCAACGACTCAATAATACAATTTTACAAAGTTGAGATGAATTTGTCAGTCCATACATATGAGCTGTAAACTTTGAGGCACCTAGCAAGTTCATATGCATGCATGAGTTCATATTAATGAATTTCATATTATAAGTTATTCTTCTATTACACGTTTATTTCTTCTTCTTAACACAAACTTTATCATTATATTATTTAGAGTTGCATTTGTTCATGAAATTTATCCATATCATCTTAAAGTTGTAATATATTCTCTCATACATATGAACGGTGAAAAATTCACGTAAAAAATTTTTATTCTAGTAAAACACACGATATAGATCAAGATCAAATAGTTGAGGAGAGTGATTACAATTTCAAATGAAAAATCAATCAATTTCATGGCAAGATTCAAACTTATTGGATGAAGTGACCTCGTAAGTTAATATTTTGGGGTATGAATTTATCGTTTGTTTGCACGTGTGGGTATATACTTATTTCAGAAGTTCATAAACCTTTTAGATATACATTTGCAATGCTACAATTGGATACAATTCAAATGGCTTTACAATCTTTTGGTTGAATAGTTTATGTCACTTTGATAATATAGGATGTAGAGAATTTTCATTCATCTGTCCACGTTAGATCCTCTTCTTGCTCATTAAAGTTGTTTCAAATTTGTCTTATGGTAAGACTAGAAGTGATGACCAGCAGACCTTGAAGTGTGTCATGTGAAGATAGATGTAGGTTGCTTAAATTGATTTTTTCATACCTTTGATGGAAGATTTACTGGATATGAAGCTTTTTCAAATGAAACCTCACATCTAGTATCCGAGCACTAGAAGTTGAATGATTCTTAAACCTTGACTTAAACCATGTATCTACCGTAGTACTAGATAAGACCTCAAAAATCACAACAACTACTCTTGTGATAAATAAAAATACTCTTTCATATCCTAAACAAAAAATACTTACAAACCATAAATTTGGACATATAATTTTGAAAAATTTATTTTATATAAGTACAATTAGTTTGTAATCTATCTTGACCATATGTTACATTGGATGGTTAAGAATTTCAATCATTGTATATATTAAAATTAGATTTTTTTCACAAAAAGACGTCTTTGGCTTCAGCAATTTAAAAATTTACAAGGAGAAAATTATAAAATTGAAGAGTGGATATGATATTTTCCAACTGCAAAAATAAGATAATTGGCAGTAATTTTTTAAACCATGATATTATCATCATTGTCTAAAAAATTACTCCAAATTATTTATTAAAAATTTTGCATGTGAGATTTAAAAATTCTATTCAAAATATGAATATAATGAAAGCTTCTAAATTAATAATAAGATATTAAATATTACAAAATATTACAAATTTGATTTTTCAAAAAAATATTGAAAAAAGTATATAAACATAAAATTATATCTTTTGAGAAAACTAAATATAATATCAAATAATAAATTTTAAATCATAATTATAAAAAATATTTTTTAATTATTTATTATTTCATAAAATATAAATAAATCTTAATGTAAATGTTAATATAAGTATTAAATTGTAAAAATTTATTTTAACTTGATATAAATAAATAAATAATGCAATATTAAAAAAATTATTATATTTTTTAAATAATTAGATTTATATCTTTAAAAATAAAAAATTCATTATATTATATTTTTCAAAAATAAAATTTGAAAAAAAAGTAATTATTTTGATTGCTTATTTGATCAATTAAACATTTATTGAAATAAAAAAATATTATTTTTATTAGTGCATATTGAATACTTCATCATTTTTTATTTTTTACTTATACATCTATATTCAAAATTTCAAAATTTTTATTTGATAAATTTGATAAAATTATATAAAAAATGATAAGGTATTCAACAAGCACTAATAGAAAATATTTCTTTATTTCTTTATGTCTTTATTTAAATTTATGTAAAATATAATAATTCAAAAAAATCATTTATATTCATGAAAATAAATTTTTAATTTCTTAGTAAATATATTAAAATATAATTAAATACTATATAAGATCACTTTTTTTGAAATAACACAACAATCAACTCTTAAAAAATTGATTTTCATTATGAAATGATGAAAATTATTTACATTAATAACTAAAAATGAACTTTAAAAAAATTCAGTTCAATTATCAAAATAAATTAAAAACATAAAATGATTTTTGTACGTAAAACTCCTCCAATTGAGTTGAAATTTCAATCAAACATAAGTTCAACTTGTAAACCATATTATAACCTAATATGATCCCTCAAAACCTTCTTAGGTTTCTAAAAAAACTCTCAAATACACTCTAGGGACTGAATTTTACTCTCCAATTTCAAATCACTAGAATAGATTGACAATCCATTCAATAGCCCATCTCATAGCTCTTTCCATGAACTTTTCAAATTCATGAATGGATTTCAAAAAGTCTTCTAAAACTTGTCAAAACCTTGAAGTATTTTATCAAAGTACCCTCATTGGTCTAAACTTCATATCAAATGAGAATAAAGAGTTACTTTTAGTACCTCTTGTGTGATCAAAATAACTACATACTAACTTAGAGCTTTAGAACTAATCTAAATACAGTACTTAACCATAAAATAAATAATATAAGTTGTCATTACTAAAACTGATGAAGTATAAACAAAACTACAAATAGAACCGGATAGTTTATTATTTGAGAATAATGCTCCTTGATCTTAGTCATAATTATGTTTAATTAGTTATGATTAAGTTTGAGGAAAATATAGAGTAGCTCCTAATGAAGTAGATGAGAATAACTATTTTGTTATTTAGTAAGAATCAAGGAACATATTTTATCACATGGCTATCTTGACTTTCCGTGATTTTGAATAGTTTTTATTGGTTTGACTTGGTGATGACCCTTAAATTTGGGGCCGAGATTGACTTGGTATAACAAAGTCAATTGGAGGGTTGTTGGACTTTTAAAACATCCAAGTGGATCAATCGCATGTTTTCATGTATACTTTCACATTGGGGTTTGTGATCTTCATCTTGATTAAACTTGGTAAGAGAAAGTTATATCATGGTTATTTTTAATTACTAGAATAAAATTTTTAGTATAAATGTTTCGAAGAAGCCTTTGATCAACAATAAAGAATCACTATTTTTCCTATTATTTCAGATATTATTTGAAGAGGGATACATGGAGTTGACAATACCTTGAAAGGTCAACTAAATGTAAGAATTAACATGAAGTTTATATGTCAATCTCATTCAAAGAAATTGCCTTTTGAGTTCAATTCAATTGAGACACCAAACATATCATAAAACTTTGACTTGAATCTTGAATATCAAACCATTGCTTGCAATGTCCAAGATGAAATCTCTAAGTAAAGGATATTATCCTTATTTTTCACAAGATGGGAAGGGAGGATTTCATTGTTTCTAAAGTTGAAAAAATCCTCAAGATGATAAGGATGTGGTTTTGTTGTTAAGCATTTTAAAGTATGTTTTGACTACTAATCTTTATACAGTCTTCATTAACCTCAATAAATACAAATCTTGTCATGATTCAAATGTGAAGGATTGTGCTTTTGCCAAATGTCAATTTGACAAAGACACACTAGAGAATTAACATAAAGGTTTAACGAAAATTTGATAGGATGAGACTTTTATTGCGACTTATGAATTTGGAGATCAACATTGGTACCCAAGTCAAAAACAAGTGAAAGACACTAAAAATCCAAAGCTTATAGTTCAAATTTACTCTTTGTACATATTATATGATGGGAAGATAAATCGTTTTCTTTTTTTTAACTCTTTCTTAACTCCAAAAACTTGGATTTCTGAGACTTCCAAGAGTAGCGAAGGGAAACAATTGATGATGATGGATCAAGCAAAGCAAACAAAACGAGAATATGGTGCAAGTTTTGAATCCACAAGAGGACTTCATATCGGAAGAGGAATTTCAATTAGAAAGATCTCCTCCATTTTGGCCAAGGAGAGGAAGAAGGAGAATGAGCTTGAGTGGATACCCGCTGCTTTGAAAGGAATAATATGGAAAAGGGTAGATTTGATAAGAACAGAAGTCTTATCAATAAAATAAACAGGGAGCAACGAGTCAAACCAAACTAAGATGGTTGTTAATAAGAATCTAAAGCAAAAGCCTAAGCAATCAAAGGAATTTATGAGTGATACCCTAAGACTTCTTCAAACCGCTAGAGTAATTCCGACTATAAAATCATATACTCCAAAGAAAAATGAGGATATAGAGAGAATATATTTAAACAACAACAAGGTTGATGCAAACCTAGATGAAATTATAGTAGAATTCAAGAAAGTAGGTAAGCAAATAGAAAGGCTATTGGATCTCAAGTCCACAATAATAGGAGATAAATTGTTTGATGGAAGAAAAAATGACATTATGGGGTTGCATTTCTCAATCCCAAAAACTATCACAATCAACAACATGATGACCTATCAAGAAAAGAATTAAAAATGGTTACCATATAGAATCAATACATTATTTGACTTGGAAGTTAGTTTGTTGAATATTTTTCCGTCAAACTTCACAATGGATTGGTTATTCTTGCTTATTATATTTATTTGTACTATGTTATTACCATAAATCTGTCTTATAAGTACAACCATGATTTTTTTTTTAAATAAAAAATTATGGTTGTGAATCTAGTATTTTATTTTTTTCACTTAATACACGTATTTTTTTATGCAATTTCAACATTAATGCTAAAAAACTTTGGGAAAAGATTTCAAAAAAAGATAGAGGCTGAATCATTTTTGATGACATCTTGTATTCAATGGGACAAATTTTAATTTTAGGGATTAAAGAAGCAACCAATTTTTCCATCATTAGATCAACGAGATGATGATTTGATGAACAAAAGTGATGAAATTAATGAGAATGGTCAAGCAAAAATAAATGATCAAAAAAAATTTTATACAAGCTTCATCATCAAAATCAGGTACTTAAATCATAGTTATGGTACAATTGCAGTAAACAATTTAATGTTTCTCATTTTGATGATATTGAGAATATTCCACTATAAGTTCATCAAATGCAAGTGATAAAATTTTAATTTTTTATCCTCTAAATGCATATTTTCATTCAATTTATTTTTTTTGCAACTTAATTCTGACATTCAATATCCTTAGAATATTTTTTATGCATTATATGTTAGAAGGACTTCTACATGCCTTATTTTTAATCTCTCGGAAAATTTTTTATTTTTTATTTTACCTTACTTTTCTTTTGAATGATTTCTTCAATCACACATCTAATACTCTTCTTTAAGTATTTAATTAAATAAAAAAATTAGATAGTGATGCATGTTTCATTTTATTGTTTAGTACAACCTATGAGGTGTAAATAGGAGATCTTATGGAAAAAGTTGGAGGAAAAATTATTCATTGCAAAAATATTCATATGGAAAGATCATTACATTGTGATTATTTTGTATCATCAATGTTGAAACAAGTGATGCATGTCTAATTTTTATTTTTTTTAATTTGATTTATCTTACTATTTTCCTTTAATCATCCTCTATGTGTGTTTATAATTTTTTAGAAAAAAATATGTATCTTTTACTTCTATCATTTTCTTCTTGTCAAGTCATAATTGTTCAATGCATACTTTCAAGGGTGTCATGTTAATCTATCAAATTTATATGTATCTTTAAGTCTCTCTTCTGATGAATTCAACATCAATATCACGTCAATTGCAAGGTTGATTGTAGAGTTGGGAGAAGGTTCAAATTTCAATCATATAAGCATCAATTATCAAGCAAAAAAATATAAATCAAGTTAAAAAAATGATTTTTGATAAAATTATTTCATAATATTAAATTACTTAGTTATATTTTTTAGTGAAAATATATTTTATTTAGATTTTGAACTTAATTGATTATTTACATCTAATCTTATTGAATTGATTTTTAAATGAAGGAGTTGAGTTATTTAATTTAGATCATATTCATAAAGTGATTGTTGTGTTAATTTTGAAGTCAAAAACTTCAATCAAGTAGGTTTTAGTATTGAAAACTTTATCCACAATACAAACAAACAACATTGTATAAACAATAACCATTTGTTAACTAAACAAAATCTCTATTGGTGATAAAATAAAAATGATAGTATTATAGTTATTTCAACAATAGCTTTTAAGACTTGTAGAAAGATCAAATAATTTGCAGATAGAAAGTCATAATGTGCAGACTTTTAATTACGTATATAAATTATATATTTTTTGAAATGATATTTTATTTCATATGATGCAAAATTGTTTTAAATTCAAAATTTGTATGATGCGATGGTTATACTAAATTATAATGTTTAAAAATATATCAAAATTCTCAAGCTAAATTTCAATAACATGTTCAATGGTTAAAAAAATATAAGATTTATACTTGGTTATGGAGGACCAGGTTACTATGGGAGATGTGGTGCTTACTGATGCTACACATGACATAGTTTTAAAGAGGATGATACCTATACTATGGATGGGGAGCGAATGGAGTGGCATCAGTCAAGGTCTCCAAGTATAATGGTATTAAGAGAGGTTACTCTAACTTTGGAGTTATATGTACCTATGGACATTGATTTCGATAAGTTTGTGATGGAGTGTGCGAGAGCCTACCATACTAGAAAACATGGGGTGTCACTCTCTTTATATTATTGTATAATCTATTTTTGATAACGTTTCCATTGCTCATAGAACACTAGCTGGTGCAATCTATAGGAGAGTAATTGCGTTAGATGATGCTACTTAGGATCCTCATGTTGTTTGTAGACTGTTTAACCTAGATAGTTAGAATATCTTACGTGCAATATAACATATTTCCCATTGTGATGCTATTGGGGCCTAGCTCCATGTTACCGTTGTGGTTTCATACTTGATGGGGACTTCCCCTACTTTCTGTTATTTTACTTTGTCTTCTCGTGGATGTCTAAGGGCAAATGTTGTGCTCTCAACGCTAGCTGTAACAATGGCGATGCTTATTTGGCAAGAACCGATAATCATCAATCCTAGACTTTCTGAACACAAAAAATGGTCCTTGCTTGTCACCTTGTACATCAATTTGCCATGCTTATACGGTACCCATATTTGCAATACTGCCAAACGATCACTTTTTGTATCGATCTCCATAGTGCAGTAAAGCTTCAAGTCATCCAATTTCAGTCTCTCTATCTCTGGTGAAATTCGTAATATAGTTTCTTGCTTTTGTGATGAAGATTCAGGCGCGATGGCAAGATACTCGAACAATCCAGAGAAAACTGGAATTCTTCCGAAGTTTTTAAAGTTGCATCCAAGTGAATTCTCTTGGCTCTTCGAATCAGCTGAGAGTAATCCAACACCATCTATGCCACGGTGTTGGATTGTTGAATGATTTGCCCAAGCATCCGCTGGAATATTGGATTCAAACTCCCCCAGTCGGGAATCAAATCTCATCAAAGTTGCCATCTTCATTGTCTAAATTATCAAACCAATAGTGGGACTGTCTCTTAGAAGTCACTCGAAATTTTGACTAAAATGTTTCCTCGATGTGTCGTTAGTATTATCACCTCACTCGCTCCCGTTTCCGCTCTCTTCTTGCTTTCTCCCACACTGATTTCGGACAATGAGGACTCCACTTGCATTTGCCCTCCTCGTTGGACCTCCACTTGAGCCCGGTAGATCGATGAAGACACTGAAGGCAGTTATGTGTGCACTTTCACAATATACAGTGTGATATCTGCGGTAGGTCCATACTTCTGAACACCAACAAACTGTGGTTCATCAATTTGTCGAACACGGAAATTCACGCACTGTCACTCACTGTTAGTGATTTAAGATTGACACACAGTTCACACATAGTACTTTCTTAAAATACAGTCACTCCTTACCAAATTCACACTAAACCAGTTTAGTAGCTTTCAAATAACAAGGTTCACTTGCTCAAACTCCGTCATCTGATCTTGCAAAAAATATTCATTCTATCCCCAGTACTTTCCGGGTACAATAACAATGTGACTGTTGGTAGCCCGTCACTGCCTTCGAACCTGGGAAGTGCTCTTACTAAGAAATTTTGAAGTTTAAGGTACTGCTGAGCATCAGGGTCCCAAATACGGTCCAAGGAAACCTTTTTCTGATAATTGACTATTAAACCCTGTTACCATAAGTGGATCTTTCTACTGACTGGAGTGGGCCTTGAGCTGAATTTGCATTATGCGGTATGTCTCCCATGCCCATGGGAGACAATATGCATATCTCTGAATCTCTCGCTTGATCCCGACTGCGTGGCCTTCGTCTTTCTGTGTCGGGCAGGTTTCACGGTGACTAGCAACAAGAGAATGGGACACAGAGCGTCTCGTTGTAGATCAGAAGTCCTTTCCATTTCTGGAACAACATGTGAGCTGTTGGAAACATCTCACCTCTAGAAACTGACGAAGGATTTGAGATGTAACAAGTAGGCTAAATCATAAAACATAGTCACGTATTGTACGTCAACAGCTCCGCCGAAGAATGCAACAAACGAGGTCAACCCAAACGGGGCCATGAGTCGCCTGCTGAAACCTTGTCCAGAATGTAGATATTTCACGAGGAACATAACACAACGGAACCAAGGGTTTCTTATGATTATGGGAGCTGAAATTGGCACTCCAGTAGTCAACAGGCTTATCAACAGCAGATTCGTCGAAGGAATCTGCTGTATTCCAAGTCTGTTCAGGTACAATAGTTACTCCTCAAGGATGGTGACCGTGCACTGAGCTACAGCGAAGTCAGACTACGACAGCCTGTCGAACTTCGCGTTTTGACGAGCCACGCGGAGGCAGCAGCCGACATGACTTGCATCTGAAGTTCTCCCAGTACAAGACATGACGGAGAGAAAGAAGATGAGGCCGGCTCCGCGTCATGCAGCTCTGCAACTCGAAGAATGAACGGTACAGACTCTGAGCAACACGTGATCTACCTGTGAACACGACAATTGCGTCCCAGTGTGAGTTGCGTTGTACGCTCCTCTAGAGGGCTGGCTCCTCGCTAAGCGAATGCTAAGGCGGATCATGCCAACAGGCGAAGCCTTTTTGCATTCTCAAGTGGGCAGGTTTCCTAGCTAGCATTGCGGCAGTGGCCGGCCTCAGATGGCATAGTCGGCTCAGTGGAAGGAAGGTGATCCACGGGAACATAGTAAACAAATTGTATTTAGGAATGCGGTTAAGCGGTTCCATCATAATCTTTCACTCCATCTCCTCTTCCGAATCATCTCTTGAGAATATCGCCATCCTTCCTTATCTCATTCTCTCCTCGCACGATAGTCCAACATTTCTCTTCCCCTCGCTTCCCCTCTCACAACCTCCGTGTCCATCTTCGTCACGCACCTCCAGTCTACCTAAGCCTCTCTCAGAATTCTTCAGTGACTTCCTCCTCAGAGTCTGTAGTACCAAGTGGTCCAGTTGCATTCTTCTCATCTCTTTGCGTCATCCACTGCTTTAACGTTATACAGGTCTTGCCTTTTAGACTCCCGTGTTTTGATTTGCTACTCTCTGGCAGTTTGTATCACAGTCAAAGAACGTCCTTCGATCCTGAGCACTTCAGCGTTTCAATATAGACACTCCGAGGAGTGTCTATATTGGCCTCTTAATTTAATTTGTCGACTAACTTGAACGAGTCTTGTACAGACTTCCTTGTGAGAACATTGCTTATATTCAAAGATGTATGTTCTGCACTATCCCAGTTTGAATACTGCGTAATATTCTTTCTACTACTCCTTTCGTAAATCTCTTACATATACATGTTTATGAACAACGTCTTAGACGCGGCAAATATCTGTGTTTAAAACCTGTAGAATCATTTATTGCATCTAATTGTTCCTTTATCAGACTTTGTTTTCTCGAGACTTCCTTCCAGTTGCAGCATTACCGTTTCGGGTTGCACCTGCTGCAAATGGCTGCATCTCTGGCAGTGTCACCCTGCTTTGCTCGTCTTCCTACTCAGTCGTCGTCATCGGAAGCATTTTCCGGGCTATCTTCTTCAGCAGCCCGCTCTAACACAGCCTGCCCACGAGCGTTTCGAATGTCGGCCTCGACGATCTGGTCCAGAGAGAACCCGATAGCACTGCGGGCATGTGCACCCATGAGAAAGTCTGTGCTGGCGAAATGCGCATCGACGTCTGCTGTTTTTGAACAAGCTGAGAGTATCCCCAGTCTGTACAACTTGCTGGGTCTGGATCATGACGTGACCCTGCCAGAAATAAAGACTGCCTATCGGCAAATGGCTCGACAGTATCATCCGGACGTGTGCCCTCGTGAGAAGGTCGAAGAGTGCACTCGAAAGTTTTTAGAAGTTCAGCATGCTTACGATACCTTATCTGATCCCGAGAAGCGAGCGGAATATGACTATGAAATCTCATGCACTCATCTCAGCGCCAGTCATAGTTGGAGATTCCAATGCCGCAAAGCCAGCAGAAGGACCATGAGCAGAGATCACGACTGCTGGAGGTCCAAGTGGGAGCAGCAGCTTGAAAACCTTCTGCACAAGGATGCAACCGACCATGTTTCTCAATCTTGGGGTGCGCGCATGCGAAGGTGTCATAGTCAGAAGTAAATGATTGTCTCACATTTTTTTTTTCAGCTTCAAGTACATCACCATTCTGGAGGTAGGCGTGATGACGGAATTGTAACTACTCCACAGAGCTCATTATTTGGGTACAAACAAATTGTAGCGGATTGTACCTGCAACCGTAGTCCATTCTTTGGCTGCAATTTCCAAGCAGCTGGAAGGTCTTCGGAAGTCGACCATTACATCCACTTCCATCACTTTCGTTACATTCTTTCAGCTTCTTACCTCGGATTGCATACCATGCTTAGGTCCATACCGAGTACAAGTACGAGAAGATGCTCAAAAATTTTGATTTAGCTTAAAACGTAGTTCTCAACTTCCTACATTGGGCAGCTCCTTCATGCGAATTGTACATTTCTCCAGGAGTCTTCTTTAGTGTTTCTCCTCATCTGTCCGCTTTACTTAGATTTTGACCAAACTTTGTAAATACAAGCTGTTCCTTACAGGACTTAGGGTGTCCCTATTCCTTCCAGAAATTTCTGAAAGGACGAGATTATCAATCACTTACTCTCTGAGAATGGGCTGGTGCTATGAATGTCACCGGTACTGTCTTATTGGTTAGACTAGGGACATGTGCACAAATTTCCTCGACGTCCATTTAATTCTAACACTGTCACTTTCAAATAAATATGGTAGATGTTTTGGCCTGTCTGTTTACGATCCGAGCCGTGTCAAGTCAGGAATTTTTCATTCCATCAGTTTTTTCCGTGTCGTTTCCGTCGATTTGTTTCAATCAGAGAGGAGATTGTTTGAATGCCTGTTGCTACAGGTAACAATGGTAACTAGGGACCACACACCATGGTCAATGGTCAGCCTCAGGAATAGTTTCACTGGAGCGTTACATCGAAAGCTGACAATTTAGTCATGACTGTTATTCTAGTGCATGAAAGGACATCGCCTGCCACGTAAAGCTCGAAACACAAAGTATCTGGAAGACTCACTATTATCCCATCTAAGTAATCAATGTGCTGTTGAAGGAAAACCCGTATAGAAACCGGCTTACACCTGCAGATCTATACTTAGTCTGGGAGGTTATTGCCTAATATGATATACAATGTCTTTGTTCCCACAAGTATCAAGTGGTTTGGTAGTGCCGTGTCAAAGATGAATGTCTTGGAGAAAGCTTGATTGTCTCGGTACGAAGAACAAGTTGTACCACTCGCACTGTGAGTAGGCATCACAATCTGATGAAGGTTGTCAGTTACTGATTACATCTCATACTAAAGATGCTGATCCAAATCAGTCCTGTTAGATGCGTTGTTGTTTCATTCAACGTTGCAACAGCTAAGAGCTTTTTGCTTCTAATCAACACCCTCCGTCCAGCCTTCGATTAAAGTGTGGGTTGGCGTCAAACTAAACTCGTTGAATCCTTCCCAAGGCCGGAGAGGAGGATGTTATGTTGATCCGCAGCTCAAGAAAATAACGAGGAGTTAAGATTTCATTCCAAGAGGATTGAATGCTCAAGGATTAGATTGTCACAACCCCAATATATAAATGAATATAATTATGAAAGAATTGGTCATAATATTATAAATTTTCAAACTAGAGTACTAGTCAAAGGAGCTAAATCATCCTATTGGTGTCCCCTCAACAACCTTGAAGGTGGAGATGAAGCGATTGACCACAATGCAAGAAATAATGAATATCAATAACCTTATCTTAGAACCTTACAAGTTTGATAAAAATAAGACAGTGAAAGAAACAACCACATGAGGTAAATGATTTGAGAAAGAATTAAACATGTTTAATTGTGATGGATAGCAAGATAAGAGTGAAAATGAGATTGAACTAACATCTACAAAACACTTCATATCTAGTTCTATTGTTATAAATTTGGGATTGGCTTTAGAGAAAGATAAGATGAAGAAGTAGAATTGCCAAATGGTCAAACTGAGAGCATTGAGAGTATTTCTAAATAAGTGGAATTAAAGGTTGGGCAATGCAAGAAATCATTGGAGTAGAGAGTTATCTAATTAGCTCGCTACAATAGTATTTTGGATATGTCTTGGATGGATTTTGACTTAAATGATATGATTAAGATAGACCAACAAAATTTTCTATGGATGCGTTAGGTGTGGTGATTAGAGGAGTGTTACATCGAGCATGGGAAGATGGATGATAGCCAATTTCTTACTTCTTAAGAAAGTTTTTACCGGTGGAATAAAATTACTATATCATAAAACCATAGGAGTTAGCCATTATGTTTGCTCCCAAACATTGAAAGAACTATCTTAGAGATAATGAGTTTGTGGTTGAGACATATCACAAACCTTTAGCTTAATTATAAACTCACAAGTATCTTTCAAAATATGAAGATTATGTAATATATGGAAGTCAAGAACCAGCTTGTCAATGTATTCACATGGATGTCATACATTAATCACATCAAAGAGGTCAAAATTGGCTCTGAATGGTGGGAGAACCTAAACTAAGTGACAAAGGAGGATGAGGAGATTGCATGAATCCTTTGAGAGGGTAAAACACAATTGGAACCTGGATTTATTTTCCATAAGGGAAAGAGTTAGATACTGTCGGATGTAGAGGTACATGATTCAGCTATGGGTGATCATGGAGGAGTGCATAAGACCACCAAACTATCATATATTTTCACCTCAATTTCACTTCTTGGATCTTCATAAAACTTTATAACGTAAGTTCTTCACCTACAAACAAGTACTATGAAAATTTCAAGCTCATGCATGTAATCTATATCGGTGAAATATTGTTTCTTGTAATGTTATTATAGTCATTAATCATCTCTTACCCCGGTACTTCTTGAGCATCATTAGTTTTTTCCATCATATGAATTCATATAATAATCTATAGAAATGTATTATCACTCTTAAAATATCTTTTGGAAAAATTTAAGTCAAACTGTCCATTCAACCTGTCAATTTTCTGAGTTTGATGGCAACATGTGATTTTTTCAATTTATTCTTCCAACAACAAGCTTTTAACACCTCATAATTAATTTATTCCAACTCCAAAATAAGACAAATATCATGAAATTTGTCTTAAACTTCATTTTTTTGTCAAGAATTTTTCTTTGATACCACATGATTGTCAAAAATTCCATTGTCAATATCAATTTTATAATTTTTTATCTCTATGCTTACTTTTTCTTTACTCTAATACTAAAAATTCTAAAGTCAACCTTTTGTCCCATAACTTATCATATCCCTTTGAGAAGTATCAAGGCTTAAGCAAATAAAACCTTGCATATCTTTTTCATGTGTTTTTTATATAATTTGTATATAATGAATGCATGATATCACTATGGGTGCATCCATTGCTAACTCTAAGAGTTTCTTATTTAGAACCTCCTTAGCATTCCAATGTGACATTATTGTATTACCTTGGTAACTATATCGACAATATATTTTCAACATGAACTAGAAACCAAAACACAAGGTGTCAAAGACATTGCAAGGTGTTAATACAAAAGTAATTTAAAACCTAGCATAATTACATGCACTCACTTAGTCTACATGTCTACAAATTTTATCTCATTAAGGATAAACATATATACTATGACTATTTTGCAAGTCCAACATCACTATAGACAACACACAAGAGCATTAAAACTCCAAACAACAAAACACCAATACAAACAAATACAAACAATCATGGTGCACAAACAAAAAATCAAGATGGAGGTATATTGATCACAAGAAGCACAAACAATCATCCTTCATGTTAAAAATATCAATGAAAGTAATGAATTCAACCTAGTTTCATTTAGCCTAAGAATATCAACAAAAAATACTAAACTCTATTTTGGAGATATTTTACTATCCAAATTGATGATTAAATGTTGTCAATTTTATGAGAACTCATAGTTTTTACCACAAAATCAAATTAAAGTTCTTGAGGACATCTTTTTACTCTCTAAATGTCCATAAAAGACTATGATCATGAGCATAAGATAAAACAAAGATTATAGTTGAATAAAACCTAACTTGAGCTTCAAAGTTTTTAAGGCACTTATGTTCCACTATAGTCTTATGTTTTTAAGGCATCATTTCAAAAATTATCATTTTTTGAGAACCCTTATTTGAAATTTATCCATGAGTCCTAAATCTTCTAACATTGATATAAGTTATAATTGTATATTTATTGCAAACAGAGCTAATTGCTAGGACTCATAATAATGATATTAATTATAATAATATATCTAATGCAAACATATCTAACTGCATTACGGGATGTACGGATTGTATATGCTACTACTTGCATACATCTGTCTAACTAAGAATGTTACTACATAAGTCAAATATAAAACTCTAAAGAATCTTGATAAATGTCACATATGCAGGTTGAAATTGTTAGTCCATTTAGCACTTTACAATCACTTTCCACTTCTAGATTTATGTAATTCGAATTAAAAATCTTTTTATTTTATTTTTTATTTTACATAAGATGCTTCATAGTGAGGTTACATGTCTTTTTTTTTATTATTTTTGCTGATTCTATTTGTTACATTTAATTTGTAACAAATATCATAGATATTGTGTAAATTTTTTATTCAATGTTGATGAGTTTGTTTATTGAAATAGAGTTGCTTTTATCTTTCAAAATGACTTAAAAAAATTTTGGATTTAAATTGATAAAAATACACCAAAAAATCTTGTATGAAAGAAGTGAAAAATTCATCATATTACATAATAATTATTTTCTAAAAAATGTTAGCTATTGTTTCAAATCAAACTGGTTTGTGCCATTAATTAAAAACATATCATACAATATATATTTTTTACTAATATTTTAAAGGAAATAGATCCAATCCAATATGTGTTAATAGACAAAGAGTATAAATGTGGATAATATGAACATGAAGGAGGTTTCATTACTTTGATGTAGCCGGATTTGTTAGAGTCACAACTAATGGGCATGAAAATTGTCAAATGCCACATCGTTAATGACAAAGGTGAATTCGAACTAGATTAGATTCCGGTTATGATTGATCTGAAGAGGTGATCCACATCTATTGTAGAAAATTCATCATTTTTAAACCTTTCCTTACAAGCTAGAAACTAAGTCCAACATCCAATTTGATGACATGGTATTTGTCAAGGGTAGTGAACATGATGGGCATGAAATTTCATATTGATGCTTCAAAAATTAGTTGCTAGCTCTAAATTTCAATTCACAATGGATTCATCAGTAATGCAGAACAGAGAGAGGCATGGAGTTTCACCGTTTACCACGTTATCATTGTACGGTATTGTCGTTCATCTTGTCGGTATACCACTTTAGCTAATATACAATTTGAGAACATGTTAGGGGCATCTATCTCTATAACTCACACAAATTTCACCAGTCCTACACCTAATGACTTAAGACAATGGGGAGGCACAGTTAAGACAACAGTCGATGTAGATGTCATTGTGACAAATTGATCATAAATGTAGATATTACCGAGCAAGGAGACTTTACTGTAAACTATGAGCAATATTTATTCTCAAAGAATTAGTGCAGTCTTAGTTGGATAATTGTAAGGTTTGGTGGTACCACATAGAAAGAAGTATAAATGAGTTTAAACAAAATTCCACTTGGTGTAATGAAGATTTCATGGTACATATGTTCCGTGTGTGGAAAGATTGCACGGATACACATAGACAGTTTGCACGATGAGGGCTGTTTATGGATCACGCTCATGAGTAAAAGTATAAACATAACATTAGAGTTAGAGCAGGATTCTACAAAACTCCCCTCGGTGTAACGAAGATTTCGTGCTGCATTTTATCCAAACATAGCATTGGACTGTAGCACTATCAGATTATGGACATGAGTAAAATTGAAGTAAATCTACAATATTTTGTAAAAAATACAAAAATCTTGCTGCATCTAAATTATTCAGCGCCTATTTGTACATTAAAAATGCAAGCAGTGGACTTTTCACCTGTTTATGCCTTTGATATGTGTAATAGCCACACCTACTACTACGGTAGCCTTAGCTTGCACTTGTCCACAAACTGCGGTATACATTCTACTGCTCGTACCGTTTGGTGGACTCTTACCTTGTGATACAGAAAAATATATGAATTAACCAATATCGATACATCTCAAGGGACATAAATCTATTGTATCAATAGTTTCAACAGGTCCCTCAAGCTCTTTACCCGGACTAGCTAGGATAAATGATGCATCTCACAACTGATTTAAGGAAAAAGGTATATTTGTTAGAAAAGTCTTCGCATATATCGTATCCGCTTGCTCCTTCGAGGTCTTGACAAATTCCGAGCTATAAACGTCTTTTATGTTCTTGGTATCATCATAGTCACTCACGTAAGTCTTTCACAATTTGACCTTGTTCATTGCTGTTAGAAACGTTTCTTCTGTTCCTTTAATTCCTTCCTTCCGTTCTTCGCCAGGTTTCGGAACGGGAAAGACAAAACCATCTCGATGCCTGATCTTTTAACAATGATATCTCCACCTTTTATCACAGGGTTTTTCGAAATTGCCCGCAATGATTCATGAAAGTCACTTACAGAATATTTCACGGGTTACGGTAAGAAGAGTTAAAGGATTGGCAAAAGGTACCTGGTACCTTTGATGAGAAACATAGAGTAAAAGTTTGTCTTCCCGTTCCAAGTTTCAAATAGTGATACAAGTTCTTCTTGTTTCAGACTTTATTAATGAGAAACTTTTCTAGTCCATTTCCCTTATAAAGTTTTTGATGTCCCTTTGTGAGTAGACCATAAAACGTTTATGGCTTTAGGGAAAAGTCTTACTGGATTTACCCCATTCAGCTCAAAGTTTACACGTATCTATTTGAAACTCCCCGATCAATGTCTACAATTTCTACAATTTTCTCTACAATCACACCCAGCCCTCTTCTCACTTATGGGAAGATTGTTAATAAAAGGAGGAAGAAAACTACAAAAAGTCATTTCTTCGAATGATTTAGGTCAAAGACACCAGGTTACAACTTGTAGGCATACAGAATATTTCCAGCAAAGGTTTCACAAAGTGAGAATGGGACCAAAATCGAGTAATATAGCAAAAAGGATGGGAAGATCCCATCAAGTCGTACACGTATGAACAAGAGGGGGTAGGATAGGGCTATGTCCCAATAACATCACAATGGAAAATATGTCTTATTGCACCTAAGATATCAAAAAGTCTACATACTACTCGAGCATCAAAAAAAGCATGATCTAACGTGATTGCTCTCTTATGGATTGCACCATCCAGTAATCTTTATAAAAAAATGGATACATGTTGTCTAAAATAGGCTACACAATATGATAAAAAAATCGATACCCTTTGTTGTCTAGTATGATAAGCTCTCATGCACTCTCTCACGAACGTGTTGAAATTGGGATCCATAGATCCATATAACTCCAAGGCTAGAGAAACAAAGACCTTTCTTCATATCTCTATACTTGGAGACCTTTCTTGCCGCTCCAATCGCCACCCATCCAGGAGGATGGTTAATCAACCCCTTTAAAATTATGTTACATGTAGGATATGTAACCACAAAGCCCGTAATAATAATCTGGTCCTCCCGAATCAAATATAGATCTGTCTTAACTCAAATGGACTGCAAGACATACTAACGCCCCTCTTATGTGAGGTATCCATCCTCTCGTGCCATTAAAAACACCACATTGTTAATAACATCATGGATAGCTATTCTCTAGCCTCCAAATGAACAACAAGTCATATGGATCCCGTTGCATCTAAAATAATATCACACTCACTACTAAGCAATGAAGATGAAGATGGGTGGACCAAGCCAAGATGGGACCTTATTGTTGTAGAAAAAGTATCTGATGTGAGTCAAAAATCCCTTATGATTTTTAGCAAACTTTACTATTGGTATATCAAGGTAAATTGTAGGCCTCTAGTGTAATCGGTGGGTCAAGAGGAAAAAAATGGTGATTTTTTGTCTAGCCTTCATGGACAAAGCATCTTTCATTTATCCTAATATTATATGTAAGGAAAATAATCGCCTATCCACGTCCCTTGCGTACATATTAAGATGGGCATATTCTCAAGCACACACTAAGAGCATAGCAAATGTGCATATAGTGCACAACTATCCCAAAATGCTATATCTATTGTCTTATAACCAATCTTGGTTAGCTATAGTTAGTTTAACTAAATTTTATATTGATCACTATATCATTAAATAAAAAATAGTGGTGTGCACAATCCAAAAATTAAAAAGCAAACTTTGGCTTATATAAATACATAACGAGATGACTACCATGCATTGGTGGATTGGATTGGATGATAGATATCTTTTAGGAATTGGTTAGAATAAGATAACAAAATATGCAGTCTACACATGTTAGCCATGTGGAATAGTTTGGATTTTCTACTATCATAGTACTAAAGTATATAAAGCAAAGAGATGTCTTGAGAAGATATATCATTTTGAAAACCATTCTGGATTCATTAACTTTAGTATTACAATGGTATAAGAGCAGGTTTATTATTCTTATGAGTGTAGATTAGCCTTCTTGGAAGAATAATCTTGGTTGGTATTATAATTTGAGGAGACAGTGTTTGTTAGATGCTAGCAATGGCCATTGAGCTACAAGTAGTGAAATGGATTTATTATGGCTGCATGTTATGGATGGGGGAGATAGAATAGTACTGAAATTTTCGTTTTTTAATCCTTTTTATGTCAAACTATTATATATTGAGAGATGAAAGTTGATTCAATATATAGTTTATCATTTTGGTGCCAACTGTATGGACCAAATGATGAGATCTCGAGATCCAATTTTCTTATATATAATCATCTATGATGTTACTTGGGATCTCATAGTCTACATTTTGGTTTAGAGATGAATCTCAATAAAGCACCATCAGATTCAATACACAGTGTGAAATCTATTTTGTGTATCATCCTAAAGCAATGTTTCATAGCTTAGTTGTGAAACATTTTGGAGAGTAATATTACCAAGAGATGATAGCGTCACCTATTCCTTTTGTGTTGTCAATATTGAGAAATTGGAGAATGTGTTCATCATAATCCTATACTAAGAGAAAGTGGACAGAAACGAATCATGGAGAAGACTACCTCTCTATGTGATAGAAAGAACCACTATCAGTCACAAAGATGTAAGCGCTCCAAAAGAAAAATCTTTTATACAAAGTTAGCTTATATCTTGAACTAGTTTCAACATATTTTTTCAAATGATCTACCTCCAGGTTTTTCCATTCAAGGCATTCCCAAAATAGTATCATTACGAGCTAATCAAATTACTCTCCACTCCAACGATTCCTAATATTGCCCAACCTTCAACTCTAATTCTCTAGGAATGCTCTCAATGTTATTTGTTTGCACGTTTGGCAATTCTACTTCTTCATTCTCATCTCTATCTAAGCCTAATTCCAATTTTATAGCAATAGATGTGGATAGAAAGTTTTATGTAGCTCTTGGATCAATCAATATTCTCATTTTTACTCCTATCTCACCATCCATCACAATCAAACATATTTCTTTCTTTCTCAAACTATTTATCTCATGTTTTTTCTTACTTTCAGTGTCTTTCCTCTTTTCATTAAACTAGTAAGGTCGCGAGGCAAGATTACTAGTGTTCATTATTTCTCCAATTGTCATGGATGGTCAATGCATCAACTGGATTGAGTTTACCATCAATCTTGACCAGCTCAACTTTCCTATCAGAAATTGTATCTCTGATAAAGTGATATCTGATGTCGATGTGCTTCATCCTGCAATCCATCACTTGATTTGCTGCAAAATGTAAGGCAATCTGACTATCACAATGGAGATTTATAACATCATGTTTTAATCCCATCTCAATGATATGTCTATTTAACCAAATAGCCTCCTTGGTTGCTTTCGCTGCGGCTACATATTCGGCTTCCGTAGTTGATTGAGCTATGCACTTCTGCAAGGTAGATCTCCAACTAACGCATCCAACTCCAAGTGTAAACACATACCTAGTTGTAGACTTCCTCTTGTCCACAGTTAGCATCAACGTAACCCAACAAGGATTTAGCATTGTCCAATAAACCATCAAACAAAAGATCATAATCGTTAGTAATCTTGAGGTACATGAGAATCCACTTCACAGCTTCCCAATGCACCTTCCCTTGGATTTGACATGTACCTGCTCACCTTGCCCATAGCTAGA
Organism: Marchantia paleacea; assembly: GCA_014180765.2. NCBI lineage: Eukaryota > Viridiplantae > Streptophyta > Marchantiopsida > Marchantiales > Marchantiaceae > Marchantia > Marchantia paleacea. The sequence continues at coordinate 3,352,473 of MUAA02000008.1, read as the reverse complement.
GCAATATCAGGTCTAGTGCACACCATTAAATACATGAGGCTGCCCACCACCTTGTCATAGGCAACTGACGACATCTTTATTATGTCGGTTTCATCAATTGGACATTAAGCTGCTAAGAGCTTAAAATGTGCCGCCAAATGAGTACACACTCCTTTAGAGTCTGCCATGTTAAATCTGTCAAGCATAGAGGTTTAACATGGCCATTGTGATGATAGGCAGTTTGCGTAATCACAAATGGCCATAGATCGCAGCTTTGGCCATATGACTGTCTTGCATGCATCCAGAAAATAATGAGGCTTGCATTCTAGTGGACATAGAACTCCAGAGAGGCGAGCCAATCGAACAGGCACGAACGCTGTCTTGAACGTGCTTGTAAGATTAAATCTGTTGCCATTTACCCAAAAGCTATTTGTGTACCTTCCTGTGAAAATAAGAACTTGGGTGCATGAGGTAAAATGACATTTGAATTCAAGTTCCTGTGATCTGCTAACGCCTAGAAGAGACATCATATCAGAGGTCATCCTCGTCCCCCGCGATGCACCGCATAATGCCCACACTGTCATCGACTCTGCAGATCCCCAGTCGTACGCACTTGAAGAGTATCGAAAGGCTGGGGCGAACCAATTCCTTATGTAGTCAAAGGTACAAATTATTGATCTCCTAGCTGCACAAGATTAAAATGTACGCGAGGAAGAATGTCAGGCCTGGGGAGCATTTTCAGTAGTCATCAACCGTTCTTGTGCACTGTAATTGAAAACTCATCAATCAACTGGTTACCTGACCTGCGGGTGAAGGATACACTCATTTCTAGATCGAAACCATCAACCAGACCATCAGGTAACGTCCACCTAATCCCAAGGGACACCAACAGTTCCCCGCATATTATGCAAAGATAGTCATTGATGACTCTGATTTTCTGAAAATCTTTCTCGATGCAATGAATTGCGATTGCAATCTGTTATTGAGCACAATCAGCTGTACAAGAATCATCGCGCTTGCGCCTTGAAGAAAGAGCGTTAAAACTATCGGAAAAATCAAACTTGTATCTGGCAGATGGAAATAAAGCGAGTGTGACTGTCGTAGCGTCTCTGCGCATACAATAACTTCTTCACCGCTGAAGAGAAGCATTTCTGCATTTCTGCTTTCTAAGGTATCGCATCGATTACGATGCCTCAGTGATATTCAGTTTCGCGCGAATTACGTGGGTCTGTGTTCACGCAACAAGGGTCATGAGTATTTCGGATAGTTGCGCTCTTTTTCCAGATGTGATGATGGATCCATATGAATATAATGGTTTCACAGGATGCTGCGGACCTGATTTTCGGTACCGATTGAGGCCGTTAAACGGCCTAAGTCGGGACCGAAGTTGCTCATATTTCAACAACTTGCGCAGTAAAATTATTTATGGGATGTTTCACCGCTCGACCAACAAATATTTTTGAAATGTGCTTGTTTCGGAAGGTCCATCGCGCAATGAGAGATGGCAGATTTCAAAGACTTGAAGAAAACTCGGAACATCCTTCCCTCTATACCGCCTGCTGATCGACGTGCGGCGTGGGACGAGCCAGAATTCGAGTACGATGGGAGAGAGCCTCCCAAAGCGTGGTTGGCGCGAATGAGACAATTGCAACAGATTCACGGTTACAACGACAAAGAAACGCTGAAAGTGGCGAAGAAGTGTTTGAAAGGCGATGCACAAGTATGGTTTAGAATCCACCAGCCGCAGTCTTTCAATTCGCTGCGCACTGGATTGCATACGCGATTCGCATCAGGCCCGATTGATCTTGTGGTCAAACCAAGCTCGAGGGAGAATTCTGCAGGTGGACCCGCGGTCAAAACGAGTTCGACAGAGAATCTTGCAGATGAATTTCTATCAGCTTCGCCTAATTCGTATTCTTCTCGATTCGGGACGACCAAGCGCTCTGCGTCTGTTGTGTCCATGAATACAATCAAGTTCGGGACTGGAGAGAGATCTTTCTCTGCAAGTTCCACAACTCCATCCACGTCCTTGAGTGGAGAGGTCTGTATAAAGACCAAGGGAGAGAAATCTGTCTCTGCAAGTTCCACGACTCCGTCTAATTGCTTGAGTGGAGAAGAGTGCAAAGAGGCGAACAGAGACAGGTCTGTCTTGGTAAAATCCATGAGTCCTGTCAAAGCCTTGGGGGTGGCGGCTTCGGATGAAAAAGTTTCGAGCCGCAGAAGAGAGGAGGGAAGAGAAACCTGTGGTGACGAGCCACCGAATAACACGATCAGAAGTATGGACACTTTCTCGTTGTCTTCCATGAGGTAAGATTTTTTCTCAGTCATCATTTCGATGAAGCGATCATTTCAGCTCGTTGGATTCTAGGGTTGTAGGACTTGTGCGCTAGTTATGTGAAGGGATATCGCTATTGATTGACAATCAGATGGACAGACTGTTGTTGTCCCATGTGCAGTAACTCTCTTTCTGCAAAGGATGTGCTCTCAAGTAACGGGTTGAAATCGTTGAATAATTTGTTGCCCATGAATGGGCACCAAACTATTGTGCAGTTCAAACAAACAATACACAGTGCCATGAGTATGTCATTTTCCCCGTCGCTTCCTAGTATTGTTGTCCTCTCCTCTACATATGCTAGAAGCTTCCAACTTACGTTATTTTAGAATTGACGAGGTTTCACTTGCAGAGGGTGATTGGAGACATATGTCACCAGACTTTTGCAAATTCTATCTTCAGTGCTATGGGATGAGGACATCTGGATCCAAGAGTGAGCAGATACATCGAATTAGAGATCATCTAGAGTAAGCTACTGTAGCACCGCTAGAATCCTTTAGGTTTTGCGTTCTCTTTTCCTTCGATGTTACTAGCTATACCTTGGATCGATAAAGTGACATTCATTTGTAAATTTGCAGATTAACAGATGGTTCTGGAGCACAGAAATATCCACGAAACTCATTCGTCATCGATTGTACAGGTTCTTTGTTTCCGTCTTGAAAACTTGCGCAAACGTAGGACCTCATCTTGTTGTTCAGCTGAATGTGTCATAGATAGAATCTCTCTCTCTCTCTCTCTCTCTCTCTCTCTCTCTCTCTCTCTCTCTCTGCACATAAATAAAATAGGTTTCAAAAATATTTAACTTATTGTACATTGTGTGATGCTGTTATCAGGTGATTTGTGCGTAGGCGATGTGATCCTGTTTGAACAGAGTTTGAGAGAAGGGTAAGATCTGTCATACACTTTCATTCAGATAAATGAATGATATGCATCCATGCTACCGTGATAGATTGTCGTGTTCTAAAGCAGTCGTCTTCTGATCATTTTTTAACTAATATATTTTGTATCTACCTAGAGCACCTGAAGATATGATCTGCTTAATGGCAAATTATACGACAACATAAAAAGGATTACAGTCGGTCGAGTTGTGAGAGATTCCAAAAGTTCTGCATCCGAACACGTTTTCACGGTATATGGATGCTATCTTGTCAACCTTTTGCCTCAGTTTAACTTATTACAATGTTCTATTCTTGGTCCAAGCTTTTTAATCTTCTTTTGGAGCAGACTCTGTATTGCAAATAACCCCCAAAGGCATGATCCTATAGACAGTCACGATAAATGGAAGATCTGTATTTTAGGACAGATAGTTTTCCAATCGGCCAAGTAAAATAACAAAAAGGATGGGAAGACCCCATCAAGTGCGCACATGAATGAAACCAAAAGGGTTTTCTGATATTTTACATGTTTTATGTCTTGTTTTTTTCAGATTGAAGTCTACTGGAGTAGAGGCCCTCGTGCGTTTCGCCCAATGCGAGCAGTCTGTATCAGAGCAGTGGATTTGAATAAATTGAAACCCACTCGTCAGGTGAGTGTATCTTATCACTGACGAACTTTTCTTAACGAGCCCTTTTTCTTTTTTCTTTTTCTTAACAGCTTATGACAGTTACGCACTACGTATGAAAATGGTTGTATCCAGATGAATTTTAGTGCATGATCAACTTCAGAGCATGAACGAATATCTGTAATTTCTCCCTCAAGCTCCACATGTCACACATATTTGTTGAGGTGTAGCTTCTTTCCAGAACATGATAGCAGTTGTGGATAGCTGTGATGAAACACAACTATGTGGCATGTGATGATTATTTAAATAACCAATATATAATTATTGAGTCATATACTACGATTTTTATCAACAAATCTTCTTTTTCAGAGGTGGTTGAATGAGGAGGCTAGAAATCAAATGCTTGAAGAGAAAAGAAAATCCAAACTGGAGAAACGGATTCAGGATGCAAAGGTGAAGATAAGTAACATGATGTAGAAATACTAGTTCTTAGTTTTCTTCATTTTCTGCTGTGGCAGTTTGTGACCGTTTCTGAACTTCTGTAAATATAAGAAATATCGACTTGCAATCACCAGTGTTTGCAAATTACCCGATTTTACAAACAATAAAACTATCGAAACACTCCTTGGATAATTTGGAATAATTCCTAGAAAATCCAAGACGAGTACTTATGAAAGCTAAATGTTCAAAAAGCCGTAAGAAGTTTATATTCTGTTTACCTTTTTTGTGCAGAATAGTTGGTCTGAAGGCTACACCCATGTATGTTCGTGCGAGGATCTGTTGATTTGAACCGGGCTCTTAGACTCGTCTTGTCAGAGTCTGGTGTTTTGAACAGTAATTTTAAAATAATGTTAGAAGTAAACTGAAAGTTTCAAGACAAGTATTCCTGAAAGGAAACCTTTGAAGAAGATGAAGTAAGTGTATTAGATTGTTTGTTGTTTCCTGTGCAGAATAGTTGCTCTGAAGTCTAGACCCATGTTGCTCTTGCGAGGATCTGTTTATGTGAACTGGACTCATAGACAACAGACTCGTCTTGTCAGGATCTCGTGGTTTGAACTGGTTTTGGGCCGGATGAGTCCAGCTCAAACTTACTTAAAACTTAGATGGAACAAGAGAAACAGACGTTGAAAGCCGTGACGGGCGCTCGATGCTTACAACAGAACTTCCATGAGAAGAGAACATTCGTTGCTCAGTCAAACCACTAGAGGTCCAGTGAAAGACCTCGGTCGATCATTAAGAAGTGTGCTTTCAGCCGGAAGAGATAGACTAGATGACAGATCTACTGGCAACCGAGGACTGCAAACTGGTATCAAATTACCCATTAAGGCTACAAAATACATTTGATTCTCGTATTTTGTACCAGTGATTGTAGTCATATTGAACTTATACCGAACGATGAAATTATCTAACAATTTTCGTCTTCGATACGAACAGTTTGATGGAGAATATATTATGTGTGAAGTAAGGTGGAAAATGCATAGTTTGTCATTTGATACGTGCACAAGGAGTTGTCATGTCGCGTCATATTACTTAAAGTTATATTCATAACTCTTCATTAGATTATGAATTTTATATAGTTTATTAAATTAGAAATGAAAAAAAAATACTTGTATCGTATTACGCATTAATTATTATTTATTACGCATGAATGTGAAAAAATAACAATCCTTAAATTTCAAGATTTTAATATTATAGATTGAAAAATACAAGAAACAAAAAAATAAAGTTTTCTTAGAAGTCAAAATGTGACATGTAACATGATACACACAATATTTTGGCAAACACTCTTGGCATAAAAAAAAATTTTAAAAATTTATCATATTTTTTATAATAATTTAATATGTATTTGAGACTTATGATGTTATTTTAAAATTTTAGAGTCTTTTTAATTTCAACAAGAAAAAAACATCATCATGGTAATTTTTGATTCTTTGAATTTATATTCATTAAAACATTTCAACGACGTTATACAATGTTTTGTTGCAAAAAAGTGATAGATATCTTTATCACTCCATGTAACACTTCTCTGCCAAGGAACTAAGAAATGATACATGTTTCACTTTTCTCTTTGGCACGTGAAAAGTGATACATGATGTGTCACTTCTCTCTCTTTGGCACTCTCTCATAACTAACTAATAAGAGATACGTATATCACTTCCCTCAAAATGGGAGGTAAATGCCACAATCATTTACCTTGAAAGAAAAACAAGAGTGGGATTTTTTTTTACTTTTGTGAAATTTGCATATAACATTTCTATTAGTGCATCCACTAGAATGTCTTCATTTTATATAATATATGATGGTCATTCTTTGACATCTTCTAGTTAGACGAGAATTTCCAAATTGCATAAGTTTTCAACCAAAGTTGAAACTCTCATCGCATATGAAAATATATCTCATATTTCATGTGTCACGATTTCAAAAACATATATCATAATTCAAGTAATTCATAAATTCATTAGTGCCTCATTTTTTTACTATTATTGTAGCAAATCATGAAAAATTTGAGTTTGAAAAGATATTCAAAAAAGTAAATTTGGGATCATTAATATCCTAAATGTCAAATATTTATTTCAATAGAAAAGATATGTATCATATAATTCAACTCAAAAACCAGCTAACAATTTAGACAATACACCTTTGATAGTTCAAAAGTTTGAACGTGTGTGCAACAAAGACGTTGCATCTTACAATTAGGGAAGTTTGTAACCATCTTTTGTTAATGAAAATTAAAATATAGGTTATGAAAATTGAAGATAGATTGTTTTGAGTTTACTATTATTATACTATTTAAAGATGTTATGCCAAAAATCAGTAGTGTGTTAGTTGGAGATCCTCATACAACAATATGTTTGTTGATAGTCATTTTAGTCACATCATTGATCCACAAGGAGTTGAACAAAGTATGGTTATGGGATCTTATCTATACTACAACTTTTGAAATATTATATATGAAGAAAGAGAAACCAATGATATTATCTCTCAACTTCAAAATTCTTGAGTTATCCGAGTGTTTGTCCCTAGTGTTAGACATAATTGTCAGTAGAAAGAGTCAAGAAATAATGAGAACTCAATCTCTTGAAACCTATGTAGCATAAAAAGCAAGAGAATTATACTTTCAAATATCCATGATATACTAAAAATGACAAAAACTTGTAAGTGAGAATCTTATGAGTATGTATTGCAATAGGAGTCTTAAAATATAAGATTGAGAGAATGAAATACCATCATGTATTGTTCAACATCAATTATCATATTGCATATCTCTTTGTTTATATTTTATTGTTAAAAAATCCTTCTACTTGGTTTCAAGTATAGATGATGAAATTGAAAAAGCTGAATGAACAAATCACTTGTGAAATGAAACAAGGTATTTTTCAAAATTTCCAAAATAGATGATTTCATATTCATTATACAAATGAGGTTGCATAAACTAGAACAAAAGAGAAATGTAGAGAAGTACATTGAGAAGCTTGAAGATCTTTGAATTCAAATAGCATTAAAAAAAAATTACATACATTTCTTTATTCTATTTCAAAAAAATTATGTCCATATGTCAAAATATTAAGAATAATATGTATGTTACTTTAAATTTTTTTTAAAATTAAATTGCTTGAGAACAGAATCCTCTTAAAAGCATAAGGGTTTGCTGAGGACTTCAGCCCAGGTAGGGTGCATTAGGCGGACCAAACTCAGTAGTGAGGTTTAGTGAGGTGGACTTAATACCAGGGAGTAAGTTGGGAGGGTAAGGGACGAAGCGGACGTGTGGATGATAAAGGCGAATCTGAATGCGACTCGCGTCGATTTCGTGACCCGTGACCCACCTCAGAGAAATGGATCAGAAGTCCGGCTAGTTTTGCACTATTTTTCAAGGACTTCACGTACATAGTTCCTGCTTGTTTCTCCCCTCACATAGGGAATCGAGAACAAAGTATAATAACAAAAGGGATGGGAAGACCCCATCAAAGCGTACAAGGACCCCTCACAGAAGCAGGAGTGTCCTTGAGGCAAAACGATCGATTTAATGAGTATGTCTGCTTGGTCCGCAGTCTGTAGACATGAAGCAGCCGCCGAGTCTACGTGACGGGAATGTGACTCTTTCCGTTCAAACTTTGTTGACGGTCACCGAAAGACTCTTCTGCTTATATATCTCCCACCGTTGTCAATTTCGGCTGGTCTCCTCCCCAGTATTCCACCGTTTTGCTTCTTCTAGTCTTTCCGCCCTGATGCATCAATTTGTCTTTCATTGTCTGACAGCTTTCGTTCGTGCATGACACGTTCCACTTTTACTATCATCGTCTTCTTGCTACTTTCCGTCCAAAATATATCGTCGGCTCCTTCGAGACTTCACACCTAGATTTACCTATATTTGTGTTGCTTCGGTGTCCTGCGTGCTGACCCTGCGGCTGGTCACGTTCTATCTTATCTGTAGACATGAAAGCCCATCTTTTGCAATGTGCAATGGCGAATCAAAAATATTCGCCATTGCACGTTCGGGATAGAAGAGGTTTGGTTCAACTTGAAGAGTTATGGAAGGGAAGAATGCAACCATGAGAGTATGTCAATAGGGGTCTACCACCACGAGACTTGGAGGTGAGGAGTACGTCAAGAATGGGGAGTAACTCTCTCCCGAGGCGACCACGGGGTACTTGAAAAAAAGAAAATATCTGCCTCAACTTGCTTACTATGGCTTGACTGAGGAACTTAAGAGCTTCGAATTCTTTGAAGCAGGTGGGTGATGGTGTGCTTCCATTATCAGGTACTTTGTGGTTACAGACGCTTCCTAAGTACAACTTGCGTCCAAATACATGTCCTCCCCTTCTCTCCGTTTTTGGTCTTCCGAAAGCCATCCTTTGGACTCACTCACTCACTTGACACACATCACACACACATAGGGGAAGAAAGGTTGTAGAGGCGGGGCCATGACGCGGTGGTTTGAAAACAAATAATCAATGAAAAGACTTGAATCGGATATATATCTAGTACATGAATTGGTTTGGAAACACATGAAGAAAATCATCATCATACAGGCCCCCTGTCCAACCCAAATGAAGTCCACCTACGACGTTTACTGAGGTAGACATGCCTCCAGGTGGTACTTAGAGTAGTAAAACCTGCATTCCAGGGAATAATTGTGAACTTTTCTGACGATAATGGGGCCATTAACTTGTAGGTGCCACAGAGGACATCGCATGTCCTGGCATCGAGAGGGGAATCGGTTCCCACGCCCACCTCGCGGGCCACAGCGTGGAAATCTACATCGCCCGCATCATTGGCGACTCATACTCTGAATAAGGTTAGAAGAAGACTAGACCTAGACCCTTTCCTTGAGAGGCAAATAGGCTGTACTCGACGGCCGGTGCAGACATTTCTTTACTAGCACCTGTCAGCTCATCCGAAGGTCCTCGGCAGCGTCGAGCATCCGACAGGCCTTCAACACATGCGTCCGATGCAACTTTACTATCTTTCACTGGCAGGACTAGAGGGGGAGAATCTATTTCTTTTTGCGCTACTGCCGTAGGGCCACCGAAGTGAAACAGCGAGAAGCCCGACGTGTCTGAGGACGAGGAGGACGGGGGAGGAGAGTCTGCCGTGCTGCTGCTGCCCTCTTTGGCTATCGTTGTTGAGTGCACAGCGGCAGATTCCCCCGCTGGTGGTGGAAGCGGTACGACGAGCCCACCATCCAGACCTTGACCACCCTGACCCTGCACAGACAACGACGTTGCTTCTGCTGGTTCCGACGAAGCAGGAGGAGGAGGAGGAGGAGGCGGCGGGACTTGGCTCCCGGGAGCAACTCTGCCGTCCATGCCACCGTTTGGACCAGTGCCAAATCTAGACAGAAAAATGGAATCTCGAAGCTGCAGAGTGTTGAGCCCATTGGGCAGAGTGGGCATGCGTCCTACCCCCATCCCTGGGGGACCGGCCTGCGCTAAAGACATGGGTGGTAGACCCCCCATCGACATGCCAAGACCATTGGGTGGTGGGATCAAGAAGCCTCCAGGTTGAGGAAGCGGCAGCACACCATTTCTCGACCTGGATGGCCCCCACGAGCCTTGTTGTTGTTGTTGTTGATAGTAACCATAACTTTGTTGCGGATGTAGATGCATTGGTGCTGGTAGCATAGTTTGAACTGGTATCGGCCCAAACGAGCCTTGCGAGTGCAACATATCTTTCGAAGGTAAGACATTTTGACCAATTCTTGGGCCGTTGCTCAGCGGAACAGCCTGAACTGGGACTGTCCCATGACTTTGGGCTCCCATGCCAGGCGTGGAAGGATTGACAGTGACTGTTTCAGCATGTTGAAGTCCAGGACTATCCACAACTAGAGGTGTTACGACGGACTTAGCAGGCTCCGTCACCATTCCACCGTTAGCTTGTGGGACACTTTTCACACTTCCGACTTTTGTCTGCTCAAGAAGCTCAGTGGGTGGTTGTTCAGTTGCCCTATGGATCACAGGTAAGTCTGCAGCGGGAACTCCTACTCCTTGTCCTGGAGGATCATTGCCCGCACTAGATTGAACCTTTGCCGTTAAATTACCATTGCTGGACACTCTGTTGACGCTGATAATTCCCGGGGTTGGCACACTATGCCCTCCGTACGCAGCACTCCTCGTTGGTCCATGTCCCTGATCAGTGGCAGCTCCGACCCGCGACACTTCGTTCGAAGCTGTCACAACAGGCGTTTTCCCATGGAAAACAGGCTGTCTGACCCTCCCTGCTGTCCTTAAGGCAATGCCCTTATTATTTGTATGCGAGAAATTGCGCTCCACAAACGATGCACTCCTAGAAACGGCACCTCCTAGAATGACTGGTGGAGCTGGAACCCAGGCAGACTTGCTCTGAGGACCATGATCTTGAACGGAGTGCGCAAACCAACCGTTCATTAGCCCATGCGCCACATTTAACACACTGCCACTCAGTTCCCCAGCAGATGCACTCCTTGTATGACCTTGCCGCGGTGTCTCTACAACTTCTGATTCAGCTTTATCTTGTTCCCTTTCCCCTTTCCTTTTCGCTGTCGATATAGGAACAACCTTCCCTCTAACTCCGTCGCCTCTGTCGTACGAGTATCCCAGCTCATAAGTCCCGTTCCTTGTCAAACACCTTATTCCTCCTTGATCTACCCTCTCCACCGTCTTGCTAGAAACAGAGTCCTTGCTTGCTATTCTAGTGATATTTCGTTGGCCTCCCTTCATACGCACACTTGTCTGAGGTCCGCCACATGCGCAATGCTGGTAGTCTTCCGGCCGTTGCTGAGCTTGGCCGTTAGCACGATGCCATCCATCCATACGTTTCGGCAGAGAATCTGCCTCTATTCTGTGACCATTACTTTTGGCGTTAACTAGTAGACCCATTGCCATCTTCTCTTGGAGACTAGGATCCATGGTTGGTGCTGGTGCCACCCTCGCAGGGTTGCGCACAACCCCATTACTTTCGGGAATTCTCCTAGTCAGTCCATTCATGTTCCCATCAGGAAGCTGTCGAATTTGTGACCTTCGTTTCGAAGACTTCGTCCGCTCCACAATAAAGGCTCCATTTCCATCTCTCATGCTCAATGTATCTTCAATATCGTGGGCACAAGACGAAGAATCGTGGCCGTTTCCAAGCCCACTGTCGTATTCAAGACCTTCAGCTGACGGTCTTGCCTCTGCCATATCGGGAGAAGATGGTCTGGCAGATATGCTGTCCATGTCTCGTCCGGGGTTTCCATCCTCTTGGTCGCCAGAACCATCTTCCGGCTCCTCATTTCCAGCAGAGACACCACCCGCACAACCATTGGGGGCAACCTTTGAAGTTTTGGTTTCAACCTTGCCTTTCTCTTTTTCGCGCTCTTTACCTTTTAATTTCTCCTTTCTTCTAAGTTTCTTCTCCTTCTCTTTCAATTTTCTCCTTTCCCTCCTTTCTTCCTCCTCGCGCTTCTCATCTTCTTCTTCCTCCAAGAGCTTATTCTGCGTGGAAAGGAAACTTACCCTGTTAATTCTGAGCTTGATCTAGTTACTAAATAAACACACCATAATGATAAGTATCTGGTAGGCAAGCTGAGCGGTTGAAACACTTGTAAATTCATCGAGTCATGACCAGACTCGCACTTTCCGCATCAACAGCGATATAATTCTTTTGCAAGATACGGACCACCGACGAAGCACGAAGTAAAAAATGTGAGAATACTTCTTCCCGTGACCTTCGAACTTGGACTTTGTCATTGGCAACCTTATCTTTCTCTTAGGTAGCTCTAGTGAAGAACTTTCCAGTTCGTAGCGCTTGTGTGACAACCTTCGGATACCACTGACGGTCCTGAGGTTGATGTGTGTACTATGAGAAGAAATCCGACCATTAACTAGCCACAATGGACAGTCAGATTGATACCTGTTTTTCCAGAGTGGTGATTTCTTTGCACGCTACCCGGACACGCTCCTCGAGCAGGCTTAGAGCAAGACATACGAAAATACTGTGTGCATTTTGCCTTGCAGTACCCTCTCTAAATGCTTTCTCCACCTGCCACACGATGCTCAAAACGATCAATACAATGGTAACAGAACAGAAACAGGTTGGTTAGATAACTTTACACGGCCGTAACAGATTCCGTCTCTTAGAAGGTATATATTCGGGGAAAAAATCTCATGGACGTAAAATACTTTGTTGCTACACAGGGATCTCATTCTTGCTATGCATTTGCAGAGCTAACAGTAACCCGTAGATGTCAGGAAAAGACAAGCCCCGGAAAAAAGAAGTGAATCTTTCTTGTCGTCACTCGTTGCGAAAGCATATCCTCGCAACTGCATTGCAAGCGCAGCAATTAGTTTTGGAGTAATCTCACGACCTGGATCTTATCCTTCTTGTGACCTGTGACCTACGCTGTCTTGTGTGCAATATATGCACATTCAAGGTTTGACACGGATTGACGAGCGCCATCTGTAATCCAGTCATCTGTAATTCAGCGCAGCAAACATTCCCCAGTATGGAGAAGGCAGCCTCGATTCTCGAGAACATATATTCTCGCAGTTCTGCCGGAGAGACAGAATAGCCAAGAGTCACATAAAACAAAATCCACCAACTGTGGGACATGAAGACGATAAACACTCTTTGCTATGATATAATCTAGACTTTAACTTCTGCGATTGAATTAATGAACCACACTTCAAATCACCTGAGAAACTTGGAAATTGGTTCTTGCCTGCCGTACATAAAATGCAGATCGTCATAGTTAAACAGTTTATGTATAGGACAGCATTCATCACAGGTCCTTTTAAGGGTCGTCTGGTTCTGAAGATGGAGCAGTCGGCAGCTGGTAGTTTTTGGAACCAACCTTCACGGAGAAGAGGACGGCGGTCGTGCAACAACGATCACTAGGAAGGTAGAAAAGAAAAAAGGGTTGAGACGCAAGACGTTGGAGACATTTACAACTTCCTCCAAACAAAATATGACTAGAGATACAAATATAAAAGCTGAAGGAGCTTCGAGCCCAGCAGGTACATCTTCCATAAAGCGCGTTTCAAGAATATTTGTGTGATTGGTAACTACGCTTTCCGTACTAAGAGCAGAAAAAATTGAACCGACTGCGCAAAAGATTACAACGTGATCGATATGAAGCTCGGACCAAAGCTGCACCTTACTCATGCACTAAAGACAAGCTTGCAAGTATTGTCTTAAAATTTCTCTCGAGCAGTAATACAGCTAAGTGCAACTGCATGGACTGTTCACAAAGTGTGACAGAAGTGTATGTTTGTTACTACATTAAGGAAACTATTAACAATCTAAACACCTCAACACCTATAATGCAATTGAGGAGGCAAATGGAGCAAGAATTCACGTTGTTCTGAACTAAACTATGAAGTTCCCTCAGGAAAACAGGTTAGTGAGGAGCTGAGATCATGAAAACCCAAACCCAAAACACATTGGGTTTGTCCAGAACAACTTAGCAAGAATCCGAAGACCTTAACTCAAGCGCCCGAGCATATTGAGGAAATAAGTGTTCATTAGAAGATTCTATAAAATCTACGATAGAGTATGGTTTTGAGTGGTCCGACATATATAATCCGAGAAAAATCGGATACAGATCTATACTCAGCAGATCTACCACTTTCGTTAAATAGAGAGTTTGTCTTAAATTGAGGTGTTTAGATAGCATCCTTAGTTATATAGATTCTCAGCAATAGTACAGAAATACTCTTACCTACATCAATGAGAAACTCCTGTTGAGTACTTTCAAGAAAACAATATTTCCTATTCTACATATTAAACATAGGGGAAACCTAACGATTGTCGCTGATACTGTAAGGTCTAGTCTAGAAACACAATCTCACTTTGGCTTTGATCCATGCACTCACAATTTCTTGCGAAACACAAGTAAACAGAAACAAGAGAGGAGCTGCACGCTGCACACTTAGACAGGTCTAAAATTTTAACGAGCTGATGCAGTGCATTGTTATATCTTGTAGTGTGCACTGATGTCCTGTCCCTGAGCAATCTGGACGTAGTTGTCAGAGAACTCTAACCAGTGTACCTTGAGGTAACCAGCTAACAAGAGAAGAGACCGAAAGAACTATGATCGCAATTAGAAATGCACAATGTCCCCTGTACGAGAGATGTACTGTAAGACCGTCTATTACGAGAACTAAGGTAACCAGGAAGGAGTGTGCAACCGTAGATCCTATTGATGCTGAATAAGTATCCAGAGGCTATAATCCACATAGAAGATGAGCGTGCATCAACTCGCTCCCACTACCCCCAAGATCTCATCAGCCCCGAAGGAGCTGTTTAAGGCAAGAAATATCACACCTCAAGTTTCTTGAAGCTCATCGTGCAAGGTTTCGATCTACTTGGCGAGTACCCAATATCTAGGATAGACTTAGGAGTATACAGAGAGCGTATACCATCAAAGAGAGAACACAGGAAGGGAATAAATAGAGAAGATACAGTAGGATTTAAGCTAGAAGCATTATGAAAGCACCTGCCAATAAGGTAGGTGCAACAGGTGAAAGGTAAGCAGGTAAAGTGGGACAAACAAGAAAAATAATGACATGCATAGGTCACATGTAGTACAACCGCAGGGGCTTATCATGCAATAAACCGTCTGGTACCAACCCGCGAGGTACAACCGCAGGGGCTCTAACAAACAGGCATAGCTCACAAAAATAAAAGATAAAAGCGACACCAAATGTGAACGAGTGAAAATTGGTTATATAAAAACAGTAACGCAGTAATAAAATGAAGGTGCTGATATGAAACTCAGGCGGGCTACGTAGCTACCCACTTACTGATATGGTTGCAGTATATCTTTGCACTGTGTTCTATAAATGCATAGCATAATATAGAAAGATATTCAGCAACAAATATCTGACTTCGACCCCCGTCATTCTGCATTGGTATAGTATGAGCAGAGGGTTTAGGAATTTTCCCTCTACCAGGAAACTGGACGCCCTTATACACTCGGAGGGTTACAATCGCTGGCATGTCCATAAGGAAAGCTGTGGATAAAGTATTGGACAGCGTCACTTTCTCTACACTACTATGTAAATTTCCAAATTATCTTTAGACAAGACAAAATTTATAAACTATATTAGAGTTGTATACATTCTACACTACAAGTAGTTTTGATGCTCTATATTTAGGCCTCCATTGCTACACTTTCTAGCGTGCACGATATACTTAGTGGCTTCATGCAATTACGACGGCAAGGATTGTAGGAACGGAAAGGAAAAGCTCAAAAATGTTCTAGATAAAACGTATGTAACTTGGGAAAAAAATGAAGCATCAAAAAAATTACTCATGATGAGGAGGTCTTGGCTCATTATGTTCCTACCAACCGTCATTATTTGTTAATGTTGGGAGCCCTCACCAGAAAGAATGTAAGGTTTATATCTACATAACAAAATACCGAAAACTTTCCCCGAAATATTACCTATTGCAGCTGACCTTTTCAAAGAAAACTGTCCCAATGTTACATTTCTTTATTGGTCCTACCGACTTCGGTTCATGCTTGTGGGATGTTCGACAACATCTACAGCAACTAAAAAGACTTCAGTTCAAACACTTGTTACGAATCAATTACCAATATTAAGCCAATCATAGTGTTAAAATCACAACCCAAAGAATGTCTCATCTTGCTCAATACAATAGCAATAAGCTTACTAAACATCCCGAATGACCTACTAAAACTGGAAAAACAAAATAATAACATAAATGCAAAGGGCAACGACGACATATATAAACGAGATGATGTGATAAATCGCGAAGGTAATAAGAATTTAAATTTACTAATAAATTTAAATTCTTATTACCGTAAAGCTGACGCGGGTGAGATGGGGTAGTTGCTTTGGGATGGGTGTGGTATAAATTTCAAATTACTAACACTATTATTTATTTATTAATACACAAGAAGAAGCCCTATAAACAGACACTGTTTTTGTGGGACAAATGGAGTAGCAAATGGAGTCCTCTGCTAAATAACTAACATTATCACATCACAAATCAACCTGATAAAAAAATTCCTTGGAAATTACCTGCTCCTTAAAGATGACTGTAGCAGCGTCCAAAAGGAAATCTCGTGCAAGCTCGGGACTTTTGGCATGCTTCTGTGGTCGAGATCCTTCACCATCTAACTCATTGCCATCTTTGTCCATGGAATCATCGTCCTTCATATCAAGCGACTAAGGTTGAGCGAGTTGTATTCAAATGTGGTGAAGACATTAGCTACACTCAATAAGGGGCAAAACATCTAACAATACCAAGCTTTCAATGTTCTATGTATGTAAGTCGAGTACTGTGGCGACTCCAGGTCAATAAATTCGCTACATCCAACTTTCAATCTTCTATATCCACAAGTATAAGTCAAGGACGCTGGAAGTAGTGTGGCGACTCCCAGCTTGACATATGCCAGGTCAAAGGTCGAGTCTCACTGCTGGTGCGCTTGACGCAAAGGGTCCGGCCCCTGTCGGCGGGGCATCAAAGGGGTTCAGAGCGTATAAGAGCCTAAGTTCCACAACAAAGAGTCGTATAAAAACAAAATTATGAGGTATATTTATACCTCTTCCTCCTCAGTCTCTTCAGCACGTTCAAAAAATCGTTGAATGCTCTCCCCTTTGGTGATTGAGACATAACCGTCACCAACAATCAGCCTACGATGAACACAGGATTGTCCTTTAAGAGCATGAGCTTTTGCAGACAGTTCACTACACCGCCCATCACGTTTCCAGCCTCTGATTGTGATGAAACAAGCTGCAGTGTTTCCTAGATCTAACCCTTCTACCTGGATACTCTCAGAGAGGCCTACATCTTCAAATCCCAAGATATCTGCCTTCCCCTCAGAAGTGCCTAGGGCCCACTCAAAACGTTGATAAACACTCCCAACCTCTCCTGCGAAGCAATCCCGCCAATCTACTTGCACCACACTGTCTGAAACCTGCCAAAAAGGTCAAAATAAAATCAGTCACTTTGGTGCTCAAACTAACAGACGAACACCTTGGAATCACGTTCTTCGGTAGGCTTTGAAGGTACTTTAGCGAAGGCTGTGGCAAGAAAAGGGAATACAGGATCAAGCACCCTAACTTCCCTACTCAACTTAGAACTAGCCTGTAGAAGAAATGCACCTCATATCGGAAAGATGTGTCGGCTGCACAGAACCACCTTGTACACCGGGGCTCTTTCCGAGATCGCTTTAGCTCCTTCATCTCTTTGAACTCACGCAACACATTTCGACGGCAATCTCTACAGAATCTCTTGCTGTCAAACCTGTAGCGAACACAGGCACTAGAACATGGATCAACGCTTTACGACTCCCTTCATGACCGCTTCGCAGGTTGTATGCAATAAACTGATCCAAACAAAGTATGATCTGACTAAACTAGTTGAAAATCGAAGAAGCCAAACGTTTGATCAGTAAAGCAGGTAGAAGGTTTCTAACAGCTACGAAATTATGGATTGAGGGAGGTTGAAGAAAACAAATCGGGTCGCCTTTTTTGGACTGAAAGTGGATGGCCTAGATGCCAACTACATACTCACTATGCATTCAAAGTGACGGCTGAAATCAGAATACAAACAAAAAGAATCAAGAAAAGCTAGCATTACAGTCACCTCACAATAGGATTTGAACACATGCCCAAGTAAGCTTTTGACACGGCAGAGATCACGTCAATCTTCATCTTTGCTACAGATTTTGGTAAAATCCGTGATAAATATCGTCCAGCATGTACCAGCAACCCCGGTCTGCCAGTGTGCATCTAGGACTGACAATGTTAAGTCAATCGTTCAAGTCTCCTTGCGAGCAACGAAATATTCTAAGGTTCAGACCCGGCAGCGGGACATCGCTGGGTTCAGGTCTCCCTGCTGGCAGTTGGAAAATAACCTCAAGATCCGGATGGCTGCAAGGATGTAATAGCTTACGAAGATAATAGGGGAGTCGAATACAATGCTACTGCCAACGATATGCAATTGGCTGGATCGGGGGCGATTTTTTACTGCAAGAAGGTGGCACTGCATCCTAAATGCACACTGGCAGACCAGTGTGCATCTAGGATTAGCAATGTCAGGTCCATAGTTGAAATCTCTCTGCTAGCAACAAATTTTTCCAAGGTTGAGACCCGGATGCCCAGTAGCGGGACATCGCAGGGTTCAGGTCTCCCTACTGGCAGTTGGAAAGAAATCTCAAGAGGTTAAGACCCGGATTTCTGCAAAACTGAAGTGGATTTTTGGAGGTCTGGAATGGCTTAGAAAAAAAAACAGAGATGAGTGGAGTAGAAATCTACTACCTACGATATCCAGATGACTGCAAGAAGGTAACGCTGGCAATGAGAGTTCAGTGAGAATATCGCAGGGTTCATTAAGGTGACAAAGAGAGAAGAAAAAGAAAAAAAAACTCCACAAAGGTAACACTAATCTAGCAACATGAAAAGGAAAAAAAAATGGATCCTTTCACTGACTTCTACTCCATGGTCGCCAAGACAAATTGATATGACTCGTTGAACGCTCTCGTGGACAACTTTGAAATCGTTCTCGACGTACAATTCAATTTTTTTAGCATACAGTAATCAACTTTTGCGCTCTATGAAGGATGTGTTAGACACGTATAATATATGCATTGCATGTTAGGTAACTAACGTAAATTGGTGACTACTTTCATAATTGTTAACACATTGATCACGTGTCCACAACTTGCAGATGTGAACCACCTTGCCCAGCCGTAGGAGGGCACTGACGATAGGATCCCCTAGGTTTTGCACATTCGAGGCCCGACGGTCTCAGGGTCATACCACCTTATACACATCTGGCATTACCAGTAATTGGCAATCAGACTAATATCTAAACCATCAAGTTGCTGAATGATCAACCCAACGAATTTCATTCAAACAAGACAAAGGAATGATGATCTAAGAATCAGATGTTGACTTCCCAGAAATAGGTGATCATGCTTTGATATATTTCCCCTTGGAGAGTAGTCCCTGTACGTACACGTTCCAAGATGATTTAAGGTTCTTCTGACCGGGTTAGGCAAACGTTATCACGTAATGCGGAACGTATACAATATTCAATTGCTCCGTCAAGCGTACACAAACATGTGCACAGCCAGCCAACAACTTCCTAAAATTATCCCTCCTTCAAGTGGATCATTCACTGGGACTGATTAATTCACTGGCTTCTCTTATCCAAAAATTTCTCAACGAACACGCTAGATCTAACGGGCTGTCGAATAAATTAATGATCACCCAAGCAGTATCCTTTTTCTTTATTTCCCTTTTAAAAAAATCCTGAACGACACAGATATCCATGTCCTATTAGGCAGTTCCATAATATAGTTTGAAGTCTGAGCCTCCAGTCTGGAAAACGTCAACTGTCCACCTGCTGATAGTGCCTAAATTCGCTCCAAACCATATCACGGAAAATCGGTGTTTAAAATGTTAGGATACTCCTACATCAATAATCATTTGTTCAAATCCGAGCAGGGCATGCTCCGACATACGGAGTGCAAACATGTGCAGCTGTAATTCTGGTCCACCTGGTTACCCGTAAAGGACAGCCATGTTTCCTTTCAAAGGGTGAACGGGGCATGGTAAGATTACATTGACCTGTAACAATTTCATCACAATCGTAGAAGGCTCATGACGGTTTCAGGAAAGTAAGTGATCAAGCCGATCAGGAATGAGTTCTGACTAAGAAGGATAGCAGGTTTTAAACGTCACTGTCAACAACGGGGTTTGACTCGCTGACGATACGTGACAGTCTAGATCAGATCGAAGTGCCAAACGATTCAACCAGACACTTGTGAACTAGATCTGGAGCAAGGTCGACAGAAGCTGGTCTCGGACAGGAACCTTCGGCCTAACCATCCTACAACACTTTTAGGAACTTGGAGTTCCATTGAGAATCTCTGGGACCATATGGTTCTGGCTGCACAAGAAAAGCCGAAACTGCACCAAACCCACTTACCAGAAGACAAGAGGGTCCAAATCGGGGCATAGATTCATATAACCTAGGCCTTAGACAAACTTTTGCTATATATTTTGGTGGGAAGGACCGACGTGAATACCTGAACATGAGTCTCTCAATGAAATCCTCCTCTTTCATTCGTAGGAGTGATCGTCTGGTTTCCTCACCCAAAGCAGACCAGAAATCCACTAAAGCCTCGCATGAAAGTCGTGCAGTGTGAAGAGCACAAGTTTCCTTCATTCCATGACCTCTTCCATTTCCTCCAAAACCACCTGTGCTCTGACTTATCCAACCTCTTCCTCCTCCTCCACAGGCATCAGGATAGAGCAATTCTCGTTCGCGCTCCCTTGCTCGTGCACTTTCAAATACCTGGCATAAATCCTACTGATGTTACTACCCTGGAGCCCGTAGATGGTAAAACAGCTCAAACCTAATACAGCAACTTTCCTGAGGACCACACGCCTGGAACACTCGCTACTTTCGGAATATATTGTCCCAGAAATATACTAGTTGTCTGTCGGTACAAAAGTCTTTCAAAAAAAATAGCACAAAAAGCAGTTGTAGTATTTTCGGGGGTACATTTTGGAGCACCTCAAGTGGTGTCCCATCCAAGAAGCAGTCCAATACTGTGAGCATACTGTCCCGGGTGGCTGCTAGCCCACCCCAAGGATGAACTGAGGGGTCCCTTGTATCATCCTGCAAACTTGGGTTTGCTCCAACTGCACCAACCTCAGACAGGTGCTTATTGCATGCAACTGAACCATTGCCGTAGCCAAGAAGACCAGCTTGTAGGTTTTTTCCATAAGAAACAATCTGTGCGTATCCTTCCACAAGGAGTCCATGGCACCGTGAGCAGTATAGATTTTTTCGAACTTGCTCAAAGAGAGCCTGCTTGTCGATTCGCAGCAACTCACGACGTGCTGTTGAAGAAAGACCGCTCCAAAACTGCAAGACAAAGGCATCCATCGCCATCAACACAATCCTCTACGAAAGCCAAAGGATAAAAAGGTTATCTCTAAACTACCATCGATGAGCCGGTGAAAATGCAAGAAAGACGCATATGAGGTCCTACATGATCAACCACACGGGCTTAGCATGTACAAGACCGAATGGCACAAACCCGTGAATGAAGCATATATTTAAATACAGTCTCAAAATATAAGATGTTGTAACATTTACCCATACTTGACGCACGGTGAAGAAATAAAATGTTCTAAGAAAACTTTAAAACTCTTAAGATTTGAAATAGATAGAATCATAACACGAGTAGTGAACCCTTACATTTGAAATTGCTAAATTCAAGCCACCTTGCTAGATTCTATAACCCTCCTTGCAGAGGGTTTAGTATTTGTAAGAGCAGGAAAACTCCAGCGCATAGAAGTCGATGTAAAACCCCCCCAACCCCCCACAAACATACACATGGAGCTAAAGAATAGGGTCCTTCTAGAAGAGACTCGCTACATATACAACAACAATTTTGCAACTACAATATCTTTAGATAATTGTCAGTGTAACCACATTCTCGTAAACCCCGATTGACCTTTTGAGCAATAAGTTTGAGTATTCTAGATTGGATGATTGAATGCTCATTCAACTTCTTTCCATGTGACTAGACCAGTATCAAAGGACAATGTAGTTGAATTGAGATGATTTTGAAACTCTTATATTGTCCCTGGCGTTCTAGTTACTCGAATTCTCTTTTGGATTGAATACCATGTGGATCCCCTATGGCTAAACCGCCAAATTCCTTTTGATTACAGGGGAAAAAACGAGGAAGAAAATACTACGTATCTGCGTTGATTCTCCAATTGTTTCTACGTTCAATGCAAAGACGTACACGATCTTCTCCATCGTAATTCAGAAAAGAGCAATCCTCTTGTTAAATATCAGGCATCTAAGCACAAACATGTGAGGGTCGATCCTCAAGCTCTCAGATCTCATTCATTCTCTCCAGTCAAATTACCGACTAAAAAGATCCAAATCTAAACTGGCACCTGTCCACAAACGAACAAGACTTGTGATCTTGCGGAGAGGTGGCACCCTATATCAGGGATCCAATGGACGTTATGAGGTTGAATCCGGCCGCTAAATATGCTCAACATTGAGCGGCGTAAGCAGAAGATTGTAACCATCCAGCGAGAAAGCAGCTCGGCATGACCGCGTCGTCAGCATTGGCGTAAACGAGGCTAGTCGACCCATTATGTACGTATTTTAGGTTTGAAATTTGGCAATACCTTGTGCAGCTGAGAAAGGCTAACATCATCGGTGTTGGAGCGAGACCAAACAGCAGCGCGACCGTCGGCCACAAACAAGTGGGAAGGGGACGATGCACGGTGAGAATGTAGAGCCTTTAAACTCGGCATCTTCCTGTCCTTTATTCTGCTCCTTTCCTATTAGCCATCTGCCCTTCTCTCCCATGCACTTTATCAACCTTCGTCACAGCGTTCCTGAACTATCCTGCCGGATCTTCCGCAACAAAAGCTTTTCTATGTACAGTTCGAGTCAAGCACTGACAATCCTGCTCCTGTCCTTGACATTTCAACAGATGAATCTCGTTCTACTGCAAGACCTGCTTCCATGCTGTCAACTGAGACCTAATTGTCTGAGAACAGAACATCTGCACAGGCTCTAAACATCACGCCGCACATCTATCGATTCCACTGATCAGAATTAACTCATTGCAGACAAAGATGCACATCGACGAAACAAAGCGCGGAGATTGCCGCTTCCGCCAGCTTCCGCGCTTTAAAAGATGCGATTCAGATCCATCCCAAGCTCCGACCCCAATCTCCGGACTTGGTCGAACCGATCCGAGACCGGCATCCACAAAGAAACACGTCTACTAACCTCGCCCTTCTCTACCCACTCTCCTCCTCTCTGCAATCCAACGAATTTGCACCGATCTCATGCCATCAGATCCAGCCATCGAACCATCATCCCTTTATCTCCCCTTCGTACTCCCCTCTCTCCTTCCCTCCCTCCCTTCCTCCCTTCCTCCCACCACCACCTTCTTCACCTCTTACCCCGCCTCCTCCTCTACCTCCACAACACTCCTTCAAATTCCTTCTCCTCTCCAGCTCTGCCCTCCATACAGAGTCCGATCGAAAGCTGGCAGGGTACCGAATCGGATTATCAATCTTCGCGTATCAAGAAGTGCGTTATCGATCCGGCATACTCATCCTGAGGTTGGTGTTTCGTTCATTTGCTTCTCTTTCCTTTCTCATCACAACCAGGACCTACAATAGGCACAGAAGATGGAGTCCGCAGAAGAGAATGCTCTGCTGCTGGCTGCTGCTGCTGCTGCTGCTCGTCCTGCTACTACACCAAACAAAGCTGCCTTCAATTGACAGCAGTGCTTACCTTACCACACCAGGCTCTCACCTCACCTCACCATCCCATAAGATACACCCCCATGTTCTGTCTAAGCATTAACACCATTACCCCACATTACACACACATACTCTCCGTCACTTTCTTTCACCTTCCATGAATTCTTCCTCTTCTACCAATTAACTACTTGAGGTAAACACTGTCTAACCTCGGTAACTTCCTCTAACACCCCTTCCTCCATGTTCCTTTCCGCTTGCTTGCCCGTGTGAGTGTTAACACCGGCGCGGGAAACTCAAGGTCTTTCCCCCACCCAAGCAAAGACAAGCAAAGGGAAATTAAAACGGCGGGTGCTCAGATCCCCGATGCCAATCCCAGTGTCCAGCAGTCACCAATCTTTCCTTCATCAGATGCGCCACGAAGATGCGGCAGACAGACGGAAAGCGCTTTGCTCGGGTCGGTCATTGCTGCGGGGGTCGGTCGTTCGTTCGAAGGTTCTGCAAGGCGCGGCCACTGTGACCGCCTCGAGCGTCCCCCGGCTTCGGTCCTTCGGCCTCGGCAATCTGACCGCGGTCGAAAGCACGGCGGAAAAGGAAGGCCTACTCCATACGTTTCCGTTACGCCTGTCTGCGTGGGCCTAGTGCTCTCTCTCTCTCCCTCTCTCTCCGTTAGGGTTTTCGTGACTTTTGTCGGAGTCGCTAACGTAGGGCGAGGTTGGTGTGATCTGTTCGTTTTAGCAGATGAGCCAGAACATATCTCGGCACTGTCTACAGCCTCGGCAGCCATGGTTAGGTGCTAATGCTCCACCTAAACTGCGTCGTCCTCATAACCTTAGGTCACAAGACACAGGCCCTCGAGTACGGTGCAAATGCTTTTCTCTCACGAGCTCTTGAATATGCGTACGGGCGATTGTCCAAAATTACTGCGCCAGTAATCCTTTGTTCCTTCAAATCTAAAAATGTCTGACGAACCAATCAGGAAAATGATGTTTTTGTGTGTATAGAAGGATCCTTCTTGCAGTGGAAGGAATCTGAAGAAGCATGTTCTCTCACTGTTCGTTATAGAGTAATCTGAATTTGAATTTTTGATTTCCAAAACTATAACTGCAGTGGACAATATGGTTATGATGAAGGCACTGGATTGGTCTTTCTCAATAGACGTAGGCATATTGAAGAAAATAAGTCACATGAATGACTGCTCATGTGACAAAGCAGATTGAGGTGGTCATGTGATAGAAAACTATTAAAACGTGTTTTCTCGTCCGTTGGTCAATTATTTGATCATTCGAACATTAGAAGCAGCTGTCTATTACTAGTAGGTTGAAGCAAACAATTGCAGACTAACAATTGAGGGTGTCAGTAGTCTGAAATCTATCCGGGACATGACCAGAATATATGTGGATTATTTACAGACTACTTGGTGAATTATGTGATACCCTTGGTGGAGAATGCCGTCCAGATGAAAAAAGAATAGTCCCGCCTAATGAAAAGAAGTATGCCTGGAATGACGTTGGAATTCATTGTTGTAGAAGAACTGATCAGAGGGTCACGTAGTCCACATATGTGATGTCAATACAGGATTTGTGTGGTTGTTCTCCCTTTTCTTTCAAAGTATGTGTGGAAAGGCAATACTCTTCTCTCCGGTCACGGATAGAATTAGGTATACCACTACCGTTAACCATGCAAGGGCGGGGAAAGCTTCTCACGGATCATTTCGTCTCACCCGACTCCTGCTGCACACTGAGGCCTGATTTCTCAGGGGCCCTGCTATACCAGAGGATTGGGCCTCAAGGAACTATGTTAAGGGATTATTTTCTGTATTTCCAGGACTGAGACACATCGACGTTTCAATCTAGTCTTTTTTTCTGAAGTTTCTTATAAACACTTCCAAGTTTTTAAACCTAAATTTTCAAATTTTTTGTACTCAGGTAGAAAATGACGTCAACCGCTGTTCGTTGTTAAACTAAATCATGAAAATGTTTAATTTCAGATTTTAGGGGATCTTAAACAAAGCGGACAACGAGATGTGTTAAACCCCATCGTGTTATACAATGCGTGAATTTTATAGAAAGATATACCTAACATGAGGAAGAACGAATACGACAGTGCGATAATGCGTAGCCAGACAAAGCAGGCTTGAACGAACTTTAATATCCCTAGTCGCGTGTATTAACTTCGATCCCACCAGAGCTGGAAGTGTTGATATTTCCATGCAGTTGCTCTCATGGATAGTGTATCATAAAAACATTCTGTTACACTAGTGCAAGTCATGCTCCATATTGTACTCGTCGTAATCCTCGTCGAGTCTTGTTATAATTTTATTTTTTTTAAATTCAGAACCTCCAAGATACCCGGAATCACTAACTGGAAATATGCATTGTAGAAATACGAATAGACTTTCTGTGGAAACTGTGGCAAGATCGGAAGAACTACAAGGCCTAGCGAGTAAGGATGATATCAGTCTCACATCAAGTCTTGCTACTTTGCCATATAATCTTTCTGCCTTTTCGGGCCTTTGTACTCTCCACGTTCGGTCTTATTTATACATTTCATTCTCCTGTTTTTTCTCATCGTCATACAAAATGATCGGTGATGAACCAAATATAGTATAAGCCAAATTACTCCTAATGAAATATTGGCCATAATGAAACTGTGGTCACCTTCTGTATAGGAGCGGTTATTGTGACTGATTATAGTGAAGCTCCGTTTATAAACAGAAAAATACGACACTAAGGTTACTTCCTGTGAAAGTTTCAGTCCATGTGAGTAAGTATGTTCCTGACAAATATACTTTCCAAAAATAATATCTCAAGCAATACGAGAATGGAGGAATGATGACTCCTGAAAGTAATGATTTCTGCCTAAGTTCTTCAACGAGTCCATGGAACAAGCGTACCAAAGAAGGATGACTACGTAGAGTAAAGACAACAAGCTTATAAAGGCCACATACCCCAGCCATGGGAACAAGCATGTGTATTTGATGAAATAACTGTGTATATAACTTTTATCCATTTATATTATTTTTCTAGAAATAAAAAATGATCATGAATAATTTTTTTTAAATAATATTTTTATAATTAAAAAAATATATACAAAAATATATCTGAACATTATTATTATAACTAAAAAAATTTTAAATGTACGACCAATGAACCTATATTTTTTGCTGCTCTAAAATGCTTTTATAATATCATCAATTATAATCTGTAAATAAATTTATTTTAAAAAAATATTTCTAATTTTTAAAAAAATAGAAATAAGATTTTCTATCATTCATCAAATCAAATATGAATAAAATGAATGTAACTTACAACCTTGTGGGCGAAATACTTCATGATGTTAGATCTGAGATAAGATAAATACCTTTTATATTAAGTATGTTATAAAGTATTAAATCAGTTAAATTGTTATGAAATAGTTTGGCAGTCAAGTTTTGTTTGTTCTTAAAAAAAATACGTTTTTTAATGATTTGAAAAGAGATGTTGGGATAACCAACAAATATGCATACAATTAAATTTTTATTGGATTATTTTCAAGTTTCACAATGTCTCAATTCAGCTCTAATTTTGTGAATGTGATTAATTTGTAACTATGAATTACTTCTTGATTTTAAAATATTTAACATGAAAATATCAAATATATATATATATATATATATATATATTTGTCTCCATAATCAGTCTTTGCAAGAGTGTATTTAACAAATGTGTCATTTTATGGTGATATCCAAGATGTACAACCCCAATCTCCTTACTCTAAAGATGTTTGATTTCTTGGATTTTAAAAACTAACAAGTATTTTTCACCGTAGATAGAGCTATGAACTCACATTTGTGTTTGCATCCGTATATATGATACATCTTAGCTATCATGTGTGTTTGTAAAGAGCAGTAGGAGGCATGAATGAGAAGAGCAACATCAGAACTATTCACAACAGGGTCAATGTAATAATTTTTATCAAGTGTACCACATGTCCCTATATTGTTCCTGTTTTGAGGATTGATGCATGATAATCTTTTATTGATATGCATGGTTGTCAGAAGGTTGAACACTATTTTTGCATGACTTTCTCTCGCAGGGTGTACTTGTGAACGTTTTAAGCAACTTCCTCATGTGAGATGGAATGGGCCTTCCTATTTCTTGTTATTCCACTTATCTCGTTCTCTCTTCTTTGACAGTGATGACAGTATAATCTCCTCATGACTCATACACTTAAACCTAAACATCAGGTGGGGTTTGATAACTAGGGCATAACACTCTACCGAAATCTCATTAAACGTTTTATGGGTAATGGGAGAAACATTTCCGGGATCCTGAAAAGGTACCTCATACATTTTATGGGTTATATACCATGCCATAACATATGTGTCAATATCCACATTTCAAGAAAAATATTGTTCTTTCAGTTTTGGAGTGTAATAAGAAGAATTTTTTGTCTGGATTCACCAGTAAAATCTTGTATGGGCATGTTCAAATCGGGCGAAAAAACTTTTGGGAACGGGGACTGGGTTTTTTATTCAATCCGGTCCATTATTTTATCGGTCTATCTTGAAACCCCCTATTATAGCTCTTAAACAATTATTATTGAATTCGATTCTGTAGTTTGACTTTTCAAATTTTCCCTGTACTTCTGAATACAGTCTTGTACATTGTTGTCGTCTGTGGACAAACATCCGGTTTCTGTGTATCAACGTGCTTGTCCACGGAAGAATTTAATAACCTGCACATTTAGCTCAGATAAAGATTTGAGTTACTTTCTCCTTCTGAAAATGGAGTGAAACATCGCATGAGAAAGTCCATAAAATACATGAAAATCTCCCTCCGAGGCGAAAAAAGATCGCTAACAGGAAGAGAATATTGAATGTCCACAGTGTAGTCACCAAAGTATCCGGTAGTGTGGTAAAATGACGACACAGTGAGCACATGGTCATGCCATAGTTAAAGAGTAATCCTGACCAACCCGGATCTACCACGTGGGTCTAATGTCAGCCCTCTTGCACGCTCATAGAAAAGATACCGGCGTTGGCCCGTTTCTGGCTGAATTGACCTACCAAGGCCGGTAAAATGTCCACATTACCACATAACAGGGCAGAAGGTATGAAACTCCTCTGCCTCTAGTTAAGGTCATGGTAAATTTTACAAAGGTTTTGATTCTTCAGAACATGGCCTTCATCTTCAGTTTCATCTCCCTTGGCGATGGGCGTTTCCCTGTTGTCTACGCTTTATCGACCTACTAAAGCCTGTAACCTATTTTCAGGATGGGGCTAGGCACCATCTAACTCCTTTGGTTTCATCCCTGTAGGACTTGATGGGATCTTCCGTCCTTTTTGCTATATTACTTGGTATTTTTAGATTTTCAGATCACGGCACAACTGTTAAAAGTGTGTTCCCTCTTGCGAGTACGACACGTATGCGAGAAAACATGATAAACTCTGAGTCAAGTCTGGTGAGAAGCTCGGGAGGAACTCCTGTAGAATCTGTAGATGTCCCTCATTAGCAGACTAGTGCCGATGAATTTTTTCTGCTGGGGGTTTAGATTTGGTCAGTGCGCGTTCCTGGTTTCCACCACTTCCTTATTTTCGTGAGGAGGAGGAAGAAACAATTTAAAAATATTTGGGCCTTTGGTACACATGGAAATGATTTGGATGTTCATGTGCTTCTTATCAAACATAAGGTGTCGATCCCCACTGCAAAACCGTAAGACCAACAAAAACGAAAATCACTCAATCCTTCACATTTCAGAAAGGGCTCAAAGTATCTATGGCAGATATCCCTCCAAATGTTAATAAAATTGTCTATACCATGATGCATTAGATTTTGCTTCTAGGGTGAAAAACCTTTTGAAACATAGTCGAATGCTAAAGAATCAGTGGTAGATTAAAGAGGATTGGTCTCTTAACGTAAAACATGGTATATGGTATCTAAGTATGAATGAATAAGCTTGGCTAGGTTAATGAAACACGGCAACAATTCCTATTCTGTCTCCAAGTGCACTGTGGTCATTCATCCTTGTGCTAGATGGTGACCACCTGGTCTCGAAATAAGATGAAAGTCTTTTGTTAAGGGAGACGTCCTCATGTGTGGACATACGCCTTAGGGGGCATACGAGAGTAACTGTCAGATATTACAACACGGAAAGAAGAACATGAAAGAAAAACATCGGGAAGCATCGCCTTCATCTAGATTCATCCTAAAAGAGAGGTAGTTATTGAAAGTAAATCCCTTCTAATCACACACATTGATTCAATGCTTTACTTTCATGATTATATCTTCAAATCTTCATCTAAGTCTCTTCCAGTGAGCGCGAGAAGAGGGATGGAAACACTGTCATATGTATTGTATACTACTTTGACCTGAAAATCTCACCACTGCTTGTAGTGAACAACTGTCTATCAGATGCAGTCATCTCCCATCGATATTCAATGGTAAATTTCAAGAATCTCATAGACAAAAGTTGAAAGTGTTATGTTGCTCTGCTCTTAATCTTCACACGAAGACCACGGAACAAACCTCCATCAAGCTGACCTATTTTCAGAGTTCATTGCCAGAAATGTGGTTGGGTGGTTACTTGTTCTTCCCGCATACAACGTCCCCAACACTCTAAGCGTTTTCTGTCCCATCTTCGCCAGTGCTCAAAGCATTTCTTGCGTGGTGACAGTTTCTCTCTCTCTCTCCCCCTTCCATTAAGCCAATGGAAATCTCCCTTCCATTCAAGCATAATTATTCCTTGGCTGTGCTTTGTAAGTCACGAACCAGTTCTCATCTGCTCTTTAAGACGATTAGACAGAAAGAATTGTGAAGAGCTTGTTGGCATGTCAAGTACAAGCGGCCGGCTGGGGCACAATGAAGACTTGTTGGGGACACTGTTGTCCGGAAACCTCATTCGGAATGTACGATTTTCTTTGATCGTTGCAGAGGCCAGACTCTGTACGAGGAAACGTGGCAATTTTAACAAAGAGATTGCGACCTTCCATTGATGAGTCACATGATTCAGATTGTGTGAAATGAAAGGAGAAGGATAGACAGAGGAGCGTGTGGATCCTACCAAGGAGGGCATTTATTTGTTAGCCAAAGGCATTAGAGGTCGTTCCAACCAGAGGTCAAGTACAGTCGACTCCCTCTAAGTGCAATATGCTGGTTACCCTCGACAAATGCAAGCTTGGGTGTTACTCCCGGACAAATTACAAGATCTAAATGCAAATTTTCGCTAACTGCAACTCACCCCTGCTCTCTGGTCACTGGAGATAACTTTCTAAGTGCAAATGCACTTATTATACACATTTAAAATATGAAGTTGTTAGTAAGTTGTTTATTCTCCGTTTAAGCACTTTAAGCTAAAATTGGAGTTACATAGTTTTCAGATAAATCCAGGTAATGATAAGTGCAATTCCTATGTCAATTGCTATGCCATCCCTTTTGTTATTATACTTTCTCGGGATTCCTATGTCAATTGCAATTATAAAACCCCTCCACATGCTGTGCAGCAAGAGAGGCTACTCGCAAGTGTTGCAGTTAGAGACACTTGACTGTACATGCCCCGTCCTTTACTCAATGTCATCTAAGCCCACGGGCATTCCAGCTCATCTGCACTTTCTGACCGACCCAAGAGGTAAAGAACATCCTCAGTCCTGATCAGAGGTACAGCAAATGTCTCCAACTTGCGATGGTGAAAGATGCAAGGGGGTCTGAGGATTACGTCACGGTAATAGCCTAAGGGGAATACACTGCCCGTAATTACATGGTCCGTGCACGGGTGTGACGGGTTGTAGATCTCGGAGTACAGAAGTAACTGGCCGGCCCTACACGGAGAGATCCATCCGTCCGCATTCCACCGGCCGTCCACACTGGAATCTAGAACCGTCCTCTAATCGACGGCCGCTGTCGAGAGGATGCCAGGCCCGGGACTTGGACAAGGTGGAAACTTTCACCGACAAGGCCGAGGCCGTACGAGCTTACGAAGCTACTGCTGCCGGATATTGTTCACGGTAGCATATGAGGAAGCTGCATCTCCTCGCCGAAGATTCTTCCCTGCTTTCCATTATACTGTAAGTACGGTAATCTTCACGTCTTGAGAGAAATCTTGCCTCAGATTTAGGGTATTGCTGTTCACACGTTTTGTTCCACGCTTTTCACCCGACCGGATGAACCCACAGTACCAAAATCTTAAATAATCCTCCTTTCTTTAGGTAAAAATCAAATCCTCCTCCCTCGTCAGGAACCCTCCTTCAGAGAAGCTTTCTGGAGTTTTGACCTGGCGCAAAGGGAGGACTTCCATTTTTGTGCAAGTGGATCAGGTGGTCCTCAGGCTGACTTGGGATGGGGAATTTGGATGAGAGCATGGTATATACAGAATACGATTGCTGAGGAGGTAATGGATTCCAGATTTCCAGATCAAAAACTTGGTGAAGGAAGATGGGAATGAAAAATATGCAGGAACAATACTCGGCAAAAATGTTTGTTTATATGTGGGAGATAATAAATATTCACCTTCTGCAGTGGTAAACCTATCACACTTTTCAAGTATGTTATAGTCTGAATTCAGTGGAGGCATTTTCTTCATTCAGTTAATTGTTTATGTACAGAAAAATGTTAATGGCCTCCCTTGTTCAGTCAAAGGAGAGGTGGCACAATATGGCAAAAGTGCCAAGAGGAGAATAACACCTTTAGCCACATGAATGACAACTGCAGATTAGCTCGAAACTCTTGAAGGTTTCTGCTCGTTCCACCCAGATAGTATCTTTACCCATCACATGCTAATAGTCCGGAAGACTTTACTCATACCCAGTGAGTCAGTAGAACCAGTGTACCCCGTCACTAGAACTTGCGAGTCATGCAGGACTACTCCACATGCAAAGGGTGTGGAGTGGTGAAGCTTGTGTGTTCTGTATATTGAAGGCTTTTTATCCTTCAGTTATTCGAGTTTCCTTTCGGATATGTAGAAAAAGAACAGGACTACAGCTATGTGGATTTCATCGAGACAAGGCGACAGACTGGGGAGTGTGGGGAACTCGAGTTAACTCGAGTTAACTACCGACTTTCCTAGTACCACCGAGACCAGTGGTGACAAGGAAGGTCATCCTCTTGATGACCTTTCACCTGATAAGGTGCATGTTTGCAACACACAGATCAATGTCCCTCACTGCCTTTCTTCAAGCGTCCCATTGATTGTCCCCCATGACCTCCTTTTCCATATCTCATTAGCAGAGTGTGTCAGGTCTATCTGCTCAGTAGGTACAGACTTTTTCTGCGAGTGAGCTCGAAATCGAGATGTAAGCTGCAACAACATTACCGTCGATAATAGTCCCACTTTCTCTGAAAAGAGACGAAGTTACCACCTCATCTGAGGAATGAGGAAATAATCTTCATAGGGGGAAATTACTCCGAAGGCTTACTCTGCAGCCAGAAATGTAGCCATTACGATTAAAACGTCCAAAATATGTATCTATGTGTTTCAACTAAAATTTCCCATTTACTTTGAAATATTTAATCCCAATTTTTTTCGCTTTTGTAACAAACCGACAAACAAATTAACTGGAACCCTAAACTCATCAATCAAACTCTCTGTACGGAGTACTCTGCAGCCACCCTAGGACCCTAATTTACATTACGCCAAACTCATTTGTATGTAGCTAGGCTTATGCCTAGCTACTCCTTAAATTCCTATCATCAACCATTTTATCAATTTTATTAAATATCATGTTGGTCCTCCTTATATAATCATTTGAGTGTTACTTTCGAAGCCACTTAGTTATGTTGTATTCAAGTTTTCAGACACAGTATTCCCATAATTTACATAGATGGAATTTAGTAAGAAGTCTTGAGCGGTATGAGATGTCAAATATGATTCATGATCTGTATGCATATACTTCAAGGTTGACTCTGATGACATTGAATGTATAATGGAGATGTTCAGATTGCTAGATAATAACTTTTGGTCATTTGTCTTCCAGACCTTTGGACGATATCATGTGTCTTTTTCGGCCTTTGTTCCCCTCGGAGAGGTTGGATGGACCTTCCTCTGCTCGTTTCATTACAAGTCTCATTATCCGGCTTTCCAATGTCTAAGTGAATGATGTCTCGATGCATTTGACTACCAACTATGCTTAGATTCCCTACAATCATTGTCATGACAATAAGACCTCCAGGCCAAAAAGAAAACGTAACAGCTAGTGAAGAAAGTGTACCATGATTTTACAATGCTAATCTACATAATGTTTTGATGTTCTAAACCATTAAATATGTTTCAAAAAATGGTCGCAATTTAAATATTTTTCAACAATTTCAATCTTGAAAATTATAATCCTCGAACTCAATGATGGATTTTTCAATCACAGTTCAATAAGCTTTAGGATCTACTTAATTTTAATCTATGTATATCTATGAAGATAAGAATAACTTTTAATATGATATTATCATAGAAATAATTTTTTAAAATTTTGACCCAATCAGTTGAACACAATCAATTTCTATCCATGAGGCCGAGATAGGATTGTATCAAGATACAGTTATCCAAATTTTTATAATACTTTGTTAATTTAATAATTTTTTGATTGATGTTTATCATATATAATCATCAATAATCATTTTTTAATCTTTACTTAAATTACATGAAATGATATAAAATCATCTCCATTTTTATTTACATAAAATATTTTATATGATTTTAATATGTTTTAATTTTATTTATTAGAATAAATAATTTTTTAAAGAAATAATTATCAGTATGATTGTTGTAAGGTAGAAACCAAGGTTCAATTTACAACACACATCTATAATCCAATAATTGTAAGTGATAGTTAATTGAAAAATAAAAAATTATAATATCATAGATACCAAATAGAGATGATTAGATCAAAGATTTGAATAAATATAAGTAAAAAATAATTATATATTAGTTTTTTTTTCTAGAATATAATATGATGTTCATAAGATTTAATGTTATAATCTACAATGAACTGTCCGAATATATATTATTAAATTATTTTTATTTAAATGTTCCATGAGACCCCTCTTTTCGATTTTAAAAAACTATTGAATGAATATTATCTATCTAAACCCTAAATATTAACTACTAAAAAGATACATGCAAAAAAATTATTATTTTTTAAGTATATTTAATACCTAACGAGGTCTTGATTCATTAATTGTTTAACAAATTCTTGCATTAATTAAATCAGCTTGTAGAGAAATTGGTCTCTCTGTTGTATAGCTAACAGATTGAAAAATGAATGAAATTACTTCTTGCATTAATTAAATTTTCTAATATGCGATATTATAAAATTTAATAGAAAATTATAATGTTCAAACACAATGTGATGATCTTATAACCAACACTCAAAAGCTTCCTCTTACCGTGCATGGAGAAATAGCAAGTTAAAAAAACTTTATGGAAATATATTTTTTACCATGTAACATTATCCCAAAGGCATTTGACCCAAATATAAAGATATGAAATTGAAAATACCACCTGCCATTTAACTTGATAAATTGTTAACGCTTCGAAACTTGATTACTCATCAACTCCCTTCCCCAGGAGAAAAACTCATTACATAGATATTATTCACAGTACGAAAATACTGTGATAACTTAAGATTGACTAAATGATCGCTAGAACCATCGCGCACAGGACGAAATGAAATCTAACTAGAAGCTGACTACATCGTTATCCATATGTGTGCGTGCGTTGTTGATTGGATCCTGGCAATGGTGCTATAAACTGTATGCCACTGCAAGTTGGCTCGCTATCTTCACTGATGGGCTTCCCGAACTAAGACAAATAAGTACCACCCTTTCGACTCACATAAATACTTCCAATTCGCTCATTGCAACGTGATTCATGTAATTCTGCACTCTTTTGCTGTACTTTGTCCTCGCAACATCGTTTCTCAGAATATTACTCGGGTCTCAAAAAACTTGCTTGGGTCTTAGTATCCATCAAGTAACACAAGAGATTTACTTAGGTCTTAGTATTCATCAAGTAGAACAAGAGATTTATGTTTTTCACAAGAAGGTGGTAAGAAATGATCCACTGTTTTGAGTGACTCTTGACATGGTTTGTATTTCTCCTTCGATTGTGATACCTGGATGGTGGAGAATTGATAACTTGAAATATTATTAGATTCCATCAACCCATCTACCCACTCACATATTGCATCGTAACTCTATTATATGGAACATTTTGCATCCACTGAATCAACCACTAAAATGATAAAATGAGCGAACCTAGGACCTCAAATAGATGATCACAGAGTGAATATGTAACCACAACGAGAATGACCGATTTGAGTACTAAATCTCAGCAGTTCACAGTCTAAAAAATGATGATAGAGTAATTGATTAACATGGGATACGGTAGAATGTACCTACGGCCGTGAGCCACCAAATCAGTTCAGTCTTCTGTCAAACCGCAAAAAGAACTGAAGGCTATGAGGTATCAATCTTAGTTCGTGACTACCTTCCTACAGTTGCGACATCTCAAAACTCAAAAAGACACACACATGTAGCAAAGCAACCATCAGCACCGTGTCAATAAGAACCACGAAAAAGGTGAAACAATGACCAGCTCGGAGTAGAGTTTGACCTGAAAGTGCAGAGATTGGAAAACATCCTTAATGTTGAATTTGTTAGTACTGACGCTTAAATGACTTTTCCCGACCTCTACAAGTTAGATATCACGACTTCAACAGTCTTGATACAACTCAGGACTTGGTGTGATGAAATAAAAACACTTTTAAAATAATTCTTTTCAACATTCGTACGTTTTAACATATAAGATGGAAGGGGGGCGAAAGGCTTTGTATAATATGCAAGTGTAGGATCAAAAGATCGAAACATTGACAAATGCAGGATACGAGAAGCTCCGATCAAACGAAGCAAGGTTAAATGAAGTTATTCAAACAATCCAGTCGTAACAAGAATACCCAACACAAATGAAGCGCATGGACAAGTTTGTATGATTGCCTCCTACAAAGCATGTCACCAAGTTAGCTACAGTATTTACTTACATTACAAGACTATTTCCGAAAAGTCAAGGTATGAACACTCAGATATTTTATGTTGCACTGAATGATATCTCGTGCTTGAGTGGGTTTGAAACTCTTAGCAACAAGTACTTGGAACCCCTCAGTGTAAAGTGGGCTTGTACAGGGTGCTTGACCTGACAACTTCACCTTTGTACTCTTGAGAATATACAGCCATGATCTCTTCTGCCTTTGTTGCCTGTTCTCACAAGTCCCACACGTATGTCGCAATACATCGTTTTAGAGTGTCTCAAATCTCAAGGGCATAACGTCCTTGAAGGAAAGATGGTCATCTTTGTCCGGAAGCATACTCTGCAAAATTGGTTACAAAACTTGAAAACCCAATGATAAATTCACTATAGCTGAGCAATGCGCACCCTGTTCATTACTGACTGCTCATCCAACATATGTAATGCATCGATCAAATGCATCCTCAACGAAGCAGGTCCATTTGCCTTCTCCGCTCCAAGTTCTCCTGCTAGTCCAAACAAAGCTAGGGCAATGGCAGTGGACTCCAAAACCCGATTCGGGTTGACAGAAACAAAGGCTGCTATGAGTGCAGTGACAGCACAACCAGTAGCAGTAATCCGCTGCATCAGAGCCACACCGTTGCTTACACCAAGTACTCTCTTCCCATCTGTCACCAGATCAACAGCTCCTGAAACAGCTACAACTGTCTGGGCCACGCGTGCCAGATCCTTGGCAGCTTCTAGAGCATCTGTGGAAGAACGTGAGCTATCGACTCCCTAAGTACATGACAAAATCCATACAGGAAATATAGGCATTAATCAAACATGAGTCTCAACCAGAAACATGGTCTCTCGTTCAACATAATGAAGGTGAAATATACGAGTACCAAAGAAACATCAAACAGCGGTCCTCTGCTTCTTGGTTATTCAACGAGGTTCCTAGTGAAATTATTTTACTTCCTAGTAGTATAATCCAAATACTCTGTGTTGCGCCCTTTTTACAGGGCGAAACTTACAAAAGTGGAGATTGTGAAGTTCTTCCTGGTAGTATAAACCAAGTCACCTGTTTTGAGACCTGCATGTTTCTAAAGGATTGTATGATTCCTTACAAGAGTCAAACTCATGAAGTTTTTACAAGAGCAAATCACCTGGTTTTAGCACGGCACCTGTCTGGAGGATTGTATAATTTATTTTAAAATTACCTATCACGTACATCTAAGGAATATTAGATGTTGGCATCAGTGGCCATACTTCTAATTTCCTTAGCAGTCAAGTCATATATACAACTCCCTTCCCCCTTGGCGGCTTCATGTAAGTGACAGACTTTTTTCAAATCTGCCGAGATTCACCTGGTCGTAAGGATACAAAAAAGTAGGAAGGTCGGCTTGTAAACTTTGACCATGCACACACTTAGGCCCTCTAGTACAGCAGTAAGATGCAGGTGGGCAAAACAGGGTAGTGATCGGTAAAAAGGATATGACTTTGGCAAGGTCGAAGCACCAAAAAGGAAAACGGGTTCAAACTCTAGTATCAAGAAAGAAAAGAATGAACCCCTCAAGGTTTGACTTCCTCGCTAAATCTGATGTGTATCAACGTTTTGTTCTCAAGACTGATAAACAGACACGGGGAGGTGCATTCTCTAAATTACAAACTGAACTATTAACTTATTCAAAGTTAAGCGGCACAAATTATGAAGATGAGGGATTGTACCCAGGTTTATACCTCTACGCTGTTTCATCAAATCCTCTAGGTCATTCCGCAAAGTATAAACAACTCCTCCATAACCTTGAGGACTTTTACAAACATGAGCATATTCTCTCGAGCGTATGATTCATACCTTTGTAGGAGCAATGCTAGCACCGACGACTGCCATGATCTCTGACGCATTCCCGCGAATTACACAAGGTTTCAAGTTGATCAGCTCAATGCATTTCTCGGTTCGGAATCTGGTTGCACCGACACCAACAGGATCGAGCACCCAGGGCTTCTGACATTCATTTGCCCTAATAGCAGCTGCTTTCATAGAAAAAATCCAGTCGGGTGACAACGTCCCAATATTTATACATAACGCAGAAGACAATGAAGTGAACTCCAAGATCTCTTCGATGGCATGAACCATTGCAGGAGAAGCTCCCGCGGCAAGCAGGGAGTTAGCCATGATATCCATCGATACAAAATTGGTGATACACTGGACAAGGG
Source organism: Marchantia paleacea (assembly GCA_014180765.2). Taxonomy (NCBI): domain Eukaryota; kingdom Viridiplantae; phylum Streptophyta; class Marchantiopsida; order Marchantiales; family Marchantiaceae; genus Marchantia; species Marchantia paleacea. The sequence goes on along the minus strand of MUAA02000008.1, from coordinate 3,313,727 downwards.
GCGTAGTCTCCCTCACTTTGCATAATGCCTTCCAAGCTTCTGATCCCCAGCTCTCTGTCCTGCTAAACTCCCTAAAACTTGCCATGGTGTCAACCTAACGAATACCGACAATATTCCCAGCAGCAGCAGCAGGCCTAAATGGAAATGGCCTTGGAATCAAAAAACTTCCCACTGGGCCCGAAACTCCCCCGCTACCAGAAGCACAACCGCGCACCGCTCAGCTGGTCAATTACTACTATTAGACGGAAATCCGTCGAGACTGTATGAGAGCCTCCTCAACTCCATAAACTCCTGTCAGTCACGAGCACGCCCTTAGAACTCGAGATGCTTCTTCCCTCTCCTCACTTCCTTCCTTCCTGTATCCCAAACACAGGTAACACCAACGCTGGGAACGCTTATCGCAACAAACAGTACAGGTGCAGATATTTAATAATCACAGCAATTTCTCAAATCCCGTTCCTTCCTCTCTATCTCACAGTCAGATGCGCGCATATTGTTCCTCCTAACCCCGTCAGCGTAAGAGACCAAAATAATAGTTTCTTATTCAAAAGCGACTCTCGTGACAACCATTGAGCAGATTATTGACCGGTCCAGGAATGTGAGCGAGTGACAGCCACTATCGTTTCTTTGATGCAGGAATCAAAGCGCAGGTCTCCCGAAGAATCCGATGACGAGCGCAGGCTCTTGTTTGGCCCCCCCTGACCTCCACCATCTTCTTGCATCATCAACGCTACTCCATCGCAGCCCAGCCCTGCCCTGCCCTGCCCCGCCCCGCCCCGCCCCAAGATCTTCGAGCACCCTCGTGACTTTTTTTCCATGGAAACCTCGATACCCGCCCCTCGGTTAAGACGCTCCGCATGGTGGTCCCTCTAGTTTCCCCGCTGGTCACATGGTTAGAGACCTTGGGCCTTGGCGCTGCCGCTTTTAGAATGTCCACCCTTCAGTCAGTACAGTGGAGGTGCCCGGGCCACGGAACGGAGCCCCCCGCTCCGGGGAGATGTCTCCTTTCTGGGGTTCACGCGTGGGTCCCGCGCAGCGCCTGCAAAGCTCAGCATTTCTATAAATGGCAACTTGCATACATCTGGTACCCTGACCTTCGGTTCGGTGATCTTCTGCAACCCTGCACTGGACCTCGGGCTGAATTCGGAAGCATGTCCCTTGGTTTTTGGCTATTTTGTTCCGTACGCACGACGGACGCTTTGGAAATTGGAGACCAGTTTGAAGGTGACATCCATCCGTTTCGGGCACAACAAAGGGTGCTCCTCATTCCCAACGTCATCAGCGATTCTCTAACTGCAGCCCTAAAAGGTTGTCTGCATGTCCACGTAGACTTTTTTCTCACCCCCAATACTGAGGAAGCTTCTTGGACTCTTAACAAAATCTCTGCTGCTAAATGCAAGATGGGGTCTTCCCATCCTTTTTGCTATGTTACTTGGTGTCCGTTGAAAAGCAAGAAAGAAATGATTAACAAATTCTTATTTGAAGATGAAAAAAGCGAAAGACTGAAATGATAAGGGACGCAACTTAATATTGTGATAGTGTGAATTGAAATGGTTCGCTCATGAGGTGGCAGTTGAACCCGAAGCTACGCACATTACTCTCTCTCAATGTATCCACATTTAGCCGTTTCGGCTGTTTTTTTCACTCTGCCGAAGTTAGCACTCCGCTACTCTTGCGGCCAGGCTGTCCTTCCAGCCCTCCACCGATACCTTGACACATTTACCCTAGGTCCAGCCAAACTGGCACCGCCATTCCTCCACGCTTACGGCCTAGACCTGATTGTGTTTCGGATGTTCTCTAAATCATTAATCTCTTCAGCTAGCCCCATGATACCGGTTTGGTTCCATCCTTGTACGATATTGATGGGGTATTTCCATCCCTTTTATTACTTTACTGCAGCTCCTTCTTTTCTAATCTCTTCAGCCTGCTGTATGTTCACTTCCTTTCACTTCTTGGCTTCTACGGGCTACCTTTGTGGACTTTTCTTATCCGGAGCTCCAGATTCCTGCTTTGATGCCCCATCTTCAACCTCTCTTGATGTGGTTTGTGTTTAGTAGGTTTTTCCTTGATCTTGAGTCTTGGTGTGGCTCCTTAGATTTGTTGTTGTATTGTGGTTGTTGTCTTGTTGTGATTTGGTTCAGGGTGAAAATACATATAGAATTTTGTTTTAGTATACTCGGGCTACATACTTTCATGTGGACCTTTAAGAATAAGATGAATCTCAATGATGAAATCAATGTGCATGTGTGACAATTCATGTACTTCTTGATGAGTGGTCTAAGAGATTATATGTTTGTATTCTTTCATGTTAGAGCATTTACAAAGAGTAGCTAAACCCCTATGGAGTCATATGGGGATTGATGGCATTTAGCTTGTGACAAGAGTTTGGACTAGCTAGTAATGGAGCTAATTATAATTCTTCCTCACCAATGAGAATTGGAGTAAAGATGGATTGTAACCATCTTTAATAAGTAAAAATTAAAGTAGAGGTTATGCAAGTTTTATTTTTGATCATTACCTTGTGGTCTTGTCATCCCACATTCATTTTTCTCATAGTCTTTTATTTTCTATTAAGTTGTATACATCTAAATTTTTTATGTAGTTTATGTAATCAACATTATTATGTATTGTTCAAAATTCTTATTAGCAAAAAGATTAGACTTTAACAAACTTGTAGTAAGATCTTGTACATCTAAAAACCACATACTTATCTCTCGAATCATTAAAAAAAATTCATTTTTAATAGTATTAGGACTGTAATTACATATAATATAACAAATATATCTCCAAAACTAACCAAGTTACCTCCACCCGTCAAACTTTCAAAGATTATCAAACACCATCAAGTCATACTATTGTGAATTTTGCATTCCTATCTAAGAGTGCATGATTGAATATAGTAGTAAAGATTCATTTGATTTGATTTTATTTGTCCTCACTTTCCTTCATAGATTCTTCTATGTAAGTAAAATATTAGTATATAAAATTAAATAACATACATTTCAGAGTCTATAAATCATCATTTCCACTTCATCATAGAAGAAAATTTCTACATTTATCATGGGAAGAAATCAAAGCACAACATTCAATACATCACACAACAAGTTGTACAAACATGCATCAAATACAATGAGATTTTACCACAAATGAATAAAAAAATTTCAACTTTTGATTACGATAAAAATCTCACAATAAGAACTATCCAATCAACATATTTTACAAAGTCAACAACTAAGTGTAGTCTTTCAAATATATTCTCAATAAATTTATATATAGATTTTAAAATTGAATTTTTATCTACAAGTATAAATAATACTCATGAAAAATAGATCAAGACTCAAAAGACATAATCATCAACTTCAACATCACACTTTGAGACTCATAAATTGTACTTAGCTAAAATATGTAAATGAAAATTTTAAAATTTATATATTTGATTTCAGTCTCTATTTTGAACTATTTTAGTAACAATATTATCTAAATCACAAGATGTTATGATTTTTGTAGTTTCGTGATGTGATGTGATTTCCATAAAAAAATAATGACATATGTCATCATCAAAGTTGTTTGCCATGACAATGATATTTTAGGTCAAGATATTTGGAAGATCATTGAACGTATATTAAGAATGCATAGTTGGATTAATTTCATAAGGTGGAGATATTGATAAAAAATATTTTGAAATACATTATCTTGAACCTTATTAAATATAAAGAGTAGTATGCATGCAAGAAAAGATTTGATACATCACTTTGATGATTACGAAGTTAATTTGATAAGAGTGGAGCTAACATGGAACATGAATAGATGAAAATATGATCCTCTAGATGTATAAATTTTCATTTTTATTTAAGATCAAAATCAACTATTCATTATGATGAGTTTTAAATATAATTAGTATAGTACTTTGGATATATCTTTATGTGAAAATTGATAACTCTACAAACCCATTTCTTCTTTCAATTATCTCCTATGGTATGATTGGAGATTTGAAGTTATATGTTTAAACTAAATGAAAAATGTTATGAATTTGAATTCTCAATGGTGGTAATTTTTAGCACATGAATTTTAATCCATCACTATTGTTTATAAAAAATGAATTGTTTGGAACTTTGGTGAGAAATATTATTCTCAAATAATAAATTTTTCAATTTTGTTTGAAGTTTCATTTATACTCATATAGTTTCAAGTTATTATTTTGATTTTATTTTAATAATATATTATTTACATTATAATTAAGTAGTATATTTAGATTGGGTTTAAAGATCTAAGTTAGAATGGAGCTACTTTGACCATACTGTACACACAAAATCATCATTTATCATTAAGTTTGGACCAATAATAACAAATCTTTTCAGGTTTTGAAAGTCTTAATAAAAATCATTTGGACATTATGAAGTAGGATCGAGAATCTAACAGAAATAAGTACGAAATTGATTTAGTGGTGGAGATAATTGAAGAAATAATTGATTTATTGAGGTGAAAGTTAGAGTGAAATTTAGTCCACAAGATGTATTTAGGATTATTACCAGATTATTATGAGTATTTTGAATGATCAGATTAATCAATTATATAATCTATAACTTGTACTTGGATTGATTGCACCTTAATTGGATAAGTTTTGAGTATTGTATGGCAGCTTGAAATTTGTATGAACAATCAAAATTATAGGATTGCACTAATTGTCATAAAGTTAGGATAGTAGCTATATTTTTTTGCTATTAAAAATTTTGATCAATAAAATTTTATAGACTTAGGGTTTGAACAATACAATTTTTTTTTGTGAAATATGAAATTTTTGTAAGTTAAATTTTTGGATTTGTGTAAGTTGTTGTACACGAGGGTTTATATATTATCTTCTGATATAATGCTTGTTTGAAACCTTCTTTTAAATGATCCAAGTATTAACAACATTTGAAACTTTACAAATAATACCAAGATATTCAAAGTAATTATTTGTGAAATTTGAATAAAAGTTAATGGTTAAAGTTGATGTTAACTTACAATCCATTGTTTAACTAAAGATCCAAACATCAAATTAAGAACCAAGCGAGGATATAAAATTTCAACTCAAATCTAAGGAATAATGACGGATTTAAGGATTCAAGTTTGGATCCAAGACTTATTGATTCAACCTAAGACCCCATCTTGGACCTACAAATTAGATTATAACTAGAGATATACCGTGAACAGTTAGAGCACCAAGAGAGCAAACTTCATATCAAGAAAACTAGCTTATAAGAAAATATGACCCAAGTTATTTATTGACTTACTCATCTTGGGGTTATGTGAGAGTTTAACTAAGGTGAAAACTAAGAGCTAGGAATAAATTGATGGTATCATACTAAAATAAACTTGAACACCAATAATCTTGTAAGTTATCAATGTCATGACTTTTTTGCATTTATTTAATTATAAAATATAAAAAAACATAAAAAATATTATGAGATTTTACTTTGCTCAAGAGTTGATACTTCTTGAAGGAATATGATAGTTCATGTAACAAAAGGAGTTGATTTCGAAAATTCCATCACATGAGTAAAAAAATAGATTTTTTTATCTTAAAATTTGAGAAGTATTGATGGGGAGATTGGAAACTTTTTTTGAGAAGTAAATGTCATGATAAGATATAATATTACATCTTTATTCGTTGATCTAGATCGTATTATGAATTGATCAAATTTTTTTATGTATAAAAAATATTTAAAAATATTATTTGAATAAAATTATAACAAAAATTGATATTAGTTATAAAATTTACTTTTAAAATCATGTTATTATATTTTAATATGATATAAAATATAAATTAATTATTTTTAATTATTCATTTATTAAATAAATAAATATATTATGTGATGAGTAATATTCGATTTAATTTTTTTATTCAATGAAATTTGAACTTGAATTTTATTTATGCATTGCTTATTTCTTCCACTTTGAGATTTTTTATCAATCTCTTGATATAATCAACAAATAAAAGTAATCAAGAAAATTTTGTAATTTTTGAAACGTCTCAAAGAACGAACACATTTTATTTAAGATTGTATTTGCATCTAATATGATGCATAAATTACATCTATGCATCATATTAGATTATTGTTTATGATTCAAATGCAAGAATGAAAAAAATTCAAAGTTTATTTTTTTATTACATAAAATATTGCAAGAAAAATAAAAGCTAAGCACAATAAGCATAGATTCTTTAAAAATACATCTTACATCATGCAATTTTTTTAATCAATTTATGTAATTATTTCATGATTTACTCACAATTACTAGATTATGCATAAGCATTATATCAAAAATCTTGAATTCATTAAATTTTAAACATGCAAATCTTTTAACAAAAAAAAATATGAATTGGGTTGCAATTTGTCTTGGTAGATGGTTACAAGTGAATAATTAATATTGTGAAATTTTGCAAGGATTCAAGAAATGAAAGTGAAATAATAATATATGATAGTTTTCTAGACGATATGAGATTGATAATGGTGACAATTTTTCAACAAGAGACATTTAAGCATGTTACACAATTCAATTGATGAAAAAATTTTGTGAACAACGATAATTATTGATATTCTATGGATGAATGCAATCTAAAAAGATTTTATTGAACTAATGTTAAGATATTTACTACTAAGTGGAGTTTGAATTGAAGGTTGAAGTTAGATTTACAATGATTTTTTATAAGTTGTAATTTTTGATTTAACCGTTACATTAAAATTTAAAAAATTTAGATTTTTTTTTGTAATTTCAATTACAAACAAAATAAATGTTATTGTTATCAAAACTATACACATATATACACACCACAACATAGATTATTGTCACATCAAACATCATAATACATAAATTCTCATATACCACTGCAAATGTATCACAATAATCAATCTATACTTAAAAGTCTATAGAGATACAAATATATCACAATAATCAATCTACATTTAACAGTCCATAAGGATACTCCGGTGATAATCATAGCATACAAGAGAATTTATAGTTGAATCAAATCCACTTTGTGCTCCAAAAAATTCAAGTCCTTTGCATTAGCCAATATTCCACATAGCAACATTCTTTTAATTTCAACTCAAAAAAATACCCTCTAAAATCTACCTCTTGAGATCTAGATTTTTTAATCCATTCACCGACCCCAACGATAAATCTAATATGAAAGATGCTAACTAATGTGTATGCACTTGCATGCATAAATCTATAAATTAAGGATGCAACAACATAAGTTATGACTGTTGTTATATACATATGTTTCACATCATAACATAAATCACTATCACATGAAACATCAAAATACAAAGATTTTCAAATATGAGCACAAATATATCATAATCGTACCCTAATTGACAATTATATCTCTCTAATATTAGATAGCCATCTAGATCATCAACATGATATGCTCTTTGTGGGGCTAAGATCAAAAAGTTGGATGCTATAATTTCCTTTTGTAGTCACATATTTGTAATCCATATCATGTAATTGTGAAATCAACTATCTTGCTAATCCCATCAAGATCATTTTTACTATTCATTGGATATCTAAATAAAAGAAGATGTCAAATAAAAAATATGACATCCTTTTGAACAAGAATTATATATCAAAATATTGGATGCTTCACATAACATATATCTTAAACTTGCACGCTGAATTGTCAAACTTGAATTCGTGATCTTTGGGCTGATTCTCATTTATCTTTGATGACTTTTTAGAAGCTCATTATAAATCTAGAAGTATATTTTAAACCCAATGACCATAGCCTCATTGAACCCTCTTACACAAACTCTCAATATCAAAATTCACATTGAATTTTCTTGACAAAAATCTCATAAAAAACTCAAATATCACTCAAAAGAGGTAGATTTTTCCTTGATGTTATAGGTACTTCAAAAAATAAGGTTTGAAAGATGAATCTCAACCTCATTATTTATACTATTTATAATTTTTCTTTAGTAACTAAAAATAATAAAAATATAATTTTTTTATACCAAATTTAATTAAGGTAGATATCACAACTACTAATGAAAATAGTTATATGACAACATGTCATCAGTCCACTTAGATCTATGCAACCTCCACTACACTTCAATTAATTTTGGTATATCAATCAATCTCAGTTTGAATTAATAGAATGGAGTATCACCTTACTTTGTTCAACATTAATGATCATATTGAAGGTCTTTTTGTTTGTGCTTTGTTGTTGAAGAAAAATTCTACTTGGTTTCAAAGTTGGATGATGGAGCTCAACAAGTCAAGCCCAAAAAGTCTCTTGGAGTGCAATGAAACATGAACATCTTTAGAATTTTCAGTAATTGATCCCATAATCAATACTTAGAGTAGGTTGTGGAAACTAGATAAGAAAAGATTGTGGAGAAGTACATTGAGGAATTTCAAGATTTTTGAATTCATATACGAGATATGAGTGGAGTTGAAGATCTTCATTTGTTCAAGAGAGAATTGAAGAAAAAAATTCAACAGGAGGAGATTTGGGACAATCCAAGCAACTTAAATGAGTCTATTATTTGTGCATAATGAATGACCAACGTTTGTCACAACAGTGGAGAGGTATCCGTTCTCACAAATCAATATTATGGACTAATGATTATGGAGTTGGATAACATAAGGAGGAGAAAAGATTTAATTCCAAGAGGAATGAATGCTCAAGGAGTTCGTTGCAACCTAAATATGTAGATGTTGGGTTCACATTGAGAAACAAATTCAAGAGGAGGAGGCATATTGGAAGAGAGATGAGAAATGTATCAATGATACAATTATGGAAGATTTGGTCACATTGCTATGAATTGCTAAACTTAAGTACAAGCAATAGAAGCTAGACCATCATATCAACAACCCCTCAACAATCTTGAAGATAGAAATGAAATGATTGATGACAATCTAGGAAATAACAAATACAAGCAATCTTACCTCATGACATTACTAGTTTGATGAAAAGGAGAAAAAGTGGAGGGAGGAAGCAACGACATGAAGTAAATTATTTGAGAAAGAATGAAACATGTTTGATTGTGATGGATTGCAATATAGGAGTAAAAGTGAGAGTGTTGATTGATTAATGAGCTACATAATACATCATATCTAGATCTTTTACTATAAAGTTGGGATTAGCTTTAAAAAATAATGAGAATGAGGAAGAAAAAAATACTTCCTCATTTTTAAAAAACAAGCAAACTCAAAGCATTTTTTAGAGAAGTAGAGTTGAAGGTTGGCAATACAAGGAATCATTGGAGTGAAGAGTAATTCAATTAAATCACTATGATGGTATTTTGGATAAACCATGGATGAAAAAATATAATCATGATGTGGATTGAAGAAGGAATATAATGAAAAATACTAGTTGGAGGATCTTTGGAGATAAACTTAGATCGGAAAAAAAATTACCTTTATATGTGATAGGAAGAACTGCTTTTAATCACAAAGATGGATATTTTTTGAGATTAATAAGAGATATAAGCGTTACAAAAGAACAAAATTTTATACCTAGAGGTTGGTTCAAATGACATACCTCCTGGTTTACTAGAAAGAAGGAGAGTGGATCATAAGATATGTATCTTAACATGAAATTTCCCTTCTTTGTAACAGTATCTATCCACTTGTCCCAAATAAACTAAAGAAATGCAAGGCATAATAGGAGTTGTTGAAGAAGAAAGGATTTATTCGATCTACTATGTCATCATATAGAGCTCTCGTGCTGTTTGTGAAGGAGAAAAATGGCTCCATGAGGATGTGCATCAACTATCATGCCCTAAATCAGAAAACAATGAAAAACAAGTATCCATTACCTTGAATGGAGGACTTTTTTGATCAACTTCATGGATCAAAGTATTTCACCAAACTTGTTCCAAAATATGAGTTTGGAAAAAATAAATCAGATTACTTAGGTCATAGAGTTAGTACAAAAGCCATCCACATCATAAATGACAAAGTGAAAGCCATTCAAAACTGGAGTGCCTCGGAGAATCAAACTCAACAACAGAGTTTCTTGGATTTGATCACCTTGTGGAAGCTTTTTTTTATATTGCTCAATCTTTAACAAATCGTTTAGGCCAAGGTCATAAATGATGCTTCCAAGTAATGTTTGGTGATGAGAAAAATGACTAACTCCTCACACTCTATGACCTAAATAATCTACTTATTACTTGCCAAATTAACATTTTGAAGCTTTGATATATAACTCATTTTTGCACAAAGCCTCAAGTCTTTCTCATATGATCTTCTAAGGTTTTACTATATATCATAATATCATAAAAAATATATATTTAATAAGGACAAAAAATTTATTCATCAATCCCGTGAATGTTGTAGGTGTGTTAGTGAGACCAAAAAACATCACTAGATGTTCATAGAGAACCATATATAGTACAAAAAGCTATCTTGTGGACATCTTTATTAGCAATTTGAATCTAGTTGTATCCACTCCTCAAATATAATTTGGTGAATTTTTTCATACTCTGAAGTTGATCAACAAATCATCCATTTTGAGATATTGGATGCTTGTTTTTACCGTTTATTGATTCAGTTCACAGTAATCAATGCACAATCTCATACTCTCATACCTTTTCACAAACAACACACATGTCCGTAAGTTGAAACGATTGGTTGTATAAATCAATTTTTTAACATCTTCTCCGTTTGAGCTTTACATTTCTCCAACTCGTTTGACTCCAAACGATATGGAGTTTTACAAGGACATGTACTACCGGATATTGCCTCAATCTTGTCATCGACACAATTCTTAGCTGAGAATCTTGTAGGTAGATCATATAAAAAAACATCCTTACACTCTATAATAAACACTCATCATCTTTTTTCATTTAGTGAAATTAGTAAAACTACGAGGTAAGTTTAATGATGATCTTTATTTCACTACTAGATCTCGTCTTTATCTTTGTATTCTCCTAAATTTGATGTTTAAATTTAATTATATATAAATTTTAATTTTATGTATTATCATATTTAAATTTGATAAATAAAACCTTGGATCTTGCATGAGGTGATCATATATCATACATTTGGTCACAAATTGTTGCATATCCCTCAACCATAAATGACTTTGAATAAAAATGGCCTAAAATTGAAATTGAAGGCATTGAAATTAAGAGTCTTTAAATAAAAATATAACATTTTTATTTCTTTTTATAATTAAAATATATTTTGATGGATCGAAATAACATGTTATGGATTTGGATATCAAATGAAAAAAAAAATGATAGGAAAAAAAAATATTTATGAATGTTGAGAAATAATATATGAATAAATATAAACATATATATATATAAATATATATATAATTATTATATATATATAATAATTTTTTTTTATAATATATTTCATTTTTAAAAAAAATTAACAAATTATATTCTTAAAAAAATATGTTAATAATTTCAAATTTTGAGTGGTGAAAAAATATATGAATATTTAAAAAAAACTCACGAGGAGTTATGAAGATCCAACACAAGAGATTTATTTTCTAACAAAGCTTGCGGAGAGACGGGGAAAATATTAGAATATTTATGAAAAAATATATAGAATCTAAGGCCTTAGATTTGCATGTGAATGTTAAACAATAGACACACTTTGACAAAATCATGCAAGGATGTGTTAAATGGAAGAAAATTTTATTTACATGGAAGAATTTACAAATTTCAAGATTGAGATATGAACTATGGAGTTGTCCAAAAAATCGTCAACCTATTTAAGCTCAACATCTTCTAGAATGTTGTGTAACAAACTAGCTAGATCATTCGATCATCATGGTCGGCCACGAAAGGATACTAAAAATGTTTTTTGTATGGTAAAGAAGAAGATGCATCAATTCGTGGAAATAAAGGTATGCTTGATTATTGCTTAGATGCTCTAGTATGTCAACTTGATATGTAAGACCCATGATTGTATATATAGGGTAAAATATAAGTATATATAAAATATGACTAAGTTTATCTTAATCATGACTTTGTTTAGCTAGTTATGGCTTAGTTGGAGAAAAATATAAGATAACTCTTGATGTAGTAAATATGAATAATTATTTTTTTGTTAAATGAGAATCGAGGAATAGATTCTATCACATGAGTATCTTGACTTTCCTTGACTTGGATTAGTTTTTCATTGGTTTGATTTGGTGATGACAAGTAAATCTAGGGGCGAGATTGACTTGGTACATCAAAATTAATTGCAGGTTAGTTGGGATTCTAGAATATCCAAGTGTACTAATTGTGTGTTGCATATATCCTTTCTCATTGGAAATTGTGATCTATATCTCGATTAAACTTGATAAGAGAAAATTATGTACTGATTAATTTTAATTACTAGGGTAAAACTCTTAATAGTATAAAAAAAGAGATTGAGAATAATCTCTCAAGTATTGTTCAAAGAATGAAGACTTATTTAGGACTGAAGCTTTGTTTTGAGGAAAACTTTGATCATCAATAAAGTATCTCTACCTTTTGAGTACTATTTGAGTCTTTGTGAGAGTTGTCATGAGATTATGGAGTTTGGAATTTGAAAGTTTGTGTAAGAGGGTGCATTAAGGCTATGATTATCATATTGAAACATGTCATACTAGATTCATAATGAGCTTCCAAAAAATCATTGGAGGTAAACTTGAGTGAGAGTTAGCCCATAGGTCACAAATCCCGCAATGTCTTCACATAATGAGTAGTTGAAACTTGCTTTCCCAAACTTTTTAAAAATATCCTTGAGGTTCTTCAAAAGATGATATTTCTTGTTTGTAGGCTTTGTTAACTTGGAAATAAGAAGAATAACTTGCAAAATCATAAACTTCATATTCATCAAATTCGATGTTGACATTGTCAGTTCGTGGTCTAAGATGCTCACTCTAAATGTTGAAGTTAAGTAGCAAAGTGTTGATTCTCGTCCCGACAAACTGCATGCATCAAAGATTTTATGGTCTTAGGTGCTCACTCTAAATATTCAAATTAGGTGACAAAGTGTTGATTCTGGTCCCGACAAACTGCATGCATCAAAGATTTTGTTACTTCAATACAATTTATACCGTAGACCATGACAATCACAATGATGATCTGGCGCAAACAGTGGAAGACCTCTCTAGCTGCAAATGGAGTTAGGTTGAGTCGTACTTGGCCAAGACATATCCGAAAAAAGTCGGGACCGTCCTCAAGGAGGGGGATAGCGCCAACCCAAATAGTAGCATGAGCTTTCGGGGTAAGAGTACACCAGGAAGGGTCCCTAATCCACAAACGCCTAGAGTGATACCCCGGAGGAGAAGGAAAAAAAAAAAAAAAAAAAAAAAGGGGGCGCTATATCACCCCCGATCTGCCGGCCAATGGGCGGAAATGAGAGAGAGAATTAAGTGAGTCTTCACTCGCAAAGAAGCTAGATGACACTACCGAAAAGCCGGGCTTACACCGACCTTGAGAGAGAGAGAGAGCCCCTAAACTTACACACTTGGCCGGCCAAATCGGACATGACCGACTTCGCCTTCCAACACTTGGGAAAAATCCAAGTGTTGGGTAGTGAGGAGGGGCGCTAAGCCCGGCCTGCCCGGCCAATGGGCTGAAGTGAGAAGAGGTAAGCGCTAGATAAGCTAGCGGAACGAGTCTCCACTCGCAGTAAGCCGGAAGACTAAGTGCTAGCTAACACCGACTAGCACTGGATAGAAAATTTTCACACCTGACTACAAAACCTCCAACACTTGGTAGTTTATTCGGAGGGAGGAGACCAGCAACACAAGGGGGGTAAGACTTACCACGACGGTCTGAACTCTTGAAGGAGGGGCGCAATGTTACAGTTCCCAAGCACCCCAAGCGAACGGGTAAGACTGGGATTGACTCACCTATCCGACTGGCTGATCCCAACACTAGGGGGGGAAAAAGCACAAGGCTTTTTCAAAACACAAAAATGAGATTAGAATGAGTGGAAGTGATACATCTATCACAATTAAGATTGGAATTGAAGTGGGGAAAAGGAAGAGTGAATGAAATGGAGAAGTGATATATGTATTATTTCTTCATAAATGAAGACTTACCAAATTTCAAACTTCACCTTAGCATTGTAAATCTGTCACAAAATCTTGTCTATCATGTTTCACTACTTTCTCGAGTGGAATCACACGTTAGAGCTTCGAGGATATTGTTTGTGCAAACTATTCAAATAGTTTGCACAAGATATCCTCCAAGATGTCTTCACTTTTCAACCTTGCGAACAAAATTCGAAGGGAGGTTTCAATTAGAAATCCCTTCCCCTTAAGCTTTCAATCACGACACTTCATAGCTCTAGAAATAAAATCTTGGAAGTTTTTGAGAAAAATAATTGCCAAGTCATAAACTTGATCTTCTTTCTCTTCCTTGTCATTTTTGTAGTTTGTACTTTTCTTACAACTACCCTTCATCTATAGCATCTAGAAAATTCAGAAATATGAGTGGAAGTGAAACATATATCCTCAATCAACGACAAAGCTTAGAGTCAAAAATGAGAAAAGCTCAAATCAGTGAAGTGATACATGTATCACAAAAAAAAGACTTATATGTTTCCAAAAAGAAGATGCAAAAGATTCTAGTCGCTCTTGAGTCATCTCTTAAGTAAAATTATTCTTCCACGTCGTTTAATATGGTTGATTGATAAGCAACATGAAAAAAATCTGAATCTTTGAAAGTTTTATTTATTTATATGGCCTTCTTTGCCATTTTGGTCAAAGATAACTCCTTCATGATGGCACAATGGAGAAGGATGACAACATCCATCATCTGCCAAATTCCTTGAAATGTATTCCATTTGATGAGTTTGATTTCCTCCATAAGTTACATGATGCAATGAGAAACATCCTTATTTGACTTTTTCTTTGGAGCCAATAATGCCTTTTTTTGCCCCTTCAAAGCAATGTGCATCATGAAAATTTTATCCTTGATGTACCAGATAGGATCAAGGCAAAATATGAGTTGGAAAAGACCGTCATACTTCTTGAAGTTTTTTCTATCATCTTCAACAAAACCAGGAAGTATGCATTCCATGCACACTCAAAAAGTAGAGAGAATAACTTTTCTTTTTCCCTCTGTGAATCATGAAAATTTTATGATGGATCTGGATCCTGTCAATCTTCATCATGTTTTTTTGCTACTTTTGGTCGAGATTGTGCTCCTAAGCAAGAAACAATTAATACTTCTAGTTATTTTGTGCACCTATTCAAGGAAAGTGATACAAGTATCAATTCTTTGGACTTTTAATCCTCCCTCAACATATGAGTTCAATTAACACTACTAGAAATTTTCAGCAATCACTTGAAAGAAGAGAAATATTTCTCATTTCACAAAGAGATATTTATGCGCTTCACGCCTTTTGCCATATGGGCCTACGGCCTGGAGCCTTTGCGTTTTATTGGCCTTAAGGCGCTAGAGCCCTTGTCTTGATTTATCATCTAAGATGATAAATTGGTCACAATCCTAAGGTTCAGATTGCGGAATTATGGATTAATCGATATTTTCATTCATTTAAAAAATAAGAGTCTCAATTAGTATTTTTAGAATCACTTTTTTTGGGTGAAGTACTATAAGACCCATGGTTTTACATATAGAATTAAATATGATTATATAGAAAATATGGTTAATCTATGATTAAATTTATCTTAGTCATGACTATGTCTAGCTAGTTATGATTAAGTTGAAGAAAAACATATAATAGCTCTTGATGTAGTAGATTGGTTGATGATCACAACCATTTTGTTGTTTAATGGAAATTAATGGTCATATTCCATCACATGGATATCATTACTTTCCTTGACTTGATGTCCTTCATGATTCATGATAAGCTTTCAAAATATCATCACATAAATCTTAATGGGAGTCAGCCTAGAGATCACAATATATTGTTCAAATGAGTAAAACATTCACAACCTTTTTTCACATGAACGCATGCGATTTCAAAAATAGTTACTAGAATTAATTAATTCTTTTCAAGATTCATAGTCCAAAAAAATTATGCTTGTATCACTTTCCTCGAGTGGGTACACAAAGTAACTAGAAGCATTACTTGTTTCAATTGGAAAAGGTTAAGCTTCAATGTTCAAAGAAGTGATACATGTATCACTTTTTATGTTTGAGATGTCATAGCCCCAAAAGAGTAATACATGTATTACTTTTGTTGAGTGATAGTTCAAAATCCAAGTGAATGAAACATGTATCAATTCTTTAGAGAAAGAGAGTTCAATGGCTATCAAGTGATACACATATATTTAGTGAAAAAGTTCACATGAATGATATATAAATCACTCCTTTGAGATTAGACTTTCTGGCCAAAGGAATTTTAAATCTTAAGCACAATCAAATGATATTAATAGTGGGATGATTAACAGAAGAAAAAATTAAAGCTAAAATAATTGAAGACAAACAAAACGTTTGAGCAAAGTATTTTTAAATCATTGAATTATACCAATCTGAGGTTTTCTTCTTGGTCGTTATGTTTATTGTAGACCACACGAGAGATATTTACAAAATTACAATGTCTACCATGTTAGAGAAATCGACAAATGAATTACACATTAATCTAGCTTTCCTCTTCTATGAAACTACATGACTCACAAGATGGTGGTCCTCATATTATTAGACATCAAAAAAGTGAAGCAATCATCAACGCGACTAAAATTTTTAAAAATACTTTGAAATCTTATGACAAAAATAAAATCTGCAGTCATAATATTGTCTATATTTGCGCAATGTGCCCACTTAGAAACTACAACGAGTAGAGAGTTCTCCAATTGAGAAATCCAAACACATGTAAACTAATGTGTTTGCAAAGAGGTTCAAAAGTGTGGAGCCAAAGCACAGTTTGCTAACGTGAAAGTCTAGAGTTGAGACAAGATAAAAAATTTCAAATGAAGACGGAAGACACAAGAGCAAGGGTTTACAAAAGATGTCTCCTCATGGGAATTATAAAAGTGCACCACTTCTCAATTCATGCATAACTTCTAAAGAATGAATAGAATTCCTAGACATCATGAGTTGAAACTAGAACGTGAATGATGTTTGAAAAAAAAATTGTTCAAAGAATGTATTCCTTGACGTCACAAGGAGTAAACCTTGAAAAATCAAATGAGTGCATGAAACTCCTCAATAAATATGTTTGGGCTCTGCTGTGGCATCGTTGTGACACACGCGTCCCTCCTTGGAGGCGAAAATATTCAATGAAAACTCCATTGACTTCTAAGAACAAAATGACCCTAGGCATGAATGGTTTTTATAGTTATTTTTCCAAAAACCACCAAGCTACTACAAGACATTAACATCCTATGTAGAGAGTGGTATTTGCAAGCCTACATCAAATTTTAGAATAAATTGAGAAGTTGGGAAAAATTTCAGTTTATGGAAGATGTGATTCAAAAATTATTTACTAGTGATCAACAATGCCAACAAATCTCAAAAAACGTTCAGAGAATGGAAATCATTTTAGATTATTAAAAATTTTCATACATTTACTAGTTGTAGTTGTCAAAGATAAGTGCTAAATAAAAATTGAAGTTAAAAAAAAAATCTTAAAAATAAAGTATTAAAAAAATAGATCTGAATAGTTAATATTTAAATAAAATGATTTTAAGATTACATAATATTCAATATTTTTCCTCTCTTATATATCTTGACACATGGACATAAATTTTAAAAAATCCAACGATCAGATTTTATTTAGAAAAAAACTAAGGAACAAAAAAAGTGTATAAGAATATATATGAAACACAAATCATTAAAAGAGACAAAGTCTGAAAAATGTAACAGCTAAAAAATTTAGATGTTTTCATTGTTACTTTATAATCTTTTTGTCATGATAGAAGAGATTGAAATATGTTGGTCACTTGTTCAAAATATTTTGACATATCTTTGAGGTATTTCAAAATATATTATTATGTAATATATTTAATTAAATTTTAAGAATATGATGTTGATATTTTAAAATATTTTTATTAGTGTGAAAAAATAGCATATTGTAAATTACAAGATTTTGACGTAGAATAAAAACAATACAATACAAAGCAAATTTTTTTTTCCAAAAAATCAAAATATAATTTTGAGATATAGTTTGGTCATGAAAAAAATAATTAAAAATAATTGATTATATTTTTAAAATATTTTGATATATCTTTGAAATTTATGATGTTATTTTCAGATTATATATTGTATTAAATTTCAAAAAATTACAAAATTAAATATTAATATTTTAAAATATATTATGCATTAATTTATTAAAAAAGTAAACTTTAAATGATAAAATTTTAACATAGACTGAAAACAATATAAAGCAAAAAAAGAATTCTCAAAAAATTTCAATTTGATGTCTAAATAATACAAACATAATTTCAGAATTTAATTTAAATATTAAAAAAGTTATTTTTAATAATTTATCATATTTTCTTATTTATTATTTTATTTAAAAATTACGTATTACACTAAATTTAAAAAAATAAAAAAAGATGTTAATATTTTGAAATATATAATGTATTAATATAAAAAATAGCAAGCTTTAAATAGCAAAATTTTGATAAAAAATGAAAGAAGATAAAGAAAAGCAAATGTCGTGTTCCAAAAAATCAAAATGTGATGTCTACCTGAAACAAACTCAAATTTATAATATAGTTTGGCATGAATATAAAAATTGAAAATAATTTGTCATTTTTTTAAAAAAAATTGATATTTATTTGAAATTTATGATATTATTTTGGGATTACATATTTAATAAAATTTCAAAAATTAAGAAACAAGATGTTTGTATTTTCAAATATATTATGCATAATGTAAAACAAATAATAGGCTTTAAATTGCAAGATTTTGACATAGAATGAAAGAAAAAAAAACAAATTTTTTTTTTCAAAAAGTCAAAATGTGATATCTACATGATACAAACACAATTTTGAAATATAGATCAATATTAAAAATATAGAATTAAAATAGTAAGAAGCAAAAATAACATAAAATTTTTACAAAAATAATCATAAAGTTACCTTGTTTGAAAAGCAAAAATTTGTGATTGGATCTTTAACCTCATGACATTTTTTTTGCAAAAAAAATATTTAATGTATATTTATAAATGAATTAATTAATAGCTTTTGATGCATTTTGATTACTCATCATTTTTTAAATTATTTGAATCTATTTTTCAGTAAAATATTTGTATTTTTAATAATAGATTGAGATGTAGAAAAAATTCAACATTTCATTACAAAAAAGTGATACATGAATTTATCACTCCACTTCTCTACCGAGAAACTTAAAAGTGATACATTTATCACTTTTCTCCCAAGCAACTTAGAAGTACTACATGCATCATTTGTATCTCAAGCATGTGAGAAGTGAGAAATGTATCACTTATTTGGAGTGTGATCCTATTTGACACTTTACGGTATATAGATGTAACATTTCTCCTAGACTTTCAATAGAAGTAACATCTTATTTACTTGTCATTTTGATCACACAAAACAAGATCGCTTGACAAATAGTTTATTGCCTTTGCTTCTACATGCACCCATTTCATTTGATTCACAATTTTCAAAACAAATGAAACTTGGACTTTAATTTGAGAGTCCACATACTTCATCACCATGTAGTTTATTATGTAGTATATTCTCCCAATATATTAAAACTTTCTTGAAAGGCTTGGTGTCTTTTACACTAATTGATGAGTTCTTGTTCAATACTATGTTGTAGCAAAAAAATATTATTTTAAAAAGATTAACCTCAAAGTGAAAAAAAAAATCGTATTTTTCTTTTTTCCACTAAGCTTCTCCATATGATAAGATGGCTCAAATTAATTTATCACTACTTGTGTATACCATAAGATCTTCAATCTCTTCGGAGTGTATTTGACGCATGTCAAAATTTTGCCAATCAAAATGATTGATTGTTAACATTCTTACAAGATAGTATCGCAATAAAAGTGTTGACTTGGAGATCATTGAAGTCCCCAAATGCATCCACGACTAGTTTAACATATCTTTTGCATATGTATCAAGGGTGTGATACTCCACAAACTTATGCTTGCAATTTCGTTTACAAGTTTATAGTCTCTTCTACATTGCAAGTTGTTTTGGTTGATGTATCATTTTTCTTTACTCTTCTTTGAGGCCAGCAAAAATTCACCTCATCGTCATGTCTTTGCTCATAAAATTTTTGAAAATGTGTTTGAAACTTAAAAAACTCCCCCAACCACATAACATCTTTTCTTTCAAAGTATGTGCTTCCTGTTTAACGATAACTTTTTTGTAACTTTCAATTACTTTTCCGTTGTCATTAGTATCACTTGCCCTCTGAGGTTTTAGACTACTAACAGCTACATCAAACATGAGGCATTCATAAACATAGTTTAAGAACTTCACACTTTCTCCCCAATCCAAAACTCTAGATAACTTCTTCTCCTATAATTTCATCATTTGTTTAATCCTTCTTTCTCTTGAATTGTTTCTAAGACCTCATATCGTTCATATCTTTGATTGCTGAAGGCGAGTTATTTGTCATGAATCTTAGTAAATCCAAGGTACCTTTTAAAACTCTGTAATATTATGTATACATGTAAGTTATATTCTAATATTTCTTACAATGTGCTCACCCGGAACACTCTCTTATGTAATAGACGTCTTAAGAAACAATTGAACATTTGATCAATCTGATTATGTGTATAAACTACGAACAAAAAATCTAAGTTCATCTTCCTAAAGACTATGCTATGGTATACAAGCATAAATTTGTTATTGTTCTTCCTTGCCATGTTGTTCAATTGTACTTACAACAACTTTGGAAATGATCAAAACCACCCTATGATTATGTTTTGTAGAAAGGTGACTCTTAGGTTGGAGTTATTGTGTGTATTGGAGTAAAAATTACACACAACCAGTTGAAGCTTTCCATGAAATTTGAAACAACCAACAACATAAATTGATATGAAGTATTTCTCGTCCATGTTCTTCTTTGTTCAAGTAAAATGAGGCATGTTTGTCTTCTTTTGGTCTGTAATATCAATCTGAAAGAATGTGTACTTTGTTGGATAATTATGTATTTTTTATCTAAATTTAATCCACTTCTTCCTTTCTATAGCTTATATGTTTCGATCCAATTCAAGAATTTTATGTATTTGCCTAAAGAATCAATCATTTTCATTAAAAGAGTACCAACACAAAAACGTTGAAACTTGAAATGAATAATTTTTTTCATGACATGGGTAAAATAATGATACATGTATTACTTCCAATCTACACAATTTTACTAAATAGATTAAAATTTTTGTTTATTTTGCTTAGGAATAAAGGTACAAGTATGTGTCCATCTTCTTTACAATGCATGTAATTTTGATGCATGCAAAGTCAAACCTTCCTTAGCATTTCAAGAGTTTCTCTTTTTTTAGTATCATTTTCCACCCTAAAAACTTCAAATCTATTATATTTGATGTCACAATCTACCAGTTTGTTATGGATTCTTACTCTTTTCTTCAAGTAAGAAGGTTTTGTCATGTTTGGTTTTTAATTCAAAACAAGTTGTGCATAAGTAGAATTGATTTTAAGCTAGAATTTTCACTTTTCAAAATTGTTCAGAATTCTTTCCATATAAAACATAACTATGAATATGACAGCAGCCCATCAATGTCTAGCTCTCTACTTTCCTCAAGGTAAAAATCATAAACTTCTTCCTTTGTCTGATTGTTAGGAAAATAAAAATATGTTTTGTTTGGAAGCCACTCCAAGTTCTTCTCAAAGAAACTTTGACACCACTCTTTTGCATACAGGAGTACTTCTATCAACAGGCGCGTCACATGGTACTTGGATCATGAACTGACAAAACTTATGATAATTAATTATTTCCAACTTGTACAACATCTTGAAAACGTAACAACACATGAGTTGCCCCTTTACCCTTAGGAGTATCACTCTCCGTTCCCCAATGTTTTATGAAGAATGCATCCTACTCATATTTCTTCTAACAAAAGAATTATGTCCCATATTCCTTCAGCATCCTGACTGGGAGACAAATGAAACATTCAGGCACAGAACATCTAAAGCGAAGAAGTTCTTTGAGCTTCCTAGATCAAAATCTCAATCATTACATTGTGCTTTGTGTGTAAAATAAACTTTCTAACTAATATTTGATTTGGACTAAAGCAGAAGTCATCTCTCGTCTCCATACCACTGAAAAATTTTACTGGATTGGATTCTTCGTTCTTGGTTTCCTCTCGTCCATGACCATTATAACCACTCAGAAAAATATCATACTAGAGAGTATTGATATATGGTTGTACCATTATATACATCATTTTCTAGTTATACATCGACCAAAAATTAGTAGATTTATTGTGCTTCTCAGATTACAATGTCAGTTTTCATCTAAGTTGTTGAGAACTTTGAGCAAATATATAGAACTTGCTTTCAGTTTTTCAGTTACTTTTCTCGCTGTCGCGAGTGAGAAAAATATCAACATAGTTATCTGTCTTATCAACATTCAAGGTCCATCATGAAATCATGCTCGAATTTTGTTCGTATTGGCCACACATGCTGCACTTTTATTCTACTTATACCTCAATACTTACGTACAGATCTAAAATTGTGTAGAAGATTCAAATGTCATTTCAGTTTGACCAAGGCTGAAGTGAAAGTCAAAATTGTGGTAAACGATAAGATTTTATAAATCTTATGAATTTTTCCTGCACTTAAGAGAGTTTATTTATTCATCTAAACGGTCGAGATTATTTTGCGAGATGTTTCTAAGTATACGCAATACTCCAATTTCTCTGCTGCGAGTTCTGCATTATTTTCTACTTCAAGCATTTGAATTTCTGCTCAAATTTCACAGCTTACTTCGACACAAATAAGTCTGCTAGCACTGATTGTTACATAGTAAGAGAGGAATAAGTCTTAAGGAACTATCTTTGCAAATTGAGTGCACATTATAAACTTCTCCTAACTTTCTCTTTTTGACTTCAGTACAGTAGTCTAATCAAGAAATATACTCAGTAAAAAATGATTGACAACAGTCGATGAGCTCAATCGAACTCTTAAGCCAACCTTACAGATCACATAGAACATTCAGAGTCGACGTTGCTCATTGCTATTACGATGTAATCAGTTAAACAGATCACATGAAAAGGCACATTTAATGGAAGTGATGGGGACGATCATTCCAGATATTTCGAAGAGAATTTACCCTCTTTCCAAACTATAAAACCTGAATCACTTGAATTCAACTTTTGAACCAACGCGTTGTTCATGTCGAAGCCCGGTCTAGCTAATAGTATGAATAACTAGTTACTCCTGTGGAAAATAATTTCCCTCATCTACATGTCCATGTGAATGATCCTTCTCTCTGAGTAGCTCCCTGTCCTTGGATATTTATTTACTTTTCTTGAACGATTGAAGACCACTGTAATCTGGCTGATGGGAAGCTTCAGCAACAGGTCTATCCACATTTGTGCGCTCAATGTGGATAGACCAATGCTCACTTGCTGTTGATGCAAAATTCCAGAAAGCACAAGACATTTTACAGTCTTGATCTGGTGATGGGCACCTCCTTCACCTCTCGAATCCGCAGATGAGAATACTTTGAGCAAGTCCAGGAACACTATAACGGCAGAAAAATGCTCTTGTCATCGAAAAGCACGTTGCAGCACAAAGCTCATGTAAGACAAAGCCGACATCAAAAGATCGACAAGGCAATCTCATCATCTCATCATAAGACACTGTCCATCTAACAGAAACTTCTCCAATTTGCAGACTGGAGACAGCATTTTATAACTACCACAAAAAGCGACAATATCCACAAGGCGAAAGCCTTCTGTCAAACTCCCTACGTCGAAGCTTCACATCTCTTAAATGTAAATGGGCAATCCAGAAACAGCGAGGCAACGCGACCTCTCCGTCAAATGCAGAACCCAGACTAGCCCCACCAACACTGCCAAGTTCTCGCGCAGCAGAAACTCCGGCAACAGAAAGCAGAAGAATTCGAAACACCGCCTACAACCGACTGCAATCAACACGAGCACCTTGGCAACAGTAGGAGGTCCTACAGCCCGAGAACCGCTCCTGATGTAGCAACAGCTGCTCCCGACATGGCGGTCAAGCAAAAGTGCCCGTCGCTCCTATACTCTGCAGAACAGCGCAGACACTCCCGGCACTCACAGCTCCTCCGTACGAGGCCATGAATCCCGCTGCCGCGCTCCCTGCGGCGATACCCGCGCTCGTGAATCCAAGGGCTGCCACTACGGCTGGAACCGCTATTGGTGCTGCACATAAGATGAGGCCAGTGGTGACTAAGAACCTCGCGAATATGTTGGGCTTTTTACGCGGTGCTCCGGTTGCTTCCACACATTTGACTTCACTCGTCTCGAACACTTTCCCAGCGTCGTTAACGTCATCGACATGCGAGGAACCTTCTCTACTAGCTTCGCCTTCACAGTAAAGAGTCGTCTCTAAATTCGCATCCGTGTGCTCCATTTGCGATGAATCTGCAACGACATCGATTTATGAGGAGCATAATCAGCAGAACTCTACCTACTGAGGCTGTACAATGAAAACAAGAGAATGGTGCATACCTTCAGTTGAAGTGACAGACGACATTTTCTGCGCAAACTCTGAAGTACTGTAATCTCGTCACGAAAAAACCCTTTCACAGCCTGCAAATCGAAGCCGGCTCTGAGTACGCAAAGCCGGAACGCTCTGTAAACACGCGACACAATGACATCAGGAAACTCAGCTCGATCCTATATAGACGTCTGCATGCGAGTGCCGACAGGTACTGGCCCCCATGAAAACTTTTTGGTCTACAAGATTGGTCTTCGTTTTGGACACGTCAATAGTTCCCAACTTCCCGTAGAGCTAAATTGCTTTACAGTATGAGACTCTAATTCCTATAACCCGAGGCTGCGTATCGATCGTCGCATTTTGGTGTCAAGCCACCAGGCCGGTATCTGCGACCAGTCCGTCACATGTGCATGAGAACTATCGTACTATTACTGCTCTTCGCGAGTCTGAAATTTTTATATTACTTTTTACAGTAAACTTTCATAACTGTTTGTACAGATAAAATACGCTGATAAGGGAAATGAGGTCTCACCCGTCAGAGGACAAGGACCGTGACGGATCGTGCTACTTTTCCGCGCATCAACCATGAGCAACGATAACATGCATTCATTAGACTGAGTCGGTTTCAGAATCAAAATTTCCTTACAGCGCAAATGGGTCGCTTAACTTAAGCCTCACGAGTAAGACATGGCTTGACATTTGCCATGACTGGCGAATAGCAAGGATCGTATGAATATCATGGTGTCCGAGGAGAGAGTTGCACAGTGGAAGAACTTTCCTCATGACGGTGGAGGTAACCAACACAAGAGAAAAAGATTCCAGAATATCATGGTGCATCACGTAGCGATCGTGTCACTCACTACTCGATGTACATTTGGTTCAAGTTGGAAATTTCCCTGTGTATCCAAGTTTATTACCAAAGTTTTGAAGATATGTATAAGTCAAAGATCATATTGCCTTTCAACAGGGCATATCAAAATATCTTTTATTGCCTTTCGTCAAAAGCAATATAATTACAAGAGTTTACCATAACCACTAAATCTATTTGAAATGGATCCTTGCAATAAAATAAGAAAAATTTGTGCCTTTACAAACACATCGTTAAATCTGGCTTCGTTTGTCCAAAATCTTTGGTAGGACCAAAACTAATGTATTTCACCAGCAAATACAGCCATAAAACTAATGCTCTCCATGGAATGTTTCTGTCTAAGACTTTCATATTTTGCAATAGAACCTCACGGGAATTTGATTATAGCTGAATGAATTAGATCGTTTCAGAGTAGAGATACTGGAGTTGTATTGCTTTTTGTAAAAAGCAATAAAGTTGCAAGAGTTTGACCATCAGAAGTAATTCTTTTTGCCATAGTTCCGTATAGACACTTACCATAAAATTAAGGACAATATTGTACCGTATTAAAAATCATCGCTAAATTTGGCGTCCTCTGTCCAGAACTAAGGGTTTGCTCCAAAAACTATTATATTGCACCAGAAAATACAATACAGCCATAAAATTCGAAATATTATTATGCAATATAGCCCTAGGGACAGTCACCATAAAGGAATACCTGCGGTCTCCACGAAAAGTTGCAAATCCCACTATAAAACTTCACCTGCCTATCCTGACACGTCAACATCTTAACTATAAATTTCACAAGCTTTCTATAAACAATTTGATGGCAGCCGACTGGATTATACCTGCCCATCCTGGAAGGCCCTAATAACTCTTTGATGCATTTATCGCGATCAGGTCAAGATGTCTGCGCGAAAACTGCGTTCAATTATGTTGAAAGGAGCGAATTAGTTAGATGTGAATTCCGCTTATCCAGTTACTTATTAAATGGGAACGTGTGAGAAACTTGGCAGTACAGTAGCACAGTTAATGACAGATTTCATACTTCAATGTTTCATGGTTAGTTGCATGTATGGAATCCATATAATGTAACTATCAAAACATGTTGCCAGATTTGTTCGTTAATCACATCAACGACATTTCATCATCATATCCACAATAGTTATCAAACATGACATGTGCTAATCTCTCAAACAATAATCAACAATATGTGAATTGAAAATTATTTCTCTCTATCCATGACGTAAAATATCTTTATGTTCATCAAAGAATGACATTACGTTACAAAAGAATTCCGCTTTATGATAAAACACTCTTATCCAAACATCATGTTATCAAAAGATTTCAACTGACATGCGAGGACGTTCTCCACTAGCTTCGCCGTCACAGAAAAGAGTCGTCTCTAAACTCGTGTCCGTGAGCTCCATATGCGATGAATCTGCAACGACGTCGATTTGTGAGGAGCTATAATCAGCGGAACTCTACCTACAGGGACTTTACTCGTTCAATTATGTTGAAAGGAGCGAATTAGTTAAATGTGAATTACGCTTCACCAGTTTCTTATTAAATGGGAACGTGTGAGAAACTTGGCAGTACGGTAGGACAGTTAACGACAGATTTCATACTTCAATGTTACATCGTTAGTTGCATGTATGTTATCCACTGGATTATACCTGCCCATCCTTGAAGGCCCGAATAACTCTTTGATTCATTTATCGCGATCAAGTCAAGATGTCTGCGCGAAAGCTGCGTTCAATTATGTTGAAAGGAACGAATTCGTTAGATGTGCATTCCGCTTCACCAGTTACTTCTTAAACGTGTGAGAATATTGGCAATACGCTAGCATAGTTATGATAGATTTCATAATTCAATGTTACATGTTTAGTTGCATGTATGGAATCCATACAATGTAACTATCAAAATTTATTTCCAAGTTTGTTCGTTAATCACATCAACAATATCTCATGATCACATCCACTATAGTTATAAAAAATGACATGTGTTAATCTCTCAAACAATATGTGAATTGAAAATTATATCTCTCCTTGTCTCCTAGGAAGGAACATATAAATTATTTTTACGTTTAGCAAAAGTTAAGTTTTCAAATTACATTATTCCTTACAAAAAGTTATCCTTTATGATAAAATACTTTAATCCAAACATCATTTCAATTGATTCTTGACAAATAGCTATGGATAAATATGGATGTTAGATATGCTTGTCTTTTAAATCAATAGCCCATGGCAAACCATTATAGCTTGATGTGACGGTCTTCTAAAAGATATTTCTCCAACCAAACTTTCTTTAATATCTCAACAAATCTTAATGTTGAACCATTAGTCTCAAAATAATCCTTTTTGAGGTGATTTATGATAGATCAACGTTGGATCACACAAAACTTGAAACTTGCTCAAAACTCATTACCCTAATCAATCAAAACCTTTACTAGTGCAACAAATTGGATAAACACAAAGCTAATAACACATAAGTTGCTTCCTCATTTGACTTATGAAGCAATGACACCAATTCAATCCACTTGAAAAAATGTTCCATCATGACCAACACATATTGATGATGTCATATATTTTATGGCAAAGATCATGCAAAATCCAAGCTCCAACAATAACTAAGTCTCGGTAGGGGATGTAAATATGATGTAACGGTATTGAATTAGATCTCGACATGATCACATACCATACACCTAGTCACAAACTTATGCAACTCCTGCATACCTCTTCATCAATATTAATTTTGTTGTCTACTCCACTCCAAAATGATATAACTCTTCATGAGCATGTCAAACCAACTACACTTTTTTAGATGAAAGTGGCACAACTAAAATATTGTCATTTCTTCATACACGAAGAAGGTGTCTACTTTTCCATATGAACCATTGAGGTTGGATGAGAAGGTACATTTGTAAATGTTGATCTCATTCCTTGATATTCAAAATACCCACCAAAGTATATATACAAAAATACTCTAATATCATCATGTCATCATGGATGTCTTAGCTTACTACTAAACCATCCTCACTATTAGTGTCTGAGTATAACATATCCATCCTTTGATCCAAGAGGGATATCACATAGCTCTCAAGAGCCAACATACTCAACAGGTGAACTTTATCTCTAAAGAAATGATAACTCTAGACACAATATAATAACAAAAGGGATGGGAGGACCCCATCAAGTGGTACATGGATGGAACCAAACTAGTAACATGGGGCTATGCCCCAATAGCATCACATTGGAAAATATGTCATACAACACCTAATATATCTGAACTATCTAGGTCAAACAGTCTACAAAAAATAGTAGTATCTAAAATACGTTATACAATAAACTAAAGAGAATGATATCCCATGCTGTATGGTAGGCTCTTGCGCACTCCCTCGCAAACATGTCAAAGTATGTGTCCATAGTTCCATATAACTCCAAAGCTAGAGTAACAAAGAGATGACCTTTCTGCATACCCCTATACTTGGAGACCTTGGTTGTTGCCGCTCTACTCGCCCCCCATCCTGAAGGATGGATGATCACCCCCTCTGAAACTGTATCACGAGTAGGATTGCTAACCACCACATATGCCACATTAAATTGGAGTACCACAAGTACATGATCAATATCTATCATAAAATTTTCATCTTATGATAGATATGATAGATACAAACATGATTCTTTCTTTAGTTTGAGTGTTCACATGAATGGATGCTTCTTAGCTTTATGGAAGGTGATAGGTACAAAATCTAGAAGTACGATAATCTTTTCTAGCTCGCATTTCATCTTGATAGTATCTGATCCCTATATGACAAGATTTTCACGATGCACAGGGCATCCTTGAAGGATGTTCCTTAGAGGATCATGAAATTTGCGGATGACATCAAGTTCATTGAATGGAGTACACTTCAAGGAATCCGGGAAGAAGAAAATAAAGAAAATTTGAATCTTGGAGAGGTCCTCGATTCACATGATCTACTTCAAAATTTGGATCAAGGACAACTTCTTTGCTATTATATGCTTTAGGAGTCTCACGACATACATTTCCTCCCGGATTGGTTGAAATGTCGTACCTTCAATGAGCTTGATGTTATTTGTAAGACCCATGGTTGTAACTATATAGAATAAAGTGTGATTATATCTTAAGTCTAGTATAATCTATGAATAAGTTTAAACATCAACTTTACCTTAGTCATGACTATGTTTAGCTAGTTACGGTTAAGTAGGAGGAATAGACATGGTAGCTCTTGATATAACAGAGTGAATGATGATAACAACTATTTTGTTTTTGAGTGGGAATCAAGGGTCATACATACAAGCTACTTGTATTGTTTAGTTGTCATGACTTCTTTATCATTGTAACATATATCACATTAATATCATGTCACAAAATTTCAAAATGCTCTCTTTTATTGATGCAACAGAAATAGAGATAAAACAAAGGTCTTACTCAGAAAGTATTAATTACAAATATTTTAACATATGGATTTGAGCATATGAATGAGTATCAAAATATTAATTAAAATTTTTTCAAACTCTCATGAGTTTGAAACTAGTATGATTGTAAAAAAATTTGAAATTTATACCTTAAAATATGATTGTAAATTTTGTATCAAAATGATTAAACAATTAAGATAAATTTTGATTTTTTTATGATGATAATACTATAAAATTTAGTGAAATTTTGAATTCTCTTAAAATCATAGGTAAACATGTTTGAAAATTTTTGTTATCAACAATTAAAATTATATAAATCTTAAAAATTTGCCAATTTCTCAAAAATGATTATTAGAAGTTTAAATTCTTTTGAAGCTCAAATACTTTTATTTGATTTAAAAATTAAAAATGATTGCAAAAATATGTTAAAAAATCAAAATATTTAACGAATAAGTATTTATATTATTGATGATGCAATCGAATCCACATTTCATGAACTTGCAATCATTTTGAAGCACTCATCCATATTCAAGAAGATGTACCGTTTTCTAGCAACCATGAGTCAGTTGTAGCTTCATGAAAACTCTAACGTAGAAAGCACCGTAGCAAGCTAGTATATGACTCTAACATTATAAAATAAAAATTTGATGAAATTAATAGTTTGAAGTTTTATAATTATAAAAAAATAAAAAATTACGATCCAAACAAGTTTAAAATCTAATTATTTTACTTCCATTGATTTTTTATTTTACTTAGTTACACCTAATATACATTACACTAGTTGTTATCTTTTTTCTTAATTCTAAATATATATAAATACGATTAGTTATATCTTCTACATATTTTGTACACATGCTAAGATGGAATTTAGATGCATTATCAATATAAGAAAGGGGCAAAGTATAATAACGAAACGGATGGGAAGAGCACATCAAAACGTACAAGAATGGAACCAAACCGGTAACATAGTATCACACTGGGAAATATATCCTTTAGCACATAAGATATCTAAACTATCTAGGTCAAACGGTCTACAAACAACATGAGCATCAATGTTTGTGTGTGTCAATTCAACCACTGTTCATATTTTTTCCGTTGCAAATAAAAAATGTAGCTTCGGTCAGTTAGTTAGTTAGTCTTTCACTTTTCTATAGGCTCAAAAGATGTTGCCAACCTAAGATGCATTTCAACGTAACATCATCTCCTCATCTGTATGAAAATGTCATCATGTCCCGGTCTTGTCAACTTGACTTGTACTTGATTTTAAATTTAAATAATCCATATCACGATTCACCACTCAAGATCTATGTACAATCGTAAAATCATAATCTTATATAATAAGAACCCATTGTGCAAGATGTCCTATAAGCTTTTATGGTTCCATCAAAAACTTCAATACTTCATGATAAGTGATGAGAGTGAAGGAGTTATCAAACAAATAACAATTGAAATGTGTCACATCCTAAATTCTTGTCAATCATTTTATTTTATAAGAACTATACTTTGATTCTATTGTATTGTTAAACCGACTTGCATAGGCTACTACAAAATCCTTACCATTATCATCATGTAGGAAAAATAATGATCTCAAACCCAACATTTTCCAATCAGTGTGAAACTAAATGGATGACCTTCACTAGTCTTCTCAAAAAAACAAAATATATCAATCTTTCTTTGAACTCAAAAAAATCTCATGTTCATCTCCCCAAGAACACTTTTGATCCAACTTTGACGTTAGTACTAAATTTTAGCATAAATTGACAATAAAACTTTATAAAGCCAAGGAATTCTCAACTCACATCTAAGGGTTGTGGAATATGCAAGATTGCATTCATATAAGTTTACTAACCTCTAAAATCTCTTGGATATATGGTATGATCCAAGTATTCTATCGACTCTTGAAGGAAATTACACTTTTGAAAATGTAATTTGATGCCATGAGCTATCAGTCGTTCAAATATCTCATGTAAATGTTTCTCATGCTTCATTAATGTAGCATTATATATCCAAATATCATGAATGTAGTCTCAAACACAATCATTAAGATTGTATACTCTTATCATCACTCTTTGTAACTCATGATGTGCATTCTTCAACCAAAATGGTAAGAATTCCCACTTTTACAACACATATTTTTCATGCAAATCATTTGGTCAAAAGGAAGTCTTGGCCTTATCCTCATCTCAAATCAGCAATTGATGATATATGGCTCATAAATCTAATGTATTGAAAACATTTGCATGTCCAATCGCATGAAAGATCTCGTCATAAGTAGACATTGTTGATTGATAGATTGTTAACCATCACATATATTTTTGTCTATATAATTATCATGTTTATGCTTCTTGACTGACATCACCACAACCGAGTCATGCTCCTCACTAATCAAGCATCAAAAATTTCATGACAACTACTTTGGATAAAATCTCTCTCCATATCCCTAAAGACAATCAAAGACATGAGTTATCAAATCAATCCATATAGCAAGTAGCTTTAAACATCCTAAATACTTCATATTGAAGGAAAAATGATTTTGAAACTCCTTAGAAACCTCAACACTCTACGTCTTTTTCCTCTTTTTGTCATTTTGGAATCAATCGTAATATTCCAAATCTTCTTTTTTATCAACACTAGATGTAGAAGACATTGTATTTGGTTGCTAAATTATAACCTCTTGAGTATAAAGCTTCTTTTGTTCATTCATAATAAACTTCACTAGCTTAGTGTGAATAACTCTATCTGTAAACTTTTGAGCTTTGTTATAGAGCTCTATAGTGATAACCATCACTTGCTCCCATGCAAAAAACTCTAGCCTTCACAACTCCTTCTTTAATATACTAATAAAATCAAGAATGAGGTATTGAGCATTTCTAGCCCTCAAATTTTGACTCCATCATCTTGGTAGGTAAATAGCTAACATTGATCTTGCAATCATAACTTTGGAGCGCATGCATTTATGCTTGGCCAATCCAAGCCTCATGTCAAGAAATTTAGATGCATAATATGATCCAACCTTTGACATCGTGATGACTCTAAGGATGTATGTACTGCTATAATATTAATAGAAAATTCCATAGCTCACTTTCTTTCATCAACGTTGGATTCCACAAATCACTACAAGCAAAAATTCCATACAAGTCTAGATCCTCCCTCTCTATAAACATGGGAAGTTGGATAACTCAAAAATATGGGTAATGTAACTCTTGGCTACCTTACAAGATAAACCACCATCATGGATGACATATCAATATAGACCAATGCGTGACGGTATATATCTACATCCAATATATTTTTCACTTTGAATAATCGTAGGAATAAAGAGATGGGATCTTCTTTTCTTGCAAGTGTTCAATCGATTGAATCACAATTGTAGTCAGGATAAAACGGGCTCCAAACTCCATCATATGCTCGCAATAAAACCTTCTTATAAAGAACTAACCTACCATAGATGTGAGCAATGTGCACAAAATTCTTCTCTTGTTGGATCCAACAATACCGTTGGTCCAATCCATGACTGCACATTGATGTACATTTGTCATCACTTGTGCATGTAGATCATCCAAGAATTCAACATTCTCTAGAATGTATGTTGATGAATATGTTTGTTGTGTTCTAAGAGATCGTAACATATATAACATATTTCAAAACATGCAAGAACGTGAATCTTGTAATCCACGACCATGACTAGCATGTGTATGTTTATAACATTGCCATCTAGCAAATGAATGGTGTCATGATGAACAAGATCTTGTGCCCATAGTAATGAAATTTATGATGACAAGACATGTTAATATCCTTGAACTGCCAACAATGGTAAAAGATTTGGATATCGTCGCATCAACTATGTCACAAGGTGCAATGAAACACGTTGTAATACTAGGGAAGTGAGGAGAAATCACTCGAATAGCTCAAGAAATTCTAAAGTTGGAAGATACCCCAATGGTTTCTCTTTCTCCATATAAAGATCTAAAAAAGGTACAATCTAGATAAGATTACACAATCATCATCCATTCAATTCATCGTGGATTGATGATATGGCGGGCATCACTATGAACACACGGATTTTTGATGTGTACTCCAACTAACACACAAGAAACACAACCTAAAGAGCACACGGATTGCTGATGTGGCATCTTTAGATACTCCATAAATAGTCAACTCAAGATTATCTATCTCCACCTTTCATAACCTCTACTTTAGTTCTCACTAACTAAAGATGTGTACAAACCTTACTCCTTTTAAGATGCAATGTCCTTGTTGAACCTTCCATGGAATCAAATAGTCAATTTTTGGGTATTTATGATCCCGAATCCGTTTTTTGAGAATCTTGTCAACCTCAAATTCTGCATGATCTGCTACCATAGTAGGTAAAAGATGAGGGGTTGATGGATTTATCAACTGCTTGGATTGTGGTACATGTTTTTGCAATCATGACACATGAAATATGGGATGTATTTTCATATGCAATGGGAGCTCTAACTTGTAAACACCTCGCCAACACGTTTCAACATCACAAAAGGATCGAAGAATTGAGGGTTAAATTTTGGTGTCCCTACAAGTGACAAATTGGTCATGGATAACCAAACTTGATCTCCTTCCTAACAATTCACCTAAAAATTCACCACCATGCGATGAGCATATGCATATTTCTTTTGTCGATTTTGAGCAATTACCAACTTTTCCTTTGCTTGATGCAGTCCTTTGTGTATGTGCTCCACAAAATCATTGACCGTCACAACTTTGGTTGAAAAATCATGTCCTTTAGGAATTCTCACCAAACTAGAAGGTGTCAAAGGATGAGCACCAAACATCAGATAAAATGGATACACTTTTGTGGATGCATTAACAGAATTATTATATGCAAATTCCACTAGAGGAAAAAAAGTATCCCACTCTTGTTGTTACTCCAAGGTGAATGCTCGCAACATATCCTCTATTGTTCTATTGGCTCTCTCCGTTTGACCATCAGTTTGAGGATGATAGGCTATAGACATTGCTAGCTTTGTTTTGAATAAACCAAACAAGATTTTTCAAAATAAATGAGTAAAATGAGTTCCTCTATCGATGATTAAAACTTTGCTTAATCAGTGATTCAAAAAAACTGCATCTAGATATAAATGAGCAAATAGTGGTGCCGTCACTCTTTGTGATAGGTTGGATGTGTAATATTTTACTCAATTTATCCACAAAGATCACGATTGAATCATGTCATAAAGAGATTTTTTATAACTCACAAACTAGATCCATAGTAACATATTCCCATCGTTGTTTGGGAATGGGAAGTGTTTGAAATATACCTGCTAATTTTTGATAACCCATCTTATTTTATTGACATGCGACATAGCTTTGAACATATGCCTCCATATCTTCCCTCATCCCTTGGCCAAAAGTATATTCATAGTATGTTCTCCAAAGTCTTTTTAGCTCCCACGTACCCCGCAAGGGTTGTATTGTGGCCTTTTGACAATACCAATGTACGTAAATCTAGATCTCATGGGATCCATATACGCTGCTCCTGAAATGCTAGACCTCGAAACTTTTTTGACATCTTTGCTTGAAGTGCTTTCATGATCTCCTTATCCTCCTTTATTGCAGCCATCATTTGAGACCACTAATCAACTTGGATTTTCACCTCTGTGATGTTGTTAATGCATGGCATTTTTGTGAGAGCATTTGCAAGTTGTTTCTTGCCCTCCACATATACTATTTTCATGTTGATTTGTTGACGTCATTATATCCATCAAATTTGTCGTTTGGAGAGATCTTTCTGAGTTTCCAAATACACCAATGGTTTGTGGTCAGTTTCTACCACAAACTCCTTATCTCCTAAGTATTGCTTCCAATGTTTGGTGGCCTGAACAATGGCTTACTCCTCTTGTTCAATTGTGTGATAGTTTGGCTTGGATGCCACCAATTTTTGCATATTTGTTAAAGCTTTTGCACGCCTGTCCATATATGGTAGGAAAGGGTCAAAAATGGAGATGGGAACCGTACAAGAGTTACACTTTCAAGCATTGAAATATGCTCTTTTGCATGCATCTATTCTCAAGTGGTATGATCATAATCGACTATTCAAGTTGGCTACTAATGCATCATGTACAACAGTGGATGAAATTCTTCAACAAGAATGGAAGGATGGTTGGCATCTGGTTGACTTTTAACTTTTTAACTGAGTTCAATACTTTAGTGTTGTCCATTTCTATATGGCTTCTATTTTTGCACTCATCACTTGTATTCCCTCTGCTATGACTCGATGACATAAATAATCTACTTCTGATTTACCAAATTCTTATTTTAAAGCTTTGGCATATAACTCATTCTTTTGTAAAACTTTAAGTACCTTTCGTAAATATCGAATATGATCTTGTAAGATTGTCATATATACGAGAATATCATTCAAAAAGACAATAACAGATTTAGCTAAATAAGGATGAATGATATTATTCATTAATCCCATGAATGTGATAGGTGCGTTATTGAGACCAAAAGACGTCACTAGATACTCAAAGTGACCATACATAGTACGAAAAGCTTTCTTGTGAACATCTTTATCGGCAATTGGAATCTGGTTGTACCCGCTCATCAAATCTAGTTTGATGAAGTACTTCGACCCTTGAAGTTTGTCAAAAAATCATCCATTTGAGATAATGGATACTTGTTTTTCACCGTTTGTTGATTCAATGCATGATAATCAATGCACAATCTCATACTCCCATCCTTATTCATAAACAACACTGTGGCCCCATAAGGTGAAATGCTTGGCTCTATGAACCACTTTTCCAACATCTCCTTCACTTGAGCTTTACATTCCTCCAACTCATTTGGAGCCAAATGATATAGAGCTTTGCAAGTTGGAATGCTACTGGGTATCACCTTGATCTTGTAATCTACACGTTTTTTAGATGCCAATCCTACAGTTAGATCAAATGGGAATCCTTATACTCTGTAATAATATCGGTCCATGAGTTCACAATGTAAAGATTATCTTTAGAACTAGCAACATCTCTTATAAGTCTCAACAAACATACATCACTTCTAGAAATGGCAGTCTTATCAATCACAAAGAGAAGAAAGCTTCTATTTTGAGATCTGCTTCTATCTCCGTAAATCTTCCATCCACTACTTTTTACCATTTTTTTTCTCCAATCTACCTCCGGATTGTATTGCTCCATCCATGGAATTCCTAGGATGACATCATATCGAGCTAATTGGATTAGTCTCCATTCAATCTCTTCCTTGTACCCTAATATGGCTAGTTGTAGAGTATGTGCTAATGTCTCAATTGATTCAGTTTGCCCATTTAGCAACTCCATTTCTTCACTCATATCTTTCATCAAAGTCAATCCTAATTTCATTGCAGCAAATTATGATAGAAAATTTTCTATTGCTCTAGGATCAAATAGGACTTTCGCCTTGTGTACTTCCATCATCTCATCTATGAAAATCAATCGTGCTTGTTTCTTGCTCCATCCATGAGCTTCCAATCGTTGTCTTCTTCCAACTCCGCCTTTTCTTTGTTTAGTCAAACTAGTAAGGTCGCGAGGCAAGTTTACTGATGATCTTCGTTTCCATGCAAGGTCTTGTACTCATTGTCATATTCATATGCAATCTATGCAATAAAGTCATCTCCTATTTGACTCTTCGTTGGCAATAGCAATCGCTTGTGGTTAGAGTAGAGTCTCTTATATTAGAATTTCCACTTCAATCTCACCAACTCTTTCTCTCTCTACCTTCTCACTATGGAGGGCAGAGATCTTGCCCTCCATGGCTTGTTGCTTTGTATGTCCATCTACAATAGCTATTCTTAACTCTTTCAATTCTATCATGATTGAGTTCAAAACTTCACTCATAGCAACTTATGCTTCCATGCTTCTCAACCACTCAAACTAATACAACGTAAGTATAATAACAGTCCAATCTCTTAAAATAGGAATCACAAAAGGCCGAGGTGATCCTATTATAGCTATATAGTACTCTTCACCATAATTTCTAACAATAAAATCTCTCTACACTCTCTTCTATCGGTAAACCGTTCTAATTTTTACATACGTGTTGAACGGGACCGGTTCGGGTGGTTCACGATTCAAACCCATCCAACATTCAATAAAGAATATAAATAATACAATCCTACATTTCTTCATAATTGACAATCAGAAGTATCATTAGTACTGGTGACACCATCACTCGAGCCATAAAATCTGTACCCTAGTTGGCCACAAGATACACTCTAAAAATATATTTCTTCATGAATCGAATATGGATGTTGAATTGATTGGGAAATGGAAAGTTTGGTACAAGATTTTCCTCAAGCACATCCATACGGACAGCCCACAGTTTTGCCTTTCTCCTTTACTCTACATGCAGATCAAGTATGTATGCAAGTCTCTATACAACTCTCAAAAACTTAAAGTTATCATCACTATCTTGTTGCTCCAAGAGTGGTAATCCACACTCAAGGAAATAACAAGTTCACTCTGATACCATTATAACACTAGGGAAGTGAGGAGACACCACTCAAATAGCTCAAGAAATTCTGAAGTTGAGAGATACTTCAATGGTTTTTTTTTCTCCATACATAGTCCTCAAAAAGGTACAATATAGATAAAATTACACAACAATCATCCATTCAATTCCTTGTGGATTGATGACATGGTAGGCATCACTATGAGCACACGGATTGCTGACGTGTACTCCAACTCACACACTAACTAACACACAAGACAAATAACCTTAAGACCACACGGATTGATGACGTGAGATATTTAGATACTCCACTAATAGTCAACTCAAGACTATCTTTCTCCACCTTGCGTATCCTCTACTTTAATTCTCACTAACTTAAGATGGTTAGACATGTCTCGCAATTTTATTTCACTCCAGATAGAAGTATTGATGTACTCGTATTACAAATTGCAAAATATTAGCCAAATTTGTGTTAATTCCTCCAAACATATCCATCACACATATGTCTTCCTATGGATATTATTAAGAAATAAGTGTTGTATCCAAAAGAAAAAACGTAATGTAAGTGTGAATATCTTGCTTCGGCTCTACCCTTGGAGCTAAAGATTCACTCCAAGCTTGATGTATAAGTTGATCTATCAACTATTATAGATCTATACGTGAACTATCTAATGACTCATACAACATGGATGACATTACTCCATTAAGACTTGAAAGAATAACAACATCCTCTAGACATGGACTGTTATTTGCATCCATATTTCCCTCCAACATATCACCATGTCAAATAACACAAGCACATAAAGCCACAACATATGCCAAACCTCCACTCAGTAAAGAGTAAGAACCGGTAATGTACTTCAATGGTAATTGTCTCATTTGGTCCTCACCAGACTTGCAACTTGACCAATAAGAAAATGTCTCCTCCCAATAATCAATGTTAAAGCATATTGGATGTAACACTACCGCACCCACCAATATGTCATAGAACTATGCAAATGTAACAACATCTTGTGATTGCATCATGGATCTATACATGACATGATTTGGTTGGATTTGAGTAGTCAACTCCATATGGATGATGTATGATGGTGTTACATCACTAGAACCTTCAAGAGATGTTTGAAGTTGAAATGGAGATTTCTCCACATCAGTCTTTTGCAAACCAAGACCAAGCAATGCATTCTTACGCAACATAAAGTATTGTGCATTACAATCCAACAACACTTGTTGAGGTCAATAAACCTTTCATGAAGGTCTAACCTAACACAAGATACCACTTCTTTTATCCAACATCAACTCACTTGATGACACCTTGATATGTTTGTATACCGGCCTTACTTGTAATTCCATGAGCCTAGTCAATAGGTTGTTGAGTCTCACTAGTAGCGGTCCTCATCTTATGATCAACAAATTAATGTTACTAATTGTAGAAGCAATAAACATTACCATTTAATTTTTGTAAAATGTGGCTATCAATCGTAATACATGAGATGATGACACCCCCAACATCAATAAATCCTAGGTTGAAAAAATATAAGAATGAACAAGATTCTTTGCCATCCCCAACATTGGGTTGGATTGGATGCTACCTCATACAATATCGATAGTTAGACGCTACTTGCTCCATTTCCAAGTAAATCAACATTAGCTTCCATCCTCATCTCTCAAGTAGACTATCTAAGAACCATGGATGAGGTATTCAATGTCTCATATATTATGAAAGATTGAAGAAGTCTGACTTGTTAACTAGCCTCCCCTCTTTGTGAATCTAACTCCATAAATTTCCTCCAGACTCAATAACTTATGTTGCACTATGAGTCATAACAACTGACATAGTTTTCCATTGCACACACAAACTATACATCATCTCCATCATAAAAATTAAAGTCAATAGCTCTAGAATCTCATCTTTATTGGGATATATCCATACTTGGTATCTTTTGCTCCAATTGCTCTAGTTGAGATGTTATATCACCTCATGACTAGCCTCATGCAATGCCACTTGAATAGCGGTTGGTTCTCTATCACCACTCATGCCACCTTAAAATCCTCTTTCTCTTCTAGTTACCATCATGGCATTTTTAATCCCGTACGGAATTATTATCAACATCAATCAATCAAGTGAACAATCCTCATATAATTTCAATCCAATAGGATATGCTTTTTGCAATACATCTTGTGATGTGATCCCCATATGTCCAACACACAATCCCCACACATGATTGTTGATATGAAAATGATGGCAATGATCTCAATCCGCCACTTTCATCACTTGATCTAGATGGTCGAGATTGTCCCATAGGTGTACCATAACCACTTCAGGTTTGTGTTGTAGACTGATAACATGAAGGAGTTGATGAAGATAGTGATTTCTCGATTAATCCAACAATCACTACTCTTTCCTTGTGCATTTTGAGCTCAATACGCTGATCAAGACAAAACACAATGACTAAGGTAATTGATGTCTCATGTAGTAAGGTGACATCTCTCACATTACATCTCAACTCCATATCCAATATCTCATACCAATATTGAACAATGTATATTTCTGTCATCCCATGGATTACACTAATCAATGGACGCATTCGAGAATATGACTCTTGAAGACTCTTCCCAACTATGGTGGAACTCATGCAAGCCTCTTAGTTTGTAAATCCTCACCCTTTGTAATTTCTCATCAACTAAACAAAGAAGTCCAAAATATGATTAAAGGTTGAAACTTCTTAACTCTTTATAATTCGATCAATTTCAATTGTATCATTTGTGATCGATAGAGAAGATGAACTCGCCCCATGAAACATTGTACCAAAAGTAATAGAGTAGTAGTTTGGATACCAATATTCTATCCAAAACTCAATCTCATAAGGATATTCATACTAAAATTCATGATAATTGTCCATAACCAGATACTCCAAATATTGAAGTACTCCCTTCCATGCCATAAATAAACTAAATAATGGTGGGTTGCGCATCCGTTGTAAATCACATCATTAATCAAACTCCTAGATGAAGTCATCAAGCTCAATGAAATCCATTATACTAGAATATTGTCTTGGACCCTTGGTGGCTTGTAAGACCCAAGGTTGTACATATAGGATGAAATGTAAGTATATCTAAATTGTGCCTAAGTTTATCTTAGTCATGACTATGTTTAGCTAGTTATGGTTAAGTTGGAGGAAAATATGGAGTAACTTTTGGTGTGATAGATGAGAACAACTATTTTGTTGTTTAATAGGAATCAAAGAACAGATTCCATCACATGGATATCTTGACTTTCCTTGACTTGGACTAGTTTTCATTAGTTGGACTTGGTGAATACCATTAAATCTAGGGACGAGATTGACTTGGTACACTAAAGTCAATTAGAAAGTAGTTGGGCTTCTAGAAGATCCAAGTGGACCAATTACATGTTGCCATGTACCCTTTTCATTGGGGTTTGTGATCTCTACCTCATTTAAACTTGGTAAGAGAAAGTTATATGGTGATTATTTATAGTTACTATGATAAGATTCTAAGTAGTATAAATAGAGAGGTTGAGAAGCACCTCTGAAGTTAGTTTTGTGAGAAGTTAGTTTTGTGATATTAGTTTCGG
Organism: Marchantia paleacea; assembly: GCA_014180765.2. Taxonomy (NCBI): domain Eukaryota; kingdom Viridiplantae; phylum Streptophyta; class Marchantiopsida; order Marchantiales; family Marchantiaceae; genus Marchantia; species Marchantia paleacea. Next base: position 3,271,845 of record MUAA02000008.1, on the reverse strand, counting down.
AGAGATCTTGTTTTGGAAAGTTTGATTTTGAGAAGTCATGTAAAGGTTGGAGTCTGATTCAATGAAGACTTTTGATCATCAAAGTATCCTTTCCTTTTGAGTGATATCTTACTCTTTGTGAGAATTTGCATCATGGAGTTTAGAATTTGAGAGTTTGTGTGAGAGTGGACATTAGGGTCATGTTCATAGGGTGGGAATAAGTCTTTCTAGATTCATGATAAGCTTTCAAAAAGCCATCGGAGGTAAATCAGAGTGAGAGTCAGCCCGAAGGTCACATGCGCAATAGATATAATAAATGTCCCACAACAACAGTGTAGGCACACATTGCAAGATATCACAAAGCTTAACTTCATCACTCTCTAACACCAAATCAAAGTCTTTTGTGAATCTCAATGACCAAGGTTCTTATAACACTTTGCTATGAATGCATCCATTGATGTTCTAGCCATCTTTGTCCTTCAAAATCTCTTTTCTGACACTAGTGTATAAGCTCAATAACTATATCAGCTTAGTAGCTATATCAGCAACAAATCCCTAGCCATAATCAAAAACTCTAATAAAAAGGATCTGAATCATCGCAAGATGATGCTAACACAAGAATAATCATAAAATTATCATCATCACAAGCACTCAATCAATCTATAGGTTTATAGTTTGACTTGTTCGCAAATGTAGCTTCACTATCAACCAAACACATAAAACTAGCACTCCAAACAACAAAGCACCAACACAAAAAATTGTGATGCACAAACATGAAGCCATGATGAAGATATATCAATCACAAGACACATAAATAATAATCATACATCTAAAAAAAAATCCATCAAAGGGGTCAAACTAGCCCATCCCAAACTGACATAGCCTCATGAGATCAATAAAAAAACACAAAAATTCATTTTTGGAGGTTTTTTCTCTACTCATGGATAATCTGACGTTGATAATCCAACTCTATTTGATGTTATTTTGGTTGTTGTCTTCACCCTTGGTCAATTTTTAGCATTACTTTCACCCTCCAAATTCTAGATTAAAAAATAAAAAATAAATTCAAAAAAATATAATTCAAACTTCAAATTGCTTCTACTTCTAGATCACCATCATGATCTTCATTCCTACAAAAACTAGATCAAAGATACCATTGATCTAAACTTGCCATCCAACTTTAGCGCTCTAAGAACTCATAGTATGACCATAGAATCAAATAATAATTTTTGAATTAATAATTTCTTCTCACAAACTACACAAGGATACTTTACTTTTAACCAAATCATAAAAGAGAGATGATAGTTGAGCAAAATCCACTTTGAGCTTAGTAAAATCTAGGTTCTTGCACTAGCTAATATTCTATCATAGCCACACTCTCCAAGTCTCAACTTCAAAAATTGACCTTCAAGGATCTCTAATTAGAATTCTACCCATTGAACCCTAAGTCTCATCATGGTTCTCACGACATATTAAGTGATACATGCACTAACTACACTACAAGCTCTCAATTATATATATGATTTTCTTGCTATTTTCTACATAAATTGTGATAGTGTTTAGTATAGGGAGTGTAAGAATTATGTTCCCAATTCTCCATAAGATGTCAATAGTTTAGAGCTAGTTAAATATATTCTTCTTTTGCTGCAAGTTTCACGACTTCCAACCAAATCTGCCCTTGTTTTTCCAATAAAATCTGTTTTGTACCCAACTATATTATCTCTCTATAATCAAAAGACCTGCAATGTGAAGGGTTTAGGGTCAGGTCAAGACAGTTGGATTTGTGACTTTCTTGGAACCTTGCCAAAAGAAGATGCCCAATTTCCCACACACATCATTCACATGTTACTATGTGAATGATGTGTGTGGGAAATTCCTCCATTATTAAAGGGGCATAGTGCAGAATGAAATAACTAGGACAATCCACCCTACCAGAAGCTTGGTGTAATTAAGTACTGCGGAAGCCTGCGAAGGATTCAGGTACATTGATCCATTGAAACCATCCTTAGAGATCCCAGATATGTCGTCTCACGAAGCTCGCATGATTAAAGTGGAGACAGGCCGAGCTGAGTGCGGCGAATGATATGGATTGCATGAAACGTGAATCAACAAGATAGTTCATTGGATACACACTATCGTCGCACGCGTCACGTTAATCAGCGTATGATTTCTCAAATTACATGAGGCAGTCTAGTCGATGATGCATCTCCTTTTAGGTTAATTTGTCACATCGACGGTGAAAAGCATTGTTCTCATCTTCGGTGCACTTGCCATCTCGGGAGTCATAATCTTAATCAGGGAGTCTGCATAGACTGTTGGATCTATTTCGCCTTTCCTGATCATTCCTGATAACTGACTGTCATAGACACCGTGTAGACCAAATGCCGGCGGTGTAAAGACGGTATCTAGCACCATCCCATGTGATTTGATTTGGGTGTTGACAAGAGTCTTCCAGTCTCGTGTTTTTCCGTCCTCGATTTATACGAGCAGTTGGACTGTATCGTCAATCAGAATGGCAATTACATTACGTTTCGATGTCGTCGCAGATTCATCGAAAATTGGGCAAACTTACACGAATTTAGAGACAAGTCTTGTGTAAAGACGAAGTTAGTCCTCGCACATTGATGCCGTCCACGATTCATCGAAAATGATGCAAACTTACAAAGAGTTCGAGACGAGTGAAGACCGCGCTGTCCAAGCCACCGGAGCATCGCGTCCCATGTTGAAGAGAATCGCGACTGGGGTTGCAGTCACCACCGGCCTCACCTTATTTGCAGCACCAATAGCGGTTCCAGCCCTAGCGGCATCCCTTGGATTCCAGAGCACGGGTGTCGCCGTAGGGAGCTGGGCAGCGGGATATATGGCCTCGTACGGAGGAGTAGTAAGTGCAGGTAGCACCTGCGCTATCCTGCAGAGTATAGGAGCGACGGGCACTTTTGCTGGAGCTGGTGTGACAGCCCTATCGGGAGCAGCTGTTACTACATCTGGAGTGGTCCTCGGGGTAGGCCCTGGTTCTGTTGTGCATGGTGCTCGTGTTGCAGTCGATTACACTACACAAGGAGTGAAAACGGCTTCAGGCGCTGTTTCGAATGCTGCTGCTGTATCGGCGAAAGCTGTGTCTGGGGCTGCAGTTTTTGCTGCACGAGGACTGGGCAGTGTTGCTGGGGCTGGTCTGAGTACCGCAGTTGACGGAAAGGTCTCGTTGCTTCGCTATTTCTATAAGTAGTTTGCGTGGGAGTGGCTCAATGCTCATTTACATCAAAGAGGAAGTGTGACGCTTCTACGAGGTGAGTTTGTTATACGGCTTTCAACTTCTGGATAGTGTTATTAATTTCGTAATTACTAAGTACTGTCTCCAGTTTGTAAATTGGAGAAGAAGTTACTGTCAAATGAGACAGGGTCTTTCGATGAGATGATCAGAAGACCTTGTCGATCTTTCGACCTCGGCTGTGTCTTACATGAGCTTTCTGCTGATGTAAGACTCCTCAGCAGGTGAAGATGGGATAGCTCGCTCAAAGTGGATGGAGCTGTTGCCGAAGCTTCACATCAGCCAGATTACACTTTACGTCAATCAGTCAAGAAAAATTGGCCTCTGATCAAATGTAGCGAAGGACAGAGAGATGTTCTACTCGATGTTCTCAGCGAGAAGAATCACTCACTTGGACTCTATAAAGGGGAGGAAGGGGTTTTGATTTTCCACAAGAATTACAACTATACAAGTTAAATTGTGAGTTAGTTCCCAGTTTCAGATATGAGCTATTTTCAGAAGTACGACTGTAGTAACTTAGATTGGAAATGAGAAAATTTTGTAGTTGAATTTCAAAGGTAAATTCTAGTTGCTGACTTTTGAACCTTCCTCTGATTCTTCTACCTGTTCTAAGGGTTACTAATTCTCAAGAAGTCACTGGATCTCCACCTGCACACAGACTGTAATTCTTTGCTCCACATAATTTATACACCTTTGGAAGATACTCAATCTCCATGGACCACCGACTCGCATAGCTCGAGTGCAAGAATATTTCCCCTGACTGATCAGATATGAACCTTCCTTCCCTCACTATGGAGACAATCTTTCCACCACAGGGGATGATTGGACTGTAACTCAACTAATGGGACTCCTAATCAATGTCTTCACAATAGAGAAATGATGAAATAGTAGGTCGATGGATATCAAGAACCTTATGTGAATTGAATTGAAAGCCCCATGAAAGGGGGCAAATAAGTTCAGAGCAGATCATGTGTCCAGCGTAGCAAATATGGAACATAAATAAAACATGTGACAGAAAATATCAAATATATGCTTGATTAAAATAAATATTTTTTCATATTCATGTTTTGTTGTTTTTCTTGATCGTTGGACGTAAAAGACTTTTGAAGTACAAATATTATTTATCATTAGTTATATAAATATGATCATTACATGTTGATTGTTGCTATGTGTGGAGAAGAAAAAACAAGTTGATGGCTATATATAAATCACTTGTCCCTTACATAATAAATTGTTCATCAATTTATGCGAAATTGAAGATATTCAAAGATATTTTTGAGCATTTTTTTGGCTCCATGGTTTGTATTTTAAAGTATTATTGCTATTGATATTATTTTTGTATAGTATTTTAAGTCATGATAGTTTTGAGGATGAAGTAAGTTTTATTAGAATAAACAAGCAAGAAAAAAATCGAAGTATTATTTTTATGATTGTATGTCTCTTGAGAGAAAAACCTTGGAAGTGTTCACAAAAAATGTTTTTTTTGTTGGAGTAAGGGGGATAGACCAAGATGCTCTGAATGCTATTTTACAAATTTATAATGACAGATAATCTTGGGAGAGGAGCAGTGATACTCATGGATCAAATTATATTGGAGTGAGAGGAAAAAGAATCTGAAGTGTTGATTATGTGGCTGCAAGTTTGTTGAGAGGAGAAGTTTTGATTTTGTTCACCAAATGATGTATACATAGTACTGAGCGAGGGACAAATATTACTCAAAGTGTTGTTTCTATGGATGTCCATCTCTTACCAGGAGAAGCTTTGCAGTTGTTCATAGTGTGAGTTATATAAGATTGATCAAGAGAGAACAATTTATGTGGCCAGCCGTCTAATGTAAGTATAAAGAATGGGGCGAACTAGCACTACTGCACTCTTTCCTTGGTGAGACTTGCGAGTATTATATGGTGTATGTGCTACTACCATTGTTGTGTGTATTTTTTTGCTCTTGTTATGTGTACATGTGTTTGCTGCGAATAAAATTTAGTGATGTCACTTTTTCTATTAATTATCCGCTAGCTACTAATCACTTTTTTTCACTAATAATTCTTGCACATTTAGCTTGCTCTATCCTTCTAGTCTTGGTATGTTTGGAGCTGATAACTCTCTCCCCTCATATTTCAAATTTTACCTCAGGGTGCTCAAACATGAGCACTCTCTTGTGTTTAAATGATTTGAATTGTAACACTGTCTTCGCATTCATTACAATTAACAACATAAGTGCAACAAAGAATTCTGGGCCAATAATGTCCAACGAATTCATAATGTAATGAGAGTGTTACTTTGATCATGACAATGATATACATACAATACCCTTTCCACTGAACATTTACAGGGCATATATAAAGCTAAAAGGTACTTGAGGTTTATGTACACCAACGTGTACATAAACCTCATAGGTGTACATAAAATGCATGTGATAGGTTATATATTTCGATGATTCAGTCAATTACCTTGACTATCCAACACAATCCACAATTCAACATGTCACACTGTCCCATCTCATGGATTCTCTCTGCATATTTTGAATTTTTCATATGGTGTTCGTTTCCCTTTAAAATGGAGATATGATGAGATGATGAAAAATATCTTGATACATCCACATCCTAACAGATTTTAGCATTTTCCAAACTCTTGGCCGCGAATTATTCCTAAATAAGAGAATTATTCCTTCAAAGTCAATTGTCCAATTTCCTTAATTTTTTTCTTAAACTATCGATCATTTTTCATTTATTTGTTACACCAAGTTCTCCATAATGTACACAGCATGTTCGACATTGTATCATATGCTCGAGTAAAGTTACATATACCTATCTTGTCAAATATAGTAAATTCTACTTTGAACCTCGTACATACAAACTCCTTGATCTCCTCATTGCTTCCAGGGTCTTTTCCGCCGATCTGATCGCATGGAAAAGACAGGATTTCAAGTTCTGGAATATGAAAAAGCACAAAGCCAAATCATATGTCAGTGGCCTTGCTCATCTAAGGCAGCCATGAATGACAAAAGACTTGAGCAGAGAGGTCATCCAAGCAGCGCCTTCACTAAACGAACTGGTTTGAGGTAGTTCCACGCATTGCCATGTATGAAGAGGTGAGTACGTGAAAAGGGATACATAACAAAATGAGACGTTTCATATTACCTTTGTTTTTGTACTTGGTGTAGAGCGTAGTTAGTCCCTTATAGTTGGAGGGTGCAAGACCGCTGGGAGTAAGGTATAAGTCAAACCAAAAAAGTCCACTATCAAGATTCTGTAAGAGCAAGAAAAGCCTTAACCTTGAAGCCAGGAACTTGACACACGAACAGAGTCTCCAAATGTGGAAATGTCCGCAAGTTATGGACAACTTTAAGGGTACTGTAGTGTTACAGCTCAGTCAGAATGGATGGCAAGGGCAATTGAGTCTTTTACCATTGTGATGTAACATTGACGATGAGCACAACATTGCACTTGAAAGTGAACAACTTGATTTCTTTCCCCGATGCATCCTTAAGATCAAACAAATGTCGAAACACAAAAGTCCTCAGTATCCCCAGCGACCCAGATTGATTAAAGTTCACTTGACATAGGCTTTGACCAGATTCATAAACATATCACAATCCGAAAGGCTCTGAACTGTTTCGAGGGGAGAAAAATAGGTGGTCCAGGTCCTCGTCCAGTGTAACATTCCAAATCCTGCGATATCTGGTATGTCTAAACTTATGTTGGCCTATCCTGCGTTAGGTTTACTCATAGCTTTCGAACCTAAGTTCGACTGCTCTTACACCGGAAATTAAGCAGGTCTACTCCATACTGATAACACGATCTTATCGAAAAGGTGATGTTATTGCCGATTTCGTTACAGCTTGAACATCCAGGGCCTTCACATTCAACATGGAGGTCTTTCAGAGTTCTCATGTTATCTTTACAGTAAAACTCGTGCAACCTCTTTCTGGGGACATACGTTTTAGATGAATTGATTCCCATACTTCCAGCCAACGTCCCTCAAACTGAGACTTCCTTAAACGGTCCCCAGCAGAGCACCCTTCAAAATCAAGCAGACCGTGACATTATACGACCAGCTGAGTGGACATGACAGATGCTCAAGGTTGTAACTGAGACAGTAGTGAGCATTTCTGCCAAACTCAAGCGCAAATTTGAGTAGTAAGCTTATCTTACCCCAACGTGTATACAAAACCTACAGGCAGTCTTATGAGATGTGCTCAAACTCAATCCAAACCAAAATCTCATTTTGAACTCGACTCTTTATAAATAGAATGCGGATCCTGCTTAGAGACTTCAAAAGCTCCAGTTCACAATCATTACCAAAGATCTGATCTGCTTAATAACAATAAGTTCCATCGAAGCTGAGAACTTCCTACCTCGAGAGACGCCAGTACAAGATTGGTGAAAGCAACACACATAACATTCTTCTTCAACCCGTAAATTCAATCAGCCATACAAAACTTCCAAATCGGAGAAGCGAGTCATCAAATTCCTCGAACCGCCACACCTCTATTAGATGTGATCACAGGGCCAGCACTTTCCCCATCTTCATGCCAGGCTCGCCCGCAATCATGAAGTGGTTACAGTGTTTGACTAGTCATCAAATCTAATCTCGTAGTTCCTCACGAGGCAACACCTCACAAGGCCACAATTTTAAAACACTTCAGACCCAGAACCCTCGTCCTCGCAACCTCGCGTCATCTTGCGCTGTCAGAAACAAATTCCACAATGACTCCACTCCCAATCTCGCTCCAACAAGCAGCCGAAGAGGAGATAATCCTCGAAAGAATATGAACATCCAACAATGACAGATGAAAGGAGGGCATCAATGAAAGCGGAACAGATTTTCAAGAAGCACATGCAGTGAGGAATAATCCACTGACTGACATGAATGGAGACAAGTAAGATCAGCGCTGGTATGCTTTCTGGGCGCGGCTACCGACTCTCGTGGAAGTAGGCCACATTCGGTCAAATCCGATAACCCTAACTCCGAGCACTGATCAGACTTATCCGTCCGTCAGTCCCGCGAGATAGCAGCCCTACGTCCGGCAGCAATTTCCCCTCCTACCGGGCCAGGACGGGCCACGACTTGCGGGTCGGAAAGCGTTTGGTGGCGATCTTATTTGGCGGAACGGGATCGGGAGTTGCTGCCGGATTTGTCCCAACAGCGCTGGCTCGAGTCGATCCGACCTCTTTCTGGATACACTTTGCCTCGTTCCCTTTCTTTACTCGTGCCTTGTCTTGTACTCCTCTTCCATCGCTGGCTGCTGCTGCTGCTGCACTCGAGCTTTATTCTCCTCCCTGCAATTCAAGTGCAGGGGAACTCAACCAGCCCACATTGTCGACCTCGTAGGTTTTCGCTTCTTGAGAGAAAGAAGCGTCGTGTCCTTTGTGTCTCGCCGATGTGTTTTAGGGGTTTAGTGGTCCTGTGTCTTGATTGCGAGTGAGTGAGACCTGAGACTGAAAGGAAGGCAGAGAAGAGGCGTGAAGGATTTTATTTTTTTCTCTACCTCTGCAGGGAGACGGGAAAATTGCGCGTCGGACGTACGTCAGGCCAGGCTGTCCGTTCGGTGTTGGAGCTTTGTGAGCAGCGAGCGAGCTAGCCAGCATGTTTCTTACGAGGAGTGAGTATGACCGAGGAGTGAACACCTTCTCGCCGGAAGGGCGTTTGTTCCAGGTCGAGTATGCTATCGAGGCTATCAAGCTGGGTTCTACTGCCGTGGGTTTGAAGACGAAGTTTGGTGTTATCTTGGCAGTGGAGAAGAGAATTACCTCGACTCTGCTAGAGCCTAGCAGTGTTGATAAGATTATGGAAATTGACTCGCATATCGGGTGCGCTGCCAGTGGGCTTACAGCCGATGCCCCGACTTTAGTGGAGCATGGGCGTGTCGAAACACAGAACCATAGATTTTCTTACAATGAGCCCATGAGCGTTGAATCCACCACTCAAGCTTTATGTGACCTAGCTTTGCGGTTTGGTGAGGGAGACGAAGATTCGATGTCGAGACCATTCGGAGTTTCACTTCTTATAGCCGGTCACGATGAGACTGGTCCCTGTTTGTATATCACGGATCCATCCGGGACGTTCTGGGAGTGTGATGCCAAAGCTATTGGATCCGGATCGGAGGGTGCTGATTCTTCACTTCAGGAACACTACAACAAGGAAATGACTTTGGAGGAAGCTGAATTGCTCGCGTTGTCTACTCTCAAGCAGGTTATGGAGGAAAAGGTCACTGCTTCCAATGTGGACATTGCGAAAGTTGCTCCTACGTATCATCTGTACACTCCCGCTGAGGTTGAGGCTGTAATTGGGCGGTTGTAGGTTTTCGTTTTAAGGTTAAATTCCCGAATCATCAAAACTGGAGGATCAAGGACACAGTTCAAAACATAGCGATTTGAGGTTGCTGACGAGGGTGTTTTTCACAGCACAGCACCAGTTTTGTAAAGTGGCTGATCAATGCTCTCTCTCGCATTGCGCTTTCGGTGACATTGAACTGAATATGCTCCTAAAGTTAGAAGGCCATTTTGGGTCACAGAAAGTTCATGTCATGAAGTGTCAGATATATGGCTTCTGCTGGCAGCAAATAAATAGGTTGAGATGTCTAGCCGATGATCAGGGGATGAAGTCATGTAGAGTGTCCACAGTCTGGCAGGAACATTGAAAGATTTTTGTAACGGTCCTCAGTGGTATCGTTGAAATTGCTGAACTATTATTTACGTTGTGCACCTCTAGTAAACCTTGGTTGGAATAGAACAAACCAAAATTGTCAAGAACTTGTCGCTAGAATCATCACTTGTCTCCGAAGCTGCTGATTAGTCACCTTCTGTGTTGCTTCTTGAGTGATTCACTGCATACTATGCTGCAAAGAGAAGTCGATACACCATGGGATGAAAGAAATGAATGGATAATTGCCAAGTATATGATACATGTTAACGGCAGATGAAGATTTACTGACCTATTCGTCTTTCAGTAATTGTAGAGGGGTTTGAGGAGTCATAGAACAAGCAACTCTGACGGGAATATGTTTCGTATTCAAGGTTGGATACAAACTAGCTTTTTCGTACTTTTTATCCATTTTCCTAGTTTTCGCCTCTTTGTATTGTACACCTCATTGGGTCTTAGAGTTTGAAGGTTATGATGTCAGCGCTTTATGTCCATCGACGTACCAGGATTTCTACCTGCAAATGCACATATGAATACCCTGCAACAATCCCCTTTCTTCGTTGTATACAGTCCCTGTATTCCTATTCAGCATCGATAGGACCTATACTACCACTTCCCTTTCTCGCAGAGGGTACCTTCCAATGCACAGTTTGCTGATTGCTGTTGCTCGTCGACTTGGATTGGGTTGGATGCTCTTGCTTCCAGCCTCATTCATGTACGATTATGTCTTTGAGTTTCATTTTGCCATTTGTTTTAATCTGCAGTTTACATTACGGCTTGAATGTTCTGCTACACCTTCTAATCTCAGTCAGAGCCCCCAAGGCCCGTACTGAGTACTTGTACTTGGTCTCGCTATTTGTGTCTTGATCCCCTGCAACAATAAATACTCTGCCTCACTTCTCTATGAGAGAATAGCGTGCGGTCCTGGATAGAACAGCAGTCTTCTTGTCCAACATGGAGAATATTATACCAGTTTTTACCTCTCTAAGTCGTGTAGTCCCTATGTTTTGTGCGAGCTCCCGTCCAGAGCAGAGGCTTTTGAGTTGATTTAACTGCTGGTGGAACATTCAGGTTTGACGAAGATATAATCCATTGTGTGATAGCCTGGAATCATGGTTTGATGATCCTGAAGGGGCTACATTTATCTGAGACGTGCGGTTTTCTTTCCCTTTGACTTCGAATTTACCTCAAGTTTTCCGAACATTATCCGTCTAGCAGGTGCATGCATGTTCCGCTGCTGAAGGACTACAATATCCACAAAGGTCGTGTAGTTGGTTGACTTGTTTAGAGTTACAGGAAGAGTGTTACGATGTAATATGTTGAGGGATGATTGTGACCAGTTGGTCTCGTTGATTTACTTTCTTGGTCAAGTTCTATTGCCCGTCGAGAGTCTCAAGCAATAGGAAAGATATACGTGAAAGATTCTCCTTGTTTAGCTTACTGTCCATGATTCATTTACGATATGTGTTGCTCGATCGGACTAAAGCTCAGATTATTCAAAGTCCTTTATCTAGCAGAAAGCATGCTGGAAAGTACGAGGATAAGTTCTATATGTGGACGACAAGTGAGGATTTAGGAATCGAGGCAATTATTGTAAATTGAGGAGGTTTTCCACGTAGGACAGGTCGATTGAGTTGGGAACGACTTCTCATAATTCTGCGCTGAATGATGGAATGGGGTTGAGAGTCCACAACTCCATATTCCATTTGGAGACTAACACAAAGTGTGTGGGGAACCAGAGCACATTAAGTTCTTTACTTTAGAATGATCCTTCTAAAGCAATTGGTGAGAAAGTTTGCTTGTAATACATGGGTGCATCTCGAACTGGACGCGCAATACAAGGTTGATTTCCTTCCTCTCTGTATTTCTGTACTCGAGTATAAGTTACTCTACAAGGTCGAGACTGCTTTTGAGGATCCAATACGATTTAGAAACTTAGAATGAGTCGAACGTCTCTTAGTTAAGAATGGAGGCCAATAACGGACGCACGATCTGGAAGATTTTCGCTTTGAGTAAGTTAAATGGACAAAGACAGAACTTTAACATAACTTAACGTACAAGTCAACGCGAGTTGTCAAGTGTTTTGACTGCGACCCGGAAGCAAGATGTACCTGAATTCATGACACAATTTCCTTGCATGCGGAACAAGAACGCATACAGTGCGTCGATGGTATGAGAGCAGGAATTCTGAGAACTGCTGTTGTCTCGAATGTTCTCGGCCGTGTGCGTGAACTTCATTCATATCACAAGACAGATTAGTCATCTCTTCTTAGTTTTTTTGTTTTTTCAACCCGCAAGTTAGGAGGTGAGTGCTCTTGTTGAACCTCACTAAAGTAAAAAAGTCTAGGGTCCAACAAGTGAAATAAAATTTAGTGAGAATCACTGAGGTGCAAGAGTGCACTTTCCATAAGAGTGAAGAATCAAAACCTAGGTACAATGGAATAGGTCAAGGTTACTCCAATGGAAATGAAAATACTCAGGTAAGATAGATATCAAGGTAGAAAGATGTGAAAGCATAACAGCACACTAAACCTCTTTATACTGTAAAGTTAATTGAGTTCCAGGTTCTCCTACTTATCTTTACATGTCTCGAGAGCATCACTAAACTAAATCGTTTCGACAAAAAAGAGACTGGGAGGAAACCGAGCTTTGAACTCGACGTGAATCGAACACGCAACCTTCTGATCTGGAGTCAGACGCGCTGCCATTGCGCCACGAATCCTCAGATGCTTCTTGAGTTCAGACTTAATTTATAAACTTTTAGTTACAAGAAAGTAACTTGAAGGTAGTGAAAATCTGTTGTCAATTCTTTCCTTGATTTTTTTTCCTAGAAAAAAAATCTCTAATCAAATTCACATGACTGGGACTACCTTTGAAAGACGTTAAGCACACTCAAGAAAGTTAGTAGTTTGTTTTTTATTATTTTGATAGGTTGGACACACCAAGTTTCTATCCACAATGGTAGAGATGCTACGACCGGGGTGTAAAGTGTTTGTGATTCGATAATACTATGTAGCATACAATAACACACTAAAAGAGAACGCAATGGATTTTCGAACATTGTAAATACCGTGGTGCATATACTCGCGTTATGAATAAATTAACTATTGTAGGAGCGTGATTTTACCAAATACTTCTTCTGTACTGTATGAGTCTACAATTATAAATTTTATAGTTTATATGATTTGTTACTCTATTATACCCTATAATACCTGGACTGCGAATTTAGTCAACATTAAATTAAATCAAATCAGGCTAATTAAAGTTGATTAACAGCGCAGTCGCTGCACTGATATATGTAACTGTGCGGTAATATAACTTTGATGCTGGACACGTTTCTCCTAAAGTTCCATTTAATTTCAATCCTCGCACTTAACTAAACTTGATTTGTATCTCTCATACATTTGGATTTCACTCCAAACTACTGCATGTGAGTATTTTCGATGTTGACAAAGTACACGCTCTCCCTACTTAAGACACTTGACCTTAAGACAGCAAACTAACCTCGTCGTCACTAATAAACGAGGAGGAGAAATGAGAAAGATTGAGAACTTGCGAAGATTCGTGCAAATTCGGTACAAAATCTGTGAATTTACCTTATATAAGAACAACAAGTAGAGTTACTTGAAAGGATAACAATCCAAAGATACGAGCCGAGAAAGTAGACATTTAACAATCCAAAGTAGACAAAATCATGGCCAGAAATCCTAAGATTGTACAGTTAGTCAAATGAGCTTTCTAATTTCAAAATTATATTCTAGACATATAGCACTCTTGGATATTTGATATCCAACATAAGGAAGCATTTAAAACTAAGGTGCAACGCTAGAATAATTATGTTTTAGAAGAGTCACACCAATCTTTTACAAGAGGTTGGCAATGAATTTTTTGGTAGGATGATAATAACAATGCATGACTCATGTTAGACATCCACAAAAATGGATTCACGACATTTCGAAAATTTAAAGACCAAACGAAAAAAGCTTATATTGAATCTCATAACAAAATTTCGGACTTGTAACCATAGTCAATTCTCTTGTAGCTGAAAGAGATGAAGCCTTCATAAGGTTCTAAAATGACAAGGGCAAAAATCCTTTGATCCCCTTTGGACAAAAAATGATGAACATGTTAAATGTTTCCCCATTCTTACTGCAGTATTGGTCTCCTCGACGTAGACCTGTGAGACGAAGAATACGTATTCATCACTATTAATATCTGTGACACAAAACATGAAAATGGTGGCTGCTGGGACTTAATCCATACTTTTCCTTAATTTTTTTGGACTATGTTTCAGCATAGTGTTTTATTCATATGTTTCTCCACTCCAAGTTGTCTCCCCACCAAAGCACTATTGAGGCAGAGAGTGTTTAGTCATTTCTCGAAAATTCTGTGTTGCAAAACATTAAAACATGTGGCTGCTGGGATTCGAGCCCAGGTCTCCACGGCCACAACGTGGAATTCTTACCACTAAACTACAGCCACTTCATGCCAGGAAGCTGTTGGTTCAAAAACATACATTAAATTTTCTATCAGTGTGATAGTTCACTTTAAACGAGAAATCACTTCAATTTCCTCATTTGAACCCATTCGATGCAATCAAATCGAAAATTTCCACTTATCTCTTGAAGATGCTCCTTGATTTACTCCATGGTTTGTGCGGAGAAAGGTAAGCAGTTGCCTCATGGCAACCTGTGCAAGAATGATTCTGCTTCACCGACTGTCATTGTGATTCTCCAAATAATCCACCAGCATATGGAAGTGTTTTTGAAAGTCACCTGTGAAGCTTTCGATTTCGTTCTGCCTTTTGATCACATCAAAGGTAGGGGTTAGTGATGTTTGCATGAGTTTCAGTTCATCAACCATGGCCAGTCTTCCGGAGTTTCTGCATCCTCGTCTTCATCCACGACCAGGGATTCATTAATGCCAGTGTTGAGCATCTCCTCTGCAATGGTTTCTCCAGTCTGCTTCTGCATCTCCTCTTCCACTGCCATCTCCAATTCGGGGTCCATCACACCCGCAGTTCCATTTCTCTTGCTTTTGCGAATTCGCTTGATCAACTCCCTCCCCTCATGAGCACTTTTGATGAACTCAAACTGACCCTGCGCACATATACACACGGATGGAACCTCGTAAAACTCCTTCGACTTCTCCTTCGGGTCCCCGATCATTCCTTCGTGAAAGATGCGCAGCTTGCTAGCAAACTGGTACCACCCCAGACTGTGTCTCGCTACGTAGAGCAGCGCAAGTTTCTGAAAATTCGGACGAATCGTCCGCCGGTGACCATCAAATCGTCTGTGACCCGCAATAACCCTAGCCATGTCTCCGTTGTCGTTGGCGGCGAAGGCATCACTCTGTTCACAAATCGTGTAGTCGAGAGCTGCCAGTTTAGAAGGGTAGGCTTGAAATGGCGCCAGCTCTTGCTCTCCTGCGAGTGTGTTCCTGGTGTAGTGATAGGGGAAGAGCTTCTTCAATGGGGCTAGGCTTTCCTCGCCCCCATAGACTTCACCCATAACAATGTACAAGACGTTCATCTCTCCGAAGCCCATAGCCCTGAGCAGTAAGCCTAGCTCCATCGGCGTCAGAGGGCATCGACCTTCTCTTCGCTCTTTGTGTGGATCTTTGTTGTGAAATGTGGGTTTCCAACGCTGTCTGTAGTTGCGGAGATCTCTCCTCTCTTTGTCCCCTCCGCCAAAGTAGCAACCCGAGGACGAGAGCAACTCCTCGTCGAATCTGATGTGAACGGCGATGTAACGACCGTGTTTGTTCCTGTCCCGCAGCCTCTGAGCCAGACTTTGCCCCAATTCTCTAATAGGCGGGGCGAAACGCAAAGCCTTGTACATGGCCCGACATCTGAGCTTCTGATGATCGGGGCCCAAGTTGTCTTGCAGCCTGTAATCGGTCTGCGAGAACCGCACGACTTTCTTCGTTTGCAGTTCTTGCAGAAGTTTAACCTCGTACCAAATCGCTGTGGATTTCCTCGGCGGGACGAAGACAGAAGGGTCGTCCATTTTCACATCGTCCGGCAGTTGCTTGATGATGCGCACATCGGAAGAGAGCGTTGATATGAAATGGTCAGTGTCGAACACTTCACTGAAATTGCTCGTATCGTGCTCGTTGGGGCCGTGAGCCAGCGAAGGCACAACCATCGTCACGTCCAGAATCCTAGCTATCGTCACGAAGTCTGCGATCCCAGCTCTCTGCAGGTACAAGTCGCCATTAGCGTCGGTCAGCATGTACCCATTTTGTCCAGTTGTGGAAGTCGCGGCCACATACTTCGTGCTTGGATCGCTGCACTCGTTGTAATATTCCGACGTGGAGGAGTTCCATACTTCCCTTAATCTCGAATCTCCTCCCTTCGGCACATCCTCGACCGATGTAGGTTCCCATGGCTGTTTGAGCACAGGCACTGGCTTGGGAGTCACATTCTTTTGCTCCGAGACAGGAACAGGATGGTCCCAGACTTCATAGAACCTTTGTACTTCGAGAAGGTGACTTTTGAACACGGACAGCAAGAGCGCGACGATAAAAAGAGACCCGACCACAAGCCCGAGTGTGGGAAATATTGGCAGATCACAGAGCTTGAATCGAGAACGCCCGCGAGCCATCTTGACAAAATCAAAATATACGGTGTTCCGCTTCTGCACTCATGGTTTCAATCATGTGCTCATCATTCACCATCTCATTTTCGCGGCCATATCATCAACCGGAGTTTTCAATCTTCAGACAATGCAAATTCTTCCACTAGAATAAACTTCTGATTCTTCGAGAATCGGTTTGGAGACTTGCACTCTGTCAGACATTGCTGTTTCCGCGTCAGTACATGCAAGAATTTTGGTAAGTGTTGTATCGAAACTACGTCGCTCCATTCCATATCACAATTTCCACATGCAGAGTAACGTCCAGGAATGTCACATCAAACGATAGGAAGTTACAACTGCCAGTCTCGGCGCTGCAGAACTCTGCTTTTCCTCTCGGCGATTGAGCTTTTGCAAACGCTGTCTCTTTTCGCAAGGAAAGGCTCCAGTCCGGAACAGGTGGACAAGTCTTCGATCTCCAATCTGATGGAAACGAACAACATCGCAGTAAATCATGGTTTTCAGTAATTCCGTGAAACCACGGAATTCATGAGAGACAGAGAGCCGAAAGGAAGCCAAAAAAATTTGGACCATTTCTCGATTTGTGCGTGTCATCCTTGCGCAGGGGCCATGCTAATCTTCTCTGTATCGTTCCAATTTTATCGGATGTCCCCGAAGGGACATATGGCAAGGTGCAATTTACGGATTTATACACTACATTTGCATTGTGCGTTTTGCTTATAGTTTTACTCTCGATAAGCAAACCACGTGGTGCCTTCTCCGTCATTGCTGTCGTGAATTTCTGAAGTAACCGGAAAATGTTTCTTGGCCGTCATGAGTTCAATCCTGCTGTGCGATCGCGTTCTGGCTCGGTCCAATACCACTCCGTGTGCTCGTTTCGGTATATATATCGGACCTAGAGGAGAATGGAGATCGTGAAGACATCCCACCATGTCCACAAATTTGTGCTCCATCGCGGGTTTCTTTCCATCGTGAAAGCGATGCATACACCAAAAAACGAAGCATAACTGCGCATGCCCCAAGAGCATCGTTTAGAGCAACAGGAATAAGACTTAGATTTGATTCGATATCGTAAAGATAGCGACCATGGGACACACCACTTGTTTCTAGAACTTCGAACCCCGGGGGAAAATAGTTGATGGGGCCTTCCCATCCTTTTTGCTATATTACTTGGTATTCCCGAAGAAGGGCTTCTTTGGACGGAGAGGAGTGTATGTACGATGCTAGCTCCGTGTTTTCGTGTTTTCTTGTTTCCCCAAACCTGAAGGATTTGGGTGGAAGTACCAAGGAGATTCAACTGTCCAGTTGTGCGGGCTACCCAAATGAAAGAACTCCCACACGCGCAAATTTGTTTCCTACATTGAGAAATAACTGCAAAAGCCTGCACGTTGCTGTAAGAAAAATAATCTGTAGGAAATTAGGAAACTACAGAGCTCGTCTGAAAATTCCCAGCTTTCATTTCAGGTTTACGGTATTTTATTTCTGACGTGACAGAAATAAAATTGGAAATTGGAAATTCATTGGATGCATGGCCAGGTATCGGTGCAGTCACATCTTTCGCACCCGTTTTATCACTACAACGTTAGTGCGGTGTACATTTCAATCGCTGTTGTTATCTGAGCTTATCTCGCCGTTCCATTTGAGTCATCCGATCCAACGAGAACAGACACGTCTGACGCAGTCCTTTAGAATCCAGGTCATTTCGCATTCTTCCCCACAGGAATCAAGTCTCTAATCTTGTTCCGATCCGTCAGACAACACTTGCTCCGTCCGCAGAGCCCTGTGCGATTGAGTGCCGAGTGTTCTTGGTGCTTCATTTTAGTAAAACTCGATCAGCGATCGTTCTTGGTTCTGGACAGATCTGCAGGTCTCGAGAACAGCTCATGTCTTTTATCCTTAGAGAAATCGGTCATATGTTTGCAGCTTGTCAGAACTTTTGCGACTTTATTGATTACGTGACATACGCGGAACAAGAGGCTACACAATCGGAAGGGCGAATCGGCCGGATGCACTGGCAGTGGATTCCATCAAGACAATACAGTCGCTTGCGGAAACAGCATTCACATTTGTTGTCAATGCAGCTAGGAAGAGGTAAATTCACATCTTGACATGCTAAACAAATCAGCACCTTTGAACATAATTCCGTTTTGTATGTCAATACAAAAGTGTACTACTAAGCCATTGCTAAAATGCATAAATAGCAATGCTTTCCTCTGAGAACAAACTGATTGCCACTAATTTAATGTGAACATGGATTACAATAGAGCCTGTAGCTCAAATACCTGCGCATCCCTACATCATGCAGCAAAATTGGATAGCATCCGCTAGAACGAGATTTAGGGCGCTGGAGCTGGACTGATGGGTCCTTTTCTACTTCCTGATGGTGGGGACGGAGGAATTACAACCCAAGGTGTCCGGCCGGTAGGAGCCTTTCTGGGTGGTGGGGGAGCCGTGGCCAGTTCAGTCACACGAAGCTGCCGGCTGGTCCCTACTGCCACCTCTGTCATGTCCACGGGAACATCGACTGAAGCTTTCTCTTGCTTTATCACGTCCACTTTTTTCGTGAGTTTACGTC
This sequence comes from Marchantia paleacea, assembly GCA_014180765.2. Classification (NCBI taxonomy): domain Eukaryota; kingdom Viridiplantae; phylum Streptophyta; class Marchantiopsida; order Marchantiales; family Marchantiaceae; genus Marchantia; species Marchantia paleacea. Next base: position 3,252,782 of record MUAA02000008.1, on the reverse strand, counting down.
CCGGAACTAATGCTCTCTCTGTGAAAGTCGTCCCCTTGACCTGCCATACATACATCTCGACTGAACAACTTCAGCCATCAGGTCAAAACAAAAAATCTATTTCAATTCCGTGATCTTGCGCAAGTAAAAATGGCGAGTTGAAATGTAGCCAGACTGAAGATAGGGACTTCACTGATGTCTATACAATGATATCGCAAATCTGATAATACAAATTACAAGGCTGTGTGACAGCCAGAGCTATATAAACATGAACTCTGGGAAGCAACTTGTGACATAAGCTGAAACTACTGTACGATAGAGTAAGCTCTGCAGATCTGTATGCCATGTCCACTTTGAAGGAGATCTGGGCTGACAGCCCGTGCTTCTGAGTGGCACAAACAAGTCTCAAGTGTATCTCCCCGTTCAGCAAACGATGTTACTACTAAAGTGGATGAACATATCACAACATTTAAGACAGCATTTGTGTTCCGACAGGCAGCTATGATCATCATGGAGAGGATTTCTACTTGAACCGTTCACACTGAACGTCAGTCTCAATCCCATACACACGAACATGTAAGTAATATTTTTATACGGATGCAGAGATTGAGAATGGCTCGCTTGGTATGGTAATATCTGTTTAAAGAGCAGAAAGATGTTTCCCCTTCATCGTCTCCTTTTCAGGGGAGGTGGCGCCGGTGGTGCAAGATGGGGTGTGTTGCCCGGGTTTGTTGCTCTAGGTGGCGGAGGTACACTGCCATAATCAGCTGCAAGAAGCCGTGCGACATCACTGTAATCTTCCTGTCTGACGGCGGAGCCCAACTCGGGAGTGGCAAGGATTTCACGTCCTTTGAAAATTGCCCTCTCTGTCGAGCTTCTCAGTTCAACCTGCCATACAAATTGAAGAACTTGAGCTTATGACTCAGAAACTTCTAACACTCATATGCCTGCAGCATAATCTGACAGGAATATGTTAGAAGTAACAGACCAGAAAAAAAGGTAAACACTGTGCAGTTCACACGATCATGGAAAGGTGTGCAGCCTCTATACAGGTGTTGTGATATTGGTAAAATCGCCACCTTTCTCCTTCTGCCTTGCATGCAAGAAGGTGAAGGCTGGAAACACTTTTATTATATGAAAGCACTGCACAAACTACAGCGACCTAAGATGAATGAAAATTTGAAGGTCATCGGATTAGTAAGACTTGGTTGCAGGAGACATGTGTAAGTCCCATGTCTGTTCAGAAATTTATTTCATTTACAAATTACAAAAGCGGAACTCGTATTTCTACATCATTATGTTATCCTATTCCCATGCTAGATACGTATATGATATGAATCGGACTTCAGTCTGCTCTATCTAGTCCCTTAAATAACCTTCACGCTTCCATCAGAAAGGATCTAACATATGGCATGGGATGATAATTGTGACCAGGTGCTTAGCTTATTTTAAGCGGTAGATTGCCTTTTAATTCTAATTCGAAGTTCCATGGATCTGTCCTCTTACGTAATACGAGGAGGTGGGATCGAGTAGATCCACGGGGTATTGCCGCGAGGAGGATGTTTGGGGGTCCTCAAGCTGGGAACTCGTTCATAATCCAAAGTAAAAATCATCGCTGATGGGAAATCATTATAAGCATTGGACTTTCTGCGGGTAGGGGACACTCTAAGAAGTTTTCGCACGATAATAGTCGCGCCCGAGCTCCTCAGATGTACCTGCCAGACAGGTAGAATCAAGCGGAAAGCTCAACATAGGAGCATTCTAAGGAACCTCATACATCACTGTTGCTACCCAAGAATGACCACCAAAACAACACAGTTTTGCTGTCAGATGAAGGTATCTCCTATCTTTTAGCTATTAATCATGTAGTAGGTTGTGCAGTATCAGATGATGGCTGTAGAATATCCTTTGACAAAACTGATCCTCGGATGAACCTCGCGATTTCATGGTCAAGAAGCTGAGTTCATTCCACAACGCCTCAGAAGGGTCCAGATACAGATTCAGTAGGTGGTGGAGTTCCAGGAGGGGAAACAAAATAGTAGGGAGGGGAAGATTCAAAGTCACTCGTTGTCGGTGGTGGCGGTTGTGATCCTGGAGCTTTGGCCGGCGGTGGTGGAGATGTAGGACGACGAGGATCAGGACCCGTAGGGGTCGTGAGACTCTTTGGAGGTGGGGGTGATTTTTTTTGATAATCCGCAACAAAAACAGATTCCTCGACCTCATCAGTGTCTAAAAAATCATCGCTGTCGCTTGAGAACAGCTCTGAAACAAGCAACAGCTTCCGTCTTTTCACAATCGCTGTGTTTGTCAAGCTCCTTCGTCTCACCTGCCAAACCTGTGGAAACACAAGCTAAGCAGGAAATTCAACTGACGAGCTGCAACGTCTGATGGAAGTTCCCCTCCCCTCCAACACCAGCACAAGGACAGTTTCACCTGTAACGACAATCTCACAGACTCCTTATTTCATACTACTGGAGTCATCCCCATTTTTTACTAGATAGAAATCTTGATCTTCATAAATCTAGTTCGGATTCCTCGTCTAAGTGAGCTGCAGAGGAGCAGATCCAGACATCTCAATAGCACAATTTCCGGTCATTCCTCTAGTTACAGAAGAGTTAAAATTGAATTGTAAATTGCAGACACACATGACTGCAAGTCAATCAATCAGAATCAGTCAAGATTGTGCCTTAGGAGTTTGTAGCCAAGGCACGCGAGTAGGTAAATATATACGTAGAATGATCAAACAAGAATCTTCTAAGAACACTAGATAAGAGAGGAGACATACAAACTGCACCTCTCACAAGCCTATGGCCGAACGGTACACTATATTGAGGTATTTTGAACTCTAGTACAACTATTTCTTCTGCTTTGAATGTATGAGGGTGAAGGGTGGTAACTACATTGTGAAGGCACTCCACAGACTACAGAAACCTGAATTAGAGTATATGTTTATGAAGGTAAGGTTAAACTCTTGGTGATGGTGTTGCAGGGACGTCAGTGAGAATCTGGACCCGAGGGACTGCTGGTGCTGTTCGGAGGTGGGGGTGGTTTCCTACTATAGTTCGCAGCAAATACATTGTTGCCGACCTCATGAGTGCCTAAGCAATTATCGCTGTCGTTTGAGGACAACTCAGAGACAAGAACAGCTATCATCCTCTCATACTCCTGTCTGTGAAGCTCCACCTTGTCACCTGCCAAACGTCTGAATCTACAAGCTAAGCTGCAAACTCAACTGATGAACAATGATGTCTGATGGTCCCAGAGCAGGAGAGATGTAATTCGACTGTCAACGAAAACTTCATGTATTTGATGTTCTTTTACCAGTTTTAGAACACAGAGGCTAAATTGTCAATGTTCATTCAATGAGTTGGCTTCTTCATCGCACAAAACACACCTACCCTGGTCACATATTGTGATCTAATGATATTATGCAAAGGTCATCGTATAACACAATGAAGCACCAGGCACTTCTTGTGAGGCAGTTGAAACTTTCTCCTGAGAGATCTTGATCACAGTACAGTGTACAATAGCAGATCCAGACAACTCTACCGGACAACTGAAGTACATTCCTTGGAAAAAGGTCCTGAGAGCAACACCAATCACTGCTGGTTTTGTTGGATTGGTCAAGCAGCCAGAATCGGCTATAATGGTATCGTTTAAAGCATGCAAATCGGTTTTATGGACCTACGTTGAGAGAGTGTCATTTCCACTTTTTGTGTCACTTCATGACGCGTTATTTTGATGATATGCATTCCACTTATTTATGGCTTTCTTTAAGCCAATGCTCACGGTGTTACATGGTGATGATCCTGTACCTTAACACAGGACTCCTAGTACCTTAAACAGGACCTGCAGCTCAGGAACCTGTATCTATCCATATACTGCATCCACTAGGTTCACGCTCCAGGGGAGACAGCTGGACTAATGGGCTTTTTCGTCTTACTTCCTCTTGGTGGGGACGGGGGATTCACAACCCAAGGTGTGCGTCCAACAGGAGCCACCCTGGGTGGTGGGGGAGCTGCCAGGAGGTGGCGTGTGGTACCTAATGTAACCTCTGTAGTGTAAACGGAGGGATCGGCAAAAGATTTCTCTGTGTTAGTCACGTCCAGTTCTTTCGTAGTGAGAAGTTTACGTCCTGTAACTAGTGCTGTCTCTTGGAAATTGCTCCACTTGCCCTGCCATACATCTCGACTGAACAACTTCAGCTTCAAGTCAAGTCAAAACAAGTTTTCTAATGTGTACAACAGGAGCAGGAACGGTAGTATGATTAGAAAATTAAATATGAGAGAAACATTTACAGAATACAGAATTGGATGATGAGTTTTAAGAGATCTTGATATGATCACTAACAAGACTCTACGTCAGTCGTAGCTTCGTAAACACGTAAAAAGCACAGGCGGTCACTCAGACTGGCCAAACCGTGAGCGATAGTCTCCTTCTCCCTAAATGCAGCTATTCACATCATAGAATAGTCTTCCAATCGGAATCAACTCCCTCCTCAGTCCATTCCATTTCAAATCAGATAGACTGAAACAACTGTGGAAACAGAAATCTCAAAAAGGATTCACTCGGCAGAGTAGACTCTGGTTTCAGGAGCAGAAGATAAAAATCCTTCTCATCGTCCCTATACCCCTGGTGGTGGCGGTGTACTTGAGGGTGTATTGCCAGGGGTTGGTATTTTGGGTGGTGGAGGTACTCCACCATAATCAGCTACGCTAATCTGGTCGACATCAGTAAAGTCCTCCTCTCTGTTGGTGGAGCTGGACTCTGGGATGGACAGAATTGCACGTCCTGTGACAAGGGTCGTGTCTGTCAAGCCCTTCAATGTAACCTGTCATAGAGAGGGTAGAACTTGAGTTTAAAACTCAGAAACTTCTGACACTCATATCCGTATCATGGTCTAACAATAATTTGTCAGAATCCTAGACCAGAGACGAGGCATACAAACTACTACTCCCACAAGCTGAGTACACTCTACTCGGGCAGCTGACCTTGGATTCAAGGCCAATTTACTGAGTCGGCTTCGAGTCTGAGAAGCAAATGATATTTAAAATTTCTCGACAAACTCCACGGACTACAACACCCAAACAGCAAACCAAAAATACAAGAAACAGAAAGACTTACAGGAGACATGTCTATGGTACATGCCTGTACAGATATTTATTACATTTACATATTACAACACTAGAATTTGTATTCCTACATCAGTTTTCTAACTTCTGTGCCTGTTGTACAACGATACAGATTGCCCTACCTTGCCTTCTAAAAATCGAGACCAAGTTCTTAACTTCAAGAAGTTCTATGCAGAAACCTAGACAGATTCTCCGTCAGAATCAAGAGTAAGATTCAGCACATCTGTTTTGCTACCTTATAAGAGGAGGTGGGGTGGAGTAACTCCACGGGGTATTGCCACGAGGGGGTTTTTTGGGGGGCCTAATAGCTGGACCGCGCTCATAATCCATAGCAAAACTCATTTCTGATGCAAAGTTAGCATTAGCATCGTTTCTGCGGCTGTTGGACACTCTAAGAAGTTTTCGAACGATATTAGTCGCGCCCGAGCTCCTTAGGTGTACCTGCCAGACAGGTAGAATCAAGCAGAAAGCTCAACATAGGAGCATGCTGAAGACTCTCAGAAATGAAGACTTTGCATCACTGTCGCTACCCACTGATATGAGCCCCCATCAAGAAACACACAGCCTCACAGACAGTTCAAAGTATTTGCTTTCCTTCGCCCATTTTACCATAGTGTCTTTAGGATTCTGTTCAAGAAAATTGATCTGTAGATCACCTTCACGAGTGCACGATCGAGAACAGTTCATCCTACAACGCTCAAGGGGTTCTAGTCTGCGATTCTGGGGATGGAGGACGAGAATCAAAGTCACTCCTTGTTGATGGCGGTGGTCCTGATTCTGATCCTGGGGGTGTAGCCGGCGTTGTTGCAGGACTGTCACGAGGATGAGGACCAGAAGGAGTGACAATGCTTCTTGGGGGTGGGGGTGTTCTTTGGTTATAATCCTCAGCGAATATCATGTCCCCGCCCTTATCATTGTCTAAGATTTTATCGCTGTCGACTGTGGACAACTCAAGCAGCAGCTTCCGGCTTGTCACAATCGCTCTGTTTGTGAAGCTCCTCCATCTCACCTGCCAAACGTGTGGAAAAACAAACTAAGCAGGAAGCTCCATTGACGAAGATGCTGACTGATGGATGGGCCCTCCTTTCTTCCTCCTCCTCTGACTAGGACAAGGGTAACTTGCGCAGAGTTTCCCAACCTATTTCACCTCTTTCAGAGTTTTCGTGTGGACTTTCGGTAGGATAGGGGGCTTTAAAAGATGGGGGTCAATTACACAGCAGGTGTTGCACGTGCAGAAGAAGAAGGCAAACTTAAGCTTGGCTCTGTTGCAATGACCTGGGCCTTCCTCTTGAACAAGACTGTCCACTCTGTTCAATTAAATAAAATTGGTCCATTCTGCCTAAATTAGGTAGTATCATCTTTCGATGGTTTAGAGCATTAGGTAGTGTAAATAAGGAAGACTGTGGCCTCTTGTTTCCGATCAGTCTCTGAATTTAAAATTAAAATTGGTGAATACTGTGCAGAAAGAACTACAGAATAGGAGTACCACAACTATGTCATCCCAGAAGGAAGATATGTAACTTGAAGGATTGAAGATCCAAGGAAGACGCAGTAAACTGTTCAGCGATGTAACATGTGTTTGGCTTCCTGCAACAATATCAGAGGAGGCTCTGTTTGAGCTACCCAGAATGGATAGACTCATGTTCAACATGATTAAGATGCTTCCGTAGATACCATGCTATAGTCCAGACCGTGGGACCGCAGAAAGCGGCAATCATGCCCAAAAAATTCCCCCTTCCTACAAAAGTATGAGACCTGTAGGGCAGAATTTGCGTTTCACATTGGTCGGCCTGCGTGCAGCACAGAGCTGACAGGGCACGTACCTGAATCTAAATCATTTCTGTGTCAGGAAGCAAGGATAGTGGCATGCAAGAACTAGGCCACAATCATCGAATGTGGCATATAAACTATTAGTTGTTACTGAGAGTCACATGTCAGCCGTTAACCCACAAATTATGCACTGTTCATTCACAAATGTAGTAATAAGCTCAACTTTTCAGAATCTTGATCCATGTCGATCGCCTACGAGTGTGTAACAGCGAGTTGAAGCGAACTCTCGTTTCTCAGAGTGGTTCTGTCCTCAGATTCGTGAAAACACAGTACTCAAATCTTCCGCATTATAGGGAATGAATAAAGCGGAAGAGTATCCCACAGAGATTTATGGATAATTACGAAGGATTTACAAGTAGTCGGCAGCCAAGCAGGGTGTGTTAAAGTATAGTCTACAGCAGAAAAAGCAAATGAATTTCTCGCTCACAAATTCAAGCAAAGCCTTCTTAGTAATCAGAAAGTTATGCCACACAGAGAAGGTGACGTCCTCTCTAAATCAGAATCTTGACACCTATCTGATCACAGGTGAAATTTCACCTCCCAAAGCCACTTAATAATGGTCGAAAAAATCACATCCTTATCTCTATGTACTTCAAGAACCGAATGACTGGCGGATCATCAGAATGGGTTGAAACTTAGAACCTAAAATATAAATTTAAGTGGTTGAGAGTCCAGCAGCAGTAAAACCAAACACAATCTACTCGATCTTGGGTGAGGACCTATATTCGATCTTACTGATGTGACCAGACCTTATCTGACCTTATCAGACATCACGCACTGTCCGGAACAGGTTTCCAACATTCGAACAGGTCTTCGGAACAAGTTTTCAACATACAAATGGGTGATCATGGTTGACGTCCAGAATCGGACACGGTGAAAGATTTCTATACTAGCAGGCTCATAAAAGTAACAATATGACGTACCGTTTCAGCGCCACATCCACTGCCAGTGCAGGGCAGACTGTCCACGGCCGACAACGCTTCACCTGTAGATCCAAACATGAATAGATTGCGAGATGCAGTATGCAAACATATCGTCCTTGTTATGAGTCCCGCAAATTGCTGTTAAGAGAAAAAACAGGGCCCTTGCAATCCACTAATAAGGACAGCTTAACATATTTGATTCGGAACGCTGTAGTGTCTCGCAACTTCCATGCATTTGCATGTCTTTGTGAATCTGGTAGCTGTGGAAATCAATGCTCATATGTCGAGCAATCAGCAGAAAGATGGAATGAAATACAGACAGATGGATGCGAAGGAAGGACAACCCAATTCACCTGCAGAAGAGACGTGAACTGCAGACAGCAGAAGCACTGTCCACACCATAACTCCCAGCAACAGCATACCTCCCATTTCTCTTCTCTCCAAGATTCCAAACTGCGGTCGGCCTGAACAAAAAGCAAGCACCAGGCACCGATGAGCCTCAAGCCTTGGTGGTGCTTAAACTCCTCGTCTAAAACAACTGAGTTGCTGTTGAGCTCAATCAGGCGCAACGACCAAGACTCCTATCTTCGGCTTGATGCTTCAGTACCCGTGGCCCGATTTGTTTAGTTGCCGATATGCACAGCGGCTGAGCTGAACTCAGCTCAGCTGGCAAGGGAAGCGTTCGGTCTGAGTCGGTGAATGACTGCTTTAATGACTGGAGTCCTCTACTGGTCCCAAAAGACTAACCAACTTCAGAGTTTGCATTTGTGACAAGGTTTGGCCCGTCTTATATAGACAGAGCTGACGTCGTCAACAGACATGGAGATCATGAGCATTAAGAGAGGCCGACCACTCATGATGGAGCCTATTTCCTTGCACAATCAGAATTCGGAAGTCGGACACCTGTTGGGGTGTTGGACCGCGTTTGTTGACTTGTGTCGCTCACCGTCTCATCTCTGCCGTTAATGCTGCAGGGAGACAAAGCATCGGGAAGCGGGACTTGCCCTCGGCTGGTGCAAGCCGGCACTGGTGAGCGCAATAGCACAGCCAGGCAGCAGGAGCCAGCCAGCCTGCCTGCAACATTCTCATGCCTCATTGCCCAACATGCCTCACAAGGTGCTAATAATTTTTCCAGCATACACTTCTTCTTGAGTGTGCAGTCTACTCGAGGCCCTCCATTCTCTGCTAGTTCTTGAGCTTGCACTTCACGCCGTCAGTTGCCACGGGCAGCGTACCGTAGTTGGCACTCAGCTCCAACGAGCATAGCATAGATTTGTGGGGCCAGACCTCCCCTGCCCCTGCCCTTGCGGTGGGTCCTCTGCAGGCACCGATCGACCTCTTTACCGGATTTCTCCTCGGTATCTGGATGGACGTTGTGTTCAGTCAACGTCAAGAAAGGCCCAGGGGATATGTCAACCGGTGAGGGATGGAAAGCGAAATAGCCATAGCAGTATCTCACAATCTCAATCTTCTCGGAAACCCCTAGTCCGACAACCTCTGCCTAGGTCGTCAATTCAGCCATCGGCATTCCGAGTGATCGATAATCAGATATCCCGTTCTCTGATTACCAACATAATGTAACTGCATTGTACTCTTCTTGCAGTGTGTTGTAAGCTTCGCTTATACGAGAAATGCATTAGCTTTCATTATGACAAATGGATGATTATTGGATTCATCAAATGCCTGGCAGCTTTTTCAAAGCGCAAGCACGTTGGAGCCAGACAGTGCCAGCAAAATATCCGGGAAAAAGTTCCACCTACGTTACTCCAACTGTAGCACCCAAGGCATGTTTTATTCGCCTGGTCAACCTTTTACCGCACATAAAGCGCTGAGTGTTATTATCCCTTCTTCGGATTAGAAGTCTTCAGAAGGGAGGTGGATCTTTCCTTCGTATGTTGTGACTCTCCTTCAGTGTTATCCTCCATCCAAACCTCTGCCATTCCACCTCAAAACAGTGGTTGTCGATCACTGCAGACAGTCGAATTGACCGTCCGGTCAAAGGAAGACAACTTTTTTCAAGGTTTGAACGTTGAAATCGCTAGCCACTGTAAATTCTTGTTCAGTCCGTCAATGTTCAGTTCTAGAACTCATCTTTTTAGAAACGCAGACCGTACCTAGGACCTAGAGTCTATTGCAACCAGCAGTTGGTAAAGCAAGAACTCAAGTGCTGGACGCAATGCAATGTAATTGTGTGTCGACTCGGTTTGTTGACTGAGTCCGCAACTCGCGATTTCTGCTCGTTAGAGGCTTAGAGCTTTGTCGAGGCTGCATTACCATGTACGATCAGAGATCTGCATGTCAGATATCGATTGCCACATTTAGAAACACCAGTAGAATATGACAAACGAGAGATTTGCTAGCTGGCGGTTTGCCATGATTTGGGACAGCCCAGCAGCCTGGCCAATACCCAAACATGCTCCCTTCAGAGCGTTGTATACTTCCCAATAATGGGCACCACTGATTCCAGCCACAGCAGAGGTCGGCCAAATTTTGAGGAAGCTAGAGGCTCGGAATTGGCTACACTCATCCAATGGAACAGCGAGTTGATTGAACTCTGACTGCACTGGCTTGCTCGGAGCGAACCTTCCAGTAAATAGATAGAAAAGTTGTCAAGGGACCACCATGAAGAACTTTGCTGCGCACAAGTATTAGTTGTTTAACGAACATCGTCCACTGCAACTCCTTTTCCGCTATTTCGGCTCATTTTACTCGTATCGTTTGCACTGACTCTATGACCGAGGAGACTAAACTCTTGCTTGCACTTGACACACGAGCACGTGCAGTTGGAGGTGTAGGGTACAAACTTCTGAGTCTCAAATCCTCCTAATGTCACGGTGCGCACACGCTACAACTGCTGTGTCCATGTTGATCAGTAGCTAGATAGAGCTGGGCAGTAACAGGCATGACCAGATTCACCACACGGGTTCATGGAAGCTCGGGGTAAAATACTCTGTACTTAGCCTCTAATTCTCTGGCTTGCATCGATTGAGGTGATCCCCACGATCCCATACATCACGCTAGCTTTGGCCGTGGCAATGATCAACGCTCGCTAGTGAGCTCGTACAGTGCAACCAGCTGCACGGTCCAGGGAGCTTGATGAGATCTCCAGGGTTTGTTACTTTTCCTAGTCCTTAGATCAGAGTCCTTCTTCCCCTACCCGCACTGAAGTCTAAAGCCTATCGTCATGCTTGTCTTGTACCGTACACAAGTACCACATTCTTTCTTTCTTTATGCTTTCTGCGGTCGCTCAGTGAATCGTTATCACATGGACATGCCCAATGTCACAAATCCATCACAGTTTGTGACTGCAAGCATGGGTTATAATTGAAGAGTGCAAAGATCCGTGCACCTCCTGACATGTACTCCTATCGCTGTAGTGAAAATGTGGGACCAATTATTCACCATTCTACTCGGCATGCTAAACACCCTTGGTCCAGAGGCATATCATACTTTCTGTCAAACGACCAGAAAATAGGGCTCACTCCCATTCTGGGGTTGAGGGAAATATTCCAGTCTGTAAGCATGCAGCCTGGATCAGAGGGCAGTAGACAAAACTTCATTTATTGGGGTACGAAGGTGTAAAAAATGTTTGTGAGCAGAGTCCTTGACCTAAGAATGTGGTCCCACTGTATGCTAAAACTCTGCAGGGATTGAGGAGACAGTGAATAAATCCGGGAAATTTTGTCAGGCGTTTTCTACCATTCTCAGATAGTATACTCAGTTACAATCATTCCATTCACTTGGAAACTTTCTCATTGGTTTCAGCACCATTGATTAGAACTCTCCATGAAGCAACCTTGTTCTGTTAGCTCGCACTGGAACACGAACAATGTCCGAGAAATCAATGACCTGCTCATTGGTAGCCGATGAATCAAGTTTCAGAAACCTCTTGGATATACTAAGCTTTTGTACTATATGAAAACAGTGTGGTCCCAGATGACACCCGTGCTGACAGAAGCTACTAAGAAGTGGATTGAACTAGAGTAACGATCAGGAAACCTGCACTATACGTCTCAAAGTCTCTCAGCAGCTTGTTCCTTCTTTTCCTTCGTCCAATCTTTCAGAGTTACTTCACAAAATTGGTCAGCTGATTCTGCTCACTTGATCCTAAATCTCGCAAAGGATGTTCGATTTTACGGATCAAGGCCTTCACTCTCACAACCATTGACTATTATAAATTGAACAGAAATCGGTCCATTGCAACTAGTTCGAATATGTGCACAAGCTACGTTAGGATGCTCATCTCTTCTCAAACCTCCATGCTCGGCCCGGAGTTAGGAATTCCTCTCCTACATCGTAATTTGTCAGTGTACTGTTTAGATGTGTCATCCATCTATCTTCCAAGAAAAGATTGTGTTCGCCCAATCCTTTCACAGCGGCGGTGAACGACTTAGATCAGTCAAAATTGTTCTTCGTACTCTTGAGATATTGAGCTATTGCGAAGGTGGGGAACCTTCGCAAGAAATCAGTTGTTTTCGACGTCAATCATCTGTTACCGGCCCCAGCAGATTAGCGGTCTCGAATATGCTATCCGGGGAAGCTGTAAGTTGTCTACACCTGATTTCAGGAGCTTTGTGTGCTGGTGCCATGGATTCCCAGTACGTAGTGAAGGTTAATTACGTAACGAGGTGAGTCCTTAAACTGCATGGCCATGCAGGCTGGTAGTTTGTATTTTGTTTCCTGCAGTTCCTGCAGTTCCTCAGGTGGTGGTGACCTTTTCATCTCAATTCAAGTGCTCGTGACAGTAACATCATCTGGGTTTGGATGAATCACAAGCTTCTCTAACTATTCAAGAAAGTGCACGCTTGGAATCAACATGACGAAAGCTGTTATCCCCCTTCATTATTTCCAAACTCCAAAGTCACTGTCACTATAAAGAGAAATCAGTTGGAGGGCCATGTGCAACGACTGCCAGACTACAACTCCACTAGGATGCCAAACTAGTAGGCTAAGCTTTGAGTGTGAGACACATCGAGATTCCCGTAGATCCAATCGCTCCATTCAAACTCCAAGAATAGGAAGACAACTTGCACATCATCAAGGTACAATCTAAAACAGTCCACAGTCCATCCTCTAATTTCCTATGCATAAAAAATGACTAGCCGTTTCGACCATGACCATGACCAGAAAAGGTTGCCACTCTAGCTCCGAATGCATATTCGAATATAATAAGACTGACGGATGGGTATCTGACTAGACCCGATTGACCTCCAACTTTGGAAGTTTCGACCGTTGATGCTGCATATAGACAGACCGCCTAAACTCTTCCAAGTTCTCTCCTTATCCATGTCATTGAGCTTACTGATACTTCAATCATTTACCAGAAGTTACTTGAATTGACTTTATTTAAAGTTCAATCCTTCCAAAGTCAAGGCCAGGTGCAATAAACTCCAACATTCTTAGACATGATCTTAAGAGAAAATTGCTATTGAATGAAGCAAACTACTATCTTGATACCACCAAAACGTTCATTGTTGATGTATCAAAGGTCTTCCAACTAGCACTGGTAACAAAGGAGTGTCAGTTTATGTCAACGGAAGAACTGTTTTCTTAGGACCTACCAGGAAAAAGTCCAAGAGCAATTATGTCATATGCTTTGACAAGGAGATTGTCAACATCTTATTCATGAGCTGTGGAACTTTGTATCACTGTAGACATAAAATGTCTCGAACTCTGAGAGTTCGAGACTTGTTCAGTGATCCAGAATGTCAACTGCACGAATTCGTAGATAACTCTTGCACGAACGAACGAACCAAGAATGAACAAAGAAGTTTTGCATGGAGTCCACCAACGGAAGTTCCAAAAACAGCTGCAGGATTCAGACTGCAGAACTGGAAATGAAGGTTCGTTACGTGCATAAACTGTAGAAAATTTCCCAGAAAGTTGTGAAAAGCAATGTTGCATTTCAAGGACCGAAGTACGTCCATTTGCGGAGAGGATCGACCAAAACTAAGTCCAGTGCGGTTGAAAGATATTTGGAACACGCGAGTCTGTGTCTGAAGCCATGAAACGTGTCACATTGTAGACCTTGAATCCAAATGTCAACTGTCCTAAGAGCTACATCTACAACTAGCAGCCATCATCGTGGATTATTAGTCAACGGTAATCAAAGAGCCAACAGCGGATTCGGCATTCATTACACTTGCGGGAAAACTCCTCAGGATGGATCAGTTCACTAAGTAGCCAGCGTTGAATCGACCCAGGCTCATGCTCCATTTTTAGAATATGGATTTCGGTAGCTGGCCATGGATCTGCTAGTACAATCTCGGTCAATCTGGTGGTCACGAACGGTACAAAGTTCCGAAAGGTCATTTAAGACTCATCATACCTTGTACTTGCCACACAGGTTATCGTAGATCGATGTGCAACAGTGAGTACACTTTGTCAAATAGGTCATTTAGTCTACTTCATCACTTCGATGTTCTACAACAGCCTAGCTTTACAGCCCAGCTTCGGTATGCTATATTTTAGTAGTAGGAGCTCATTGACAAGTTTTACCAGGTCCTTCGTTGACTTATTTTCCTGGATCAGATGAGCATCAGAGGAGCATGGAAATCGAATTTCACTAGCCTAAGTCTCTCTAAGGCAAGAATCAGGTTTGTGGATGATTGGTTCTACCAGGATCACGCTTGCTCGATATTCTACATGTGTTGCAGCTCCGTAGCCGTTGCCTTGTACATTAAATGGGGGAGTATATGTGATCATGACCACGACGGAGAGTGCGAAAGTCAAACCGTTCAGCTCTTGCGAACCTTCCCTTCAAACTTTCAGAAAGCTGAGCTCACCAGCACTACTTCGAGCCAGTAACGAAATCCTGTATGTGCCAGTGGTTCAAATATTCATCATGACTATCTAGTTTCAGCTGTCGCTTCCTGATTCATTAAAACAAATTGCTTGTAATCATGGGATTTCAGGTTCCACTTGCTTGTCTCTTGACTTTCACAATCTAGTACTAATCAGATTCTTCTCTTCAGAACTGTTACTGTTTTCTTCAAGCACACTAATATGACCGTAGAACTACACATTATTTGAAGAACTTCTGTGATTAACCTATCCTTCACACTAGGTGACAGAGTTTCAGCAAATATAACCGTTACGTTCATGTATCGGAGGTGTCAATCTGTCTCGACATGGAGGCTTCATGTGCTTATCAGCGAGTATATTCACCAGGCTTCATTATCATAGCATATGCTGAACTTCAGTTGCAGTATCTCTATAACTGTCTACAATTCTCTAGAACTGATTTTTAAAAATATCACGTTTTTTCATTCTCTAGAATGCCAAGATGCCCAGGCTGTCAAGAAAGTTCCTTGTTCGTAACTTGGGAACATTTAAGTCGCTGAATAACTTCACAAAGCTCGACCTTTTAGAGTCTCGACATGTGCCACATTTCGTGACAACTCGCAGGTACCTTATCTTAGCTTACTTAAAGCTATATTTACGGTATTTTCGTTCCCAAGGAAGCCTTCAACTTTTCCTAGTCAGCAGCTTGAACCGTCTCAAACTTTTGACTGCTGATTCCAGTGGAATATTCAAAAGGTACTAAAATTAACGCAAGCTTTGGGACCTCTTGAAAAATCTCGTAGACCATCAATGTCGGAGTTGATTGGATCGAGAAGAACATCATCAAGACTTGGTTAATTTGCTGCCTTATTAGTTTCTAGTGATTCCCATTTTACGAAACCTGTCCTTAGTGTATGTTTATTATTATAAAGCCCTTTGAAAAAACATGCTTGGAACTAATAAGACTCAATCAGCTCAGTATAGTGAATCGTTATTGCATAGTATCGCATGCAATAATGAAGTGATCATGAAGCTTCTTTTAAACGAACGATAATACAAGAACGAGGAGAAAGGCAGAGTCCGAAGAATATCAGATATCTCTTTAGTAGCATGAGGACTGGCCAAGCGAATTGCAAGCAACGATTGCATCTTGATCATAACATATCGATGAATCTTGTAAACCTTAAAAGAAATCCAAACAGTATGTCAGTTCAATCAGAAAATTGGATGAAAGACTGATTCTCAGTAATATCCCTACGGCTAGACTGATATTTTGATATCTAGATATGGAAACAATTCTCTCGGTCCTATTGATTATATTGATCATTATCTATATACTTATGATGTTAACACTAGCACTTCAAGAAGATTTTGTCGTGAAATGAATGCTGCTGTCCACCAACTCATACTCAAGAGCATGTAGCTGCTTGAGAACCTGCGGTTAATCGAAGGGGGCCAAACAAGATGATCTGGATGGACCATGACAATCTACTCGCAGCCTGCAGGCATGACTAAAAGCTCTTGGAACTTTTGTTCGTAAGAAAGTGAGAAGATCTGAAGTTAAAACTGTGGCTCCTTAGCGTCAGTGTGTCCCAGGTAGTAGTAGATTTGGATCTACTTGCAAAGCCAGCCCCAGTAAGTGTCACTTGCTTTGTTGAAGCATCGACTCCTATTTTCACTGAGCTCCATGAAATTCTTCGTGGAAGAATCTTCATATAGGGGGCACTCCACAATCTGTAAATCTGAATCGAGAAAATTTAACTATTTGTCTGGTTGGGGTGGATGGACGTAAGATCTAATGCTCTGCCTCAAAATTAGACAGAAAAGTGTCTAACTTACGTCCAATCATTCAAATGTTCAAGGTCAACTTCAACCGGTTTGGTTCCATCCTTGTACGATTTGATGGGGTCTTCCCATCCCTTTTGTTATTATACTTTCTCGGATTTTTGGTTCAAGGTCAACTTCAAAAGCTGTATACATTTATCAACTGGAAGGGGAAACTTATCGACCTACTGTTTCAGAGAAAATGTCAGAAGCGTGGTGCCCACAGTACATCGAAAGTGAGAATACTGGATGCATATTAGTGCCGATTGTGGCAGCCGTTCGCAGCAAGACTATTCACATGTACACTCCTCACTTATTGCGTTATGACGAGGCCATGTCCGTGTATAGATCCGAATGAAAGACACTATCCTAGAACAGAACTGGGTCTGAATGTACCTCAGTATGTACTTTTCGGTACGGAAGGTATCGCAAGATTCAGCTGCCTGCAACTCACTGGTCCAGAGGGTCCTGCACAGGAATAAGTTAAATGGTAACTGTGTCCACTGATATGACAGGACCTCGTATGAATTTGGTTATGATCATGTCTTTGATACACAGGGAATAACATTTATCCATTTTAATTAGCTATTCATTCATTCAACAAATGCAACCAGATGTCACAATTACTTACTAAAGTTTGGAATTTACGATCAAAAATTTAATCTGCAGTTAGATGCTTGAAGTGATCTGTAATAGTTTTTATTCACACGAATCTGAAAATTCTGTGAACTGTTGCTTGCAGTCTTTCTCTTGGACAAGGTTTACATGAGAAGACTGGTGAAGAACTGTGGAGAAAGTGCAATAGCTACAGCCACACTAATTTGGAAAAGTAGCTTGAAATTCAGAATAACCTGGATCGAAGTCTACGGACTGGTCTGCATACTTCTCGGCAGAGCCTGCACGTGACACCACGCAATGGAATTTCTCTAGTAGCAAGCGATCTAACTAAAATGCGACCAACTATGCAGCCTCCACTGATGATCACAATCAGGTGACAACAGTACTGAAAATCAAAGGTAACATCAGAAGCTGACAGACATGAAGATGGTACAAACAACCGCAGAAAGCCTATAACACGAAATCTCAACTGTCAGGACAGTACGCTCTGTCTGAATCTGGCTTGATCTAAGAAATAATTGTTCGTACAGGAAATTCGCCAGTCAGTGATCAAACTGATCATATCATGAACACGAAGCTACCTTACCGGAGTAGAATTATGTTCCTGGTCCATTTTGAGGTAGAAGTTGTCCGAGATGTAAGAACAACGCCACACATGCCTGGAGCAACAAAACTTGCAGATTCCACTTTATCGTGTATATAAAGTATATTCACGAATCAACCTATCATCAATCAGTGACAGATACTTGTACTAGAGTCTGAAGTGTAAAACGGCTGTCACAATGTGCACCAGTTGTTCGATACCCGCTGATCGCCTTGTCCACCTGGTCGTAGAATCTGCATGCAAAGACCCACCCGAGAGCCACTGGTGCTGGATCGAGTTGGATCTGGTGGTTGGATCAATTGTCTCCCTAGACCTATGCGAACACAAACACCTACCGTAGTCATTGAACAGTAATCCTACCCCCTTGGTTTTATCACTTCTTGCTGACTGTTAATTTATATTTAGATCTTCGTGATACCATTAACCATGAGATCTGAGACTCCTGTCCGAAGATGTCCTATATATAGCCTCTGCCATCTTTGACAGATATAGCCGAAGACTCTACAGAGACAACAGCAATCGGGTCACTGGCGACTCTTGTCTATTCAAGGATCCATCACTTCCGCACTTGCTGCTGAAACCAAAGTCCATCATTGACATTGGTTTCTCTCACACTGGTACATTTTTTCTGAACGATGTGACGAGTGGAGTATAAGCTTCGACAATGAAGGAGACAAAGGGAAACTACTCTTACAGATCGAGAAGCAAAGAAGTTGATCTGAAAGCTCATCGGTCCTCACAAGGGGTCGGCTTTCTCACATGCTACCGCAATAATGATAATTCCTGATTATGTTCCCTAAACCTACCAGTGAAAACTGTGATGTTGATCGAAGTGCTGCGGCCTTCCAATCCAGATGAAATACTGAATGGCATGTGTCCTGTTCAGCAATTTTTGAATGGCCGTCCAAAAATTATGGCACAGGTAAAGGAGGCAGATTTGACTTCAAGTGAGCAGGTCCCGTAGGACTTCTGTTCATGTAAACTGTCTTGGCAAACGTGTTCATCTATAACGTAAAGAGAACAGATTGCTGACATGGCCAATCTGTCTTGCATTTTGTGCTAGCGATTCGTGCACTTGGCTTGTTTGGAGGCCCTTTGACCTATGGGGTTGACGTGGAATCAGCATATCCTAGGCATATACCTTGGAGAATCACAGTCGGTAGAGGACACCACGGCACCAGTTCAGAAGGCCATAAGGACTGCTGAAAGGTTCGTGACCGGGCTGAACTTGTGGATCTCTTTTACAAATACATGGAAGCGTTTCTGAATCAGTCTGAATCATAGAGAGATCTGGAAAAAATATTCGGCGCTGACCAATTCGTCCAGGAGTGAGCTTCCCTGCTAAACTTCAACGGCAAAGACAAAATGGATTACGTCAACAATCTGAGCGAGGGGATTTCCCGGGAGCCACCTGCGTCGACGGTACGGTCTGAACTCAAGCTGGACCCGTTGTACTGCTAGGCTTCAATGTGCTTTGCATGCAGAGATGACTGCAACAAGTCCAGAACGAAGCCACAAAATATTGTTCCATGACTTGACATTAATCCGGACATGAATAATCCACACACGGCTTGCCAGCCTCAATTATCAAAAGTACGCGTTGTCATTTTCTTATCTGTTTGAAATTCCCATAATTCGTCAGCTCAATGGATCTGTTCATTCTCCCTATACATATATCAAAGCACTCCTCATCAGGACGAATTGAGCGAGTTCAAACAACTGAAGACCATGTCCTTTGTGATATATATATCAGAGAAAGCCTTTAAATCTCCATATTGAGTTTGGGCAAAGCTTTTGATCTTTTGAGTCGCTGAGCATGTATGAAGACGTTTTGAAGCCCGAGGCACATAATTCAACTTCCTCTGCTCACCTTTTCAAAGTGTCTTGTTTTTTCTCCACATCCAGTCTGGGTGTTTATCTATCACAGTAACTCTAAGATCATCAGAACATGGATACTGGGGTGAACCATTGGTGGACATAGACATTCATGCATAGCGTTGATCATGAAGCCGCAGACTCTGAGAAAGTACTTGAAACTCTCTCTCTCTCTCTCTGAGACGGTTAAACCCTATTCAAAGATCCGCTAGAATTCAACTCCTTCATACACGCAATTTTACGAGCCGCAGTCAAATGCAGTTGGTTTAGACAAGTATGCGGATCCGACCACCTCCAGATAGCCCTAGACAATCAAGTACTAAGCTGAGAGTAAACAAATCGTCTCTCTCCATTGATTGAGGGCAGAGAGTCCTTTCTAATGGTACACTCTTGCGTCACGCTCCCAAGCTTTGACAACTCCACAAGAACATCTTGGTCTCACTTCAATCAACGACCCTGTACAATGTCGCTATTAACCTGCATATACCACATTATCTCGTAGATATTCCTTCTGGATACTCAGCACACTGTACTTTGGAAGCAGATGTCATCACGTTAAGTATATGGAATAATTAGTACATCGGAGTCTCACTGGAAACATTTGTACTGGAGTTATGATTGTAGTAATCGGAGAATCTTTTAGTCCTTACTTTCTTCGAGCTTACTGCTTTTAGAAGGCAATGTTATGATTTTTCTTCAGTATTTTGTCTATGTTACTGAAAAACAAAATTTTTACTTACTACAAAGCAGAGCCAACCTAGCCAATGAGATGTTGTACAAACTTACGAAAAAGATTACGAGCCAGCACGCGAAATTTCTTCGATACCGAGGATAGACAGCAGCCAAGTCCACGTGGGTCCACCAATTTTCGTAAGTTTATGGAGCGTTTCACTCTTGGTTTCTCATCGTACTATGTGCAGGAGTCACACGGAAAGGTGCGGATAACTCGCATCGTGGTCCAGAAGGCAGAAGCTGGAAAATTTTACCTCAAAGCCGCTTATGAAGAGAAGGCAAAGAAAAAGCTAAATCAAATCGTACAAGTCAAGCCACGGAAGCAAAATGCAGTAATATGAATTTCAATTTAGAATAGGCTGAGATGACCAGATGTAAGATACGGTAGTTTAATTGTTTGTTCATATCAGTTAAACCACCGTAACAGTGAATCTAAACACCAAGAAAGAAGTTATATATATTTTTATTTATTTATTTATATCAAATGCAATGCAAAAGTGCCGGATTAAGTAAGGATATTTCTTCAGTTATTCTTCAGCATATACATGATGACCCAAGAGTTCATCTCTTACAATCTATACACGCAGTGCTGATCCTAATGCTCAAATATAATATCATATGTATCTAGAAGTTATAAAATCAGGGTGCATGTATTAAGCCCTATCTCTCAGGCTAATGTAATCTGTGTGATTCAGTGGGGCAACTTTGGATCCTGTGCGTCTCTTGACTTTTCGTTGTCATGCCAAGAGTTTATAACTCTGTACAATGAAAACCACATCCGACCTTTGGGGAAAAAAACCGTACAGAGGGACGACCATTAAAAAGATTCTGAAAGTCTATAAACAAAAGCACAGCCAATACCATGATGCTCAAGACATGGTGCTTTCATGAAAGGGTAGATGATCTGTCTAAACGACTATTGTCAACCATACCGTGCAGCTGAAATGTACTGACTTGAGGTTCCTGTAAAGTAAGTTCTCGTCCTTTCTATGTCCGCTTAATACATCGAGGGTGTTCCTTATTTGGGGACACTCTACAAATCAAGTTCTGAACGATGATCATATCTCTGAATCAAATTAAAATATTATGGGGAACGATTATGTAACTTGCACAAGGAGTACCTCGCTTATGAGTCCATCAAGATATGGTTCCATCTCCCTTCGACTCAGGAGGAATGAACTCATGACCATACCCTTCTGTGATTTTATGCTTACAAGACCCTTGACATTATACATACAATAGTTAGGATTTTATGGCTGCAAAGTGATTAAACTCATATATATATATTTCCTTCTTCTTTTGTTGTCATTGAGCTACAAGAAAGAATGAATGTGTGATGGGAATTTGATGAAAAGCCTTGATTTGGCTGGAGCTGGTGGGCCTACTCAAGTATAAGGTTCAAGTGATCACTATCCTCAACATTGCACTCCCCCTTGACATTTGTGCATAACGTTTTCCATCATTTGGCCAAGCCAAATGCATGTTAAACCTTCGTGAAATTTTATGCAAGTTACTGCTTGTCGGATCTTCGCTTTTTTCCCTTTTTTAAATTACCATTGAGTGGACTCCTCTTTAGATGATTTGTTGCAGTGAGGTCTTGGATTGCTCATTTTCAGATTGGAGAATATTTCGATCCCTTAGTTTTAGGTGATCAGTCATCTCTTTGTAAGGAATGAATACATTTCTTCGAGAGAGATTATCGAACAAGAGTATGTTGTAGAATATAAAGTAGCTAAAGTTAGGTGGGCTAACTACCACCAGAAGATTATTTTGTGATGAATGGTGAGGAATATGTGATGTACGCTATATAGCTTTAACTTATGAAGTATTTGACATAAGATGCTGCGAAATTCCACAAATAGATGACCTTGAGACGTTGACTGATGATGACTGACTGACCGGTGTAATGATCTCATCACTTGAAGTTCACTCATTTGAAAATTAACATGCAATGGTCTGATGTGAAGGTAAACTCAAGCGGTGCTCCGGATACATGACCTACGGCCAATATTATAGTCTTTTAGGCCATTACATCAAATCAAGCATCATGATACTCTGCAGTTCATAACATACACTTTGGAGAAATACACAAGTCACATTGAGGGATTCTGATGTACCAAAACGTACGTATAATGTCTACAGTACATGAGTGCAAAATGGAAGCAAGATAGAGGAGGCCAAACCACAGACAAGGATGTTTGCAAATTGTAGTATAGAAATTTTTTTAACATCCTCCGGACCCCTTTTTGCTTTCAGTCATTCCACTCCACACGCAACCGGATCCACCCGGATCACCTCGAATGATATGAATTGATTTTGTAGAGTTGAACCTGCTAACTATAGACTGGTATTGAGGCGTTGGGGCCATGTCTCTGTTATCATCTAAGATGATAAATTGGTCACAATCTTAAGGTCCGGATTGTGAAATTATGGATTAGTCGATGTTTTCGTTCATTTATGAATAAATTGGCTGGAGCTTAACTCTCCACTTTATTAGGATAAAGAATTACCAACTATTACATCAAATTCCAAGTGGATGAGATCGGTCGAGTGGTTTCTAGTTGGAGATGAAATTGTATGTGTTTATGGATTGAAAAAAATTCAAGCAGGGGAAATGGTTAAATTTGTCAGTAGTGTAAATGGAGTGGCTTTAAATCTTAAAAATGAAAATATAGGAATTGTTATATTTGGTAGTGATATTGCCATTAAAGAAGGAGATATTGTAAAGCGCACTGGATCTATTGTGGCCTAAAAAATTAATATGCTAGCCATTTAACGGCTATCAAGAAGAGAAGCTCTGCGTATCTCCAATTCCAAAGTCATCAATGGAATGTGTCATTCCATAAGGGCTAGAACACAATATGCAAATACTTGTTAAAGCAAGATAAAACCCTTCTCTGCTAGGAGGAACGTTTGGATGAGGTCCGTGTTCGGGGACGAGCATCATCCATGAAGTATCGAGGTCCAAACTTAGCTAATCTTTTTCTTTCGAAGAAGACTTGGAGTGAGGTGTTTGAGGATGTCAATCTATTTTGTAAGACGCTAACCTCATATTTTTCAGTGCAAAATACTTTCGTATATCTTTGAGCGATGGAGAAGACTCAACACTTTTTCAATCGCTTATCGACGTATGCTCAATAGACAAAAGACCTTAGTGAAAGTGACTTGAAAGAGGCTACCCGCTGGTGTTTAACCTTTGCCCATAACGGCACTTCAAACAAAAACGTAAAGCAAAAAAAGTATCCTTCAAATCCATGATCACCTCATATTGATAAAAAGTCTAGAGAAAAATTTGAAATGATAATACATAAAAAATTGGTGGTCATAGAAATGGAAACGCATAAATTACATGAAAAGTTAAATTGGTTAAAGCTACATGATCTACTTGGAGTTCCAGTGAAAATTATCTTTGATTATCAAACTCGTTTGGATAAAGTTTGCAAACCCTATTCAAATTGCTTTTAAGTGAGGGAAGTCCTTATTTATAAAAATACAAAATAACATTGTGTTTGCTTTGTCCAAGACTGTAGCACTACGTACAATCAAATCAAGGCCAAAGGGCTACCAAATCTATGATATTGTATTGCATAACATGCGAGGAGACATGCCCAGAGGCGGGGCAATGTCTGACCGCGTGCTTTAAAAAAACAAAAAAATTGAAGGGACACGAGACAGAATACCGAGAAAGAAGGCGCGTAGCGCCTCTTCAGCCCGGAGGCCCCACAAAATGCGTAGCGCCTCTCCTTATCATCACGTGCCTTTGGCTGCCATAGGCACGGAGTGAGCGGAGAGCGTGTTCAAGGAAGGAGAGATGTGTAGCACTCGACCAAAGTGTGAGCGTTTTACGATTAAAGGGTGCAGCTCTCCCCGGCAAGGAGAGAGCTCCATCACTTTTAATTTGCTCTTGTTTGGTTCGTTTTAGAATTAACAACATTAGTTGACATATTTCTAACCATGGAAATTCAGAAAAAAATACTTTCTAAAATACTTAAGGCTAAAGTAAAATCATTTTCAACTAACTTATCAATAGGAAGTAAACTTTTTGCTTGGGCATATCGAAACCGCAAGTTCACCAGGGTAAATTACAGTAAAAAAAATCAGCGAAGGTTAGGTGCTTTTAATGTAACATGGTAAGCCATAAAAGAAATACACAATTGAACAAACGAATATTGTTTGCTTCTCTTTGGTGTAAAAGATTTCAATTTGTGCTTCCTTTGTCTCTTGGTCTACAACTACGGCCAGAATCAACCAAAAATAAAATAAAAAATCCAAAAATACATGTCCGATGATGTGAGGAGCTTTCTTCGGAACCTTCATTCTCATCTACTGCCATCTCTCGTGCTCAGAACCTACCACCTGAGAATCCTAGATTTTAACTATTCTGACTGATACGCAGTGACTTTGTGCTTGATTGACATCAACCACAAAACATCAAAATCTTGTTGCTCTCAATCGACAGTGTTAGGTTAAGGCAGGGACGCGGATTTTGACACATGTACAGGGAATGGCTTCCAGATTGCCATGTGGACAGCGACTTCAGCGTAGAAATGTCCATACACAACAGCAGGCATCGCTTCTTCATCCACTCAATTCAGTTCTCACTACACATGACCTCACAACAGACTTGAACGGTTGTAGACCTGAAAGAGACACAAAGGGTACGGATTCCATGTCCTTTCAAAATATACAAGACGGCAAGCGTTCTCCAAACTGTCAATTTCATGTCATCATTATATTAATGTGTGTTATAACATCGTAGTTCATTGTCCTTTCGAATGCCACTGATGTGAAGGAAAATAAGAGAATGCAGGACCGCAGGTGTAACCACTGCAGAAAATAGCATCGGACCGAATGTGTTCTAACCCCGGCCAGATTACCAGGGAAGAGCGACGGTTACCAATTTGGAGAAACGACAGTACAGTTGCCTCGAGAGGAGGGCAATTATTGGACCCAAAGTGCCAACCACGGTTTAGGGACACGTCGAGCGATGGCTTGGTCGCCTGAATCTGTAGATCAGTGATCCGGGGCCCGGGGGAGTTACAGTGGGCAACTGTCCAGCAGGTGGGAGGCGGTCGAGGGGAGTCAGGGAGCGGCGAGCTCTGAAGCAGAAGCAGATCGGTCGCGGGGGAGGCATTAACAGACTGCGGTAGTTCTCCCCCCTGGAAAATAGCAGCATCAAACGGGATCCGGGCGGTATATCCGCCTGCATGAGAAGGACACGTAGCATGAGATGACAGCCGCGACGCATCTGTGCAATTTCTGTCAGGGTCCCATACGCCTCGCCAAGGCACTCCCCCGCTGCTGCTTACGAGCCCCGCCGCCGCTGCAACAATTTCCAGAGGCATCGCATCTGGACTCACAGCCTCGGGCAAGTATATATACGCCTGATCGCCCCTGTTCTCGTCCGTGTCGGCTTCGCGTCTCTCCGTCCCTCCCCTCCCATCCTCGGCTCTGCGCTCCTCGATCCCTCTCCTCTCTCTCCGGTCTCGTCTGTCTGTATACCCTCGGAATTGTATCGATACATTGACAAGCATCATCATCCTCCTCCTCATCCCCTTGGCTGTTCACAGAAGAGTCCACTTTGAATCCTGTGTAGTGTTGGTTTGTGATTCGTTGTGGAGGGCAGGTTCGGTTAGTTTGTTGATGGTGGCCAGCGACAGCGGGCTGCTGCTGCAGAGATTTCTATCTAATTTATCTATCGTTTGTGTTTGGGTATGGGTCAAGGGGGGAGACACTTTTCGTCTACGTGCTTGTCGTAGGCGGAGGGGATCGGGGATCGGGTGGGACCTTTCTGACGTCCGAGTGTTGGTTTGTGGGCGTCGTAGAGCAGGATCGGGGATCTGAGCTGCTGTGCTTCGTTGGGCGTAACAGTGCGGGCGGCGATTTTGGTCACCGCTGACAGCATCTTGCGAGTTTAAGGAAGAGAAGCTTAATTTGCTGCAATAGAGAATGGAGCGGTGAGAGGAGACAAGACGCGTGGAAAGTCCTGCATTTTCGACCTCGGCGCGGGTGGCTCGAGGGCTCGAGGGTTCCGGACACCTTTTGCTTACTTAGGAATTTGGGTTGGATCTTCACCTTCACCTCCACCTTTGTTGTAATTCGGTGAACCTGCATACTTGTGGCGAGGCAGTGGATTAGGGGAGGGGTGGGATTTTCAGATTGCTTGAAAGTTGTCCAGCAGATCTCCGCCCAAGTGGTGCTTCAGTGTAGAATTAGCCGCGAATTTCTAGAGTGAATTTCTCTCTTCCTGCGGAATTGCAAACGAACGGTTGAAGCGAACGCCAGCACAATGTTGATCACGTAGTACCAATCTTAGTGCTGTGGTGGCGGTCGGGGTCCTGGGAAGGCCTTCCGTTGAGAACCCGAGGAATTCATCACTGAGAAGGGAGAGAGCTCCGCGAGGAAAGATGGTGGCCACCAAAGTGCTCGACTCGCTCGACAAGGCGAAGACACAGAGCTACCACTTCAAGGCGGTGATCATCTCGGGCATGGGATTCTTCACCGACGCGTACGATCTGTTCTCGATTTCCACCGTGACGAGGCTCATGGGCCGCCTGTACTACCCGAGCACGAATGGCAAGCCCGGGGTGCTCCCGGCGAATGTGAACGCCGCGGTGGTGGGAGTGGCGCTCTGCGGCACTCTGGTGGGGCAGCTCTTCTTCGGCTGGGCGGGGGACCAGTACGGGCGGAAGAAAGTCTACGGAATTACGCTGATGATCATGGTCCTCGCCTCCGTCGCCTCGGGGCTGTCCCTGGGCAGCACCCCGACGAGCGTGATGGCGACGCTGTGCTTCTTCCGCTTCTGGCTCGGGTTCGGCATCGGAGGCGACTACCCTCTGTCCGCGACCATCATGTCGGAGTACTCGAACAAGAAGAATCGCGGAGCCTTCGTCGCGGCCGTCTTCGCCATGCAAGGGATGGGGATTCTCGTGGCCGCGGCCGTGAGCATTGCAGTGTCGGCCGCATTCCAGAACTCCTTCCCGGCCCCGGATTTCGACGCCGACCCCGTCCGCTCGACGCCTCCGCAGGCCGATTTCGTGTGGCGCATCGTGCTCATGTTCGGAGCCGTGCCTGCGGCCTTGACGTTCTACTCTCGGAGCAAAATGCCCGAGACGGCGAGGTACACGGCGCTGGTGGCGCAGAACGAGGAGAAGGCGCGGCGCGACATGGAGAAGGTGCTGCACCAGCAGTTCGATAACAGGGACGACGTCGAGACGGGGGAGAAGCAGAAGGCGTACGGGCTGTTCTCGAGTGCGTTCCTGCGCCGCCATGGGAGGGAGCTGCTGGGCTGCAGCACCTGCTGGTTCTTCCTCGACGTCGCATTCTACAGCCAGAACCTCTTCCAGAAGGACATCTTCACCGCCGTGGGGTGGCTGCCTGCGGCCGGGACCATGAGCGCTCTGGAGGAGACTTTCAGAGTCAGTAAAGCCCAAGCTCTGATCGCCCTCGTCTCCACCGTGCCCGGCTACTGGTTCTCGGTCGTCTTCATCGACAGGATGGGGCGCAAGGCCATTCAGCTCATGGGATTCTTCTTCATGACCCTGTTCATGTTCATTCTCACCTTCGACTACTACAACCTCCGGGGCGAGCCTTGCGGTGCCAAATTCTGCGGTGGCAACCATTTGGCCTTCATCGTCTTGTACGCCTTCACTTTCTTCTTCTCCAATTTCGGCCCCAACACGACCACATTCATCGTCCCCGCCGAGCTCTTCCCTGCGCGTCTGCGGTCGACGTGCCACGGAATCTCTTCGGCTGCGGGCAAGGCCGGAGCTATCGTGGGCGCTTTCGGGTTCTTGTACGCCAGTCAGAGCCAGTCGGCGCCCGATGCGGGCTACCCCAAGGGAATTGGCATCAAGAACTCTCTGCTGGTGCTGGCCATAACCAACTGTTTGGGATTTCTCTTCACATTCCTCATTCCCGAAACGAAAGGCAAGTCTCTGGAGGATCTGTCGGGCGAGAACGATCCGGTCAAGGGCGACGAGGCGATCTCCAGCAGAGTCGGGGCTGGAGACGAAGCGAATGGATTGACACCGCGTCCTGCTGCCGCTGCGGCCCACTCTAATCATGTCTAAGCTCGAGGCACTTCCCTTTGTTGCTGTTCCATAGTTCGGGCAAAGCCCGTCGATGTAATCTGCGCAGTGCATAATTTCTGTAAAATTGGGACCTTTTGAAGTCCTGTATTTTTTCGTGTCTAATTTTTAGCCTTTTTTGTAGCTTAGGCCTCCAGTGGAGTCCTGGCGCATGCCTCTCGGCCCGAGATCTCCGCTCGTCGTCGGGCGAGCACCAGGATTCTGAAATTTTGACGGTCAACGACCAGAGTGTAGATAGCCTCAAGTCGGTTTGACTCCGTCTGAGGCCATAGAATACAGTGGAATGGCACACAGCCTCACCTCAGCTCACCATGCGGTGATCCGCCTTTGTAAACTTCATCCCTGATTCAGTAAATTATCATGTTATCATCTTATATACCACGCAATCGACGCCATCAAGCGTGATCTGCGCTGCACGAGGTCCTCATCCGCCTCTCACGGTCACGTACGGTCCTCTGGTCGCCATGGCCATTCGTCCGTGGTGGAGCAAGGGGGCACAAAACTCTGCACTTTTTGATGCGCGGTATCTGTCGTCCACAAACGGAAGATCCGTCTTTAGCACGAGTTACTACTGCTGTGGGAAGGAAGACTGGAACTGGCCCATGGTACTGCATTGTGTGGGAGACAGAGCCCTTCATTAGGTGGCAGGATGTCGTTTGCCGAGCCGGATTGGGAAAAGGGCGAAAGGATTGACCTTCCGTCGTTTGTCAAATGATGTCCCCTTGCCGTGGTCCCGTGGTGTCTTGTCTGATCCACTCCCTCGCTCGCGCGCTCTCTCTCGCGCTCCGTGTCTGTCTGGAGCCTCGTGTGCCTCGTGCTCTTCTCACCCCTGGCCGCACTGTGCCTCTAGCGGCATGCAATGAGAATTGAAATGTGCTGCACAGAGGATCGATTCGACCCGCTCACGCTTGTGAGGACGGACGACATGCGGGCGATTGTTGTTTCGTCGAATGAGGCTGGCGGAAGGCCTTCCGAGGTGCATCCTTGTCACGGGCGGGTTACGTCGTTTTCTCCGCTGTGTGGGATTGTTACGTCTCCATGCGGGAGGTAGGTGTAGTTGCTGTTGAAGGCTTCCAAAATGATTCGCAAATGAACCGGCATCGAGTAAATTTAGATGTTCCCCGCGGGCCGGGAAGTGCAAATCAGGAGTTTGAAGTGGAAGGATTTGGTCTATAAGGGAGTTCCTCTCATGTGAAGCTTTGGCGCCAGCTCCCTCTCGCGGATATGGATTCTGCTGTCTAGAGCGAGAGAGAAGGAGAGGGAGAGAGACCTTTAGAAGCACGGGAATGATGGACGGACGGGATCGGAGACAAGTATAACAAAGGGCCCCTCGAAGCTGAGGTCGCTGTGTAGTGTGGAGATTCCGTGCCACAGAGCGGCTTGCATTGGCGTCAATTCTGCCCGAGTTCTTTTCATTTATGTTTGCTTGCGCAATGGCTGCACCGCTCTCGCTGTTGGATTTCGGTCTCTCCCTCGGAGCTTCATCAATTCCTAACTTGGTAAGACTCTGACTCCTGCCGTGTGTAGATTGCCCGAAATTTATGGAACAGAGCTCTTTTAAGAGCTTTACTTTTCTCTGGAATTAGAACGTGAAATCTATCGCTCTCGAGGGTGAAGAAGGAAGCTTACCCATGAGAGGAGAACAGCCGAATGCAATGTACATACAGGATTTTTACGATGCCTGCTTGTGGAAAACATGGGCAACATCGTAAAATCGGAATTCCTCTGTTGTCAACATCCCACACTGCAGACTGAGATGCAGTAGGGTTCACAAGAATCGAAGTCATTCTGCGTGTGAAGTCGAACGATTCAAAGTTTACAAGGTAGTACACCAGCACATCAAGTAGAATCGGTCCTGCGATTTGAGAGGAAGGTCCAGCAGGTCACTAAATCCCGAGCACTTCCAAAAGCACTCTACCAACAGAAATGCATTTCAACATGGCGATGAATTGACCAATCGAAGACTTCGACATTACTGGGCTTTTTTGTGCTCGATTGAAGAGTTACTGCACGCGTTAAACATCAATGCTTTATGTCTGCAGGCTCGATTCTCCAGTCGAGAGAGTACTTGCGGGAAAGCAGGACTAAGTAAACAACAGATTTTGCTTGCTGCAACTCCAAGGAGATCGGGACTGACAGATAGTCCAATGTATGTGACTCCTCAAAGGTAAGTGAACCTTCTTCTTTTCAAAAGGAAAGGCCCTACTTGCAATATATGTACCTTACCGCAAAACTGTAAATCGATCGGACTTGTGATTATTGATCAGCCACGATTTTTCTCAGCAGATCACGAACGGATGTAACAAACGACTTCAATGGTTTGCTTGTGCATGTAGTTGAAGTTTTTTCGAGGTTGACTTATATTCCTATGGTTGGACCTCTCTCTTATGTTTTTTCAAACAAAGATCGCGCTAAGATTCATCACTCTCTAGTATGAGCATTGATTGCAAAGCTGTTACAGATTTTTGCTCGTCTTTTCTGTACTCATTTTCTATTGGTATCGCTTTTTTGATAGGGTGAGTATCTGTCAAATTTTAAACACGTAGACCAGTCTCTAGGAACTTTTAAAAGTTTCTGTGGATGCATTGTTAAGATCTAAGAAGGTATGAGAATAAAATGCATTTGAAATCTTCTGTAACTGAACAAGCCAAGCCGTCCGGGTGAGTGTTTATGCTGTCCTCTGCTCTGATTGTGCTAATGTATTTGATTGGTGACTGTGTTTGTGATCAGGACGCCAAGGCACAATCTGAAAATATTGGGAAGGGCAACAGATAAGAAGAACAAAATCGCCAAGCTATTTGTGACACAGCAGAAAACTGTACCCCTGCCCACTTTTTATGATAGCCAAGGAAACCCTCAGCATTTACGAGTATTTCTTAGTCAGCCTGAAGGAAGGCAATCAATGCTGAACACAAAAGCCTTGGACAAGTACGAAGACTTGGGGGATAATAAATTCAGGTATGCAGGCAACTTCTTTCAAGGGAATTTGATAGATTTTGAAAGTGCTGGGTAAAATCTCACGGATCCTTGAAACTTACTTCTCAGCCATGCTTTCCCACAGACTAGGAAACCTGAGAGAGCACTGTATTCCATACTTTCATGCCTAACTCATCAACTACTTCTGATGCATTCGGGGTGCAGTGTATTTGGAAATAGTAACGTTAAACACTGCTGAAGATTTTTCTCCTGAAATAGGTGCTATCTTCCAAAGATCGAGTTTCTGAGCTTCGAAGTTGCTCCGGTCATTGATCTCCTAGTCGCTGCTAATGAAGATAATTGTCAAGTGGAGTTGCTGTCCTGCAAGGTCAGTTGGGTCAGTATACATGTCTCCCCTTCCCCTCCGTCTCGGAATTATGAAATGTAAATATACATCATAGGTGTCTGGAAGATAGTATGTGGAGATAGTATCCTACTATGTAGGTTCGACTGTATTTCGGCCTCTATCCTCATCCTCAAGTCTAACAAGTTGATGTGACAACATGTTATCCGTCTGCAGTTTGAAGGATCTGATATAGTGCGCAGTCAAAATGAGCGTTTTTCAGGTACTTGAACCAAAACCGTCGCATTACCAATTCAAGAAATTCGCTTTGCCCATGGCCATCGTCATCTCTCTTCTTTGAGGCTTAAGTTACAAGGTTCTTCATGATTGTGTTGGTGAAATGGATGTGATTCAGCTAGCTTGAAGAACCATCTCTTCTGGACCACTAAACAAAGCCAGGAAGTTCTGTACGTGAAGCTGGAATTAAATGTGTTTTTAGAGGTAATGTTTTACTCAATAGCTTTCAGTCTACACATTTTGAGTTCAGTCTGCCACAGCGTTGTTTTTGGTGCGTGGTCATCTATCTGGTTCATGTTACCTTACCCGAAAGAAAAACGGATTTCCTCTGGACAGGTTTACACATTACCTTTTACTCTACTTCCCGTTTCTGCAGTCGAATCACCAGGAACTTTGTAAGTAGTTCTAGATCCTATTCTCCTTCTTTTGAATTATCATGGTGGTTGCGAATATCTTCCAGCCATCAACCGGTGTACTTTTATGTCTGTCTCAGGCTGGTACCCACCTGTTGAAGGGTTTTAGTGCTTTCCAAACATTGTTTTCACCTAACTGTGAGTTGGCCTCTGCATTGAATATGATTTGCTTTCACTAGATTCAGTTCAGCAGAAATCGTGAAGTATGGACACCTCTTGCTTCAGCCCACCCATAGTGATCAGCCGATGCCCTGGTTCATGATCTTGCTATCTCATCATCTCAAGTTGCACCTTTCATCTGAATATGGGCGTTTGTAGCCATTGTTGGCATGTCTTATCCACCCAAAACACCTCGCGCCTCATCCTTGACTTTGTAGTTTGCCGTCTTGCAGGATCATGCAGAGTCTGGTAGACAGACTGCTACCATTATTTCTGGATAACATGTTCAAGGATTATCAAGCCTGGGCCCAAACTCATCCCAAAGACAGAAGCCTAGAGGAGGATGCCAGCAGAACTTAGATTGTTGTGATGTTAGATCACCGGAATTGATTTGATGTACTATATATCTTGAAAATGTGTATTCATTGACCTCTCTACGTCGTGGTCTGCATAAAATGCCTCTGACATAATGAGAGCTTTGAAACGTGATGATTTCCGACTTCCTTCGGACAGCGTACTGGATGGTTGCAAGCAGGACATGCCGAAAAAGATCTCCTTATACTGCTGCATGCAGAGCCCATTTACGGTATCCCTGACCTTGCGTTCAAGATGTGGGAATCATGCAAAGTGATACTGCAAAGGATTGTTGTCACACGCGTCTGTCAACACTGACGAGAGACTGCATTTGACGGAAGTATTGCCTACGGTATGTGCTGTGTATGCAAGGCAGCAACGTTTATTTTCTAAAGATACCATCCGGGTGCAGTCCCTTCTGCCTTACGGTGAATTTTAGGAAACCTTCAGATCTTAACTATTTAAGCTGGTCCACGTATTTCAGATCTAATCTGTAAGCCTTTCGGCCATTTCACAATAATACCGAAGGGGATCTCTTTGGTATCTCTTTTATATCTTCTTTGGTACTCTCTAGTATGCCTATTAGTTTTTAATAGAAATTCAGAAATTACATTTCAAATATCCAAGCTATTATATATAAAAAAATTCTCAGGAACTTGCCCCCGTTTCCTACTGTTCATCAAAATAGCCGTCCAATATACTTGTCCCAGAAGTGGCGTCCAAACTTCTTGGAAATACTTCTCCGTGAAGTTGAATGGTATTCACAGTCTAAATGATTAAAGTCGGGAAGTAAAGTTCTTTGAACAATTATCCAGTTTAGACAGTTTTTATTCAAAAGTATGTTTTTTATTTACTTATGGTGGACACATACACTTAAGCACTGCGTTATCAATTCAATAATGGTCCATGATCAACAAACAGTTCAATTTCAGCGCCCTCTATTTCCTTCTCCCAATTGTGATTCATAGAAATTATTAGGATGATGTGTTTTCGTGAAACGATTATCGTCTAGAATTAGACTTAAAGTCAAGTGCAATTGAACTCTAATTTACGAAATAGTAACTTCAACTTCTTTGCAAAAGTGAGAATTGATATAAGCTTCAATTGAAGTTCAAGAACGAAGTTGAAAATTAGAGTGATATCAGTACATATGTTCAGTGTAACATTTTTGTCTTCCGTGTATCTTTCAAAACATAATAATGAATTCTGCTTCAAAGACTCGAACTCCAGAAAATTCTGGGTAAAGCGAACCGTTCACCACAAATCTAAACATCTGCAAAGAGAAAATAACAAAAAGGAATAAAGTAAATTTCAAAAAAATCTTAAACTTTGATCTATCAACATTTAAAACGAATTTGTAGTTATTCACATATCGGAATAAATTTTCTTTAAAAGATTACAGTGTTTTTAACATTTAGTCAGGTAATAATCATACAACAACGCAGACTGTTTCAAGATTATCTCATTCAATGAAATATCTATGTTTATAATCTAAATTTTGATATTTCGAGTAGGATTATATTTTTCTGCGTTACTAACATATTAGGGAGTTCAAAACACCGCATTATCATGCGAATTTTAATTTTCATTGCTTCTGAAAAAATCTGACACATTGTCCTGACGTGGATAGCTGCAAAATGCTCCACACAAAATATTGATTTCCAGCAAGGGCATTTAACTACTTATGTACATCCCTTTCACTTACTTTTTTTTACTGAAACTCAATATATTGTGAAGTTTACGTTATAATTAAAGTAAAAATTGTCATTTTTATTCAAATCAAAACTGCATTATAAAAAATCATTACCATGTGTGAAGAATGCTGTTTGTCAAATAAACTTGAAATATGTGAAAAAGTATTCTACACAGATTCATATTCATCCGTCAGATATCATAATTGCTTAAAAATTTGACCATACTACAGATTTCAAAGTGTATGATATTCAATCATGCATACACACTAATAAATACAAGAAAATCCACATCAAACAATCTATAGATTTAAATATAAATTTGATAGTATGAAAATAATGAAAGAAAAAGTCGATCTAATTCTAACAATCAAATCTTATGAAAAAAATTCATATTTGAATGCAAACGGTTATCAAAATATTCATAGAATATAATAGGAAAAAAATTAATTCATAATAAAAAACACAAATTATATCTTAAATGATATATCTCATATATTGAAAATTTTCAGCTCGTCATGTCATATTTAAAGTAAATACGAAAATCAATTGATATAAAATATTGTGCAAATTTACAAATTAATCAGTCAATTAAATAGATTTCATGAGTATATTCAGTTTTTTTAGAGTAACATAAAAAAAAGTCTAAAAAAAGAAATTTTAGTAAGAATTTTATAATGCAATCATTGAGATTAATTATTTAAAATACATTGATATAAAAACAACAAAAATTAAAAAATTATTGTTCAACAAAAAAAACTAAATTTCAAAACATGTAATTTTATGTTAACTGTTTTTTCTCCTTTCGGATGCGTGGACACTTTAGCATATCCCGGTCAAAAACCTAAGAGTAATTAAAAAAAATCTTTTAGTTCATCATATATAATAAAAAATTATTTTATTTTATTGATATTTATAACATCTTAAATTTATGATCAAATAAATTTCATAATTTATCATGCATGTCAAAAAAATATTTTTATTAATTATAAAATTTATATTATTCAAACTCATAAAAATAAATAATTAATTAATTAATTAGTTTAATATTTATGTATTATAAATATGTATATATAATATTTTATTACATACATTTTTAAAATTTCAAAAAATTATGTGTATAAAAATATTTTATTTTTTAATCCTATATACATATCTTGCTAAGCTAGATTTAAACATTGATTTCACAATTTTACTTATAAAATTTTCAAGATTTATGAATTGATGATTTAATTTTTAAAGATATACATCAAAGTATCATTTTGCTATACAAAATTTGTGGTATTTAAAATAAAATTTTCATTCAATTTTGATTTAAATAAAATTTTAATTTTATATAAAATCATAAAATAAATTTATTATTATATAAAAATAATATCATTTATATTTTTTATTATTAATAATTTTAATATAATAATAATATCAAAAATACTACATATATTTCATGTAAGCTAAAACATATCAAAATTAAATTTTATAACGTATTTAGTAATATTTTAAATTTTTCTTGCATAAAAAAGTCCTCAATGTTATGACATCATAATTATAGTATTGTTATTGCAATATTTTTCAATTATAACATCATTTGAATGTGATAACAGAAAAATGTTTCATAGTTAATTTTTTTCAATATTGGTTTTCATTCTATATATATAAATAAGAAAATCAGTTATTTTCTTCAAGATATGTATCTTCAAATTTCACATTGTTATTTTTGAGATAATAAATCATGTATTCAAGATTCTAATTTGGCTAAGATAATACATACCAATTCAATTATTTGATTCTAAGCACTTAAAGGATATTTAATCTTCTGTATTTTTATATAATTAAAAGAAATTATAGTAATTTTTATAGCAATTTTTGAAATTAACTCATCACATTATATTGAAATAGTTTTTAAATTACTGCATTTGTAATATAGACAATTTTATTCATTATAAGTGAAATATAATTTGAGATTTAAGATATTATAATATATTTTTAAATATAATATATATGTGATCTATGAATTTGTTTATAATTTATTTGTGTTTGAAACTATAATATATTTTTAATGAAAAACTAATCATATAAATTCCGTTGATACTTCAATTGATTTTGTGATTTTTGTACTTTAACATGTTTTGATGTATGTGTGAAGCAATTTAAAAAGAAAAAAAAATTCATTTAAGGTTCAAAAATCATTCCACATAAATTTCAATAATGATGTTGTATTCAAAATGAAACATTCAACCCAAGAGTCAAAAGAAAAAGAGAAAGCTAATCTCGTTTCAACGGCGCCTCTAATGTCTCCTACATGCATATCATCAATACTAGTGATAACATAAGATCTATAAACATAACCCAATCAAAGCTATATTTCTCTCAATGGTAGAGGGTAAAGCACGTTGTAATGTTATGCATATACTCTTTCTAAAATATTCAGTGCAATAAGACAATGATAGATCTGCACCAATATGTCTATTATGGTAAAGCCAAATGCACTCTCTAACAAAACTATCCATATCTCGTCCGGACGTTCCATGCATCTCCAAGGTACTAGAATGAATATATGTATCTCACGCAATACTCGATACTTACGGATCTTAGCAGCATCACTAATCTCTACAACTCCTGTAACGTGAAATATGGTGACGTTTATGGCAATGGTGTGTCGAGTCAAATCAGTAACTACAACATCAACCATTGCGACTCGATTCTCTCTAAACAATGTAAAGATCAACACCTACGGTCGTCCCGGATGTGAGGTGTATCATCGCTCTCTCCACTCATCATGAATGGCATTATGTGTAGCAATCCTGTGACCTCATGATGCATTTGGGGCTCATTTGGCAGTGTGCCAAATGAATCCCAAATGCATCATGATCTCTACCACACTTACATGTGAGCATGCTATGCTAGAGGTTGAAGGAATCAAAAGCTCATCGTTAAGATAAATGTGGAATACTCGATGCGAAAAGAATTTATAGAGGGTCGCGCAGTCAACCATAAACCTCTTAGCAAGGACGAATGTGAACTCTAGATGCTAGAGAGAAAGATTAGTCATGCATAATAGATAAGAATGTTATCTCCTGGTGTGATTCATGGAGTCACACCAGGAGTAAGTGTTTTAATAACTGACTTTAATGACTTTAATGTAATTGTCTTAATAACTGTTAGACTCAAAAATGAGTGCTCATGTCTAGCCAAAGATGACAACGGTAGATACATATTATTTCATGGCCGGATGGAGATGGATAAACCTACATTTTTGTGCTTTTTTTCTGCGGATGTGGACCCTCAAAGAATAATCAGAATCAGGCGAAAGGAGAAAAGCTCAAAATGCGCTGGAGATTAGTTAAATCTGGTGTTAAAGGAAGACAATCCGGAGCGACACAACGCCAGGGGGTCTGAAATGGTTAATGTAGACAGGCAAACCCCAAACAGGTCTCCAGCAGGAGATATAGGAACTACGTTAGAACCTGGAAGTAGTCCCACATTGAATGCAACGGGATGAAGAAATGTATATTACAATATCGTTGGTGCTTTTCTGTGTGTTTCTTTCGATTGAACGGTTTTTCACTCTTTTTTTTTAGAAATTATCATTATACAAGGCGATCAGAATTCTTTCGACATTTTGCGAAAGAAAGATTTAAATTAATTATAACTTTAATAGCGCACTATAAACTTTTAGACGTAGTGTTTCACAGCTGTCATTTTTTTGGTTATCTGTGTACGAAAATATTAATGGGAGACAATTGTCCAATTTCCCACTGTCCCATATCCTTTCAGTTTTTTGTGTTAAGATAGATATGTCACAAATGAACATATTGGAAATTAATGAACGGCTATTTGTTTCAAATCAGTGAAACAGTAAGATAAGAATTATTTTGGATTCGATGTTCAAGCTTATGATTTACTGTTAGCAGTTTCGAGGCTCCCAACATAAATCTTCGTACTAAAGAGACCGACTTTCGATACAGGGATTGTCCAGCTCGATCATAACAGTGGGTTCTCGTCTGCGTCCTTACTCAGGACTCTCCTCCACTTGTGAAAACTTAAAACTCGATGGACTCCACATGAAAAAGTCTCCCGGACACTGCTCGACATCAGATGGAGACTCAACACTCTTGCAGCTTGGAAGCTGCAACTCTCGATAAGGAACTCTATTAGATTCCGTAGACTACAAACAAGAGTCAAGAAATGACATCGGGTTTCCAAACCACTCAAGAGGTCATTGACAGTGTGGCTTTGAGACAAAGATATACCCAAGCAGGGTGATACTCTACGAGCTTTCGCTGAATTATCTGGTCGCAGTGGCATTCACATGTCTAATCTACAACTATTCTTACCACTCAACCGTGGAACTTGCAGCAAAACAGCCACTAGACTGCGCATACACTGCAACATGCTGACTCGTGGATTCCCCATCTCCCAAGTCCTCATGCTTAGCATTTCCTTTTGTCCTGTTTTAGCTGCCCTCATGCTGAGCGGGGTTCTCGAATTTCTTTCAACCCAACAGTGGGTTGTCAAATGCATTGCCCGAGATTACAGATTCACTGCATTTCTCACCTTAAGCTGCCATAGACAGCTTCGCTTCTCTACAGCAGGCTCTTAATCGCTATACTTCTCGGACAGAAAAAATGGGCATTATCGTCAAATTCTGCACAGAGAACAAGGGAGGGAGTGGATGGAACAAGACAAACAGGTTATTGCCACAGCTTTCTATGCCATCTTGCAGTAGCCTTGGCTACAATCAAAGCGTCTCGTAATTTTCCAGCAAGACGGAGGCTGGTGACGACACTGGGGGCGATCAGAAACAGCCATCCGACGAAGCTTGTGGCCAATCCTGCCTGAGCCCTTTGGCAGTACCCCTGACTGAAATTGTTGAGGCAGTTTTGGCTTTTCACACCGGTCCAAACGCAGGAGCAGACTATGATCAACAAGTACGAGAAAACCTGCACTCATACAACACTAAATCAGCACATTTATATCACATGAACTAAAATGCAAACAACTCTTATTGTTTTCCACCAGGACAGACAGGCAGCTCAGATCTAAAATGTGGATGAATTGAGATCTTCCCTTTTCGTATTGAGTATGTATCGAGGATGTTATGTCCTTAACTTCTTTAATGTATACTGATAGCTACTATTGTTCACAAAAACTAGTCAGGCCAAAAGTAAAGCCTTCGGAAGGACAGCGGACTGTCCAAGACAAAAAAGGCCTGAAAGCTGACAAGACCTGAAAAGGAAAAGGAAACGGAAACCAAGATAGTACTTCCAATATGCTAGTCTACGGACGACAATAAAGTCACCGATTTTACAAGCATTATTCACTCAACATTGAACGCACGGCGAGTTAGACTTGGCGAACATCGATACGCAGGTGGACGTTGTACGGTGAAAACAACCTCGTAAGCATCGAAGAGGCCTACCTTTGCTGAAAAAATCGGTGAAGACAGATACTTGAACTCCGACTAATTATGTAAATTTCAACAACTGAAAACTTGGATAGAAAAAAAAATAGGAACAGACACTAATGTGATACTGGCTCGACTAATCATGACCAGTAATCAGGACTTCTTTGTTAGGAGGAGAATGTATCATCAACAATCAGTTTTATGAATTAATCCTTCAGAAATAACAAAGGAGTATTCGATGTTGGGAGAATGAATAGCATATTTACTGCCTAGTCAAGGTCTTGAAATAGAGTTTCAATTTCAGTATTGGAAGCCCGTCCATATAATTATTCTAGACCTTCTAAGATTCATTGTAAGACATCTACCAAACTTCTCATGCAACTTTCTTTCAAGAATGGCCAGACCATATCGTCATGGGCAAGGAGTGGCAAGACATACTCCATCAGTTGCCGAAGCAGAGTCGATCATGTATGTGAATAACAAAACTCAGCCTCGGACAGTCAGCAAGATGTGATCGGTATGCTTAAGACGCAAGGCGTGAACTTTAAAACAAGTACCGATTACACGCCGAAAAAACCTCATACGTCTATAACTTTCACCCTCGTACATTTCTATACGAAAGAGAAATGCCATGCAGAAACTTTCTACCCAGAATCGTGAGAGATTTCAGACTCGCAAAATAATATACCACGGAAACTTCGTAAAAGTCTCACAAATTTTTCCGTTATAACCCTTGAGTGTAAGCTATTTACCAATTTGTCCATTAGTAAACAGGGGAACTTTCCGCGGCTCAAGGAGCGATACACAATTTGTTTGCAGCACAAGTCCAAGATCCAAAGTGATAGCGGAGACATTACCTGATCGAATAAATAAAGAAACCCCAGCGGCACTACACTGATGTGAGCTCTCTTTTTCTTTTCCATTCGAACGCCTAGCTTCCAAACTCGAAGTGCATACAAGCAGAGGACTATATTGAGTGCCAACAATTTACTGCACATGAGAAAAGTGGGAGAAGTGGATATCGTTAGTGTCGAGAAGATATTGTGCAGTTAGAACGCAGACACTGAAGACCATCGTCGTTGCCTCTACACTCTTATAAAGTTTGGGCAAGGCAAGCATTGAACAAAATCGAAATAGACAAAGACAAGGACCACTAATAACCGTGGGGTTCAGAAACTAACGCGGACCTGAAATAAGGCTGCTGGTTGAAGCGCGAGTCACTTCTGAGGGCATCTTTATTGAATCCAACGATCAATGCGGCGATTAAATGGAGCCAAACTGCTGTTCCCCTCAACCTGGTATTTACCATGCCCGCCACATCTGGAGCAGTGATGTGAATTTCAATAGTTTGCTGCTTCGACCATACATCCGTTGGGGCCGAGACTTTATCGATCTTGCCGGACAAGCCATTTGAGTTTAAGAGGGATGTAGACTTGGTTTCCCACTCATTCTTCTCGGTGGCTGGAACAAGTTGATCTAATTTGAGCAAGATTTTGGTGTGCTCACCCATGGCTCCAGCAATTTCCGAACCTGACTTGGGATCGTCCTTCCCCCAAACAAAACTTCGGCAGTGAAATTCGGTTCAACCTCCGGGTTCCACTGCAGTTCAGCTCAGGAGATCATTGTGGATCTCGTCTCTAAAAGAAGTGTCCAAATTGCAACATCCTGTGAGAATGACAGTTAGTTTCACAGTCAGCAATCCGCACATGCAGAAATGTTTAATGCAACGAAATCAACTGAACTGCCGATCCACTCCAAAAGTGATCCGTCAAAAACACATGAAGGGCGATTTCACACCATCGATGTCCCTTTCTCACCCCTGAAATGTTAATTCGTGAGCCATGAAATATAGAATTCGTGAGGAATCTACAGACGTCTTGTCGTACCCGCTTATGGTGGTGATGTCACAAGCGCGTACAAGCCGCACAAATGTCAGTGACCGCGGCCGTGGACTGCGACTGGGCACCGTTTGCAAGTCTTCCAGAGTTGGACATCCAGGAATTGGATCTTCTCGTCGACAGGCGGTGAGTCTATGAAAAGTAGCTTCTTCTAGAATCGGCCTAACATGCGTCAATCGCCTGATTCCAGGGACCTTGAGACTTTAGGCCGAATGAATGGGTCAAAACCTCTGTGGATTCATTGTAAAAGAGTTACCACTACCGGAGTCCGACGACAAAGCTAGGATGAACACGCACAAAAGACTTGAATCGCCACTATGACGTCCAGAGCACGCCCTCCGCTGTCAGAATACTCTGTAAAACTTCCGATCGCTGCACCAGACTAACAACTGTCGCGCTTTTGAGGTCAGGTCGATTCATTCACAACCTTCCGCGCTTCGCATATGCTATTTCCACATCCATGCCCCAAACACCGCAGAGAGCGCGCTAAGCAAACTTATCCCAGCGGACCGTGCATTCGCGTTTCAATCTCCCCAGTCACCAAACCAATCTCATCTCCCGCGATCTCTGCAGTAGTCCCCTGTCGACCAAGCAGAGTCCCGCGGATCCAATCTCGGGGTAATAATTAGACGACGTCACGTGGCCATCACGTTCTCCAGAAATCCATCCTTCCTCACCTCGACTTCAACACCTCCATTCTTCCTTCTCAACAAAACCACCAATCAATTCCCTCTGTCCAACCAGGAGAATCTTCCTTGCGTCGAGCTCTGGGGAAAACAAAACGATAAAGGGACGCGCGCGCGAGCGAGCGGGCGGGCGGGCGAGGGAGGAAGGAAAGTGAGGAAGAGATACAGGGAGAAGGATGAGGCTGAGAGATACCAAGAAACTGAAGAGGATGGAATCGCTCCGATCAATTTTCCGCGCCAATAAATCAGGTGCTGCCAGCCAGAAAACCTCTTCCAAACCACCCGTGTCTGCGCTTCGAGTGCTCCTCCTCCAGCAGGCAGCGAATAAGAGCACTCCGTTCGCAGCCGCGGAAGTAAGTGAAGGGAAAGAAATGACAACCAAAACAATCGAGCTCAAGACGAGAGTTCCGAGAAGAGCTCAGTCCTCGTCCCGTCTACGAGCTCCGCAGCAACAGCAGGAGCAGCAGCCGCAGCCTTCCCGACGCGGGCCTTCGCTTCTTCTTCCTCTTGTTTCTTCTTCGTCGCCATCTGCCTCCGCATTCCCCCATCTCCTTCGCCATCGTTCGTCACAGTGCTAGCCAGACAGCCAGACAGCCAGCGAGCGGGCCAGCCAGACCGTCAGTCAGGCCAGACAGGCACCCCAGTTTGAACGCGAGTTTAGGTTTCGCTAACGCTATTAGCAACGCGGACGATGTCTACCACGTTTCGTTTCTGTTTTAGTTTCGGTGCTAAACTTGCTGCGGTTGGCAACGTGCCACACGTTATGTCCCGTTGTGCTGGACTTGACGGCATAACTTCCGGGCTCTCTCCACAGATACCGACTTGACGAGTGCTTGCGATATGAATGAAGGGTACGCAATCATGAGAGTGAACTTACCGCTCCGTTCTGGCAATGTCCTGTTAGTCCCTTGGTCGGTTTGTGGCCTCATTTACTTCTCTCTGGTCTTTTCGAAGATCATTTTCGGAGTTTCCAGTATTCTCACATTTACTAATCACTAATTAGTCATGTGTCCAGCTGAGATTGTGCTGTCTTAAGCATTTCCGAACTCCGATGGGCGGCCGATTTCATTCGGTCGTGTGACTCACACATGCTTTCTGTGTACAGATTCAGGACAACATTGTGACATGTTGTAATATGACTTGTTCCACACTTCTCGTTGAAAGAATCGTCAATCGATCAACTGTTGCTGATCATCATCTTTAGTAACGAAAACATATTTCGGTATTTTCAGTGTATTGAAAGTCCAGTGATGAACAAACGCAACGCATCCATTTACTCAAATGGAAATATTAAAAATTCATTTCTTCCGTGAACCACAACAGGAAAAAGAAGGCTCATGCACAGGATATAATTCAATAGATAGAGAGAAAAAAGTTGTATTATTCATCCTTCAAGTTTCCAGTATCCCCAAAACTGGATTTTCAAAACGGCTCCACCTTCAATTATAATGTACCAATAAAAATAACGCAACGTCACTCCTATGTAGCGTTACGAATATCTAGTCCATACGTGACGGGAGAAACAATCAAACACGGAAAAAAAGAAATTCCCATTTACTCGTACCAAAGAAACAAAACAATTTAAAGCTGAGTACTACAAAGAAGCAAAGATGCT
This sequence comes from Marchantia paleacea, assembly GCA_014180765.2. Lineage (NCBI taxonomy): Eukaryota > Viridiplantae > Streptophyta > Marchantiopsida > Marchantiales > Marchantiaceae > Marchantia > Marchantia paleacea. Next base: position 3,208,616 of record MUAA02000008.1, on the reverse strand, counting down.
CTATTGTACGAGCTTCTTTTACTTCCAGACAGAAACTTCCTGTTGCAAGATAGTCACATGCTTGCTCAAAATTTGACACGTTGTGTGACTACGGTTGTCCGCTTTTCAATAAATCATATGCTATAAACATGGCAAAGAAAACAAATCGACATGCTGGCATCTCTGATGTAACACTCACTACTCGGCATCAACTTCCGATACAAATCAAACGGAACGCATGACGTCTTCCGGGAACAAAACTGGCTCCGGAGTCCGGACAGTGAAGCGATGGCCTGGTCCGGCCTAAGAAACAGGATACCAGTTCGGTTGCAAGATAAGATCGTCACCCCACCATCCTTACTTGACCCGAGTTCCTTGGACTTGATTGTACGGTACTTCAATCACAGCATTGAAAGCTACCAAAACACGGTCCTACATGGCACATGACTCATTGCACCAAGCAAAAGTTCTCCCAAACTCGTGGTTTGTACTGTGCTGAAGTCTCTTGCAAACCACCGCGACACCTCAACGAAGCTGGGCAATTTTACATCTATGTCCAATAAACTTTGAAAAAATCTTCTGTTGTGTACATTCAGCGGATCAAAGCAGAGGACGAGCGAGTAAAATAGCAAAAAAGGATGGGAAGACACTAGCAAGTCGTAAACGGATGAAACCAAGGGGTAAGAACCCGCTAGACCCAAATAGCATCACCATGCAAAATGCAAGAAGCATAATGTAATGTGATTGTTCTACTATAGATTGCCTGCCGAGCTCTATGTAGAGTGTATCTATAGTTTCCATAACTATTTTAGGCCAGAGGTGAACTCTATGCATGCCATTATACTTGGAGACCTTGGTTGTTATCTGCTACATATCACCCCTTCCAAAACTATAACACATCTATAATTTGTATACACAACGTCCGCAACAATATATAGATTTGACAATCACTCATGCATGGTCGGGGTTGTACAATGGGTGGGCAAAGAAGAGAAAAAAAAAGAGCTTTGGTATGCCTCCTGGACGAATCATCTATGCTATAATCAAAGCTACTATTCCTAATAGAATATGTTCGAGAAAGGAAGCACAACTATTCCAAAAAGATTTCAATGTTTTGGCAGTTTTTGTCACACCGATCCATAAGATCCAGTTTGAGAGTAGTCCGAATGCAAAGACTGAGAGTCAAGTTTCCTAATTTAACTTTTGTACGGATTTGGTACGTGATGTACCAGGTGGGTGGCTTGGCTGTTTTAAAGGGATGAAGTTATAGTATAAGTTTATCCAAATTTAGCCGAGATGCAAGGAGTTTGAGGCAGCTGCAGCCTAGTTGGTCAGCCATTTGGTGCTGCTAAAGTAGCAGTAGGCTTGGGGCGGAGTCCAACACATTCCTTACGTGTAAGAACCCAGAAGAAATTCCAAATGTTACATTCCGCCTGTAACATCCCAAAAGATTATTCATCCGAGGGAGAAGGTTTTCTACTTCGGCTCAGATGCTATTTCTCTCTCTTGTTCCAACCAATTTTGGGCTAAATCTGGTCCGGGCACTGGACTAGACACCGAGTGGTACACCATGTGGGGACAGGGTTGTGATCAAAGAACATAATTCCTTTATAATGAGCATCATGGAGTTGCTCTCTATATCCTGATAACCATATGCTGCAACTTTGAAGATCTGTACTCACTTCCCACTTACAAGTGATCAATTTTGAACTGTTTTGTTCTTCTATAATTACTATGTTCCCGAACCTGAACCGGAGCAGCATTTTGAAGGGTCAATGTTCTTTCTTGCGAGTCAACTCAAACATGTTCTATAATGAAAATATCTTCTACAACCTTGCTTGACTTCAATCTGAAGACCAGGATACAAGAACTGTATCAAACCATCCTATGTAGCAAAGGTCTGACATGTGTATTCTATATAAACTTAATTGGATTGAAACTTACTTCTTATGTTTATATATAATATATACATATGTATGGATAATTACATAATAAACCAAAATATTTATCGTGTTACATAGGCCAAAAATACATTGCTTCCAATAACTCAGCGTGAAGAAAGAGGACTCAGATGAATTATAATGTCTTTCAGAAAAGATGATTGAAGCATGACGGATGGCATTATATAAATACACCTCTCATGTGGAGTATGTAAGATATAAAGATTTAAACAAGATTCACATTTTGGACATTGGGGCTTTAAACTAAGGGAAGAAAAAAAAATATACCCTTCAATTTATTCCTACAAAGTTATGGTATAAAAAATTAAGACATATGTACGAATCTCATAAGACTTTTCAAATTAATTTTGGATAATTTTTCCAATATAAATATATATTTTGATCATGTTGGAATTATTCATAGAACTGATAACATGGAAAATGACATAAAGAATTCATTTTTATATATGAAGTACTGATAACCTAGGAGATCAAAATAACGATATTAGTTAAAAAAAAATCCATAGTATTTTGATTTCTTATCTGAATGATTTCTCATATGCTTTGGAAAATCATCAGATCCAAAATTTGTTGAAGGTTTCCCAAATCTGTTCCCAACATGAAATGTGGAGTCCAAATTTTTTGAATACAAATTACTGTTTATTTATTACTTCTACTTTGTAGATTCATGATTCAGCTGTGTTTTTATATATTATGAAGATCTTTGATTTTTCATGCAAGTAATATATCTGAGAGTTGTATATTTTGTAAGTCCATCTTGCCTCTGTTGATAATAGAAATGCTCTCCGATGGAAAATTTCAAGTATGTATCTTGACGTCTTATACGGAGGAATTTTTGAACAGGATGCGGCTTGCTACCGTGGTATAGGACATGCAAAAGGACGGAACATCTCCTATAACGTAGTATTTTGTACAGGCTGGTGGAGACTACCCAACTAGCTGTGCATGTGAATATGTTACGAGTTCTTAGTTGTCACATGGCATCTGCGATAAGTTCTCTATTCCTAGCCAAACTTAGCACCTTATTTATAGGTCATTAATAATGTAAACATATGAACGTAACACGAGACGGACAACCCTATGAGATTATTTTAGGAGAATCAGAACATTATTTTGATGTGTGCCCATGAACTTGTTTTTTTCCCTCAAACTGTATTACCACGTTCTTTGTCTCTTGTCTAGAGTAGCAGAGAATGAAGCATTTGGACAAGCATTTAATGTTTTGCAATAGGCTGCGGTGCAGCACTGTACTAGATAAGTTTTCCTTGAACTTGGAAAATTAGGAAGGAAACCTGAAGAGAGCAAAGTAATAGCATGAAGGAGCAACAAATGAATGATGAAACAAGCTTAATGACATAGATATGGAGAGAATGTTTCTCCTCATAAATATCTGGATGAGACCGATCATGACGAGCTTAGTGCTCTATACTTATGCCACGTGTACATACAACCCATGTTGGATATTCTGGTGTGGAGACCGCCAGCACCAACCTGCCACCACGAAGTGGTATAGTCTTCACCTTCAGTAGACCCATCAGATCCTAACAGTCTACCTAGTTATTGCTACAGCGTGGAGTAAGTCTCCGTCTACGATTTGGTTACCCATGAGAACCCTTATGAGGAACGGTTTTTCTCGCAGTTGATTATGGACTGTTGTAGTAGAGACTAAACCCACCACACAAGCAACATCGTTTGTTAATACTCGTTTACCATGTGAAAGTCGATGTATATATCGTTAAAACTTTGACGCAAAATGGCGCTCCATTTTGCCTCAAAATGGGACATAAGGTGCAAGATACATAGGTACATTTTGAGAAAATACAAGTTTGAGTTCAAATTAGAGAACTGCCACAACAAGGACTCGACCGAACTATTGCAGGACTCACTTTTAAGACCCAGCCAACGGAAGTAAAACCAAGTTTGGTGACAAACGCAGCGCAGTGCCTTTAAATACGGTAGGGAGCAATGCAGGCTAAAGGCTCAAGTATATCGGTCCTAAATAATTGAACACAATAACTCTCAATTGATTGTGACTAAAAATATTGCAAAAAGAAACATACAAGCATGAGCTTGTAGGTGATGAGTAAATTGGTTAGAATTAAAAATGAGAATGTTTGTGACCAAATAACTTTAAGTTCAATTCTTACCCAAGAGTTGTGAAATGTACGAACCTTATAATATTTCACACCTTAATTTCTTTTAATTATTAGTACACTTGTGTCATAGTAATATTGATTTTGTGGCTTTACAAGGTTGTAAAGGCCTATACATGGACATGTCATTTTATTTATTGATAATATATACATTCATGATTAATGGAATGATATATCATTGAACCATAACAAAGAATGAAAGTGATGTTTCATTTGAATGCATAAAATGATCATTACATACATTCAAACATGCATGACATAAATGTAAAATGCAAGTACTTTAATTTTCAAAAAAAATAAGAAAATATATCTATATTATATTAAAATAAATATTTTTATAATTAAAAATATATTAATATTTATTAAAAATATATTAAATCTAAAATATATTATATTATATTATATTATATTATGCATAAAAAAATCTGATTTATTAAAAAAATTTGATTTAAAATGGATCAATATAAATATAATATGGATTGGTTTCTCATTTGTTTTTTATTTCCATAAAATATTTTTTTTGTTTTTTACTTACAGATAACTATATAGCTGTGTGATTTTTTTCTCTAATTTTTATGTACTTCATCTTACAAACTCCATGTATAATTAATGTATGAAAATTTTATCATTTGATAGATTTAAATAACACCATGCTACTAATTACTTAAATACATTTACCGGTGAAAATCATATGTGTGCAAGAAGGCTGATATGGATGGATCCTATAAACTTTGTAGACTCCTAGCATGTGTAAAAAGTTAAGCATCGATTACTCACTTGTGTTTATAAATGTGAAGTAATTACTGTCATGCTTGTATTGCATTTTTCACATGTGTAAAGTTGATATTTATAGTTTTCACGTAAATATATTTAAACAAACTCTTTAAATGTTTAGGAAAAAAATATTAGAGAGACTTCTTAGTCTAATGTTACAGTAAAAAAAGTAGTCTTCCTAAAGTTACTTAAATCGTATAATGATGATAAAGTGACAGAAGGTCTTGATGATGAAACCAAGACTTGTGTTACAAGGAAGAGACTTTTCATTACATTCTTTTGCTCATAATGCAAGAAACACGTGAAAAGCCACACACAAGTAACATCCTTTTTTCATCTCTATATCACAGCTGAGTAGAAAAAACGACTGAACTAGCTGTATCACCTCTCTAGTTAAACGAAATCAAATTATGGAATCTCCACTTCTCATGAAAAATAAGAGTAAACGTCAAATTTTCATTGTCAATTTTGTAAGCTGAACAACAAGCTATTGGAGTAGCCTAGTATCTTAAAGTGTATATTCATTAGATAGAAAATACAGATATAAAAGCATGATGTGATTTCTTTTCACTATTATTTGTATATTCATATGTACTTACATATCCTTAGATGATTCAAGATACTCCAAGTAAGTAAATATTATGAGATTGATGATGCAATAAAAAATTATAATATTCTCAATCTCTTGAAGAAAATGGGAGAAGCTAAATTCACAAACTATGTTTCCAATCAAACAAAAATTTTTGATGTGATGTCTTGATTAACTGATAACATACACATGGTGGCATGACTTCTTTGAATCTATCGTGGAAAATCTTTGAATATCTTTTCCATTATACAATGAAGTTCTCAAGGTATTAAATCAGGTTCCAATCAAAATGTCTCAATGTCATCTAAATCTCATTTCAGTAAAGGTTATTTTTCTTATTTAATCCTTTTAAGCGTATTGAATAAATTTTAAGCTAATATGACTCTACAACCTATATCAATCAGCCAAGTTTTGAACAACATAAAATGTGACTGCATGTGTTGTTCAAGAAAATAACGAAAGTACAGATTGATGCAAAGTGGAAAGGTTCGAGAAATCCTAAAGGACGTAATTTAGAAAGCATACAGACTGAAGCACGAAGAACATGCAACGTGTTTGTTCTAAAGCAGTGCATATTGCACACTTGCTCTTCACAAGCTCCGGAGAAGAAACAGAAGTAAAGCGAGCGGGTGACATATGGAAGCTATCGAGCACGATTCCTAACCCGGTTCTATAAGCCGGTCAAGGTATATACTTCCGTATGGTTGATTTTGTGCCTCAAAGTTCACCCGTGCGATCTCATGGGAAAGTCATCAACTTCTCTAATGGAAATTAATAGAGGTAACCTCTTTTAGTTTCTCTAATAGCAAGACAGACGGGGTACTTATAGAAGTAACCAAGTTACCTAGTAAGGGTTTTATATGTATATTAGTCTTTCATTTTAAGCATATTGGATAGTTGACTACAATACTAATTGAATGAATTATTGGTACAATCTAATAATAAAATATTTAACTTACTTGGGCTTTCCTTCTTTTAATAAGATGTACACCCTTTCCAAAGTAAAGTATTTACAAAACTTAGGTTTTATGCTGTATTGAAATAGTCTCAAAATCATACCTAAACATACACATAGCGCCAAGAACTCCGGAAAGACACAATAAAATAACAAAAAGGATGGGAAGACCCTATCAAGTCTTACATGGATGAAACCAAACCGGTAACATGGGGCTAGGCCCCAATAGCATCACACTCGCCGTTCATCTTGGATGGATGATCACCCCTCCTAAAACTGTGTCAAGTGTATGATCGATAACCACCACGTCTTCCATAGTAACCTGGTCCTCGCGAACCAAGTATAGGTATGACCTTACCTTAGTCGACTGCAAGGCATACCAACACTCCCTTCATGTGAGATATCTAGCCTCTTGCGCGATAGCAAACATCACATTCCTAATGTCATCATGGGTAGCTATACTTTGTACTCCAAATGGACAACGAGTCATATGAACATATGATGAATCTAAAGTGATACCACACTCACAGGTGCCTCATGCACCACTGCTGGAGCAAGAGTGTAGATGAGCCTTAGTAGTACGAGGAATGGATGGATCCATTAGGAGTGAATGTAGAGCATGCTGAAATTGTCGGTCCATCAAGGTAAATTGTAGACCTCTAGTCCAATCGATGGCCAAAGAAAAAAAACACGGGAGCTCATGTAGTACCTCAAGGGGTAAAACATCTCTCAAATATTCCAATATTACATGTAAAAAAAATTGATCATGTATCCACGTCCCTCGCATATATCTCAAGGATGGGCCTATTTGCAATCACAAATCTAGAAGATAACAAAGGTGCCAAGAGTGCCCAACTAGCCAAAAATGCTATAGGTGCAATCTTCTCCATCGATAATAAGACTAGCCATCCACATGAAATCGTCAAAGATGTTTATTTTCTTGCCAAATCTCCTATCATCACTCGAAGGTCCCTGGTCCGATGATGTCATCAAAGATACCCATGATCCTCATATCAAAGGCTGTCAAACATGATATGAATGTAGGTGAAGGAGGAACAGTGCGAAGAAGATAAGTGGATCAATGAGCAATACTAGATGAGAGTAAACCAAATGTCACATATGAATCCCCTAGTAGAAGAAGTTCATGTACATATAAAATATCATCGGCAAGTGCAACATCTAGGTAGTGTGAAACAAAGTTCTCAACCCTGCTGACACTTCTAGAATATGTAAGCCGTCAATCAATGTCATACATCCCTATGGAAGCTGGAGATATGGAGGTATGCCCAAAGGAGACCAAACCCTACACTTTGACACCTTGACCCTCAAACCTACAAAATGAAGTTTGGTAGTCAAGTAATCAAAGGCATGTCTAATGTGATCTACAAGGTCTACAATGTGTGTATCATCCACTAAGGAGTGGAACACACAAGCTGACACAACCAAAGCAGTAGACAAAAAAGCTCTATAATGAGCCATGAAAAATAGTAGTCTTCCCAAAGGATCTCCCTATCTAGTACCAATGGCTGACTATAGAGGACGGTGACTCTCTCGTGAGAAGAGCCATGTTGATAGAAGAGAGAAGAATGTGAACCGTAGAGGACCATACGAAAGGAATAAGGTTCAATAAAGGTCCACCAACCTCTCTAAGCTCTCTAAAGATGGATGCACGAGGGACATTATTAAAAACGCTTTCAACATCTACATACAAGACAATCATATCCAATCCGGATGGATATCTAGAAGTGCCCTAATGCCCAACGATACCATCTCACAACCTCTTGGTGTGGCGACTCTAAACTGGTGTGGACAAAGATGCTGTTAGAAATCTAAACGATGTTGTAGGACCATAGTACGACTAACTAACCGAAATAAGACCTCCCCAATATCAATTGGTCTAATGCCCCTAGTGTCATTCTCCATCGAGAGAAGCCGACTAGTATCCATCACCTCACTAATTGACAAAAGAATCTCCACTCTCACGACTGATGTAGCCACCTAGAACAATTCCGTGAAACCACTAGAGGATCCTAAAGCAGAAAGCAATATCAAAGATGTTTATATGACATCACTCACATGATTTATCAAGAAACAATGGTTCCTCTTGTCCATATTCCAAGACCTCTTGGGATATCTACTCGCCCATGGGTGATGTAAATAATAACTACTAACATCATCAAGCAGCGGTAGAGAGCTAATGCAATCTCATAAGTTTTGATAGGTGAACCCGTACAAAGTACGGAGATTGGACATCCACAAGTCAATGACAATTCATGTATACAAAGAAAGACGAATTGCTTCAGATGAGCTGAACTGAAGATGATGGAAGTGAGGAACTTAAGGTGCACAAAGAGTTGCAGACTCGCTAGCATGAAATCTGTGTGCATGTGTGTGTACGTCCTTTCTCATTTGTCGTCAATCAACGTTCTGATTGCAGGAAACACATTACTGGATGGGTGCTAACTGTAAACGGAAGAGACAGGAGGAAAACAGGGACTGGGGTATGTGGCGTATAGACGTGGGCATGTGCCGCTAAGGCCGGCCCGCGGGCATTACGGTGGCTGAGAGGGTGCCGATAAATCTGCCAGATGGTACAAATGTGTACGACCTCTTCCCCGGAAATACATGCACTGGTCTGATCAATTCGGGATTCACTCTTCTTATGTCCTGCGATGCTGGCAGGACCGGATCAATTAATCTGCCTGAGCCAAGCAAAGATCGTGAGCGACCTTCGATGCCCACCACTACAATTGTCGATCGGTCGATCGACCCGCTGCTGCCTGCAAGTGTCGATGGATTGCTGGTGGACCAATGGCTAAAACGTCCAAACCAAAATCGATAACAATCTTCGCAACTGACGACCTTTGTGGTCGTGGATGCCGCGCACGCGCATGGGAGGTTGCTGCTGCAATACAGGACCCGCGTGATTGGTTGACGAGCAATTAGGAAGTTTCATTGCAGTATCTTCCAAGGAGATGGAGCAGAATTTGACTCTGTGCGGTGGATCTTTTAAAAGGCTTTGATGTCTGTCGACGAGACGCATGTGAGGCGCTTCATGTTTTGATGCCGTCCTGCGCATATCGAATCAGTTCCTTGGACGTGGTTCGTGCCCATCCATGCAATACAGTAAAGCGGCTAACTGCAGACACAGATTTAGCGCACTCTCCGGCGACCGAGAGGGAGCGGAGGAAACTAAGCTCACGACTTTGTCGTACCTCTGTTTTTCGTCATGTCTGTTTTCAGCAGAATATTGCTTTTGACTTCGCCGACAGGTGTTTGAACGGGCTTACCAGTTCAAGCAACTTGCTTCCATAATACATTAAGAGCGACTGCTTGCGCGCCAACGAGAAAATGAATCGCATCCTGGTTGTGCCCACGAGATGACCCTTGTCAACTCTTTATCGCTAGCGAAAAAGCCGCCTTTGAAGTTCTTGCGATCAAATATACCCACGCAGAACTATAGGAGCTTTACAGTAATCATGACCATCCTCATGCACACTTGCAAAACCAATACTCTAAATCACCAGCTCTCGGACTCTGATTAAAGATATTCTTTCAGAAATTTAGACGAAAATTCAACCCCGACCGGAAGCCTCGATTTCAAGAGGAGTTGTTGTGCAAACAACAAATACGGTCCATGCTTGACGTACACAGTTTAGTCAACGCAGTGATGCAGGAAAGTGGGGCAGATACGGTAGAGAGCAATCACTTGCAGTGTACATATGTCGTAGGTGTCTGCTGAGGAGCAATGTTTTGCCTTTGATGCCCTGCCTTCTTGGCCTCTCGCCACTTTCTTTGCTGGATCAGCTCTCATGGAACAGGGTAGCAGTTGCAGAGCACAGGGAGGTATCGTTTGGTCATTTCCAAAAGTCGGGGTCAAGGAAAACAGGGACACTGTCAACTGCAGTATGATATGGAGGATATACAGTAGTTTATGCCGTATAAAGTCTGGAAGGTAGAAGGGCATATGAGACGCTGATAACTCTCAAATTCTTGTCCGTAGTCAGGAGTTCTACAACAGACATGTGTGCGTAAACTTCCCATGATCATGAGAACTGGTAGCATGTCTAATTTGACGGCCATGAAGATCCGACGGAGGAAAAGGTCCGCTTGCCAGCGGAGGAAGCAGTTCAGAAATTCTTGGCCCTCAGCACTAAAAGCTGAAATGTACTTGGAAATACACAAGGACAGTCTGACCATTGAAAAACTTGAGGATCATGATGATCATAAGCAACCATGCCTCCATCACTAAGTCCTCCAGTCTCAAGGTAATCATCTAAAGCCTCGCACTCCATCACGACAAATTCATGTCTGCAGCTATAGCTTCGCTGGGTCATAAAATCAACCTGCTGATGTCAGAAACACCCGAACTTTGAGACCTCAACAGATCGATTACAGAGTTGAACCATCAAAACTCACCAGGTGTTGGGGAATGAGGTTAGAGATCGCCATGAGAGCTCTGAACCATACCTAAGCCTCAAATCATTACCTTGAGAACACAGAGTCTGGATCTTACATCCAGATATATATCTAGGATGAAATCTTGCGTCACTCAACTTCTCAGCGACCAACTCTGTACTCTATCCACATCTGATGCTGAAGAATGAACTCGATGGGGATGATAATTTCACCACAAGGAATCTAGTATAATGATTATGACATTACATCTCATGTGACCGGCGACAAAGCAGCAGGTATATTAAAGCAAGTTGATTCAGGACCGATGGAAGAAATAGACTACATATCCTATTATTTAGTAATCATCCCCTCTGACTGCTGATCTCACTGTTATGTAAAGCCGGTAAGGTTCAACCCCTCATTCTCGATCCCGAAACGCATATGACTTTGTGGAACTCGAGCACGACTAAATGCTCAGCCTAGTGCTTTCTCGGTGCCTTAGCTATCACTTTCTGAAGGAATTTGTTGGCCTTTTTATCACACCCTGTGATCCACGGACATATGCTCGTTGTTGTACGAATGTTGTACGTGGGAGATGAAAATATACATGACTTCGGTGTAGTACTATGCTATGAAATATTGTTGGTCAGAACAGAATTTCTGCCTCTAGTCTTTTCACTTCTCGCTGCATATGGTCTGAACAGTGAATGTTTGAACACGTAATTGGTAATCCGGAATCCGTCACAAGACTACGGTCGTCAAAAATATTTTAGAATAGCTGCTATTCGGCATGCCTTCAGTACTGTACATATATTTGTTTGCAAACAGTTGCCGACCCACTTAATTGCAACCAACAGCTTTTGCATCTTGACTTAGTAGGATTCCAATGTCAGCAATCCATTCCAGAACTGAAGCTGATGACAGAAACCTTGCCCAGATATTGATCGGTGATTGGTGAGTGTTTGTGGTAGGTATTGTAGCTCCTGGTTATTTTGAATCTTCGTAGACTTTTAAGCTGGGTCCTACAGGCAGACATCTTACATTTATTGCTCTAGGCCGTTAGTTGTCTTGGTAATCGATGGGAGAGTTCCAACACCTCATTATTACGACGCTCAAACTGCAGTGCCTTGTCCCAATAGCAATCATGAGAGAATTATACACTGTAGAAAACCTGTTCATGTGCATAACATTTATGTGACTCCCACGTAATGCTTGCGTACACCAGTCAAGCAATTTATACGAGCTAAACTGACGAGCTACTGTCCATACCATTACAATTTGTTGTGTTCCTGTGAGCATTAGCCTGAGCAACCGACGAAGGGGACAAATGTGTGTTCCCTTCCCTTCTTTGCCTTTACACGGCAACTGAAACTCTGGGCTCAAGGGTTGTGTGTTCGAACTCCGAAGGCATGCTCCGAGGTATGAAGTGCTACACAAAAACTTGCACGTTCAGCCGGGCATGTTTTGATTAGCTATGAATAATAAACCAATACCTGTCATGGGGACCGGGCTTTGTATTTTGCCCGGTCCCTTTGACAAACCTCAGACCTATACAGTGATAAAAAATAAAACACAAAGAATAGTATATAATAATCATGCGAATAAAACGTATTAGCGCTTTTATTCCATTGATTTCACAACGAGAGATATACAATAAGAAATATCTCATTATTAAATCATCAAATTTTTTACATATGAATTTACATCTAAGTTGAGAATAAAATGAACAACTTGAAATTTAATTATTGATCAGTGATACTGATAAAAAAAATTGGTTATAAATGTTGTGAATTTATTCTAACATCATATCGAAGTGTTTCATTAGATATATAATTTTGTATTCAATTTATCTTATTAATTTTTTAACTTAAAGTTTTGGAGTCATTCATATTTCCTAATTATCATGCTCTTCGTTGTAAGATTGAAACGAATTTTTTAAACTTCTTAAATGAATTTGGCTTGTAGTTGATTTAAATAACACTAGAAGAAAAATATCACTTAAGTTCACAATGATGTTTCAGTAGATATTTCATCTTTCTGATTTACGATATCAGTTCATCATACTGGTTTGATTGTACAAATAAATCTCTCATTTAGGCGAATTGGCGTGCTCATTAAAGTAATGAAATTCTAAAAATATACCTTGCAGTAGTCAAGTTGAAATGATGTAAATAGAATTGAACTTCTCCTCTACTCCTTTCTTTTAGTACAAGCCACATGAAGTGATGCAAATGCAGCATCCTTATATGAACATTTTCTTTTCTATTTATTCTCTTCACACATGCCTTCCGGATTGCAAGTATGTAAAATATGGGCCAGATTCAGCAACACTAAAAGCATTCCCAGTTTCGCACCAGGACAGGTCCTACGACCGGAACTGAAGGGGATGAGCTTGTAAGTTGTTCCTTTGAGGTCGATTGGTTCATTCAGAAACCTCGTGTGCAAACTTTGTGGGATTTTTTCATAATTCAAGGCTTCTATGCAATGCATACGTGTTAATGATCACCCTTGTGTCCTTCAGAAGATCGTGACCAGCCACTTTGGTGTCTTCGATCGACTTATGGAAAAGGAGGGCCCCAATCGAATGCAGTCTAAAGATCTCTTTGACCGTGGCCTGAAAGTAAGGTAGTTTATCAAGGTCACCTTCTTCGACCAGTCTTCCTCTCCCTACCACTGTGTCTACGTCGTCCAGGATTTTCTGCTTGATTTGTGGATGTCAAAGAATTTCAGTCAGAAGCTGTCTGAGACACTGGGGTATCTGTTCCTCCGATGATCAAGGTCTACAAATAACAGCACTACAAATGGCAGTCATGAGATCTTCTATCGCAACCAGCCACTCTACATTCGAATGGAAAGTGGAGTGTATTCACCTTGGATCCAATTTTGCAGCCCATGTCAATTGCTAGAAATCTCAGCTATAGAGCACGGATATATGAACAAGTATGTACGCACACACGTGAGTGAAGCAGTAGAAGAATCTCACAAGGCTTTGTCGAGGAATCCTCCTAAGGTCCATGACTACACAGGATTCGAAGACTTGCTTTGATGAAGTCATCTGAAATGCCGCTATTATCGTTCTCTTGAAGTAACAGTATCTCTTTACCTCTCGCTGGATTGTTCCGGCGCTCATCTATAACCATAGTTTTGAAGTCGCTAAATTCTGCTCGTAACTGAAGCCAGGCCGCTCTGATTTTCGAGCTGATGAAGTCCAGCATTGGAAACCACGGGACGAATTCCTGAGGACTCGATGTCTTGGCTAGAGACATCCATTCATCATTCAGCTCCTGTAACTCTTTCAGTCTTCCATTAGTGTCTCTGCTGGTGGTCTTGTAACCATAGAAACTCTTGCTTAAATGCATCCGAGTGATGTTTTGGAGTAAGCCTCTTGCAACTTGCTCGACAAATTCACTTCTATCCCCTGGCTCGCTTCCGTTAACATCCGCTGAATGGTTTGTAAAATTGCTCCTTTCCTGGCTTGCTGCGCGCGTACAGGTCATCAAAATCGATGCAAAGCAGTCTGCATCTGTCAACTCAAAATTTTCAACATTTTTAGACGATTACATACTCGCACTACCATCAAGGGAGGAACCATCCCGGAATATAGGAGTGGCGATGATGGACGGTGTGATATGGATGCTGAGTTTCGAAGCTCAAAGTCCATAGAACTGCTATTGTAGCTCCCTGATATCCTCGCCCACTACTGGCGTTGCTCTGTTTCAGATCAAATATAATACATTAAGACTAGAAAATGAAGGTACTTCGCTCAGCAGCTCAATTTACGCTCAGTATTCTGCAGACTCTTCAGCAGATTCAGATTAGACTCTGTAGCAGAGCTGCAGGCATTAACATTTTCTCCTGCTAGGAACATGCGGATCATGAAGAACTGAGTTGTGAGTTCTCTGCGAAATTCTAAGTGGGTACTCAAGCACCTGAAACGATGCTATTCGTTTGGGGCTGAAAAGCTCCATGGCACAGATTCTGCGCAGAGATCGCCACAGCGGACCCAGGGGAGCTGTGGTGACCATTAGAAGAAAATTTTCCGAGCAGAGTGGTCGAGAGGCAAACAGGTGATCCTGAGTCTTGAGAAAAATCTCGGCCATCTCTGGAGAAGAGGCCACAACGGCGTTGACAGAACCCAGCTGCAAGTGCATCAGAGGACCATACTTTTCTCACAACTTCATGAGCGTGAGGTGAGGTGCTTTCCCCGCGACAAGGAGAAGGTTACCTATGACGGGCCAATCTCGCGGTCCTGGTGGCAAGTTTCGCCTTCTGAGATAACTTGAGGTTCTAAAACACACATATACCAGCACAACCACTCCGGCGATGCTAGTCCATGTCTGCAACGACAGATGGGACATCATGTGAGCGGAGCTATCAGAATTTTCCATCTGAAATTGCATTTGCCGATGTAACGATGCTTCCCCGCGCTCTGCTATTGTCTGCACATTCGCGTCACGTATTTGTCTTTGTGGAAACAACCGACGGAAACCAATCGCAATAGAATTCGTATTGCGGTAGGATCGATCCGTAGAAGACCCTTCGTACAAACACGAGAGTGCATGAGAGGACATTGGGGCATTGAATTAATCAGTACCGTATCAAGGTCAACGGCCTGATATCGTTGACGAAACGAACGACCAAACGTCAACGAGTAGTGAAAGCATAATTGAAAATGTCTAGGAAGGTGGAGATCAAAGTCATGCGGCACAACACCTCCTTGGATTCGAATCATGATTGAAGTCGTTTTTAATAAAAATGTTATATTTTTATTTCTTTATACAATTAGAATATATTTTTATTCTGATTTCGCGTGTGTAAAGAATCTTGAAATTTAGAGGAGTATTCAAAATTCTCATATCCAAATGTTTTCCGAATAAAACAAAGTTGTTGTGAGTCAAATGTATTGAAAAAGAAAAAAAATACAAAAATTTGAAATCTTGTTGTCAACTGAAAGAAAAATAGTATGGAGTTAAAATTTCAATTTTTTTCCATAGACTATAATCTAATCTGACCATAATTGGATATAGTAGGGGGATAAAGTCAAGTTAATAAGATATATTATTAAATATAATATGTTTTGTATAATAAATTATATATTTTTATATAATAAATATCTAAAAATTATATATCTCTCAATTCATGGTAGTCATTTCGGCATTTATCCATATAATTTAAATTTTAAATTTTTTTTTTAATCATTACATCACTATCTTGTACTTTAACGATCTAGTGATTAATCTAAAATTTAATTAATCTAACTATAGATAATCAAAATTAATTATAATAATAAATAAATTATATTTAATATTATGATTTTTTATCATATAAACATATAATATATTGATGTAAATATTTTTGATTAACTTACTTTACAATGTATGCTTCTAGGGAGAAATTATATTTTAAATTATATAGAACCAAATTTACTATATGAGATCATCCTTTTGACTTATAATAACAATTTTTCATAATATTTATTTTTGCAAAGAAAAACTCTTGCATATGAAATATTAGGCTTGTATTAGGTACCTTCTCTACAACGACAAGGTTATGCCTTGTCTTGATACACCCATTTGCAATTTCATTACTCACTTGTGAGGGTGATACTAACTTAGATGCAACTGGGGTTCATATGACACTTGCATTTTTGGAGTCCGGATATTGCTAGCCATGATATTTCACATGCTTTGCTGCCTCCATGTGAGGTATCCACACTCACATGGAAGGAGCGTTGCTATGCTTCAGGTTAGCGCCGACCTATACTTGGTTCGAGAGGACCAAGATACTATAGTGGTAGTTGTCGTTACATATGATACAGTTTTGAAGTCGACGAGTGGAGCGGCAACAACCAAGGTCTCCAAGTACATGGATATACATAGAGGTAATCTCTTTGTTAATCCTGCCTTAGAGTTATATGGAACTATATAGTTTTGGAGTAGACGAGTGGAGCGACAACAACTAAAGTCTCCAAGTAAATAGATATACATAGAGGTCATCTCTTTTTTAATCTAGCCTTAGAGTTATATGAACACCGACATCTTCGTGATAGAGTGCACAAAAACCTACCATACTAAGTTTTTGGAGTATCATTTTTTTATCATATTGTGTAATTTATTTTACTCAACATGCATACATTGTTCTTCAAAGAGCATTGGCGTGTGCAATCCATATGAGAACAATCACATTAGATGATGATTCTTTAGATACTCCACCAATATGTATGCATATGGATATTAGGTGTAGTAGTACATGTGATGTTATTGGTGTCTAATCCCATTTCATCCCTTGAAGACTTGATTGGGTCTTCCCATCAAGTCTTCCCATCCTTTTTGCTATCTTACTCCCTTACTAGGCTGGCTCATTCAGTTCATGATCCAGCCGAAACCTTTAACTACCGTAGTCGGATTGAAGCGAGGCAAATTTATGTGAAGGTATCCTCTCTTTTTTCACACTCCATAAAGTGACGCATATGGTGCATCTTCAACAAGTCTCATCTTGTATGCATAATGGTTGACAAATGTACAACAGAAACACTCTATAATCAGAGCACCAATACAATCGACATTCACATGGAACCACTCTATTCGGAACTTGGTTCTGGTTTGTGGTTATGACTCCATTTCGGCTTGAAAACTAAATTCTATTGCATTCTGGTCGTAGCTTCAGCTCCAAGGCACATCTCAGGCCATGTCGTTACTGAAAATCACGACATCGCCTGTAATTTATGAACATCAACTCGAGCAAGAGTAATGAGATATTCGGCAGCGATATTTCACTAGACAGTCTGTACAAACCGTCTTGCGTGCCCCAAAACTCTGGAAACTCCTCACTATGTTATATGTCAGTCCTTCAGAAGTTCTGAAGGACTGACAGCTTGATTCCAGCTGCAGTATAAACGTCATGGGCTAAGCGTGGGGACACTTGCACTTTCAGAGGGTTTTGTTTCCGAAAAATCGCTCCAAAGCCTTCTTCAACATCGAGGTCCTCTGGACTCATGCCTTTCGGAAGACTCAAATTGCAAGTATGTAAAATATGGGCCAGATTCAGCAACACCGAAAGAATTCTCAGGTTCGCTCCAGGACAGACCGTTCGACCGGAACTGAAGGGGATATACTTGAAAGTTGTCGTTCCCTTGAGGTCGATTGGTTAGTCCAGACACCTATTGGGGTCAAACTCTGTTGTATTTTTCCAGAATTCAGGGCTTCTGTGCAGCGGGAGATCATAACCAGCTACTTTGGTGTCTTCAATCGAGTTGTGGAAGACGAAGGCCACAATCGGATGGAGTCTAAAGCTCTCTTTGACCGTGGCCTGAATGTAAGATAGATTACCAAGGTCAGCTTCTTCGACCAGTCTTTCTTTCCCTACCACTGTGTCTAGCTCCTCCAGAACTTTATGCTTGATGTGTGGATGTCGAAGAATTTCAGTCAGCACCCAAGCTGTCTCGGCCGAGAGGTATCTGTTCCTCCGATGATCAAGGTCTAAAAATATTCGCAGCACATATGTCAGTCATGATATCTTCCACCGCAATTAGCCACTGTACATTCGAACAGAGAGTCGAGGGTAATCACCCAATCTTGCAGCCCAAGTCAATTGCTAGAAAATTTCAGCTGTAGAACACCTGATCCATAACAAGTATGTGCGCAGACACGTCAGTGGAGGAGTAGATAATCTTACAAGGCTTTGTACACGGATCCTACTAAGGTCCATGCAAAACACAGGATGCAATGAAGGTTTCGAGAAGCCTACCGAAAGATTTGCTTTGATGAAGTCATCCGAAATGCTTTTATCGTTTTTTGAAGTTGCTGTAATGTGTCGGTTATGTCCCCAGTTAGAGCTATATCTCTCGCTGGATTGTTCCGGCGTTCAACTATAATCATAGTTATGAAGTCGCTAAATTGTGCTCTCAACGTAAGCCAGTCCGCTCTGAGTTTTGAGCTGATAAAGTCCGGCATAGGTAACCACGGAACAAATTCCTGAGGACTCGGTGTCTTGGCTAGAATCGACCATTGATCATTCAGCTCCTGAAACTCTTTCAGTCTTCCACTAGAGTCTCTGCTGGTGGTCTTGTAACCATAGTAACTCTTGCTGAAAAGCATCCGAGTGATGTTATTGAAGGTAGCCTCGTCCAACTTGCTCGGCAGATTCACTTATATCTCATGGCTCCCTTCCGTTAACATCCGCTGAATGGTTTCTAAAATCGCTTCTTTCCTGGCTTGCTGTGCACGTACATGTCATCAAAACCGAAGCATATTAGTCTGCAGCTTTAATCTCTAACATTTGAAGAAGTTTAGACTATTAGATACTAACTACACGTAAACAGAGGAACCATCCCCGAATGTAGGAGTGGCGATGATTGACGGTGTAGTATCAATGTTGAGCTTGGAAGGATGCAGCACCCATTTAACTGCCTCTGTAGCTCCGAGATTTCCCCGCCGACAACTCGAGTTGCCCTGTTCTAGATAAAATATAATGAAAAGAAGTCATGAACCTAAAGACCTCTAGTCATGCTATGTATTCCGCTTTGGTTAACCAAATGGATAATTGGATATTTTAAGTGTGGATAACTAGTTTTAAAAGTTGTATTCTCTATATATTTTTAGCAGTTATATTGATTTGATTGAAAATAGTTTCTAATATCAAATTTGGTAAAATATTTAATTTCATAAAGTTAATTAAATAAATTATTCATTCACAAATCAAATTTAATGAAATATTTAATTTTATAAAATTGATCAAATAAATCATCTATTCGTAGTAATAGATATTTATTTTCATCGTTTGTTAATTTAAAGTACGATAATTGATGCACATTCACATGGAACTATATTTCTTTTTTACAAACAGCATTAGAGTTCCGTATGGTGACACACTAGATTAGATAGATTTTTTTCCAACAACTTCTCCAATTGTGCATTGCATTCCTCCAATTCGTATGATACAAATCGATATGAATTTTTAAAAGGAGTAAAATTTCATGGTAAGATTTATATCTTGTGATTCATTTTTGTTCTTGGTGGTAAAATTGGAAGTTGATCACCTAAAAATAACATCTTGAAATTTATTCAAGACATAAGTTAACTTCTCATTTATAAAAGATTGATCTTTTTTTCAAATGTATTTTTCAAATTTCTCAACTTTTGAATCATTTCTTTCAAAGTATCGTCCATGATTCGTCTCCATACACTTTCTCTCAATAAAGAGTTAAGATGAGCATTCTTTAATTTCTCATATTGGTAACACAAAAATAATAGTTGATGTTATCACCTCTTGGTAATATTATTCTTAATATTTTTTACAATTTTATAATATTATTCTAATATTTTTTACAACTAGATTTCTAAACATAATTTTAGAATGATACACACAATAACTTTCACACTATATGTTACAATTCAAAATTTTTCTTTTGCTTTTTAAATTATACACATCATTATCTTATACTTTAATGATTTAATGAATAATCTAAAATTTGATTTAATTAATTATAACTTACCAAAATTTGTTACATCCATATATTTATAAATTGTTTTTGTGTACAACTCAACAATCTATAAAATGAATAAGTATAATTAACAAAAAATATTACATCAATATCTTTGATTTGAATTAATATCATGAATATAACTAAAAATATATATTAATTAATTAATATATAATTTTTTAATTTTTAATTTAATTCATTAATTTTTTAAAATATATAAAATTGTTTAATATAATATTAAATTGTTTAATATTTAAATAATTAAAAATAATTATATATGTAAAATATGATTTTATATACATGATTTATAATCAAATTGTAATAACTTATAAAATATATCTTAATAAATTGTAAAATCATATAATTATTTTGATTTTTTTTTATAATTTAAATATTTTCAAAAATATATTTATAAATAATTTAAAGTAAAAATTTAAAATTATTTTTATTTTTTAAATTTACGTATATTAAATTAAAATTAATATTAAAAATATATGATTATATATATATATATATATATTATTTTTATTATATAACTCAATAAAAAGATTATTTTTAAATAGTTATTTATGTAAGCATATTGTATATAAATATAATTTTTTCAAATCTACTTTTGAAAGATTAAAAAATTTTGGGTTTCAATTTTATTGATTAAAAATTATTAAATTTTAATAATTATTTTTTAATTACATTTAAAATATTTTGAACTAAATAAAATTATAGTATTTATTTTTTAAATTTTAATTTTTAGTAAAAAATCAAAAAAATTATATTAAACATTTAAGTTAATTATTATAAATTTTATTATAAATAAATTTATTCAAATTTTAATTTTTAACTATTTATTATGAAATTAAAATTATTTTTTACAAAATCAAGTTTTATCAATCTTTCAATTTCTCACAAAATGTACAACATATTCTAACTATATTCAAACGTGTTATCTAATATATTGAATGCAAAATGATTATTATTATGTCAATGAGGTATTCATTGTCGATCAAATGTATGTATTTTTCAATTATATGTCATGTGCATTTTTTAAACAATTGGAATAAGGATATCTCTTTTGCAATTAATTATACTTGCACATTTAGCAATGTGGTTAAAAATCTCCATCTTGATATTTAATGACATAAGTATCAATTAAAGTTTGAGTATGATAAGAAATCGCCTCATTATCAATCATAATCAATAATAACGGGATAATCTTGACACATGTAGAGATCAACTCAAACGGTGATATTTAATTTAAAAATAAGTGTATCATTGCTCTGTTTATTACCCTACATGTCCACCCTCCCTGCTAATTATTGTGACATTATGTGTAATTAATTTTTTATTCCTAAATATATAACTTACCAAATGTGTATCTTATATTGATTATATATTTACATATGAGCATGCTAAATAGAAAAAAAAATATGTATAAATCCAATTAAAAAAGGGTGGAAAGATTGGTAAGGTGGTCTAGTAATAAATCACAAATATGTAGTTTCGTTGGAACAAGCTCAACAAGCAAGAACAAATACAATCATATATGTTGGGGAATGATATTGCCATTATATATGAATAACCATGATATATCTCATCATATATCTCCTCAAAATATGGAATATATTATAATTTTTATGCTTATGATATGCCTTCACATAATATGTAATCTTAATGCATAATATTTATCAAATTATTAAGAAAAGGTGTGTATATGTCTCTAGCAAAAAGTCACTGTGTAAACTACGGCGTGCAATAGAGAAAAAAGTTAAGAGATAAAGAGCAATCTCAACCTCTAAAAAACATATCTTAAAAAGGATTTATTTTGAATGCAAAAGTTTGTACACAATAGAGTAATCATCACTTTATAACCATCTAGAATTGTTGAATTGCAAAGTACTTGGTTATTCAACCTATGACGCTAAAAAAATTGACAATTGAAACTTACATAATTCTAAAAGATCTAAATATTACTATGATATCCATGGACATGTAATATCTCCATATATTAAAATGATCTTGATATCAAAATCAACAAACTGAAATATGAAATAGATATAAGCTGAATTGTCCATGTGAGATATAAAATCCATTGTAAAATACAATATGATAGTATGTCTTATAACACTTAGACATCTCTTGAGTGCAATATATATCATTTACATCCATAAGATTGTGTGATCCATGTCTCATCTAACAATCATGTGAGGCAAATGATCACACAAAGTTAGTAGACTATTTATAATAATAAAATTAACCATCTTTAAATTATCTTTTATTAAAAAGATTATTTCTTCTTTGATTGCAATATTGACACACAAAAATGGTAAATCCACTTAGATTGCATCAAAGGATTTCAAAAACTTGAGTCATATGGTGAGTCAAGTGACTGAAACATAGAACAAAACAAAAAACTTAATCTAAAATTTGATACAATGTTAATTAGATACACACACATTAGGTTAGCCACATACAATATTATTTTTTGTGCTTCGATTGCGATTAAGATATGTTTTACAAGACACATTTAACTTGACTAATAGTACAAAGAACGTTCACGGATTGGGATTAGACCTTAACTCATGTATTGATAAGCTTTTGTTGTCTCCAACCTCAAAATATTGCAATAAAGATCTGATTAGAAAGTCTTTGAGAAGGCGCTTTTAATGAAACCATGAGCATAACAAATCCATTTGTGACCAAGGAGCTATTATTGATAGTAGCCAACAAACCTAAGACACAAATCTCCAAAATCATAAATGTTAGGATCAAAAGCAACATTTGAATTTACCGTGATTACGTTTGGCATTGGTTTGTTGCACTTAAAATTAAGTTATTCAAACCTAGAGAAACACAAAATGGATTGGCTATGATGTTCAAGGACCAAGACAAACACTCTTGATCATAACATTATTATCAATTACGTGATTTAAATCTAAGACCCACAAAATAGATTTGGATATGGTTCAATGACAAATATATATATGAGCACAATTTAGAGAATCACAACATCACTATCAATTGAGATTGGATTGGACTCTCTATTGAGATTGGATTGGGTTCAACCTTAGGCCATCAAAATGTTATTAGTTGATGTTTATGCCATATGGATCATTAGGCTTACAAAGATTCATAAAACTAAAACTTGGATACAAGACTTAAAACTAATGTTTGGAATTAAAGACATGACACTAGATCTAATAGTCAAAGTTAGACTGAAGGGACATATGTGGAACTAAGATCTTATAGTTGGACTGAATCAAACTTAAACAATACTAACATTATGGACGGTTGGCAAGCTAAAAGGTTTAACCCCATGTCATGGAGTTTAAACCATAAGAAAAATCTGTCCTAAATCACCAAATGATTTGCTCATGTAAGGGTTACTAAGATGTAGACCAATGATCAAACTAAATGTTAGAAACTAGATTTTGACACTAATACACAATTGTGTGATCTTGCAAGTTGGTACTAAATTGTTATCTAGATTAGAGTATATTTCAGATATGTTGGAGAGTCAAGAACCTTAGATGCACAACAACTATCGTGGATGAATTTGAATATTGAATTATTTTATCTATGATGAAGAAACTTTCACATTAATTTTTTTGTGTTTTTTTTATGGATTTGAAAGGAATTTATTAGATGATAGAAATTTGCAACTAGGAATTATGATGCATTTTTTTCTTAGGTATTTGCAGTTTTTTTCATAACATTGTGATTTTATGACAAAAACTTTTGTGATTTTATACATGAGTTTCCAACTTTCCCATGTGATTATTTGTATAGATTCGGGCTCGATGTCTACATCTTGGCTATGAACTTTTTATTTGACATAACACTTTGAATGTAATATGTTGAAAAGGAAGATTGAGTTTGCTGAAAAAGAAATAATATTTGCAATGTGAATCCAATTTGAATCTCACACCACACAAATGATAGAAGTTTCATATACTTTCCTATATAGTCTACTCTTCAATGTGACACTATCTACATGGAGAACATCCATGATGATTGAAACTATCAAAGTAAGATCTTGTGAGTATATGTACCACTTTAACAAAAACGAAAAATGAAAAATAGGAGTCTAAATGGGATAAATTTATATGTGGTAAGGTGTTCGGCCATGGGTGGAGTTGGATTAAGTTTTTGTAGTCTAAAAAAGAACTATAAGTTACCAAGTTTTCAATATGCACTTGTTGATGTGTTATTTAAGCAAGATGTAATTATGATTTTGATTTTTCCAAAATGGTACAAGTAATATAACAAAAAGATGAGAGAACTCCCATCTCTTGGCCTGGAGCCGGGGGGCCTTTAATGTTCGCTGACCTCCGTGTGTAATTCTCGATTTCTTACTCCGTGTACTCTCATGTCTTCCTCGTCATAACAGCTTGTTTCTGCATCTCCTTTCTTTCTCCATCGACCCCACCAAACAGGAAATATGTCGAAGACAACCCGCAATTACTCTAAATTGACTCATGGTGCTCTTACCTTGGAGAATAGAGGAGCGAGTATTCAACCTCGGGGAGTCACCTGTAAATAGATTGGGAATAAACATAAGATGATTTGGTAGTTTTTTATAAGGATCACAATGTTGTTTGACGTAATATAGGATTGAAAAAAAGAATCACGATAATCATATCTAGTATCTTCGAATAATTTTCTAAGAAAAAATTGGAATCTAAAAAATAACAAAATGTCCAAATATTTATGAATATGATAGGTATGTAAGCCTTTTATCACTTGTACGACTTCAACATCCAATAATACAAATATTGAGTCTTTGAAAAAAAATGGCAAACCATAACTCCTAAAGTTGAGCGTTGTTAAAGGGAGAATAGATGTTTTTATTGAAAAATTTGAGGAAAGATGGGGCATCTCAAGGTGTCACAGTCATCTCGTTAATATCATTGTGTAATAAAAGGCATATGAGACTGTCTACCATGATTTCCTGGAGACAAGACGTTCAAGATGTATTCATTGCAACTAAGATATCTAAACTATCTATGTACTACATGAGCATCGAAAGGTAGGAACAACTAACATGTTTCATTTACTAAGGATTGCATCAACTAGTGTTTGTGTAAAGTAAATAACACAATATAAAATAATCTATACAATATACTGAAGATAGTGATACACTTTGGCACCTATTATGATATGCTCTCGCTTATTCTCACTAACATGATCATTTTCTATTTAGGAGACACAAGTTGGGTGGGAATCATTTTAAATAGCATATGTATGTTACTCTTTGGCAATTGGCTTGAAGAAACGTTTCTCTACTGTCACAATCCTCTCTAGTTCGGTTCGAGAGAGATTTTACATAAGTTATAGAAGCAGTTACATCACTTTCTCTTTTCATTGAAATGCAGCATGTTCACTTTAGAGGAGGTTGTTATTGATATTTTCATTTCTTATGATTCATTTGGTGAAGGTTTTTTCTTTCTTATGTGTATCTTTGTTTAGAATGATGAGAAAGAAACTGCAAGCAATATTAACCGGTGGGCAAATGTAAAGATACAAAAATCATTTCTAAAAGCATCAAAAGATACACAAAAGAAAGGCATACTACGGCCCTTCCAAACCGGCGCTCCAAGATACGGGCAAGAGTAGAAGGCTAGACATGATGGCAAGCACGGCAACTATTACCAGCTAGACTTCCCGCTACTTTATTGTCTTCGGACATCGACTTGTAATTTTCGCGGAATGTACGATACTATGCTCTCGTAATTTACAGCAATCAAGAATGATCAAAAATATTGACAGGAGGAATTCGCATCACTAGACTGAGAAAGAATGTCTGGACTGTGTCTGGAACCCTTGCTGGATAATATACCTCTTCTTCCAGACCGACAGCCTACAATAATATTTTAGAACTGGCGACTAATTTCAATTGTTCCTCTTATTGATCCGGCAGAATCATAAGTTTTTTTAATTTCTTCGTATGTATACATTTCTTTAGGGTGCGTAAACAACAGTTGCCCTAAATGAAAAATTACTAAAGTTTCAGATAACTTGGATCTGTAAACGGTTAACGTGCTACTCGATATCAAGTTAGCGAATCACAAAGTCCTTCATTGAACTATACAGGAATATAAAAGAAGTCACTGATTTCTCATGAAGCGAAAACAGCCAGACTTTCCGTAAACAGCTGCTTATCTGAACTAACTATAGGTGGATATAAATACACCGCCCAACATGTGACAATCACGTATTCAAGAAGAGACTTCGTCCAGAATGCGCATAATTTCGTAAAACCTGCTGGAGCAAGTAGAAGTGTACAAGATCGACCTACACAAGTTTCTTGATGTCCTTCTGCGGATGTTCCACACATAAACAATGAGCTCCCTAAGAGAAAATTTCTAAATCACAGCACTTCAAAATATTCTTTGTACACCACAAGCAGTCGAACATACATTGACCATGAAAAGAATGTGGCGAAAACAACACTCGCACTGGTTTCATGAAGGAGGAACTAAGCATACTCAACAAATTTGAACACAGAAGCCAGATTAAAAATGTAAAAATCTGCAAAATACAGACCTCAATTTTTGAAGGAGACGTTGTTGGGGCGTATCTGTCGACAACTTTCCCTTCCTTGTCAACCAAAAACTTGGAAAAATTCCACTTGATGCTTTCTCCCAAGATACCTCCTCCCTTGCTTGCCTTCAGAAATTTGTACAGAGGATCCGCATTCTCTCCATTTACATTGACCTTTAACCCACAAAATTTTTGTAGCTCCGGCTTTATGGTTAAGGACTAATTGAACAGCACAGTAGAGCATAACTTCATCAATCTCTTTTGCAAGCTTTATGAAATACGTGACAAACAGCAACAGCAAACCTACGACTAACCTTGTCAAATATTGGGAATTCCGCTTTGAACCTTGTACAAGCAAACTCCTTAATCTCCTCATTAGTTCCAGGTTCCTGCCCACCAAATTGATTGCATGGGAACGCCAAGATTTCTAGGCCTGCCAAAGAGATCAACATTCAGTTTACATATAGATAAAATTCCTTTCTTAATTTTCAGTCAAAGTATGACTTCTACTGGGCAATTCCTTTCAATCACCTGATATCATGGCAGTCTGTAAAGTAACTACTTATCTAAGTGTATCTACCACCGAGCAAAAAATTAAATGCCTAAAGTTTAACTTCCATTAAAGCATATTTAAAAAGCTTACCTTGATCTTTATACTTGTTGTACACCTCAGTGAGCTCCTTGTAGTTTGAGGTTGTTAGACCACTGTATTTAGAAAAAGTTTAAAAAAATTCTGGGTTAGACTTCTTTTAATGTAAAAGTCCGGTTCCAGAATAAACTTACAAAGACAATGTGATTAGTAGACTCCATAACCATAAGTTCGTAACATGAAGATGCGACAGAGACATACGCTTTCAGACCTACGGGGATTACAAAACATACCACTGTGATGCAACGTTGACAATGAGCAAGACCTTGCCCTTGTAGATGCTCAAATCCACGTCATTTCCCGCAGTATCCTGTTATGCACATTAACACCCACCGTTAGTTGGGCAGGATTTTCCAGCACCAACAGAAAAGTACAACTGGAACAGCCCACGATCATAATTTGTCCAAGGAGCTGAACGAAACAAATATTCTAACAGCCATCACTGTCGATAGTTTTGAAAAAGGTATTTAATATAAAATGAAATCCCTTGCCGTGGCCCTCCTAGTACATTCGAAAGACTTCCACTTGTTTCTTGGATTCCGGACCCGATTGTAATAGTGGCATGTAGAACACAAATCTTTCTATGTTTGATCCCGTATATATAAGACTCAACATTATGCTGGTACATATACCTGTTGCCCCAATCAACGCCCGAAATATAAAACTCAAGACCACATACTCTCATATTTAAGCCATCAGGTAAAGTGCTGAGAAGATACCCAGATTTACATACTACAAACCATCCTTACGATAACCAACACCGAACAAGATCGAACCATCCAATCACAGACACTGGATGACGCCTTAGAACTAGAGGCTTCAAAACAACTCTTAAATCTGAACCAGGCGGAATCCAGAGCAGCATTTCCATTCAAACCCGAAAAAATATAAATACGTATCAAACAGCAAAGGATGACACACCTTCACGGTAAACTCGTGCACGCTCTTTTGAGCCATGGCTGGAGTGGAGGCGGAAGATCCCATAAGCACGAGGAAAGGCTGCAGGTAATGCTTCCCAAGAAGCGTCGCAACTGTCTGAGCTGTGGTCAAAACCCCTCTAACGTTCCCAAATGAAATGAAATCCGCGACGGTCTTATAAGAACTAGAGGACGGCACAACCAGAAGAGGCAAAACCAGGCCAACCACCAGAACTGCAACAAACACAAAGAGATATCTTGAGATGGTCATGTACCGAGACTGAAGGAACGGACGCAGACAGCCTTCGAGAAAGCTCTTGCTCTAACTCTCTCGAACTCTCAGACGCCGGCGACGAAGCACGCCTTTCACTGACAAGCATTCAAGAACTGGAAGGGAGGCGGTAGAGGAGCAGCGGCAGCGGAAGCTGGGTTGAGATGCAAGGAAGGCAAGACGAGGACGGTAGGAGGACACGACACGGCGTACGTCGATCGTCATTAGTGCCAGCTACTCAGCTCGATCCTGCGTGTTCCGTTTGCTCGACACTATGTGAGTGCGGTCCGTGAACGGATCCACGCATCATGACTTCGTTTCCAATTTCCGGGCTTGCAACATGCTTCGACAAACCTTTCGCAGCCCATTGTTGACCGGTTTTGGACATAACAAAACAAAGTTAGACAGAATGTCACGGAAGCCGTCCCTCTGATGAACTGTGCCGTGCATCGCTGCTGACTTGTGACTTGCTTCTATTTACAGTCAGCAAGCGAGGACTCAAGATCAACGGTCCAATCTGCAGACATTGCAGAGTATGGGGGTTTTGTTCGATAATATCGAGAGGTTCCTGTTTGAATTCTCCCATCAATAATATACTTGAAAAAAAATGCGGATCTTTGCCGTGGAATTAGCTGATGTCAATGCCGCCACCTGGAGCTACATTTTAAACCATGTATTCTGAAGGATATTGGTAGTCGTCAATGTGTACTTGCGTATTGTATTTTGCGAACTTGTCAGAATTTTGCAGTAAATCAAAGAAAAGAAGCTTGCAAGGGATAAAAAATAAGCCAGAAAGTTATAAATGAGTACAAGTTGCAAGAATAGAAAACAGTGTTGTTATACATGTGTGGACTCATATCTATTCATTGTGATGTTTGAGATGACAATTATGTATATTCTGATCCCATATTTATGTGCATCACATTGGACTCATAGATAATTTCCAAGCAAAATGTCTAAACTTGTTATAAATTTGGATTGGACTCATCACTCTCATCAAATGATATGTTCTTGGTTTCCTCCCTACTTCATGCAAAGAAGTGTCATGGTTGAATTGAAGAGATGATATTGTAATATGTGTGGGATGAAAGTCATGCTCACTCTTAAACTATCACAACCTTGTCATTCAACAAACTACTTAATGTCTCTATAGAATCTTCCACCAAAGATCTTAGACTTGGTTTTACCTCCTTTGCTAATACCACATCCTTGTTGGCTTCCCATCCCTTTTGTTATTATAGTATGTCGGTTTCAGTTTACTTCCCAAATGATCTCCTTTTCATGTCATTTAAAATTGATTATTGCTCAAATTTGCTGAAAATATGTAAAAATTCCACATTCAACATGGAATTTGAGGGATGTCCAATTTTAGATATTTATTATAATTTTAGATATTTATTATAATTTTAGATATTTATTATAATTTTAGATATTTATTATAAATCATTAATAATGATAAGTAAATAATATTTTATGAAAGTATAATTTTTTTATGTAAATATAAGATAATTTTTTCTCCTTTTTCATGATCATAATATGTCATTTTGTTCCTATTGTTGGTCCTCCACCAACTTTAGTTGCATCATAGTTTCCTCTCCCTTTGAATAAATTATTTTTGTTCAATTAAATCTTTAGTCTAATTATTGAAGTAAATTGTATAATCACCTCCACTTAGATATTATATGTCTCTATCAAATACTTAGATATTCTCTTGTTGATTGCTAGAAAATATGCTAGCATAAGAGCTTATACTATGGATTTCAACCTCTATATAACACTAAAATCTAGCTCCTAGATTACTTAATAATTATAGTAATTGAAAAATGAAAGACATTGTATTGATTTTTTATCCATTCAATATGATCATAATATACTTATCATCTTCAATCTTTACTCACATACTATTAAATTGATCAAAATCTCCTTTGATATGAATCACATTTTGATTGAAATTGTTAGATAGTTATTTGATAGAATTCAATTATGCATGTTTCTTGCTTAAGTAGATGTATCAAACAACTTACTCAACCATGACTTTTGTGATCTCTCAACATTCTTATTGTGTCTAATGATTAAACTCAATAAAATTACCAAAATATAGTGGAGGTTTGGTTCATTCTACTCCTTTTATTTTGGATTGGTTGATTATTTTCATTATTGATTGGTTCGATAATTTTTCAATCTCAAACTAATAAGGCAGTTTGTCATTTAAAAAATTCAACGTGGAAATTTTTCATGTTGGATGTAAGCAAACTTATAAATTGGACATTAAGATTTCTTTGATTTCTTGAGCAATAATCAACAAGATATTACATAATAGATATGACATAAATATTAATTTTTAGAATTGCAATATGTCTCAGTTAGGTTCAGTCAATGAACATGCTCTAGCAAATGATGTGGTGTGTGTATGTCCTTTGTCAAAAAGTACATTGGCAACATGATGTGCAAGCATTATAAAAAAAATGCAAACTCACAAGTTTAACTGTATGCTTAGAATGTCATAAAATTTGATAAGCTCAGAGTAAAATTTGGTAGAGTATAATGTACTTTATTCCTATATAAAATTCCTTTAAAATATAATTTTGATATTAAATATTGTGATTTACATCTTGTGTATTTGAGATTTTTTTTTCTTGAAATTATTTCATTTGAATTTTTTTCATAATTTTTTATTCATTTTTTCTTAACGTTATCTATATCTAGCATGACAATGCATTTTCTTCATATTCTTCACTTTGATTGATTGATTTATTTATGAACAAAGAAATAAAAATCAAAGTTCACTAAAACAATGAAGTTAACAAATATCAAATCATAAATACATGAAACCCTATCCCTTCGTTTCACTCTTGGAAACCAAGGGGTAGGTGAGGCACAATAACAACCCAATGAAAAATATGTCATACTGCATCTAAATATTCGAACTATTTAGATCAAACAGTCTACATACTATCTGAACATACGAAGAAGTATTGCTCACCTATGGATTGCACTAGCCAGTGCTCTTTGTAGGACAATGGATACACATGGCCTAAAATAGGCTACATAATATGATAAAAGAAGTGATACCCATGTTATGTAGTATGATAGGCTCTTACACATTCTCTCACGAACATGTTGACATTGGCGTACATCGCTCCAATAACTTTAAGGCTAGAGGAACAAAAAGATGATCATTTGCGTACCTCCATACTTAGAGATCTTGGGTATTGCCGCTCCACTGGTTGCCCATACATGAGGATGGGTAATCATCCTCGGAAATTGTGTCACATGTAGATTTTGTAATCACAACATCCGTACTAATAACATGGTCCTCACGAACCAAGTATAGCTCTGCTCACCATCACCTCCTCTTTTAAAAGTAGTTCATCTTTGTTTGGATGCGTACGGGTGAAACTCTTTCACTTACGCCTTCTAGCTTCTTTCCTAGATTGATAAAAGCATGGAAGAATTCTATAATCTTCCACTCCTTTATAAATTGTTTTGTTTGTAGCTCATACTTGTATCCATTAAACATTGTAAGAGCATGGACTTATGCTTTTACACCCCTATTCTTTTGATCGTTGTGATTACATATTCTACACATGATACGATTTCAAAGGGAATGATTACCTTCTGGATGGGCAGCGAGTGGAGTGGCAACAACCAAAGTCTCCAAGTATAAGGGTATGCAAAGAGATCACCTCTTTGTACCTCTAGCTTTGGAGTTATATGGATTGCACAAGCTAGTGCTCTCTGTGCAGCAATGGAAACACGTTGACTAAAATATGCTATACAATCAACTAAAAAAAGTGATATCCCCTGCCTCCTAATATGATAGGCTCTCACACACTCCCTCGCGGACATGTTGAAGTCGGTGTCCATGACTCCATATAACTCCAAAGCTAGAGGAACAAAGAGGGGACCTCTCTGCATACCCTTGTACTTGGAGAGCTTGGTTGTTGCCGTTCCACTTATCGTCTATCCTGGAGGATGGATGATCATCCCCTCTAAAATTGTGTCCCGACTAGGATCGATAACCACCATGTCTGTCATAGTAACTTGGTCCTCCCGAACTACATATACGTCTGCTCTAACCCTAGTTGGCTGCAAAGCATACCAACGCTCCCTCCATGTGGGGTATCCATCCTCTCGTGTCATAACAAACATGTAATATACAAGTTACATTAGAAGTACGTGATTGTAGTGTTTATTGATTCGTTTCCAAGGAAATGAGGTGTTAAACCCTAAACCCTAAACCCTAAATATCAGGGGGAAATATGTGAGTTTAGACGTCTTTAATCAACTCTGGACTATCACTGTCCGAAGAGTGTCATTAGTTCATACTGAAACCCATCAGAAAATTAATGCACTGAGAAATTCCCAAGGAAATTCTTTTATTGATATTGGGCGATCCCAATTACAAGAAATACACATTCACCAAGCGTAAGCTCATAGAAGTTTTTCCAAAAAAATCCTCGATAACCAAACTCATGGGACGAATTCTTGGGTATCTTTACAAGAATCCGATCTCCAGTTAGGTAGGCCATCGCGATCTCTACTAGGCTTCAAGAGTTTCCGTTCTACCCTGGCTACACAAGAATAATTCTGGTCTTTCTCTTGCAAATTGGAGATGTCTCCTCTAACTACTCTGATCCTATTTAAACACAATCCTATCGTCTTATCTAAATTGCTACCTACACGGATCGCACCCAACTACATCTTTGGAAAGGTGATGCACCCTTTGATGACAACTCTTCTCTCCCGGTGAAAGCATCAACGCTTATTTGCAATTCCTTGATGTCCTCTACGATCTCCCTCTGATGGACATGCATCACTTCCTGACATTTGTGACCCATGGCCTTGTACATCTCCTTTCGTTTCTCCTTCAAATTGCAAGGATTGTTCATCACCACCATCAGTGTTTCCAGTCGATCAGCCTCAACTTTGTCACATCGGGCAAACAGATACTTTGCACATTTACTCGCCAAAACTTCTAATCTAGTGGGTCACACACTCTTCCACACTTGGATTTCTCACCTTCCTTCCCAAAGTTTCTGTTGAATCTTCCCGTCCGAATACAGTTTCCTCAATCTCCCGCATCACTTTATCCAATTCTTCCAAAGGCATCTTGTCTCTATATCCTACGACTGGTGACTCCAAACTGCCTCCTCCACCTGGTCCTAAACTCTTGGTCGAACCACTACTGGCTTCACTCATATTCGGCTCGCTCAAAATATCTTTAGCATCTAACTGATACTTCTTGAGTCGTAAACTATATCACAGTTGACTCAGATCTCCCAAAACCCTCGTAAGATTCTCAGAAACACCCCAAATACACTCAAAGGTCTAAATTTCTCACTCTATTTTTGAATCACCATTTTAGAGTGACAAATCCTTCAAATCCATCCATTCTTGAGCCCACGTTGTAGCTCGTCCCGTCAGCTTTCCAACTCTATCCTCTGATCTTCGAATGTCCCCCTGAAGGTCTCCAAAATCCCTAAAAACCTCGAAAAGTTGTCATAGTGCCCTCATTGGTCAAAACTCCTAGACCAATGGGAATGGAGAATGTTATTTAGACATCTAGTGTGGCCAAATTAGCTCCATTGTAACTTAGAGCTTTACAACTATACTAAACACACTACTTAGACATCATATACACAATATGAGTTGTCACTAATAAGAGTTAAAATGACAACTCAAAACCGGCTAAGTATACCCGAAAATGATCACGATGAAGACAATGTATGTTGAGCACAAATGGACTCAACATTGGTACATATTGAGAATCATGTTGTCCTCTATCCATGTACTACATTGACTCCACTTCGATTAGATTAGCTCATTAGTCAGCAATGTGATGTGTCTAGATCTCTCCTGCTCTTAACAGCCTTAGAATGCCCTCAGTTATCCTAACCTAAAGTATCGCCGTCATGACAACAGCTCTGAAGATGACACATATTATCTTCTCATAGTAACCGCATCACAACACAACACCGGCTGCATCCAATGCTAACCCGAGCAGTCTCTCCTCCAGAACCTCCATAGAACTCCATTGTGACACTAAAGTATCACTTCCGCAACCGTACTAAAACAAGTCCCCAAATGGAATCAAAAACTGCAACAGAAAGTACCCGAGGCAACACAAGGTGCTAACACAAGGGCAACCTAAAACCTGCCATCACCACATGCACTCACCCAATCTACAGGTCCGAAGTCTTGTCTCACTGGGGAGAAACATGGATAGTCTGACTGGTCCGCAAATCAAGCCTCACTATTGACAGCACATAGGAGCTCCAACACTCCAAACAACAAAGCACCAACACAAACAAACCTGGTGCATAAACAAGAAGCAAAGATGGAGGTATATCAATCACAAGAAACATAAAGAACAATACTCGATCTCAAAAACATCCATCCAAGGGGTCAAACCAACCCAATCCTGACTAACATAGCCTTAGAAGGGCATTTAAAAACACAAAAACTTGATTTTTGAGGTCTTATGCTCTTCAGATCGATAAACTACACTAATAATCCAACTATGTTAGGCGTGGCCTTCAACTAGCCTTTTTCAATTTGCTACGTAACGCAACCGAACACCGTTTGAAACTTTTGCGGGACTCTGAAAATCTTCAACTTTGATTTTAGACCCTTAAACGTCAAAATTTTGCAATTCTGACACTGTACGCCTTGGGTCTGCCTTCTCTATCCCCACACTACAAACTTTACATCTTCTATCACCCCACCAAATTTCAGATCAAAGGGACACTAAATGATAATCTGATAGCGTGCTGCTCTTATTTTCAACCCGAAAATTTCGAAACATCAAATCTTGGACTTCGAGCACTTCTATCCGAAATATTTTTCGCCCAATCTCAAATTAATGCTCCAAGACAACTATAACCATTGACCCACTTTGTCAATTTCCAACAACGCTTCCGCCCTCGAAAATTCCTGATTCGGATTTACACTAAAACAGAAAATACAGAAATTCGAAATCGATCACATCTACTTTGAATCGACTCTACTTCTAGATCACCACCACGGGCTGCACTCCATCAACGCCTTTTACACTCAACAGCCAACAGATCGAAGCTACCATCGATCCAAACTTGCCAAAACACCTTGAGCGCTCCAAGAACTCACAGTTCTCACCACAGAATCCAATTTGAATTTTCGAAGTATTCTTTTCACTCTCAAAACGTCCACAAGGACACTATGCTCATAACCATAGCATAAAAGATAGATTACAGTCAAGCCAAAGCTACTTTGTGCTTCAAAGACTCCAGGTTCCGTACTAGCTACTTTCCACCATAGCCACACTCTCAAAGTCTCAAATTCAAAAAGTGATTTCCAATGGAAGCCTAATTCGAACTCTACCCGTTGAGCCCTAGGACCACTAACGGCTCAACGGGCTCTACATTCGCGCACCTTTGTAACTAGAGATGCCACTACATAAGAATGGTTGAGGTTCATGAAAACCAGAATCCTGAAATTGGGCCCGACACTTCGCTATATGGTAGTCAATCGAGCAACAATAGTAATTAAACTCCAGTGCGAGTCATACTTATGTAAGGTTTTTGTCCGACTGCAATGGATTTCCTCTGGAAGAATCTTCCCTACGAATTTACATAGCGACCTCCCGCTTTTACGCACAACCCAGTCCAAAATGGAAGCACACATCCTGCGCTGTAGTGATGCTCCAGTAGACCATGCATTCTTTGGTTCTAGCTGGCTACGCGTGAGTAATGCATTCCCTGCCCGTGTTGTGGTCCCGCTGGATGTCCCTTCCTAGTCGTTTTCTAGGAGAAGGCGAGTACTCATTGACGAGATTAGCATCTGTTGAAGAAATCACTGACTCAATGATTGCGTCTCATATGTAAGATTAAAAGTTTCTTAACTATTTCATGCCGTTTATGTACTGTCGTTTCCAATGCCCTCCCTGTGAAGTACATTCCATGACGATACCGTCATTTGGAACGATCATCACGTCCTGGATCCGGGAGAGGGAACACAAAACTATGAAATGTTTTGTAGTGAATCTGAATAATTTGACCTCTCTTCTATTTGAACAAATGCGGAAAGTCGTTACTACCGAACCCCACCTGAAGGTCTACCCTTGATTTCTTTCGCTCGGATCTCTTCCTCTGTATCCACTTATGAACTGCATACCAAAAGCAACGAATCGACTAGTGATTCTGGTGTGTAAGAAAGGGCGTGATAAATCACAGAAGGTAAATGGATCCGGAAGGTCAACACGCGCATTGAAATTGTCGAAATATCTTGCAAACCCGTGCGAGGACGAGAAATTGAAACAAAAGATGAGGGACAATGAAACATCTCAAAGGGAAGAGTACACTGGCAATTGAACTTAGCCGGTAGCTAGAATCCCAAAATGATGTAAAAGAATAAGTAATTTTCACCGCGCACTTGTCTAAAATTCAATATTCTGGACCACAGATATGACAGTTAATCCACTCAGCTCCGCCTGCATGTCCGAAGGCTGCCTCCATTGACCTCTCACTTGGAGATGGCACAGTATCATGTTCCTTGTCAGATGTCCAGGTGGTGAACGACCCGGGACACATAACTTTCATCAGCGCTCGTCAAAACTCGTTTCATCCTCTAAGTATACAAACGAAACTAATTGCCTTTCCTAAGCGGTGCCCTTACGAGCAACTCCTATACACAGAACCTTACGACGCACTTTTAGTGGGATATTGTCTAGCTTCCATTTTCGAAGATATGAGTCAAAATTCATACTTATACAACGAGAGAACCATGAAATGTGTAGCACTTCACACTCCTGCAATGACGACAGCTCAAACCAAATCCTCAGACCATCCTGAGCTCATAATAAAGCGACAGCACTCAACGTACGTGATCAGAAAGTTCTCTCCGATCCATCGGCAACACTCAGTTCGCTCAGGTCTTCGGCAAGTTGTGGCATCTCATCAGCAGGAGGGGCAACTCCTGAGTCACCCTTCCCTTGAGTCAGCCACTCGACGTTGTCCACAGCTTCATACTCGTAGCCAAAGGCGCTCATGTCCAAAGCGTGTCTGGCTTTCATCCTTCTGAGAACAATATTCTCGTCATAGAACAGGAACTCGGCGTCCAAAAAGTCCGGGTCCGAGGGGTCAGTGTTGTTGGGCGCCAGCGAGTGCCAAACATCCCACAACCTGTCGATGTTCTCGTGGTGAGGGTAGAACAACGGATCCCCTGCAGCGAACGAGAAGTCATCCATGTCGATTCCTACCCACTTGTGCAGAGCTCCGTGAGCTGACACTTCCAGAGTCCCCGCCCCCACGTATGGAGTCACTCTCGGATACCCAGCTCTGTACGTCCTCCCTATGAAACCCTCAGTAGCATTTGTTAATGTGATCATTGCCCAGTGCATGGTTTCCAGATTTCTGGCCTTGGTCACCTCCTTGCTGAATCCTCCGGGGAGTCTGGTTTCGTTCCAAGCATCGACCCACAAGTCTACGACCAAATCGGGGTGGTAAGTCCTATTGTGGCGATTGTGATGGAAAGTGGAGGGGTGGTTCGGATCTGCGTACATGGGAGGGATGATGTCGCCGGGCTTTTGGCAGCCCCCCTGGCCGGCGTTGTCCCAGTTCCAGAAGTGGATGGTGAAGTCGGGGTCGCCGAGAAGGTGTTGGAGGATTCTCTCGTGGAAGTAGAGGAAGAATCGGTGGAAGGGGTAGAAGAGCCAGCCGAAGTGAATGTCGACGCCGACGCCTTCACATGTGTAGGCGCCGGTGGAGTGGGCGCAGTGGCACATCCGGTGCTGTTCCAGAGACCTCGGATCGTCCAGAGGTAATGCGCGCATCAATGCGTACGCCTTGCGCAGCTTCCGCACGTAAATTTCCAGCTCCTCCCCTTCCAAACATTGCAGAGCTTTCCTGACTCTCAGAGGTTTGGACATGTTCCGCACGGGGACGAAGTCGACGATCGGTCCTTTCGGCATGGGAGGACAGCAGTGCATCAGTGGGCCTTCAGTTCCTAATCCGACCCTGCCGGGTTTGCATCCCTCGAAGGTGATTTTTACTGGAGCCGCTTGAACCCAAGTACCTAGCAGAGCTACCAGAGCAAACGCACACGACAATAATGTCCTGCCTGTTTCCATCCTAGATCCTTTCATGAGCTGCAGAACAGTAAAAAATGAAGCTGCAGATGTCACCGATTTTGCTCCAGAGCACTAAACTGGACTCAATTGAACACCTGTTGAATTAATCGAAATTCAAGAACCCACTGCCCCAGAGACCTTGTATATAGGAACTGACTAAGCCAGAGACACCCTTCCCTTCAGAACTACAACAGCCGAGAGCTTCAAGCTGCCTAGTGCTCAGCTTTGCAGCTTTGTTATTTTGTTTTCTCGAGCCCTCATTCGAGATTCTCCAGCTCGAGAAGCTCGAGTGCATGT
Source organism: Marchantia paleacea (assembly GCA_014180765.2). Lineage (NCBI taxonomy): Eukaryota > Viridiplantae > Streptophyta > Marchantiopsida > Marchantiales > Marchantiaceae > Marchantia > Marchantia paleacea. Next base: position 3,169,547 of record MUAA02000008.1, on the reverse strand, counting down.
CTGTGAGATAGAGAGTTTTTTCCTCAGTCCTTCCAAGGAACTGGACCTTCCGATTGAAGTTCTTTGAGGTGGTGAGCTTGTAGCTCCGGGAACTTCCGATCAGGAGAGTCAAACTTCCTAAGAATGAACGGGAGCTACTTGCTTCACGTTTCTCCTTCAAACATGAATATATATACTCATGCAGAGATATGAAGTGTCGAGTACATGACAGCTGGCTGGCAGGCAGGCAGGCAGGCAGGCCTAAGGGCATTTCGACAATCGATTTCGCGTGCGATTTCGCGATGCCTGGCATGTGATCCGGGTTGATACCTTCTCTATGTATCATACATGGCTCTTCATGCTCAGAACCAATGGTAAAAGTGCCACGTTTCCCGTCCCACGAGGTGCGAACTGTATTGGTAACTTCCGATCGTCCAGAATCATTTTCTGTGTCTCTTCGCAAACTTTGTCAATGACTCTGTTGAATATTATTACCTAAGGTTCCAGTTGATCACTCCGATCTGCCAAAAAGAGCCCAGTCCGCAAACTTAATCTCCGTAAGCGGAATGCTTTTACGTGTACGGGGATGTCAGCACCTTTCATCTACAGTAGAACGAGATTCTGGATGCCATCAAGAAGCACGATAGTAACATTTCATACCATCATGGCCATACTGACAGCTTCGAGCGCCAGTCCCAGATTCAACTTGATTCCCTTCAAGTGGCGATCTGCATCGCATCGACGAGATTGATTATCATCTGAAGTCTATTTGCGTGAATATCAACGCACTGTTCTAATTGCTAGAAGATCACGAACCATGGACGCTACAAATAATGGTTCTAGAATAGTAAACACAATAAAATAACAAAAGGGATATGATGACCTCCTCAAATGGTAGAAGTATGGAACCAAACCAGTAATATGAAGGTACCCATGATGCCATGAGGGATGTGGTGTTTGCTATCGCACGATAGGGTGGATATCTCCCATGGAGAGAACGTTGGTATGTCTTGCAATCGACTAGGGTTGATGCAGACCTGTACTTGGTTCGGGAGTATCAGGTCACTGTGGCAGATGTGGTGGTTATTGATCCTACTAGAGACACAGTTTCTGAGGGGGTGATCACCCATACTCCAGGATGGGCAGCGAGTGGAGCGGCAGCAACCAAGGTCTCCAAGTATAGAGGTATGCAGAGTGTTCACCTCTTTGTTCCTCTAGCTTTGAAGTTACATGGAACTATGGACACCGAGTTCGACATGTTCGTGAGGGAGTGCGCGAGAGCCTATCATTCTAGACGACATGAGGTATCACTCTCTTTAACTTACTGTATAGTATATTTTAGACAACGTGTTTTCATTGCTCTACAGAGAGCACTAGCGGGTGCAATCCATAGGAGAGCAATCACATTATGTGATGTTTCTTGGGATACCCTATTGTTTGTAAACATTTTGACCTAAATAATTCTGATATCTTAGGTGACTATGACATATTTCCGAGTGTGATACTATTGGGGTCTAGCCCCATGTTTATGGTTTGGTTCTATCCTTGTTAACATTGATGGGGTCTTCCCATCAATGTTAACTTGTTATTATACTTTGTATTCTCCATGGAACGAATACAAAATATAATAACAAAAGGGAAGACCCCAATAACATTCACAATGGGAAATATGTACTACATAACCTAAGAATCTAGAGAGATTATTTATCGCTATGATCCACTAGTCGACGGTTACCGGGTGGACCAAGACAGATTACAGAAAAGCTACAAAGAATCTTCCTCTCCCACGAAAACATTCTTACCTCTTCAACACAACTGATTATTATTATATTGTCTGATTGATGAACCTAGTACGTGTTGAAATCGATGATACAGATTGTAGGTTTCTGATTAGCACATGAGAACCTTGACCCCAGAATCAGTGATCGAGAATAAGATCCATGAATATAATAAGAATAACCTGTGGAGAGATTGTGCCAAACAGCCTCCCAAGAAAACTATCGACAACACTGGCAGATACGCGTAGCCCAGAACACACATAGATTTCGATTGTCGTCTTTCGTTATACACACTCAGCGGCCTCGACAATTGACAATCCCCAGTCATCCCATACCAATAAGTGTAACAGCAGCCAACAGCGACTGCTGAACAGGATTTCTACCTTATGCTTTGTAAATAGGTGCAACATGCAGACAATGAAAATAGTATCCCGGGCTATTTTGTCCACATTCTACATCGGCAACGATTAGAAACTGTTACATATAAATTGATCCATTTTCTAATGTTTCAATTGCAGCTATTTCGCTCACTCCGCGAACCCCAACGATTTAGCGAGAGTGAACTGGCTATTAACATTAATACAGTACACAAGACTCCGCAGTCTTTCCACGAGCAGTAGCTTCCTTCATTAGATACACGAGCGAAGAGAGTAGAAGCGTACGGGACGCAATCATTTATGCATCTCCATGAGCTCAACTCGTGGTTGAAGGAAAATATGCCTTCTACAAATAACACGTTCATATTTCCTTTCCTCACGTTTGCCTGTCTGACAGCGGGCAGAAATAAGTACCGACACAACTGCTCCGTGTACTGAACAGTTTTGCTTCGAATCTGCTGGAACTGCTGTCGTTTTAGTTCCAGGTTACATGTTCATCAAATCTCCATTTCAAACTCAGAAGCTTAATCATCTGACTCACAGTTGCCTTCGAGAAAGAGGAGGCACTACTTGGTGTTTGCCCGTCACCTAACTGTTTCTACAATGCTGAATCGCAGACTGGACCGAAGGCGCGTTTGACTCACCATAAGCTAAGAGTGGACTCGGCATATGTGGCTGTTGAAACCGCGACGGCCATACATGGCAGGGAAAGTGGCTCTCCTGGGATGTGTAATGTCAACTGCGCTAAAGCTCATGATGTTCTGTAAAGACAATGCTCATGATGTTCTGTAAAGACAATGGCTATGACAATAAATAAATATATATATATCTATCATTTATATCTTTACAATATATTTCTGGCTTCCCTGGTTAGATCATACTCCGAGAATATCACGCAAAGCAGCCGACACGGCGTACGATATCACACATGGGAAACGACGTCAAAGGGATAGGAGTTTATCACACGTTTCACAGGATCATCGAGCCAAAGTTCCGAAATTGGAAAGATTCCCGTAGGAAAGATCATTTTACTGAAGCGTCGATGAGAGAAGTACCCAAAAGACTCCAGTAACTGTCTTACTGTTTGTTTGGTTAACGCCGAGTACAGTAGAGAGTTTGCGTTTCCTGGCTTGAGCAAACTAAGAGAAAGGTGAGACCTTCATGAATGCAGTAATCTTAATTGGATATCTCACGTAGTTTAGACCATGTCGAAATTTGCTTTCTGTTAAAATAGAAAAAAACCTTCCGAGAAAAACGTTTGAAACATGTTTATAACAAGATATAGACAACCATTTGATTTACAAATGATTATATCATCATAAAGAATGAATATATGTAATTACTTTCAAATGCGGGAAGGACAAGATTTTCTACGATGAAAGCATACATGGAAACGTATAAATATATTGTACAAATTAATATAATTCTTGGATTAATATATACTTTTTTGAGTTTATACGACACCAATCTTTTTACATCTTTACGACATGAACTCGTACTGAAACACATCTAGAGTAGGAGGGAGAAATGAAGAAGTATAAATAGATTATAGCACACAGTGCAGGTTACAAGTGACCAATTTTATCATGAGGAGAGAACAACTTAATATAGAATTGCTACTCAAAGTGGCAATGCCCACCCACTTTACTCTTCACTCTCAAACTAGTTATCCCAATCATGCAGTATGAACTTCCGTAAACTAGTATGCTTGTGAGAAGAATATGGAAGATTGCACAACATATAAATAGGATCCGGCACTCGATTTCAAGTTAAATTTTCACCAAATGGTTAGCATCCCATGCAAGTTCTATTCTATGACTTTTTGAGACTAGGTTCTCATATCCATATTTATTCCATAGGCTCCCTCTTGCACTACATGACGAGGCTAGGTATATTTTTTGCTTATCGTTTGATCGGTTGACAAGTGATCTCATGGACTAGTTAGTGTGATTTTTGTTTCTCTTACTTCCATGATGGTGTCTACCTTGGGGACGTGCTAGACATAGGGAGTTGGTAGCTAGATTTTGGAGATTTCGAATATGGGAGTGGGCTACATTGCAAGAAGAGTCTACTCAGGCTACACATCTTAGGAGTCGGGTTCAGCCACATGATACTTCTGATTTGGCTTGATTGCAACGGTGTAGTATCTTGAGATAAATCAAGATGTATAGTAGGGTCGTGTTGTCGTGATGTGACACGGCTACTATGAGAAGATGATGACATGTATCATCTTCAGAGCTGTTATCATGACGACAATACTTTAGATCAAGATAACCAACGGCGCATTGTAATATTGTTAAGAGCCCACGGTTGGATCGATTTTTTAGGGCCATGATGTTGAAAAGGCTCCAAGAGATATTATCTTGGACCCTATCGGGTATAAAGTGCGGTCATGGTGGCAAGGTTATGGGAGAGATCTAGAACATCACCTTATTGACTAAGGAGCGTATTTGATTGAAGTGGAGCCGACCTATGACATGGATAGAGGACAACATGATCCTCCAGATGTACCAATGCCCAATCCATTTGTGATCAACATCCGATGTCTTCATTGTGATCAATTTTGAGTGTGGTTAGTATATCATTTTGGAGATAATTTTATGCAACAAGTGATAAACTATCGAGACCCGATTATTATTCCAGTTGTTTTTTATGGCACGATTTGGGACCTAATACTGTACGTTTTGATTTGGTTTGGGCATTATGGATCTCAACTTACCAGTAGTGGTGGCTTTCAACATGTGGGTTCCAATCCATTACTATTGTTTACCAAAAATAAGTCATAGGGAGTTGATTGTTAGGAATTTTGGTGAGGAGTATTATTCTCAAGTCATAAACTCACCAGTTCTGTTTGTAGTTCCATTCATACTAAGCCGGTTTCGAGTTGTCATTTTGATTCTTTATTAGTGGCAACTCATATTGTGTATATGATGACTAAGTAATGTATTTAGGATAGTTGTAAAGCTCTAAGTTAATATGGAGCTAATTTGGCCACATTAGAGTTCAAAATGACACTCTTTATTCTCATCGGTCTTGGAGTTTGGATCATTGATGACACTTGGGTAAATTCTTAGAGGTTTTGAGGAGTTTTGGAAGCCTTCTAGGAAAAGATTCAAAGATTTGAGAACAAGATTGAAGAGATGACGGAAAGAGCTACGAGGTGGGTCAAGAATGGATGCAATTGAGGAATTTGTCACTCTGATATGGTAATTCAAAGATAGAAAAGAAAATTTAGACCTTTGAGTGTATTTGGGGTGTTTCTGAGAATCTTACAAAGGTTTTGAGAGATCTGATTCAACAAAAATATAGTTTACAACTCAGGCTTGTACTTGGATTGAAATTTTGACTCAATTGGATGAGTTTTGAGTACGGAGTGATAGCTTGAAGTTTGTGTATACAGTCAAAGTTGCAGGATTACAATGACTATCATGAAGTTAGTACACCGATCAGAAAGTTTCATTAATAAAACTTTCCATAGTTGAATTTTGGATAATAAGTGAACTCTTTATAAAATTTGAGAGCAATGAAAGGCAAGGATTGGGATATGTGATGGTTTTAGTTTCAGTGATCTGCATATTGCCTTGTGATATAATGTGTAACTCAACAATTGTTATGAAAGATCTAGATGAGCAAAACATATAAAAAAAATCGAGATAACAAAAATTATCTAGAGCAATTTTTTGTGAAGTTTAGGCAAGAATAATTGGTCCAATTGTTGGATATTATAATCTTCTTGCGCTGAAGTTTTAACGGTTGTAATGAACTTGAATGTGGAGTGCTCAGGAGAAGAAGAAGAGATTGTCAACTCATACCAGGTTCAAGAAGATTTTTCTACAGCCAAACGCTCAGGCATTCTTAGAGCAAAGCAATATCCATGTGACAACGTGGGCCCTTTATCCTTTGTCTATGGCTAGTTTTATTAAGGAGTCTATTTCCTCTTTGCATCTTTTACATCCAACCATGGGCAAGAAGATATCATTAGAGATATTGGCCAAAGGAGCCATTATGTCTTGATAGATCACTATTTGCCCATTCTCTATGTATAGCCTTATGCTTATCCTCAGGGGTCATGTCAAGGATGGTATATGAGCATCTTCGAGATTGCTTTTAGGCGGGTGATCCCTCGAGTAGTTTCACAAAGTTGTTTCATGTGGCTACATCAGTTGCAAAAAGAGAGATTCCGTTGTTAGTTAGTCAGATGTTGGGTACTAGTTAGCTTCTCGCGATGGAGAAGTACATCATTAGACCAATTGTTGTTGTTGTCTTATTGCGTCTAGTCAGTCATACTGTAGTCTACAGCATCGTTCACACTTCTAGCATCATCTTTGTCCATATCAATTTGGAGTCATCACACCAGGAGATTGTGAGGCGGTATCATTGGACATTAGAGTACTTCTAAATTTCCATCCATATTAGGTTGTCTTGTAAGTGGATGTTAAGAATGCTTTTAATAGTGTTTCACATGCATCCATTTTTAGATAGCTTAGAGAGGTTGGTGGATCTTTATCGAGTCTCATTTCTTTCGTATGATCTTTCTACGACTCACATTCTTTTTTCTTCTATCAACATGGTTTTTTCTAAGAGAGAATCATTATTCTACAATCCGCCGTTGATACTCGATAGGGAGATTCTTTGGGTGGATGTCTATTTGTCATGGCTCATTAAAGACTCTTTTGTATACTTCTTTGACCGTGTCTGGTTGTGTATTCCCCCCCTTAGCGGATGATACACACATTGTGGATCATATAGACCATATTAGGCATGTCTTTGATTACTTGACTATCGAGCTTCATGTTGTAGGCTTGAGAGTCAATGTGTCAAAGTGTAGGGTTTGATCTCCTTTGGGCATTCCTCGTCATCTCTAGCTTCCAAAGGGATGTATGACATCGATAGATGGCTTACGCATTCTAGGAGTGCGAGTAGGATCCAAGGATTTTGTCTCATGTTATTTAGAATCTGCACTTGCTGAGAATATTTTGCATGTACATGATCTCCCTCTACTAGGAGATCTGCATGTGACGTTTGTTATACTCTCATCTAGTATTGCTCATCGATCCACCTACCTTCTTCGCACAGTTCTTCATTCAACTACATTCATATCACACTTGACGGCCTTTGATAAGAGGATTATGGACATCTTTGGTGACATCATCAGACCATGGACCTTCGAGTGTACGGAGATTTGGCATGGAGACAAATATCTTTTCCGATTTGATGTGGAGGCGTAGGCTTATTATCGATGGAGGAAACTGCACCTATAATATTGAGTACTCTCGGCATCTTTGTTATCTTCTCGTTTTGTTATTGCATATAGGCCTATCCTTGAGATGTATGCAAGGGATGTGGATACATGATCATATCCTTTACATGTACTTTTACGACATACGAGAGATGTTTTACCCCTTGAGGTACAACATGAGCTACTTTCTTTTTTCTCTTTATCCACCGATTAGACTAGAGGCCTACAATATATCTTGATAGATCAATAGTTTCAGGATCTACATTCACTCTTAGTGGATCCGAACATTTCTCGTACTATGAGGGCTCGTCTACGTTTTTGCTTAGGCAAAAAGGTAGACGAGCATCCAGACTTTGAGACTCGCACCAGCTACTTTCTCTATAACGATAAATTTTTGTCTGGGCCAATTCATCCATCTACATCTTCATTACTCACATGTGAGTGTGGTATCACTTTAGATGTAACATGTGTTCATATGACTCGTTGCTCATTCGGAGGACAGAGGATAGCTACTCATGATGCCATTAGGGATGTGGTGTTTGCTATGGTGTGAGAGGGTGGATACTTCACATAGAGGGAGCGTTGGTATGCCTTGCAGTCGACTAGGGTTAGGGCATATCTATACTTGGTTGGTGGTTACCGATCCTATATGTGATATAATTTCAGAGGGTGGGATCATCCATACTCCTTGATGGGTGATCCCACCCTCTACAAGTGGAGTGGCACCAACCAAGATCTCCAAGTATATGGATATTGAGAAAGGCCACATTTTGTTCCTCTAACTTTGGAGTTATATAGAGCTATGGACACAGACTTTGACATGTTCGTGAGTGAGTGTGCGAGAGACTTAGGCGGCAGGGGTATCACTCTCTTTAGGTTATTGTATAGACTATTTTAATAAACTTGTTTCCATGGCTCTACAAAGATCACTAGCTGTACAATCCATATAAGAGCAATCACATTATGTGATACTTCTTTGGATGCTCTATTGTTTGTAGATCTTTTCGATATTTTAAATGCAATATAACATATTGCTCATTGTGATCTTATTGGGGCCTAGCCCCATGTTACCCATAGTAGAAACATATTTCTCATGTTACGCTCTTGCTTTCATCATGTAAGGGTTGATTGGGATGTTGGTTTTCAAGAAGGATGGGAAGACCCCATCAAGTACTACAAGGGGGTAATTAAATCTCTCTACGTTACTCTAGGGAGTAGAGATTGATAACTGAGATTTCGAGGAAACGGGCCACGATAGATGAACAACTGGATTGAAAGTAAGAGCTCGTCGCCAGCCCGATTTGACTTCAGATCTGAAGTCAAATCAAATCTGAAGCATGGGAAATGTGTTTTCCATATGTTCGCCAGGGAATGGAATATCCCGTTGATACAAAACTGCTGGTTTTCTGTCTTCCAGTCGATGGTCCGGAGCAAGGTACTCTACATCTTCTCGACAGGCGGATAGCGAGAGCTCGAGTCAGTGTACTCAAAGTAAGTACGTGAAACTCAAATTATTCTGTCCTTGAACCCTTTTTTTTTAGTCAGTGAAGAAATAGACCACGTTGGCCCACATGCATGGAAGCAGGTCTCGGAAAGCGCAATCTGGACAATGGCACGCGAGCAAGAATGTTCAGAGATACCCTTATTATTACTCTTAATACTTCCACATCAGGAAGTATTATGAGTGCTTCAAACTCGCTTAACAACCAGTGCGCACGCCAGACTTTAGGGCGTTACGGAATAGAAAAACTCCAGAGCAGCAATGTTTGAAATTGTTCAAACCTGCCCTCAGTCTTGGCATGTGTTCAGCGTTTCAAGAAAGATGTCGATCTGTCTTCTGGAAGTACGTATGAAGTGCAATCCGGTATTGAATGCTCTTGTTGATTTCCAGTCAAGCGCTGGTACCATAGATCCATACAACTGCGAAATGCTTTCATGTCTTCACTTGACTCTTAAATCACTCGCGAAGTTGGCACTTGAGCATTAAACGAGACGAAGGGTCCCCGCAGCAATTTGAGATTTGCATTTTTCATTCAGTTCTGTCACCTCGCATTTGAGATCGCTCACATTCCCCAAACAAATAAGTTTTGGGTTTTAGCCCCCGAGATAACCTACAGAATTTTCCAATAAAATGTTTTCGGGTTACGCGCCATTAATTAACAGTGACGAGTTAACCTTTCTCGATTTGACCTGACTCAACGTAATCGTACTACACTCTACTACGAGTACGTTCAGTCGAATTCAAGGTGGCCATCACCACATAATTATTGCTGTCGTAGACTAGTACATAGACCAGGCTCCACCTAGCGGCTATCTTTCTAGAATACCAGACTTCATTTGCCGTTGTATGTTGAAATCATTTTGCTAGTTGGTTCTTGGGCAGTAAAACGTGCCACATTGTGCTGACCACTGGATAGGCATTTTCTTACTTGAACTTTGAATTGTAGACAATCCAGCAAAACTGGAAAAAAGAAACGGTGGAAAGTTAGCGCAATGGTCGGGAGAGAGGACGTCTTCCTTTCACAATGCCTGGCGAGCGCGCTGAAATATACGAACAATAGTTTACGCTATAGTTTATATAAAACGGCGAAGAGCAATTGTAGGTTGGTGTGTATGTTCAGTGGTGTTTCCACGTAAGTTTACACGGGCCACTCAGAATATCAAGGTCTTCACTTCTGTGATAGATAGCAAGCTGGAGATAGAAACGAATGTCACAATGATGATCAATGTAAGGAACACTAGACGCCGTAAGCGCTGTAACAGTGGACTTTTTTTGCTTGGTCAGCTGACCAGCGACTGAGAAATGCAAAGTGGAACTCTGAGCGGAAGACAGCCCAAGCGACCTCATCCATGGGTACAATAATTGAACTAGTATTTTATTTTGCCTTCTTTCGTAACAACTGGAGGGTTCTCGTGTAGGGACCAGGAATTATAAGCTAATACTTCAAGACTTTTTACAAGAATATACCACAGATTCTTTCCCTTTCTGTTGCACTTTGGTACAACGTCATCCGCTAAGTAATCTTTTCGAACGTTTTACTCCTTTGGAACGTGTTCTGACGGGTAGGTACGGTACCTTATTCATCATGGAACTAGAGAGCACTAACAACTGAAACGTGTAGCGCTCCCATAGGCGATAGTCTGGAGCCTTTATTTTTATGGCCCGATTTTTGTGGGCATAAACGAAGAAGCCGTAAAGTCATGTAATGATATAATTTATATTTTTTTTTAAAAATGCGTTATGTTTGATATATTAAAATATATATGATTTATCACATTAATGTTTTAATTTACATTATTAATTATTATCTCATATATTGCATGTAAAAAATATTAAATATTAACATTGAATTTCAAATCTTAATAATTAACATTACCATCAGTTTTAATATTATCATTCTTTGGTTCTAATTATATTTTATTTGATTTACAAATACATATGTTCATAATTTTGAATTAATATGAATGTAGATCATGTTGTATTTGGAAAAAGCATTGTGTTTTGAACTTTGTGTTACAAATAATAAACTCTTCATACTTCATTATTATTCAAGTTATTTTTTACAACATGATTTGGCACCTTGTAATATATATCAGTTTAATTTAAACTCTATCAATCTAAATTTTTCAATGCTTGTGAATTTCAACACATGGGTAAAATTTATCACTATTGATTATCAAAATCAAGCCATATGAAATTGATTATTATGAATTTTGACTATTAATAGTACTAAATTACTCAATTCTATTTATAGTTCTATTTAGTTTAGTCAATTTTGAGTTCATATTTTGACTCTATATTAGTATTAACTCATATTATTTAAATTATGATTAAGTAGTATGTTTAGGTTAGTTTTAAAACTCTAAGTTAGTATGGAACTATTTTGGCCACACAAAAGATCAAAAAAGTCATTTTTTATTTTGACCATGAGGTTTGGACTAATGATGTCACTATGCTGAAATTCTTCTAGGTTTTAAAAAGTTTTAATAAATCCTTCATGTGTACCATTAACAAATGTTGAAAATCTCACAACAAGAGCTACGAGATGGGCTCAAAAATATATGTGATTGAATGGATTGTCAATATATAATGGTGATTTGAAGTTGGAAAGTGAAATTCAAAAATTCAAAGTATTGTGATTTACCTACTAGGATTCCGATGTATCGGATCTAGCTATCATCTAGTTTACAAATCGAGTTTATATTAAGATTAAAATTTTCACTCAATTGAAGGAGTTTTGAATACATAACGATAAATTTAAATTTGTGTACACAGTTAGAGTTGCAAAATAACACTAACTGTCACAAAGTTAAAACAATGATTATAACTTTTGCTATCATAAGTTTTCATGAATAAAACTTTTTCTAATTGAAGGTTGAATGAAAAGAAATCTTCTTATGATATTTGAGAGCAATTGGAATAAAAGATGATGATAGTTTAAGTACACAATGGTCTTTGTATCACTTTGTGATACAATTTATGTTTACATAATTATTCAAGAGATCTAGGAGTGAAAAATATAAAAATAAAATAAAAATTAAGGGCACACAAAGATTATAACTAAATTATTTGTAAAGTTTAGGTAGGATTTAATGATCCAATTGTGATATATAATAAACTTCTTATGATGAATTTTGACCGGCTATAATTAACTCAAATGTGAATTGGTGAGGCAGAGAGAAAGAGAATTGCACCTCATGAGGGTCAAGAAGGTTCTTTATAGCTAGACTCATATGTGTTCTTAGAGTGAAGAAAAGGCCTTTCAATAGCGTTACTATGATAACATGTTAGCATCCATGTATGAAAATATATATAAAAAAAACACATGTAAAGAGATTTGTAATGTTGTAACATTTAATATTTTTCAAAAATATATGATAATACATGTTACATTAAGAGTTTCATTTAATTTTTTTTATAATTAGAAATAAATGAAAAGTAAATTTTTTTATCTATAATAAAAATAGTGTAGAAAAAAATCAAGTTTTTTTTATTGGATTTTTTTTAAATCAAGAATCATCATTAGAAAACTCAGCACGAAGAATAAAAATCAGATCAAAATTTTTTACATTTGAAATTTGGATAATTAAGTCATGACATCCAAATATTTGTAGTGGAAGAGTAATTTAAAGAAAATATATATTATCATTAAAAAATATTTATAAGTTGAATGGATAATCCAACTCAAATGAATCTGAAAGTTTATAGCAAATTTGGTTATGAATAGTTATTCATAACCAAATGATCTTAAGATATAAATGCATCAAGCACATCCTATTCTTTTAAAATTTAAATTTTGATTCATGATGTTAAAAATTATTATTAAAAAAAATTTGAGTTGTAGTCATAATTTTTTAGTTAATTCAAATTCGTACTCAACTTTAATTAATGATACAATTTCATGAATGTCTTTATGGATGACTTATATTTTATTCAAATGTTATAATTTTAGTTTGACTATTTGCAATAAATCCACAGCTCCCATATCTTGAATATCATTTTGATAAAAAACACCTTGTTTTAAATTCAATAGTTTTCATGTGATGTATCATATAAAAAAAACTTCATAAGGTAGAATCTTACAAATATTTTTGTCATAATATATTAACGTGACATATGTATATTTATACTCAATATATCTCAATAAAATAAACTTAGTATATTTTATTCCCTCTAATTTTTTTCCAAATTTATTTCTTTATTATAAATTATAATCATTTGAATTGTCAATACATTATTTAAATTGTAATCCTACTTTATACGTTATCAATATCATGGAACAATAGATGAAGACACAAGATCAATCTTAGTGATGACGCATAAGATGAACATAATATATCAAATATGAATTCAAATTGATACATTTGGTTAAAAGCATAAAAAAATGACAACAAACTTTTTATTGGTCATACAATTATTTAATTATATGCATAAAACATGACATGCTTAAAATTCATGTTTACAATGGGAATTTTATAAATGTATATTACATATAAAAAATAACATCCTACAACTTAGTCTTGAGGTATAAATTATGCACTTCACATATTTAAAAATCCTCTTCGTCACATCAAAGTAAAATTTATTTGAAGTATGCACAAACTAACTATCAAACTAAACGAGGAAACTCAAATCAAATCTTATAATTAAAAAATATACTAAACACTTGTATTTAACAATACATGTTTTGATTGAAAAGTACTTCATCCACCTCTTGTAAAAGTTTGAAGTTATGCTTTATAGTGTTATTTAAATCTACAAGTATTTCTACCACATCAAACACATCAAAGTAAAGAATCCAAGACTTCCTTTAAGTATGCACAAAATGATTATTAAACTCAATTAAAAAAATACAAATTAGTCTTTATAGCTAATAAATATATAAAACATTACTATTTGATAATACATGTTCTAATGTATAAGTTTTTTATTTATATATAGTAAAACTTTAAAAAAATGCTCCACATTGTTGTTCTAATGTACAAGTACTTCATCAACATATTGTAAAAGTTTCAAATGATACTTCAAAAGGAATAAAGAGTGACTTATAACCGAACGAAGAGAGCATAAAAGAGAGAAAGGATTCCGGTGCAGATGACGTCGAGGCTTTGCAATTGCTTCATGGTTCGCACTTCTCTTGCATAGACTAAACTTGGAAGGCGTGAAATCAAATCATCGAAAGAAAAGGCCGCAAATGACTCAGAGGGTATCACTATAAACTACATTGGTTTATATAATACATTTTTCTGTTGAATTAACAAACTTTCTTTTCAAACAAATTAGTCTTAATGTCATTGAACGTAGAGCGGCGTACTGTCAAACACAAAAGGGAAAAAAAATTAACAAAAAAAGTAGATACTGTGAAGTTTATGGCTTCACGTTTGCCGGGCTTCAACTGCGGCTTAGGGCCTTCCTTGGGTAAATCAAAATGTACATAAGTCTTTCATCTTGAACTCTACTGCAACTTGTCTTCATTCGTAACATATTTTGATCATTGTTTCATGTGATGATAAAATTGTTTATAAATACATGAATAGATCTTGCAATTATTTATAAAAACTTACATACAATAATAAATGTTAGTACCCTTGAATAGTTATTTAATCACAACTTATAATCAAGGATTATATAGCAATTGATATAGTGAAACCAAAATGAATGTTTGACTAAGAAGAAGCTTATGATTGTACCAATGTTACAAGAAGCAAGTTTTTATCAATGGATAGTATATTTATAAGATAAATATAATAAAATAATATTTTAAATATAATATTTAAATTATCTTGATAATTTTAATTTTAATTATATTTTAAATAATTTATCAATATAAAATTTAAATTAATTATGAATAAGCACTTAAATAATTAAAATTATTTCAATCGTTTGAATTGATTATATATTTTAACATATTTTTTTTCCATTTAATATATTTTATATTTTTATAAAACTTGTATTAAAATTTACTTATAAGTTTAGTACATATCAATTTTCAATATATCAAAATTCAAAATCAGGTGACTCAAAATCTAATGACATTTATTTTTATACCATAATCAAGTATGCATGACACAAAACTAAAAAATACTCAGGCATCAACGTCTTCAAATACTATTTCACCATAGTTTATCTTCTTATGATTTTAAAACTACTTAACATTACAAATTGTGATGAATTGCTCAAATCTTATTGGACATCTCAATTTTATTTTATCATGTTTAAAAGATGTAACCTCATCTTTGACATAAAATTAACCTCCTAAAGAGTTTACAACTTGTCATGACTTTACACCAAAGTATCATATGTAGTAATAATTTATATTATAAGTATAATGATTACATCCTTTTTATTTTATATGATGGATCAAAGAATCATCTTATTTTCTTAACCATGATTTCATTCATCAAACATAAAATTTTTATTTTTAAATAATTATCTAGTATATCTACATTTATATATCTTTAAATTCATATCATATCGTATAACTATACAATAATGTAAAATTTTGACTAATCTTATCATTTAGTTTGTTACTCTTCTCATCAAAAATATGCACATAGCAAGCATAATAAAAAATACCTTCATATATAAAAGATCAAGTTTTGAGATTACAAATATTTCAATTTGAATCTTGTGTAAGATTGTTGTTGCATGAGTAATCTCTATCAAAAATAAATATTATGCAAAAGCTTCTATCTAATATTATTTAGGCATGACACTTTCATTCCACATTGCTCTAATCCATCTTATCATATTTCGAATGTTTCTCTTTGCTACTCTATTCTACTAAGCAATACAGTATGTGATCACTTGCTTTATTATATCATGCTCAATAAAAAATTTATCAAATTTAATTGACAAATATTATTATACTCTACCATATCTAAGTTGTTTGATCAATCATTTTATTTGCTTTTTCACAAAAATCTTAAACCCCTTGAACATTTACACAATTCTAATTTATGTGCAAGATAAACATCAATGTCATTTTAAAGCAATCATCAATAATACAAAGTAACTCTTACCATTTAGCTTATTTCAAAATTTTTTACATATATATAACTATGAATTCTGATATATATTTTGATCTCACACTCTCATGCATAAATGCTACTTTGCTTACTTTTCTAGCTCACATACAAAACATTCAATGAAAATTTATTGGTTATTGAAACTATATATTCATATCTTTTGATCCACGGAGGTGATGTTTTTAACTTTTGATAGTTTATAGATCTTATTCTGTTGCATCCCTTTGACCATACATTGCATTCTTTTGAACAAGAACAAAAAATTTCAATTAAATAATATTTCATGTCATTACACCATAAGTCATGATTCTCATGATATTATTTATAGCTCTATGATATAACTTTCACCATTGTTGATCCACTAGTTTCACACTAGTTTTTTTTTGTTATATGTCAAACTTGTTAAATTGAAACATCGAAGGATTTTTTCAAAAAAATACACTATCAAACAAGCAAAATGATGTGTATGCATGAGTATCACATATATAAAAAAAATAAATTCACCATTCAAATTGATGTAATCAAAAAGTTTAACATGTTCGGGGTTAAAATAATTATAAAGGGCTAAAAAACCGTTCTAATCCTACACAAAATTTCTCCAAAAAGATTTTTTGTACCTCCAAAATTGATATTCAAATGCAAAAAAATATATTTTAAGCTACTACTAACTTATATATATTGATCATTATCAATTTTAATTATAACATATAATGATAACATTTTTTTCTTGAACTAGTTAGTAATCTTTTTTTTCATGTCAAAATTAATCATCTTGTTATGGACTATCCTTTTATCTCCGAGAAAGTTTTTCTATGTAATATTATATATATATATATACACTACAGATCATATGGTTAATATGTTTACAAATAATGAATCCAAATAATGAAGTGAGAAGATTACACATATAAAATTTGTCTACATGACACGATATTAATAATAGTAACAACTTCTCAACAAAAAATATTTCATCATATTGCACATTTAATCCAATTTTGTAAGTAGATTTCAACTTTGTATTGCTTTGTACTTTGTACTTTGTATTGCTTATCAAAATTTTATAAGTAATATTAACGATTGATAATCTATAATTGAATTAATTTAAATGAATATTATTAAATATTAACCATTGAGTGGGGTCAGAATTGAAAATTGAAGATAAATTTATAATTAACTTTGATTATTAAAAATTTTAATATAATCGTTAGATTACTATAAAAAGTTGTAAAGATATTATAGATGTTATTTTTGAATAGTGAATATTAGATAAGATTATGTGATGAGTATAATGGTGTTGTATCTCAAGCCCAATGTATTGAAATAAGTAGAAGGGCATGATAATAACAATCAAAATCATAGACTAGGTAATAATCAACGATTTTTCTTAAATCTACTTCACTTATGTTAAGTGAAATTACACCGAGTAATTGTTGATTGATTTTGATCAAATCACTGTGTTGAGATGAAGAGTAATTGTTGATGATAGTTAGTGATATCAAGACAACTTATGTGATTTGTTTTGTGTGATGGATAATATCTATAACTAAGTATCAAAAGACTTGTATAATGAAGGTTTGGATTTTCTAAAGTCATATGAATTTGAAATTTACATAAAATATTTCATGAAATTTAAATATAAACATGAGTCATCAAATTTTATTTTTTATCAAAATAGTGTTTTTTAGATAAAATTGATATAAAAAAAATTTTGAAATTTTTTTTGGATATTTTCATCACTTTGGTCTAAGATTTGACTATTTTTTTATGTGGCAAGTAATAGAATATAAAGATGAGAGAATGGTGATTTTGTATATTTTTAATTGATTAAAATCAACTCAAATCATATTCCTTTTTATAAATTTAGTTTTTTTATGTGAAATCATGGTAGTTTGTAAATCACTCCTTTTTGTCATAAGGCCGTAATGTTATTACTTGTTTAAATTTTGTTATGTGACATCAAAGTCAGAAGGTTCAAAATTTTTTGATAAAAAAAAATTTTGTCAGAATATTACGTTTAATATTGTATTGCATTGTGCTAGATCCCTCTTCATTGTGATACATGAGCTTTCAATTGTGAGTTTAAAACATCATGAATTGTGGTTTTATGGTTAAGTGTTTGAAGTTTATAATAATGGTAGGTTACAAGTTCAAATTTTGTTTTGAAATTGAGATATTAAATCTTCATTAAAAATTAGATTTGTCATTCCTGTGTAGTGATAATTTAGCTCTAAACATTAAATTTTATGATATGTCATATGTCAAATGATGGCAAGAATTTGACATTTGACATATCATAAAATTCAATCTAGATTGGAAAAATTCAATTATGGAGTGTCACGATTTGTTTCTTGTATTCAGATCCCCTCTATATTGGAGCTCACATTGAAAAGTATGACTGATGGATTTTAAAGAAGTGCTCAAGACTTGATCATCAGTTACCACTCTAATGCATGATGTGTAATCTTGAAAGTGATGGCAAGTTCTCTTAAGAGTTCTTGACGTTCTGGTAGGTTAGTTTATACAATCCTTTAGATACATATCATAGGGAGGTTAGCTTACCCAATTCTTTATATGCATATTCATAGTGCTCTATTTTTAGATCAATTTGGATAGAGGCAAAAGATTAGATACTTGCATTGGTGGAGATCAACGATCAAGGCAGTTTCAGATTAGCAACAAGGTTAGTGGGCTCCTTCTGGTCACAAGGAGAGTTAAAATGACTGGCAAGGGGTCAAACAAGGTACCTAAGCTATAGCTTAATGCCGCAATATTAGAGATGTTCCAAACGATCATATTTTTTCTACAGCAACATCAATTAGGTGATATGAGGAAAAATTTAACCACAAGGGTATTACAAACTTTGGTAGAAAAGATAGATCAACTTGACAAGAGAGATATCTTGAAGTACTTCAGGTCCCATGTTAAAGAGATGACAAAAATATTTTGCCTTGCTGCCATGTTGGAGATTAAAGACATGTGATGTCATTACAAGAATATTTTGGTGAGAATTGACAAACGTATTCATGTGACTTGAAGATGAATATTTCTTGGAAGATTTTGATAGAATCATCAAGAATGTGTATATGGATTGGATTGAAAGACCCAATAACAAGTCTCATGCAACTAAGCTTTTCAGAGAGTTTGAAAGACAATTCTCACAATTATCTTGGTTGGAGATTATTAATTTGAAGTCCCACAAAACTAAATTGTTTCTTTGATCGGTAGACTATGAGTTGCAATAGAAGTTAGAATTGCTTCTAGAAGACAAGAATGAGGAAGAAGGGTTGACGGATAGTGGAACTGATATAGAGAAACTAATTTATGATTGACAAAGAAAAAGAGAAGGAGAAAGAAGATTATAGTGAGTTGTGACTCGATTGTTACTTCTGTTGCTCAAATCTAACAATCAGAGTTTAAGCTCCAGTTTTGAACTATAGTAATTAAGAATCATTCTTGAAAGAAATTTAAATTTTTTATATATATAAAAAATAAATATTTAATTTATGTAATTAAATAGTTTTTAAAAATTTAAATAAAATTTATAAATTAAAAAATAATTTATATTTATGGAAAAAAATAAATTATTTATAATTTAAAAATAATAAATAAATAAATAAATAATTTTAGTTCTTTAATATATGACAAGTCATGAATTATCAATAAAATATTTTTTGAAATATATGTGATATATAGTTACTTTTAAGTTAGTATTATTGTTATTTATTTTAATGGTATGCCAACTAGTAAGTATAAGATATTTAACATCTATTTTTTATAATATTATACAAAATTCAAAAAATCCACGATGAATTAAATTTTTTATTTTTTTTATAATATTTGGATTCATTGAAAGCTGTGTTAATTCACTATGATTCAATTAGAATGCACAATGATGTAATTAATGCACACTAGTCTGCATATGACTCAAAGTTATCAACAATGGTTATGAAAAAATTGAAGAATATTTTTTTATATATATTCAGTCAACTTTGAAGTCTCTCCAATGGAACAATTTAGATAAGAATCTTCGGCAATTGATGCAAGATGACATTTAGAAAATTTGTGCAAGATGATACAAATGCAAGATAGTTCAAAGATTGTAGCAATGATCATGAAAATTGTTGGCTCATCCAATCAAAAGCATGTGCAATCATTATGAACATAGGAGACAATATATGACAAGAAAGAAATTTTGTATGAAGCTTTGTTTCATGAGTTTAAGATGCTCATATCATGAATCACAAAAAAATGCATTTCCTTGATTAACAATATTGGAAAAAATATTGTGTTTGTAAACCACACTATGTAACTCTTGTTGAGAGATGATTACAAGTAAAATAGTACCACCTGATGTGTTTGATAAGTAGACATAATGAGTAAAAAAATGATATTAGTATCATTTCTTCTCATAATCTTGTTGGAAGATGATGATGTTGAAAAAAATTATGTCTTTTGATTCTAAATGTTGAATTTAAAAAAAAATAAAATGATACAAATATCAAAAATTTTGAAAATCTTGTTCAAATATGGCTACATGAAGAACATTTTTATTCTACAATTTACAAAGCTCATTTCATGAAAAGAGTAGTGATATTTGTATTACTAACTTAGATTCATTTTTTGAGATATAACAAAAATGTCAAAAATATGCTAATCATCTAATTTTGAAAAAGTTTTTGATGTTTAGAAGACAACCAATGCAGAAATTGAGGACATCACTCATGAGGTGTTGAGAAGATCTAATTGAAATGATATTTTTCTGATAGAGCTCGTGAAGATATGAACAAATATCAAACTATTCAAGAAGATGTCATGAATTTGCACATGAATGTTGAACAATATACTTGCTTTGAGAATATCAAATAATGATATGTTAAAAAAAAATGTACAAAGTCCAAGCCTTAGTTATGGACCGTGGATTTGTCCTAAAAATTTCTCATTTTATTGAAGCTTAAGGTTTGCTAACACTTTTGGTAAGAGAGTATTTGGAATGACCACTTCAATAAGAGGTATGTCAAGGCCAACCTTGGGATGACCTTGGGAGGATCTTCGTTCATTTTATCCTCTAGCATTGAAGAAGATCCACTGATAGATGATGTAGGAACAAATAAAGAAGATACACAATTTCCTACATTGGGCGGAGTAGATTTATAATGAAGAGGTTTTGATCTCTTGCTCAAATGTTCTAGTTTGAGAGGAACAACTTGGTCCTACAACATCTTGATTGCACTTTAAAACTAGGACAAGTTTTTTCCAACTCCTCAAATCTCCTTAAGCTCCTCCAAACATTCCTCTTCATCATGTATAGACTTTTTGCTCAAGGAGAAAGGAGAAATGACTTGCAAAATCATTGGCTTCCCTTCTAGACTAGATTCATCAAATTTGATGAACATAAATATCAAACTTAAATATGTAAATACCAAGCAAAAGTGTAGTATAAGAGTGTTAATTCTAGTCCATTGGTACTACGTATGCATCAAAGACATTTCCACAACAATATAATTTTTTCTGGATAGCATTATAGTGGTAATGACAGTCCCATTTCAAGCAAAGAGATCTAGGATCAGATTCTTGGGTAAGAAAGTGATCAATGAACCATAACATCAGCTTTGGTAAGAATTTATCAAATCTTTTGTATAATTTACAATCTTTTGACCAACATATCCGCAAGTCATTACATTCTTTCGGCTTTTGTTAAGCTTAAAGTTTTATCAATCCTATTTTTGACTTTCTTATTTATGATGGTACTTGATGGTGCACTATTCAGAACATCAAGCCATACAATTGACTTGAACTTGTATACTGATATTGTTCTTAATCTTGAAAAATAACACAAAAGTGGAATTACAAGAGTATGAAGTGATACATGTATCATAACTAGGATTGGAAATGAAGAAGATACAAAATTAGTATGGATTGAAAGTGAGAACAAAGTAAAAGAAAATAATAGTAACACAGTGATCAACTAGACAAATAATGTGATCAACCTCCTATTTTTCACGTGGATAAAAAAATGATATATGAAAGAATGTTTTGATGTATTGAAGAAATTTGTGAGAAGTATAATTTTTTTTATTTTTGCTCTAGATCAAATTTTTTAAAATTATTTATTCCAAAAAGTGTGAAGGAATCAGCATTAAATAAAGATAAGAAAACTAATGCATGGTAGCCCACAATTAATCCATAGTGTTCAATTTTTTGGAAACCATGGGTTTATTTTATATTTTTATCTTCCATAAATTAAGCAATCCCACAAAGTAAACAATTTAGTTACCATAATTTAAGAATCTATGCAAGATGATATAAATGTAAGAAACTTCATGATGGTAGCAAGGATCATGAAAATTGTTAACATAACCAATCAAGAGCATGAGTAAGCATCATGATCAGAGAAAACAATACATGATAAACTAGAAAATTTTATATGAAATTTTGTTTCACAAGTCTAGGAATCTCTCATCATGACTCAAGAAGAAAAAAAATAATATTTTGTTGGTTAACAATAATGAAGGAAAATTTTTGTTTGTATGACTCTCTATAATTTTTTTCATAGATAATTGAAAGTAAAATAATACCACTTGATGTGTTTCACAAGCAAATATCATGAGAAGAGAAATCATACAATATTACTTCTTCAAATAATCTTGTTGGGAAATCACAATGTTAAAGAAAGTTTTATCTTTAAATTTAAAAAGTTGAATTTTTAAATAGAGACATGATATTAGTATTATAAATTTTGATTCTATTGTTTTGAGATCGCTCCATGGAGGACATTTCTATTTTAGGATTGACAAACTTTGTTTAAATATAAGACAAGTGATACTTATATCACTAATTTAGGTTCACTTGTTGGGATTTCACTTCAAGTTTTAGAACTCCGTTTGAGTACATTAAAACATTGATTTCACAAGAAGAAAGTGATACCATGATTACTATTATGGATGCTTTTGTCTTGAATGTATACATTGAAATAAATTTTATTCTAAACTAAAAGTTTAATTCAAGAAAATGAAGAAATGAAATGCAGCTTGAAACTCATGTCATGCATGGTAAGAACCATCATGAAATCATTAAACATTACCAAATCATTAAATAAAAATTGGAAAAATTTTCAATTTATAAAAAAATGCAATTATATTCTTAAAAATAACAGTAAAATCAAGGCATGAAAATTCTCACCAACTTTTAGAGGTGTCCAAATCTCTAAACAATATTTTTTAATTGCCTAGTGAAGCGTTGAAGGTGAAGCATTGAAGGCAATATTAACATTTCATAAAACAATACAAGAACATTCAAGTCATAGTCAAAGTTATTTACTTATGAAACTACATGCAAGATTGAATGGTAAAAAAAACAAGTAAAAAATCTATGGAAAAAAATGCAAGAGTTACAATTGGATTGAGCAAAGTGAGAACCTGAGTTGAAGTGAGGAAGCAATACCTTCAATCACTCAAAAATAAAAAAGGAGAATTGAATGGTGGACAATGTAAATGAAAAACCTAAGGAAAACTATGATAGATTTACAATTGGATTGAGTCAAGTTAGATCGTGAGTTGAAGTTAAAAACTAGTATCTTCAATCATTCATAAATAAAAACATAGAAATATCTGATGACATCGGTGAGCATCAAGTGCAACCAACCAACGTTCAATTATTATTGTGATATTGATAAAAAGATAGATATTGCTAGCATCATCGCAATGATAAATGAAAATTTGTTTTGAACTTAACAAGGGTGAGACATCTATCATGCTCATAAGTGCGGACTAGAATCGATAGATATCTAACAGAATCCCAATTAATAATTGGAAGTCTAATTCCTCATAACAAGTATATTGATTTTTCTAGTCCACGGGAAGAGATGAGTAAATGACATCTTATAATCGTGCATAAAAAGTGTCAAAAAGTGCCAACTAGTTAATTTTGAAAGCGGATTTGTTGTTTGGAGAAATTAAAAAATGTAAAAGTTGAGTACATTATTCATGAGAAGCTTAGAAGATCCAACTGAGTGATTACTTTTTTTTCAAAGCTTGTAGAGAGATGGGAAAAATATCATACTATTCATGGGGGATCTTGGATTTGCTTGTGAGTGTTAAACAACATATATGCTTTGAGAAAATCAAAAAAGAAAGAACATTTTTATGACATGGAAGAATGTACACAATCTAGAATTGAGCTATAAACTATGAATTTGTACTAAAAACTCATGAGCTTGCTTCAGCTCAAAATCCGTTGCCATGTTGGATAAGAGGGTAGGTTGAACATTTATCTCTATAGTAAGCAAGCCATGACCGGCCTCGAAAGGATTATCGAACATATTATCTTTTGGCCATGGAGAAAATCTATCAATTCTCCTTTATGAATCATGAGGATCTTATGACAAGTCTTGATCTTGTCAATCATTGTCATATTTTTTTGTTACACTTGATCAAGATTGAGCTCCCACAAAAGACTCACAATGTCTTCTTCTTTCATGCCAACAAAAGTCCATCAAACAATTTTCAAAAAATATGGACTCCTATAAGCTTCAAATATCTCTTTGCATGCACAAGCTCCATGATTTTTTCAAGCAACATAATATCTATGGCAGAAAAAAGAAACAAATATGAGAAATGATACACGTATCACTTTGAAAAACGTAAATAAAAAAATCAAAATTAGAGAAACAAATCATGTTTCATTTTGGATAAGTGTACACCTATCACTTTTCAAAACTAAAATACATACCACGTAAATCAATAGAGAAAAATTAGAGAAACAAAATATGTTTCACTTCATATAAGTGACACATATATCAGTTCTCCAAATTGAAACATGTATCATCTTCAATATTCATGATTTCAAATCGAGAAGTGATACATGTATAATTTCTTGAAAATGAAATAATTACCTCTCACATGTACATAGAACAATTCTTTTTCATTTGGGCTACATCCTTGCACTCCTCGGGTTTGATGATGAGAAACACGAAAAAATTATTAAGCAACAATAACAACAAGAGAAAGAACGGAATGAGAAGTTACATGAAGAGGAGAAAAACATAGAAGAGCAACATCATGATGTTGCTAATGAGGATTAAATCAAGAGTGAAGAAAAAAATCATGATTCTTCATCCACTACACTTTCATGGAGATAGTTGACGTCAATCCACAATTGTTGAAGATTAAGGATGTTGTATTGGTCAAGACACCAAAAGTTCAAAAGAATTTTTGATATTTTGTCTACAGCCAAAAAAAAGAGGAAGATTGTTCGTCGATATGATACTTATCAAGTGGAAAAAATCACATACATTGCCAACATCACTCTATTTTATTTCCTAAACTCATCCAAAGAAGTTTGTTATGGAAGGATGAGGAAATTTATGAAATTAACAAGAATCATTGGTAAATATCAACATCATGGAAAAAAAAACATGCAATAACTTTTGATCCATTCTCTACTTTAGTTCTCTTACTTCTTCTCTTGTTGTTGTTGTTTAACATGTTTCTAGTGTTTTTCATATAATTACTTCTTGTCAATTTTCTCCTCCAACTCCTTCTCCTTTGCTACCTTCTATTTCTAAAATCATCTCATTTTCTCCTATATTCCCATGCTCTCTATATGGGCTTTCATAGCAATTTTGTCTAATATCAAAGGACTATTGGACTTGCTTTGATTGATAATCACCTTCATCAAACAGTTGAGGAATGATTTCTTAGACTTCTTATGATCATAGACTTCTTATGTGAAAAAAATGATCCATGCAAGAGGAGTTGCTCCTTGGTGATGAAATCAAACAACCAACTTGGTTTCTTCTCTAGACATCTACTAGCAAAGCTTGTCAGTCGCCTTTAGCTTATTGATGTGATTTCACATGAATTTTTTTTGGTCAACAACGCGAACCAAAAAATTCTTAAAGCCTTCGACGCACATGAGTGCTCATAGGACCTTCTTGTTAAAATTTAGCTTGCAAATGCTTACAACAATTTCTTTTTTATCGTCTAAATATGTTGACTAGGACTTAACGTAAAGGATTAGAAGTTGAAAACTGATTTCCTTCTTCTTACGAGAATCTTTCAGAAATCAAATTTTGTTATTTGAAATTGAAATTTTTTAAATGGATAGAATATCATGGTGACAAGCCAATGATATTGACGGTGGATACCAGTCCTATTGCCATAGGATGTGCAGTGGGGTAGGATGACGAAGATGAAGGGAGTAGGTATGCTGTGAGATTTGGAGCCAAGGTCTTGAGTGAAAGACATCGAAGTTATCCTCAAGTGAAAAAGGAGTTGTGGGATACCGTTACAGCTATGAAGTCGGAAAGGAACTACCTGATTAAAGCACATGTGATTGTTGAGACGGATTGTTTACCGTTGTTGGGGATGATCACCAATTGCAATACACCAGATATTGCAATGTTGAGGTGGATAGCTTACATCAAGACACTTAATCCGAAGTTCAAGCATGTGGCATGAAAGGATAACAAGGTGGCATATATGTTGTCAAGAGTTAGATATGAGGGAGAAGAAGAAATGATTGATGATACGGATGATGTAGGAACGACATTTTATTCTATGGCTCATCAGTAAGGAGTAACATAAAGTTTGGAGATGTTTCTGGAGGATTTGTATGAGGATGAGTGATAAGATATTAAAAAATATCTCAGCACACTAGCACGACAAAGCGGTTGGAGTGATCATGAATTCAAACATGTAAGAAGGAAGGCCTACAACTACATTTTACAAGATGGATACATATGGAAGAGACCGAAGCGGAAGGATGATATGCCACAATGTGTGATTTGTGGAAAGGAGGCTCAACATGAGTTGATGCGGGAGTTTCATGAATACTTATGGGCAGGCCACATGGAGATATATGCCATTTTCATGAAATTGAAAGAGAGATATTGGTGAAAAAACATCTACAAGGATGTGGTAGGATTTTTAGAGACTTATGAGACATGTTAGATGTATCTCTGTAATCCGACACCGTGATGGTTTGCATCCTACATATCCATTTGCTATCCATTACAAGTGGGTTGTGGATTTGGTGGTCATGCCGATGGGATTAGGGCAGATGAGGTATCTGGTATTAGCGAGGGAGGATCTATCCAATCAAGTGGAGGGAAGAGCACTACGATCAAAAGCAACAGAAGGAGTTTGCAGATTTCTTTTGGAGGACGTTGTGTGTAGTTATGGAGGTGTTGGGAAGATAACCGCTGATTGAGGAGAGTTGAATGCTCAAGAGGCACGTGACTTCTTTGAGAGATATGGAGTCAAGTTGTCTCTCACCACTGCTTATAATCCAGAAGGGAATGAGAAGAGTGAGAGGGGTCATCCACCTATTATCAAAGCAATTGTGAAGTCATGTAGAGGAAAGGCTGGACAATGGACTCGTTTGTTACCTTTTGCATTATGGGCTGATCGTACGACCCATAACTCTGTGACCGGATATATGCCATCAAAGTTAATGCAAGGCCAAAAGCCAATAGAGGAAAACATTCTCACATGGAGTGTGTTGCCTTGGGAGGATAATCTGAGTAGAGAAAATCTTTTGGCGATACGCATTCGACAACAGGAAAGGAGAATGGAGGATGTACAATTGGCACACCTTCGTTAACTTCTTGGTGCATACTGGAGAATGCACAGGTTTAGAGGGGGTGGATGTCGTGTTGTGACACGGCTACTTTGAGAAGATGATGACATGTGTCATCTTCAGAGCTGTTGTCATGACGACGATACTTTAGGTTAGGATAACCGATGGCATTGTAAGGCTGTTAAGAGCCAACCGTTGGATCAACTTTGTAGTACTTAGATGTTGAAAAGGCTCCAAGAGATATTATCTTGGATCTTATCAGATATAAAACGCAGTCAGGGTGGAATGGGTATGGGAGAGATCTAGACACATCACCTTGCTGACTAAGGAGCTTATCTGATCAAAGTGGAGTCGATATAGGACATGGATAGAGAACAACATGATCCTCCATATGTACCGATGCCCAATTCATTTGTGATCAACATCCGGTGTCTTCATCGTGATCACTTTCGAGTATACTTAGTCGGTTTTGAGTTACCATTTTAACTTTTATTAGTGACAACTCATATTGTATATAGGATGTCTAAGTATCATGTTTAGGATAGTTGTAAAGCTCTAAGTTAAAATGGAGCTAATTTGGCCACACTAGAGGTCAAAATAACACTCTCCATTCTCATTGGTCAAGGAGTTTTGGCCAATGAGGGCACTAGGGCAACTTCTTCGAGGTTTTGAGGGGTTTTGGAGATCTTCCAAGGGGACATTCAAAGATGAGAAGATAGGGTTGGAAATCTGACGGGACAAGCTACGACGTGGGCTTAAGAATGGATAGATTTGAAGTGTTTGTCACTCTGAAATGGTGATTCAAAGATAGAGAGAGAAATTTAGACCTTTGAGTGTATTTGGGGTGTTTCTGAAAACCTTACGAGGGTTTTCAAAGATTTGAGATAACTTAGATATAGTTACAACTCATGCTTGTGTTTGGATTGAAATTTTGACTCAATTTGACGAGTTTTTAGTACGGAGTGATAGGTTGAAGTTTGTGTATACAGTCAGAGTTGCAGGATTGTAGTGACTATCACAAAGTTAGTACATCAATCATATCTTTTGATATCAAAAAGTTTTATCAATAAAAATTTTTATAATTGAAGTGTGGATGATAAGTAACCTTATTATGAAATTTAAGAGCAATTGAAAACAATAATTGGGATGTGTGATAGTTTTAGTACTCATGGGTTTGCATATTATCTTGTGATATAGTGTGTAAATCGACAATTGTTATGAGAGATCTAGAGTAGAGATACATATGAAACTTTTCCGAGAGATTATAAGGATTGTGGAGCAATTTTTTGTGAAGTTTAAGCGAGAGTTATTGATCCAATCATTAGATATCATAATCTTCTTCTGCTAAAGTTTTTCCGATTGTAATGAACTCGAATATGGAGTGCTAAGGAGAAGAAGAAGAGATTGTCAACTCACAAAAGGTTCAGGAGGGTTCTTCTACAGCTAGGTGCTCAGGTGTTCTCAAAGCAAAGAAATGTCTATGTGACAACGGATACAATCAGATTAGAGTGGCGGATGAAGATATACAAAAGACATCTTTTAGAACTAGATATGGACATTTTGAGTATCTAGTTATGCCATTTGGTTTAATCAATGCCCTTGCCACATTCATGGGACTGATGAATGATATTTTTTGTAAATATGTAGATAAATCAATGATTGTGTTTTTAGATGAGATCTTGATATACAACAAGTTCTTACAAGATTATCAGAAATATGTACGAGAAATACTTCAAGTGTTGAGAGAAAATAAGATGTATGCTAAGATGTCAAAATGTGAGTTTGGCAAAAGCGAAGTCTATATAGTTATCCCCATAAGCCGCCAATGGATTAAAACATAATTTATCAAGATTCCTCATCTGAAAAAATGGAGAAAATACATCTTTTAGGGATTCCGAAGAAGAATCCATTGTGTAACCTAATGGCTACGCTCAAGAGACTTCTTCATTATTTCACGTAGTCACATTATACTACTACTGTGCATAACTTTGGACTGGCTTCTAAATGGACAATCGATACAATTATGATCCTTGTCATTCAACTCTAACGATTTAAAATTTTTGTACATCAATCTCTATTCTAAGAGATTTCAAACTTGCCATTGAAAAACTTGAGTTTTTAGGTGTGGGAAGAGGGTACAAAGTATAATAACAAAAGGGATGGAAAGACCCCATCAAAGCACACAAGGATGGAACCAAACCGGTAATATGAGGCTAGGCCCCAATAGTATCACATTGGAAAATATATCCTACAACACCTTAGATATCCGAACTATCTAGGTCAAATAGTCTACAAACAACAGGAGCATCCCAAAAAGTATCACCTAACGTGATTGCTCTCCTATGAATTACACCAGCTAGTGCTCTCTGTAAAGCAATGGAAATAGGTTGCCTAAAATAGGCTATACAGTAACCTAAAGAGAGTGATACCCCATGCCGCCTAGTATGGTAGGCTCTCGCGTACTCCCTCACAAACATGTAATCACCACATCTACCACAGTGACCTGGTCCTCGCGAACCAAGTACAGGTCTGCCCTAATCCTAGTCGACTGCAAAGCATACCAATGTTGTCTCCATGTGAGGTATCCACCCTCTCGCACCATAGCAAACACCACATCCCTAATGGCATCATGTGTAGTTATCCTCTGCCCTCCGAATGGACAACGAGTCACATGAACACATGCTGCATCTAAAGTGATACCACACTCACATGTGAGTAATGAAGATGTAGATGGAAGGATAAAGCCAAGACGGAATCTCATCGTTATGGAGAAAGTAGCTGGTGTTTTTAGGTATATTTTGATACCAACCACAATGTAGACCTCTTCACATCTAAAGAAATTACAACCGTACGAATTCCGAGAGAACCCAAAGGTAGAAAAGTCCTAAAAGCAACACACTCCAATTTGTTGATCTCAAAGACGATTTAGATGTTACGTTGTTGCTTTGTTGGAAACGGTGAGTATTTGTCCTCTTTCTAAGTTGCACTCAAACCGTTTTGGAGGTCACGCTCCCAATTTGCCACCCATGATATAAGTAACTCTCTCATCTCTTGAATGCCCAAAACAAAGACAAAATCCACCTTCCAGAAACTTGCATCATGGTTTTTCGACTCGCACCAGCTACTTTCTCCATAGCAATGAGGTTCCCTCTTGGCTTGGTTCATCCATCTACATCTTCATTACTCACATGGGAGTGTGGTATCACTTTAGATTTGGAGGGCAGAGGATAGCTACCCATGATGTCATTAGGGATGTGGTGTTTGCTATGGTGCGAGAGGATGGATACCTCACATGGAGAGAGCGTTGGTATGCCTTGCAGTCGACTAGGGTTAGGGCAAACTTGTACTTGGTTCGGGAGGACCATGTCACTTTGGTAGATGTGGTGGTTACATGTTTGTGAGGGAGTATGCGAGAGCCTACCATACTAGGCGGCATGAGGACCATGTCACTGTGGTAGATGTGGTGGTTACCGATCCTACAAGAGACACAGTTTCAGAGGGGGTGATCATCCATCCCCCAGGATGAACGGCGAGTGGAGCGGCAGCCACCAAGGTCTCCAAATATAGAGGTATGTAGAGAGATCACCTCTTTGTTCCTCTAGTTTTGGAGTTATATGGAGCTGTGGACACCAACTTTGACATGTTCATGAGGGAGTGCGCGAGAGCCTACCATACTAGGCGACATGGGGTATCACTCTCTTTAGTTTACTGTTTAGTCTATTTTAGGCAACGTATTTTCATTGCTCTACAGAGAACACTAGCTAGTGCAATCCACAAGAGAGCAATCACGTTAGGTGATGCTTCTTCATATGCTCATGTTGTTTGTAGACCGTTTGACCTAGATAGTTCAGATATTTTAGGTGTTGTAGGACATATTTCCTAGTGTGATACTATTGGGGCCTAGCCCCATGTTACCGGTTTGGTTCGATCCTTGTACGCTGTCGTGTTGTGACGCATCTACTATAAGAAGATGATGGCATGTGTCATCTTCAGAGCTGTTGTCATGACGGCGATAGTTTAGGTTAGGATAACCGACAGCGCACTGTAAGGCCGTTAAGAGCCCACCGTTGGATCTACTTTGTAGGGTCAAGATGTTGAAAAGGCTCCAAGAGATATTATCTTGGACCTTATCAGATATAAAGCGCAAATCGATGGAAAGGGTATGGGAGAGTGCTAGACACATCACTTTGCTGACTAAGGAGCATATCTGATCGAAGTGGAGCCGACGAGGACATGGATAGAGGACAACATGATCCTCCAGATGTACCGATGCCTAATCCATTTGTGATCAACATCCGGTGTCTTCATTGTGATCATTTTCGGGCGTGGTTAGTGTATCATTTTGGAGATAACTTTCTGCAATAAGTGATAAACTCTCCAGACCCGATTATTCTTCCAGTTGTTTCCTACGGCGCGATTTGGGACGTAACACCGCACGCTTTTGATTTAGTTTGGGCACTATGGATTTGAACTTACCAGTAGTGGTGGCTTTCAACACATGGGTTCCAATCCATCACTACTGCTTACCGAAAATAAGCCATAGGGAGTTGATTGTTAGGAACT
This sequence comes from Marchantia paleacea, assembly GCA_014180765.2. Lineage (NCBI taxonomy): Eukaryota > Viridiplantae > Streptophyta > Marchantiopsida > Marchantiales > Marchantiaceae > Marchantia > Marchantia paleacea. The sequence goes on along the minus strand of MUAA02000008.1, from coordinate 3,137,505 downwards.
TTGGCGAGGAGTATTATTCTCAAGTTATAAACTCCCCGGTTCCGTTTGTAGTTCCGTTCATACTTAGCCGGTTTCGAGTTGTCATTTTGACTCTTTATTAGTGGCAACTCTTATTGTATATAGGATGGCTAAGTAGTGTGTTTAGGATAGTTGTAAAGCTCTAAGTTAAAATGGAGCTAATTTGGCCACACTAGAGATCAAAATAAAACTCTTCATTCTCATTGGTCTTGGAGTTTGGGCCAATGAGAGCTCTTGGGCAACTTCTTCGAGGTTTTGAGGAGTTTTGGAGATCTTCTAGGGGGACATTCGGAGATCTGAGGATTGGGTTGGAGAGCTGACGGGACGAGCTACGACGTGGGCTCAAGAATGGATGGATTTGAAGGATTTGTCACTCTGAAGTGATGATTCAAAGTTAGAGTGAGAAATTTAGACCTTTGAGTGTATTTGGGGAGTTTATGAGAACCTTACAAGGGTTTTGGGAGATCTTAGTCAACAGAGATATAGTTTTTGACTCACGCTTGTGTTTTGATTGAAGTTTTGACTCGATTGGACGAGTTTTGAGTACGAAGTGATAGCTTGAAGTTTGTGTATACAGTCAGAATTGCAGATTTGCACCGACCGTCACGAAGTTAGTACAGAGATCATATCTTTTGATATCAGAAATTTCTGTCAATAAAACTTTGCACAGTTCAAGTTCTAATGATGAGTGACCTTCTCATAAAATCTGGGAGCAAATTGAAGTAAAGGATTGGGATTTGTGATGGGTTTTGTACACAGGGGTCTGCATATCGCCTTGTGTTACAGTGGGTAAATCACCAATTGTTTTGAGAGATCTAGAAACGAAAAACATCTCAAACTTTTCTGAGTGATAGTAAGGGTCGTGGAGCAATTTTCTGTAAAGTTTGAGCTAAAGTTATCGGTCCAATCATTAGATATCATAGTCTTCTTCCGCTGAAGTTTTACCGGCTATAATGTGGAGTGCTGAGGAGAAGAAGAAGAGATTGTCAACTCACACGAGGTTCTAGAAGGTTCTTCTACAGCCAGGCGCTCGGGCGTTCTCAGAGCAAAGAAATGTCCATGCGACAACGCTTTGATGGGGTCTTCCCATCAGTTTTGTTATTATACTTTGGCCCTTCCATAAACTATGCCCATCCCTTTTGTTATTATACTATGTCTCTTTCCTTCCAAAAACAGAGTTTCATGGGACTTCCAAGGAATCAGATACCCTCAAGTGGACAAGGCGCCTATGGTAAAGAAAGAGAGATTTAAACTTGATTCAAAGTTGAAAGACGAACCATGGTCGATTAGTCAAAAGTTCCTTCTTATTGAGTTGCCTCCTCGCGGAGAGCACATATCTCATCCCTATGAATCTCAAATTCCCTGTGTTTTTGGTTCCATGACTACGCACCTCAACATATTTACTCTGATTATCTTTATTTGTGCGAAGCTTTGGACATGAAGCCATTCCCCTTGAGTTTGATTTCCAAATATGATACACAAACGACTGATTCAAGTTTCTCTACCAATATTATATCTATAGTCACAATCAGCTGGTTGTAACTAGTGTGGGATGGACCCCAATACAACCCAATCCACTCCTTGAATTGTTCACTACAGAAGTTTGTCTTGGAATTATGAGTAGAGTTTTACTAAGAAGCGGACTTCGTCGACCTCGCAACCGCTCAAAGCACCAAGTCTGGACGAAACAACCCATGATGATTGAGAATGGGAAGCTTTCATGGGCACATGGCCAGTTGGTTAAAGCTTGGAAAACTGAAAAGATTGAGAGCACACAAATTCGCACAACACTAAATTCCAAAATGTTCAAGACTGAAGAAAAAACGCATTCTTTCGAGACATTTTGAACTATATATTTCACATATTACATTAAACCCATAATGACGACCACATGTCAATGTTGGTTTAATGTGTCACTTGTATTTCTAGAATATACATGGGTTCCGATTCGACGTATCAGTATTCTTAGTGGTATTTCTAGAACATATGTGCAATGTCTATGGTATTACAACCCCTCAAGTATGATTAATTGTATTCTTTCTGATTCGTTTAGGTCCTAATCGTTTTTTTCTATATCATTTAGGTTATATTTTCAATTTGCAAAAGATGTGATAAAATTACATCCCGAATGTCAAGATCGTAGAATAGAAAGTTGTTTGACAAGGTGGTGAAGCTGGAATTGTTGCTGAAATTACATAATGATTCATATGATTGCATTTCACCCAATACGACGGGAAATGTCAAGGTAATGCACAAGTACAACATGATGTTTGTCTCAAAAGTATTTGATCTGACATATATTTTTTAGCATGTTTATGAAACGATCCATGAAAGTTGTTGAATCTCTTGGACACAATGAGTTGGTAAGACAAACAAAAAGTGTTGAATTGTCTTCAAGATTTTCGTAAAAGGTCTTTGCATGATGTGTGATCTATTGATGAGACATTGTTGAAACTTTTTTTAACTCCTCGTATTTAGTATCAATTTTATTTCATGCAAATAATGTGTTATGACATTAGTATTATTTTGTAACTAATGAGTGGACACTCAAGTAATTGGCATGACACTAGATGTCTCTACAAATGATACATGTTTATAATATGGAGCTTTAGAGAACTTTTGAATTATATTTTTTATTTCAAAATGTGTGACAAAATATCAAATTTAAAAAATAAAAAACCATATATTAAAATGATAACATTTTATCAAGTTGTAAATAAAATTTTATGTATTATCAACTGGGTTATCCATGTAAATAATTTTAATTTGTTTCAGAGTTTTTCATTATAAGCGCACAAAATCTTAAAATATTGTTCTAAATTAAAATTTTTGTCAAGAATATTTAAGATAATTATTATTAAATTATATTTTATAAAATTATAATAATATTTTATCTTATAAAATTATTTATTTTTAGATATATAATAAATTAAAATTTGTCATTCAAATGAAAAATAATTATTTAGATAGATAATATTATTCTATCCATACCATTCTATGTCAAGTGGGCGGAAGAAAACTACAAGTGCATGTGGATTGTAGTTTTCTTCCGCACACACCATTCCCTCCAGAAACCTTCTACACGGAATATGAGCGCGGAGGGCGGCAGATTAAAGGTTCCTGGCTATTGAAAGAATATTCCTTCGGGCTCCCCCGCATTTATTCGTGCGCTTGAGCCTACTGACCCTATCGGCCCAAATATAACTAGTCAAGGATAAGGCCGGAGAGCAAGAACTGGGAAGATTTCTTGAGGTTTCTTTTCACTCGACTTGGTAATTAGTTCATTCTATTATTGGAAGAAGAATTCGGGCAATTGTATTGGACACAACACATGGATACAGATATGAAATTAATTCGAGAGTTATTGACAATGAATATATCTCATCAAGGAGAATTCTCGGAAATGCCTATTGGTATTTTATTACTCTCACTCGAAATCGAGGAAAATTGGACCTCGAGATAGCGAAGTTGTATACTATACAGATTCTTCCAAAAGCTAGCCCCAAATTCTCACTTTCACCATGTTACAACAACCGCGCAGAGTCTCCATGTTAGAATTACACTACAGCTATCAAGAATTGAATCTTTTCGGACAATCTTATCCTATTTGGGGGGATAGAGAATCTGATTCTTTCAGCCATGGAAGCTGCATTTCACCTTGCCTGCAAAAAACTAGGCCCTGCTGATGTAAGACCCATCCTTGGTTTGGATGACGATTGTGTCATCTTGATTCACGAATAGAGGAACGTTAACCGTTGCTCCAGTTTCAACCGTGACGGTTTTCGTTCCACCTATCAAGTTGGAAAGCGATTTTAAAACCAGGGAGGAAACTGGCATTTGCATAAATACTCTGAGTGTGACCATACCGTCAGCTAGAATCAGTAACGCATTTTTAGCATTTCAAATAGCAGAACCTGGATGCGAGAGAAACTGTAATCTTGTAATTTAAGAAAGCCCAAAACTACGGATAATAATCTAGCAGAAAGACTAGAATTCAGCCACCTGAAAGTTGACGTACCTTGCGCTGTGTCTCCTTTTACACCTGGATCAGCTTGAATAACTTTCAACTTCACTGTCACCGGCAGATCCATATCAATTACCTGTCCCAGTTTTGATTTAAAAACGTTAAAAAAAAGACTTCTCTGGTAAGATCTCGTTAAAACAGCTCAACTGTTCGTCTAGGATAGTTGCAGGCTATTCAACTTCAACAAAATGACGTTCGAAGCCATGCAAATTTACGGGAAAAAAATTCCTGACAGTTTCAGAAAACAGAAAGATCTCATTTTCGTCAATTCTATTCACTGCGTGAATCCTAACCACAAAAAACAACTATCTGGAAGATGAAAGAGTACCCGGCCATTCCACGACAGAACACTGCACTCCATTCCCTCCATGAGAAACTTGCTTCTGTCTCCAATTTCTTCCTTGCTAATACGCACCTCCTCGTATGTTTCCTGAATTGAAGCAGTTCACTATAATTGCTTAAACTCTAAAGTCCAAATAGGACTTTCGTAAATCACTACTATTTTGAGGTTTATTATAATAGCCGAGTTCGAGTGATTACCGAATCCATAAAGACGTATTGTTCTCCATCCATGTAGGTATACTGTTTGAACTCCTTCAAGATTGTTGCCTCGTCAACCTGAAAAATTCATTTCTAGAAGCCGTCAGTAGTTTTCAGTCGAGGTATCCACCAAGCAGTAGACGTTCGGAAGCATAATTCTGCAAGTTGATACCTGAAACCAGTATATCCTGATCTGGTCAAATCCTAGAAGTCAATGCACGTGCATTTTCGATATTGTCAGTAAGAACATCACTGACGATACTCACATTCTCACCAGCCCTAAATGTTCGATCGACTGTGTTGCCTGTAACGTAATTCCTCAATTTCGTTCTCACGAATGCAGCTCCTTTTCCCGGTTTCACGTGCAAAAACTCTTCAATCACATCCCATCACTATGCGTCAGGCTGATATAACCGAATTGGAAGGAAATAGCAGACCACAGAAACATCAGAAATTTGCTGCTTTTCGAGCGAGGAGCGTTGCAAGATCTCCATCGATTTTGCCACTGTCATGAAGATTCGGAGGTGTGGATAGACAGATACAATTCATACCGAGAATCTTCCAAGGAGCACCGTCTATCTCGATATTGGTCCCGTTCCTGAAGTCGTTGCTAGATAGAGCCCACACCCCTGCATTTAAGTGCAAGCTCTGTCAACCAAGCTGGAAAATGATATGCTTCAGAACAAACGTTTTCTAGAACCCTTGCATCTCCAGCCTTGTCTGATAAAGCTGGGTCATGAGGTATTTCAAATTGCAAGCCGTATCGAACAGACTCATTATTGTATGAATGTATGAAAACCGCGCGTAATGTTCTCAAGCAACGTCAGTCTTTACCAACTGTAATGAGCAGATTATCAACCACAAAACTGCGAAAAGATTCCATGGCCATTCGGCTGCTTCAACATTCAAACCACAAGAGCATGAAGAAGCACCAACCCGGAAGTGACGAGAGGATAAAACGTAACTTACCAACAGATGGAGAAACCGAAATCCGCGCCAATCTCCTGGGAATCACTCCTATCGTCGCGAAGGTCTTTCTTGAGACAGGTGCAGATGGCTGCAATGCCGGGAGCATTGCATTGCATCCGAGTGCGGAGACGGCTGTGGACTGCATCATCTTTCCGGAATCCAAAAAAAATCGAATTCAGCACCCCTTTTCTACACGCCCAAGTACAGTGCCCAAGCTTGTCCGCTGAACAGTACCACCTGCTGGATCTCCACTGAGAAATTCAACTTTTCCCATTCATGGAGAGGTCGGTGATGAAAGAGTTCTTGTCCATGGTTGAATCGCCCGGATTGCATCGTCCGCTAAACCCTCAACCCTATCCCGCAACCTGACATGGCTTTTACCCGTCCACATTTGACCTCGGTTAGCTTATTCCATCATCCATAAAATAATATTAAATAAAATATTGTAGAGCATAAAATTAAAACTAAACTATAAGATTATTTACTTAAAATATAAAATGGGAAATTTTCTACAAAAATAATAAAATTAAAATAATTTTAAATTACGTTTAGTACCAATATTTCAAAATATTTTTATATATAATAATTAAAAAACATATTTTCATCATTGTATTTCAAGTCCACATGGGTGTTTAAGAGCTCTGTGAAAAATGTTAATAATTTTTTTTCAAGATTTATCAGAAGTGTTCCATATGCAACATACTGTCAAGAGTTATTGATAATGTCCAACCAAACCAAATAAAAAATCAATTAAATTTGTAAGTGATAGTACCAAAGTTAATGTTTGGATCTTGTGTTGGTAGTGCTTGGGTTTTGTCTATCGCATTTATTGTGACAATTGAGAGCTTAAGATGAGACTCTCTAATCAACACTAAGATTGGGACAACATCCTCAATACCCACAATTAAGTGATTCTAATGAGAACCTTTCATGAACACTAAATTATGTGGAAAGTCATAAGTACCGAAAAGTTATAACTAGTTTTGTAATGAAGTAACGCAGATTGCTTTAATTTTCAGGTATTGAGGAGTGGGCAAACGAACCTAAGAAGTATATATAAGCTATATGTTGGCTAAGAGCGCATGAAAAAGCCATGACGCCCACTCTCAACCAATGTTGGACTAATTGACCTTGGTGCATGAGACATAATCTAGGTTGATGATGGAGACCAAAGGGTCCAAACTTAGACCAAAGGGTCCAAACTTGGACCAATGGGGTTAGAGATCATGCTATATCTAAGAATTATGGTTGTCCAATGTCATACCTAATTCTTAATGGACTAAGCATCAATGTTAGACAAAATTTTTAATAGTTGGAATAAAAACCAAATTAACATTAGTTTCAGATTTAAATACATTGATAGATTAGGTCATTAAAAAATTGATCCATGTCAAATACTCTCTACAGTATGGAAAATACACTTCAAGTTATAAGCAACTCCCTCATGTTGGGATTATGTGAGAGCTACATCTAGTATCAAATTGTGTATCAGAAACTAGATGACACCGAACAAAACTAAAAAAAAAAAACTTGGAACGCAATGGTAACCCAAGCATGTGATCTTGCATGTAGTTGTTGATTTTTAGGCCTGTAGGTGTGTCACAATAATTTATTTAAATCCTGACGACAAGCTAAATCTATAGACGTAATCCATGAGTATTTGTTGTGCTCTTCTTTTCCAGAAAATAAAACATGGACTTCAATTTCACAATCCACATTCTTCATCACTATGTAATCTATTCTCCGAGTCTAAGACCATTTTCTTCAAAACCTTGAAAATTATTATATCTAAGAGATTCATCTCTTCTACATTGCTCCTGTTTTTATTTTCACATTAAGCTTTTTGAGATGATAAGAACCTCAAACGAGTTGGGTGTTGTTGTTGTGTACTAAATGATATTCAACTTCTCTATGTGGTATCTTGGATGCAAGTCAAAATCTTGCAGACTTTTGCTAACCAAAATAGTTGGTTGTTAACATCCTCATTGGGTAGAACCTTAATGATCCTATTGATTATGAGATCCTTAAAGTCTCAAGATGCATTCACAACTAGCTTAACATGCCTTTTATATGTCTTTTATCCACATATAAAAGGTATGATACTCCATAAACTTGTGTTTGCAATTGCATTTCCAATTCAACAATCTCTTCTTAACCGCATGTTGTTTCTGTTAGTGCATCTCTTTTCTTTGCTCCTATTTGAGGCTAGCAAAAATCCACCTTCATGTACTTTTCTTGCTTAGAAAGTTTGTGTAAGTGTTCCTGAAGTTTAAATAACTCCTCAACTACAAAACAACTTTGCCTTCCAAGTATTTGTTTTCCTCTTGAATAATGGTTTTTTTTTAAATATAAAGTATTTTATCTGTGTTGTTGGCATCACTTGTGCTCTAAGATTTCAAACGGCTAATTGTTGCAACAAACATGATGCTTTTGGGAACATAGTTCAAGAACTTTATATTTTTCCTCCAGTCCAAACTGTTGATAATTTATCGTGCACATACATATCGTATCACAACATACATCACTGTCACATCTAACATCATAATACATAGATCGTCATATCAACATAAGTGTACCACAATAATCTTTTCTACTCTCAAAACGTCCAAGGATACTTCGTTCATAACCATAACATAAAAAAGAGATGTTCAAACGAAACCCACTTTGTGCTTCAAAGACTCCAGATTCCAACACTAGTTATTCTTCACCATAACCACACTCTCAAAGACTGAACTTCGAAAATAGCTACCCAAGAGCCATAATTTGGACTCTATCCCTTGAGCCCTTGGACTTCTAACGGCGTTGTCGGCCCTAATGGCAGTTTCAGTGTGAACGACGCCAACTGCACAATCGACTCTAATTGCTATATCTGCTCCTGCATACGCTCACCTACCTAACTAGAGATGCCGTTACATAAGTTGTGATAATTGTCGTGCAGATATATATATTGCATCATAACATACATCGCTATAATATCAAATATCACAATACATAGATCGTCATATATCAAGTGTACCACAATCGCCCCCCTAATTGGCAGTTAGGTCACTCTAACACCAAGTAGCCATCTGGTCCACAACATGATATGCCCTTAGTGGGGCTAAGATTAAGAGGTCGGGTGATACAATGCCCCATCGTTAGTCACCTATCTATAATCCATACCATGTAACGGTCAAACCTGCTTGCTTGCTAATCGCCGCGAGGACATCTCCACCGTCCACTAGGCATTGCATTGGGAGGAGGTGTCAAATATGATGTATGTCATACTCACAAATCAACATACATGCTGCTCCATTAGCTGATTTGTAACCTCCGGGCTGACTCTCACTCAGGTTTATCTCCGATGGCTTTTTAGATGCTCATCATGAATCTAGAAGAACTTGTTCCCACCCTATGACCATGACCCTAATGCACATTCTTACACAAACTCCATGATGCAAATTCTCACAAAGAGTAAGATATCACTCAAAAGGAAGCGATACTTTGGTGATCAAAGTCTTCATTGAATCAAGGCTCCACCCTGAACATGACTTCTCCAAGACCAAGCTTCCCAAAACAAGTTCTATCCAAAACTAAGATCATAAAACTAACTTCTCCCAAAACTAATTTCCTTTAAAACTAACTTGAGAGGTGTTTCTCAATCTCTCTATTTATACTACTTAGAATATATATCCTAGTAACTACAAGTAATCACCATGTAACTTTCTCTTATCAAGTTTAAACGAGGTAGAGATCACAAACCCCAATGAAAAGGGTACATGGCAACATGCAATTGGTCCACTTGGATCTTCTAAAAGCCCAACTACTCTCTAATTGACTTTAGTGTACCAAGTCAATTTCGCCCCTAGATTTAAGGGTCTTCACCAAGTCCAACCAATGAAAACTAGTCCAAGTCAAGGAAAGTCAAGATACCCATGTGATGGAATCTTGATTCCTACTAAACAACAAAATAGAAGTTCTCATCTACCACACCAAAAGTTACTCTATATTTTTCTCCAACTTAACTATAACTAGCTAAACATAGTCATGACTAAGATAAACTTAGGCACAATTTAGATATACTTACATTTTATCCTATATGTACAACCTTGGATCTTACATTTATCCCCGGACCAAGATTTCACTCTGTCCTCAGAGTGAAAGAATTTGGTCGTCGATGAAACGGCTTTAACTTGTCGTGATTCACCCGGTCAAAATATTGCCCTCCCAACTTTTTCAAATCGGAAGTAAAGTTTCCCCACACTTTGTGAACTATGAAAGGACCAAAATACTTTGAAAGAAATTTCTTTCTTGCTCTCTTATATCTAATGGAGTCGTAAAGCATCACCCAATCACCTTTTTTGAAAGTCTTCATCTTTTTCGTTCCAAGTCGATTATCGTAATACTTCTTCTGTAATTGTTGAGCTCATTCCACACGTACCATGGCCACAGCTCGAGCCTCCTCCAACTCCAGCAGTTGTTGGCATCTTGATTTGATAACTTCTGCTCCATTCGTCCTCTTTAACTTCCGTTGGATAATTAAAAAGGTCATCAAATCAAATTGAATTGGAAGTTTTGACTCGACACCATATACCATACAGAAAGGTGAGTATCATGTTGATGTCTTCCAAGTGTCTAATACTTCCACAAGATAGCATGCAACCTCTTGTCCCAATTTTGCTTGCTCCCATCCATGTCTGCATCCTTGGCCAACATCATGCAAAATGTATAATTGGTCGCTCTGCCAACCCGTTAGCATTGGGTTTGTAGGAAGTAGTCACTCGTGCCTTGATGGAGAAATGATTTAGCATGGCTTGTATAATGCTTCCAACAAACTCACCACCTTTATCTGATATAATTTCTATAATGCATCCAAATCTAGTTATTATACTCTCGTAGAGAAATCTATCCACTTCTTCTTCACTAGTAGATTTGAGAGGTCTAGCTTCTATCCACTTGGTTAGATAATATGTAGCTACCATAATGAACTTGTTACCCCGAGGAGTAACATTCAAGGGTCCTACAAAATCTATTCCCCATTTCTCAAAAGGACCTAAAATAGGAACTGATGTCTAAGTAGGGATTTCATGGACTTTTTAGCAAAAGCTTGACACACATCACAACTGTAACACTGAAGTCAATGACTTAGGAATGACTTCCAAGATGAGAGATGTCTTCTCAAGACCTCTCCTTGGTTTATATATTGTAGGACTAGAAAAGTCTGAAATCCAAACTATGCCACATGGCTAACATACGTAGGTTGTATGTTTCGTTATCTTATCCTACCAAATGCCTAAAAGACGTCTAGCACACAATCCGATCCACCAATGCATGGTAGCCATCTTGACATTTACCTTTTGTTTTTTGAATAGTGCACACCACTATCTTGTCTTTTGTGATCTAGTGACCAACCTACGCATTGGCTAAACTAACTATAGCTAACCAAGATTGATTACAAATATTCCCCCATTTAAGACGCAATGTCCTCATTGCAAGAAGACTCAAAAGTCTCTACAAGTATCTTGGCATTTGTAAGATTTGCCATTGGTTCCCAAATAGCTTCATAAAGTGAATAACCTTTCCACTGGACTAGATATTCCACTTTTGGGTTCCCCTGACCTCTTGTCCGTTTCTTGAAAATTCTCTCAACCTCATATTCCTCTACACCATCAATCATAGTTGGTAAAGGAGGAGGTTGATGTGGGTTGCCAAAGGAAGGAGATCGTGGAGTATACTTCCTCAAGAGAGACACATGAAAGACGAGATGTATTTTCATGTGTGTTGGCAACTCTAACTTGTAAGCAACTTCTCCAATCCGTTGGACAATCAAGAAAGGTCCAATAAACCATGGACTTAACTTTTGAACCCTATTAATGACAAATTGGTAGTAGACAACCACACCTAATCGCCTTTTTGAAACTCCACATGTCATTGATAAGCATCGGCATATTGTTTTTGCCGATTTTGTGTAATGGCTAATTTTTGCTTTGCCTGATGCACTCCTCGTTGGACTCGTGCCACAAACTCGTTCACCGCTTCAACTTGGGTTGATGGTTCCTGCATGTGACCTACTCTCACCAAGCTAGATGGTGTGATGGGATGTTCTCCATACATTAGGAAGAAAGGGCTGACTTTTGTGGATGCATTGATTGAGTTATTGTACACAAACTCAATCAAGGGTAAAAACACATCCCAACCTTCTTGCTCCTCCAAAATGAAAGCTCTAAGCATGTCTTCAATAGTTCTATTTGTTTTCTAAGTTTGCCCATGTGTTTGAGAATGATAAGTTCTGGACATGGCTAGTTTTGTTTTGAATAGCCCAAATAGGTTTTTCCAAAACATACTAGTAAATTGAGTACCCATATTGGTGATGAGAATTGTAGCTAAACCGTGTTGAGCAAAAACTGTTGTGGGCCTAATATGGATCATCTTGCTCAATTTATCCACAAAAACAACTATCGAATCATAACCCATAGACGTCATTGGTAACTCACATACAATGTCCATACTGACGTGCTCCCATCTTCTAGTTGGTGTTGGTAGAGGTTGTAGTAGACCTGATGGTTTTTGATTGCTAGTCTTATTTTATTGACATGCCACACAACTTCGAACATAGCTAGTGATGTCCTCTCTTAGTATTGGCCAAAAGTATACCCTTTGGACGCCTTCAATGGTCTTCTCCACTGCTACATGGCCAGCAATAGCTAGATAATGTGCCTACTCTAACACTATTGTACGGAAAGCAACATCTGAGGGTATCCAAATCTTTCCTTTATAGAACACCAATCTTCGTTCTAAATGTGATGTACCCTGCTGAAGGGCTTGTGCAATCTCCTCATCCTCCTTGGTAGCTCAATTCAGGTTCTCCCACCATTCAAAGTGAATCTTCACCTCCGTGATATGATTAATGCACTACATTCGTGTCAATGCATCGGCAAGCTGCTTCTTCCCCTCCACATACACGATCTTCATGTTGAAACGTTGTCGCCATTCAGCCCCCAATGAACTGCCGCTTTGAGAGAGATCCTTTTGAGTTTCTAAATAAACCAAGGCTTGTGGTCTGTCTCAACCACAAACTCTTTATCTCCGAGATAGTGCTTCCAATGTTTAGTAGGCAACACAATGGCTAACTCCTCTCTCTTTATGGTATGATAATTTTGCTCTGCCAGTGTCGTGTTGTGACGCGGTTACTATGAGAAGATGATGACATGTGTCATCTTCAGGGTTGTTGTCATGACGGCGATACTTTAGGTTAGGGTAACAGATGGCATTGTAAGGCTGTAAAGAGCTAGGGAGATCTAGACACATCACCTTGCTTACTAAGGAGCTTATCTGATTGAAGTGGAGTCGACGTAGGATGTGGATAGGAGACGACATGATCCTCAAGATGTACCATTGTCGAGTCCATTTGTGATCAACATCCGATGTCTTCATCGTGATCGCTTTTGGGTATACTTAGCTGGTTTCAAGTTGTCATTTTAACTCTTATTAATGATAATTCATATTGTACATAGGATGTCTAAGTAGAGTGTTTAGGATAGTTGTAAAGCTCTAAGTTTCAATGGAGCTAATTTGGCCACACTAGAGGTCAAAATAGCATTCTCCATTCCCATTGGTCTAGGAGTTTTGACCAATGAGGACACTATGGCAACTTTTCGAGGTCTTTAGGGATTTTGAAGACCTTCGAGGGGGGACATTCAAAAATCTGAGGATAGCGTTGGAAAGCTGATGGGACGGGCTACAACTTGGGCTCAAGAATGGATGGATTTGAAGGATTTGTCACTCTGAAACGGTGATTCAAAGTTAGAGATAGAAATTTCAACCTTTGAGTGTATTTGGAGTGTTTGTGAGAATCAGACGAGGGTTTTGGGAGATGTGAGTTGACAGAGATATAGTTTACGACTCATGCTTGTGTTTTGATTGAAGTTTTGACTCGATTGGACGAGAGTTGAGTATGGAGTGATAGGTTGAAGTTTGTGTAAGCAGTCAGAGATGCAGGATTGCACTGACTATCACAAACTTAGTTCATCAATCATATCTTTTGATAGCAGAAAGTTCTATCAAATAAAACTTTTCAGAGTTAAAGTGCGGATGATGAGTGACCTTCTTATGAAATTTGAGAGCAATTGGAGTCAAGGATTGGGATGTGTGATGGGTTTTGTACACAGGGATTTGCATATCACCTTGTGATACAGTAGGTAAATCACCAATTGTTTTGAGAGATCTAGAGGAGAAAAACATCTGAAACTTTTCTGAGTGATAGTTAGGGTTGTAGAGCAATTTTGTGTAAAGTTTGAGAGAAAGTTATTGGTCGAATCATTGGATATCATAATCTTCTTTCGCTAAAGTTTTACCGCTTGGAATGTGGAGTGCTGAGAAGAGGAAGAAGAGATTGTCAACTCACACAAGTATCTAGAGGGTTCTTCTACAGCCAGGCGCTTGGGCGTTCTCATAGCAAAGAATTTTCCTTTGCGACACCGGCAAAAGCTTCCGTGAGAAGAAGGTAATTGGATGCTATCCATCTTTCCATTCCTGTTGTAATACTCCTCCAACTGTCACACCTGATGCATCCGTAACAAGTTTTGTTGGTCTATCTGGTTCATATCATTTAAGGATTGGTGCATGTAAGAGTGCATGATTCAAAGCCTGAAATGCAATCTCTTGAGCTGTACCCCATTGCCATTTCTTCCCTTGGCCTAAGAGATTTGTTAAAGCTTGAGCAATACGAGCAAAAGCTTCCACAAACCTTCTATAGAAGCCAGTTAAACCCAAGAAACTACATAGTTGAGTCTGATTCTCTAGAGCACTCCAATTTGAATGGCTTCCACTTTGTCACTCATGACTTGGATGCCATAAGTACTAATTATATGGCCTAAGTAATAAATGATAAAAAAAACAATTTTGTATGAAACTATGTTTCACAAATCTAAGAAGCTCACTAAAAGAAAAGAAGAATATACTTATATGGTTTAAGTATAAGAATATATTGTTATTATACTTTGTCTGTTTCTCCACTAAAAGAAAAGAAGAATGCATTTTATCTATTAATAATAATAAAAAAAATATTTTTTTTTTTACCACATGTCGTGCACATATATATCCCATCATAATATACATCGATGTCATATCAAACATCACAATACATAAATCGTCATACCGATTAGAATCGAGTAAAACCCACTTTGTACTTCAAAGAATCCAAGTTCAAGCACTAGCTACTATCCATTATAGCCACATTCTCAAAGTCTCAACTTCAAAAACTGCATCTTAAGGAGCCCTCATTTGAACTCTACCCCTTGAGTCATAGGTCTCCTTACGACACTATTGGCCCTAACCGCAATTCTAGTTCGAATGACACTAATTACACTAACGGATCTAATTGTTGTATATGCTCAAGCATGTACACATTTACCTACTAGAGATGCCACTACATAAGTCATGATAGTTTTCGTGCACATACATAGATGTCACATCAAACATCACAATACATAGATCGTCATACACAAACACAAGTGTATCACAATTGACCCCCTAACTAGTGGTTAGTTTTTTTTAACATCAGGTAGCCATCTAGTCCATTAACATGATATGCCTTTCGTGAGGCCAAATGCTACAATGCTCCATTATTAGTCGTTTATATGCAATCCATATCATGTAATGTTTAAACCAACTTGTCACTAATCGCATCTATGACATCTCCATCTCCCACTAGATACCGCATTGCGAGGAGGTGTCAAATATGACATATGACATCCTCTTGAATAAGAATCACAAATCAATATATTGGATGCTCCACTGGCTGACCCACATAACATTCATCTCAAGCATTCAAGCATCATGCCAAGCTTGGATCCATGATACCATCAATGTTTGGAAGGTCACATGGCGCATAATTATGCACATGATACTTCCAAGTCACATCATCACAAGCCTCTAATATAAAAACTCAAGAAAGTAAAACCTCATGTACTTGTAGAATCATGTGGCCAACAATAATATCCAATGTGGTCGGTGCACTTTGATGCAAGTAAATGTAATCACCAACATGAAATATGTGAATTTAAGTTCAATATCCATTTCCTCTTATCGTAACATAATGCAAAGTATATCTATGTTGAGCATTAGTCAGGTTTTCAAATGCCATGGGCATTACCCTACAAAAGAGTTTTACTCTTTGAGAACACACCTTAACATAAATGTCAAGATTATCCAAGTTCAAGACTTCAACTGACTCTCGAGAAATAGCTACAAGTAAGTTTGAATCTCTACAATATAATGAAAAGTACGATGAGTATGATGATGGAGATGCTTACACGCTAAATCGATAACCCATATCCAACGATGGTAGCTGGATGTCCTAGTCTCCAAGATGAATTTTCTCCAAACCAAACTTTCTTAGTCTTCTTTTCATTGTCTAAACAACTCTCTCTACTAGACAATTAGCCTCAAGATGTTCTCTTGAGGTGGTAGATGATCAATCAACGATATCACATTAAGCCTAAAACTTGCCCAAAGACTCAATATCTTGATCATCTAACACCTCTATTGATGCATCAAATTGACTAAACAGCAAAGCTAAGAACTCATAAGTCGTTCCATCACTTGATTTGTAAGGCAAGGCCACCAACTAAATCCACTTGGAAAAATGCTCCATCATGATCAACACATGTCGATGATGTTATATAATCAATGGTAGAGGTCCTACAAAATCTAATCTCCAACGATAACCAAGTCCCATAATTGGTAGAGGATGTACTATTGTGGCAATGCAATAGAGTACAAGACTTCGATTTTTATTTGACACCACATAGACCTTATGTTAGAGTTGCATGACTTAAATGTTACTAGTATAGAACTTAAATTTTTTTCCCAATTTTAACATGCAGCTTTTGTCATGACTTAGAAACAAATATTTTTCAGAAATTTTTATCATGTTGAAAAATTACAAAATTATATTTTGCATCAATTCCTTCAATGACTCAAAACATTATTTCTTGTATCATTTTTATCATCCACAATAGCAATGTATATGATGAGATTCAGAAACAAGATGAGATATTAATATTGAATTTTATTTTTTAAATTTATTATTATTCAATAAATAATATAATTATTTTTTATTTTTTTTAATAAATATTTATATTTATATTTATTTCAATTTAATATTTTTTAACATGTTTTGTCAATGCTATATTTCAATACCAATAAAAAATAAACTATGAACATACATATTTTAAGTAAATAGGATAAAAAAAATTTTAACAAATCTGTAAAATTGAGACATTCTGTGTAAAGTATTTGAAAAATTACTGTGAAGTTGTTGGACTATTCAAATAAAAATTATGAAATATTTGACTGCAAAACTTTGACATGAGAAATATCTCATTATAGAGAGTGCATTGATTTGATTTTAGAAC
The DNA here is from genome assembly GCA_014180765.2 of Marchantia paleacea. Classification (NCBI taxonomy): domain Eukaryota; kingdom Viridiplantae; phylum Streptophyta; class Marchantiopsida; order Marchantiales; family Marchantiaceae; genus Marchantia; species Marchantia paleacea. Next base: position 3,120,558 of record MUAA02000008.1, on the reverse strand, counting down.
TATATGTGAATGATAATCAATTATTTTTATTTATTTATTTATTTATTTAAATAAAAAGAAAATTTTAATTTTTTAATAAAAAATTAATGAAGTTTTAATTTAATAAAAATCATAATTACCAAGTAGTAGAGACACAGACTAGTTCATATGCTGCTAGTGGCAATGCAATAGAGTACAAGACTTTGATTTTTATTTGTCACCACATAGATCTTATGTTACAGTTGCATAAACTTGAAGGAAATTTTTGATCATTAGAAAATATTGCTCTTATTCCGTGCACGGTATGATTTGATACATTTGATAATTTAAGATTTTGTATAATAATGGTGTCGTGTTGTAACATGATTTCTATAAAAAGATATTGACATGTGTCATCTTCAAAGCCGTTTGTCATAACGATGATAATTTATGTCAAGATAATTCACAGTTTATTGTAAGGCTGTTAAGAGCACTCAGTTAAATTGATTTCATATGATGAAGATATTGATAAGGCTATGAGAGATATTATTTTGAACCTTATCAAATATAAAGAGTAGTCAAAGTGCAAAGGGAAAGACAACATTGTTTTGTTGACTAGTAAGCTTATATGATCAAAGTGGAGCCGACATGGAATATGGATATATGATAGCATGATCTTCTAGATGTATCGATGTTCAATCTATTTGTGATCAACATCCGGTGTCTTCATAACAATCAATTTCAAACATGGTTAATACATCACTTTGGAGATAACTTTATGTTATAAATGATGAACTCTCTAGATCACATAATTCTTTCAATTGTTTCTTACGTCATAATTTGAGAACTTACTATGTACATTTTGATTTAGCTTGAATGTTATGACTCTTAACTTTCAAGTATTGGTGAATTTCAACAAATAGATTTCAATCCATCACTATTATCTACTAAAAGTCAGCCATAAGGAGTTGATTGTCAAGAATTTTGGAGAGGAATACAACTTTCAAGTAATAAACTTCTTGTTTCCAACACTAGTTCTATTCTTACTTAGCCGGTTGGTGCAGATAAACAAATCGATAGTGTTGTTGACCTTTAAACTTCCAAAATGGGCTTCATGCCGATATCCCTTCATTCATGATGTTATAATTTGTTGAGATTTTTTCAAATTTCAGATCAATTTGGAGCAACTGTACTTTGTGTTTTGTTATGAAGACCTGGATATGGATGCTGGATACTTGATATTTTAGATTTTAAGAGTTTTAGATTCTAGAGAAGTAAGTAGCTAATAGTCAAGAGACTTGTGTTGTATTTTGCAAATTTAGTGAAAACCATTGACCGCCATTAATTCAAAAAGGACTAAAATTCCAGTGACAGAAAACATGTGATAGTAAAAAAAATCCTACAACTTTAAATGTATACGTAAACTTCAAATTATTATTCAGTCTTCAAAACTCCTCCAATTGAATCAAAATTTCAATCCAAACATAACATCAAGCTATAAACTATATGGTTGCAGAAATATGATCCCTTGTAACATTTGTAGGTTTTTAAGAATACCCTCAAATATATTTCATCATCTAAATTTCACTCTTTGACTTCAAATTATCAAAATTAATTGACATTCCATTCAATTTCACCCATTCTTCAATCCATGTTGTAGCTCTTGTCATGAGCTTTCTAACCCTATCTTTCATATGCAAATGATCATTGAGTAAGTTTTCAAAAATTGTCAAAATCTCAAAAGAGTTGTCTTAAGTGACCTCATTGGTTCAAACTTCATGACCAATGAAAATGAAGAGTGACTTTTTTTTCCCATAATGATCAAAATAACTCCATTTTAACTAAGAGTTTTAAAACTAACCTTAACACACTATTTGGCCATAATATAAATAATATAAGTTGATATTAATATAGAGTCAAAATAAAACATGAGGTGTGGTGACAGCAAAAAATTGGCCATCACTGTAGGAGACGTTTAAAATAATAAAAATTTGCACATTTGAAGATTGAATGATGAGAGACATTTTCATGAAATTTGAGAGCAATATGAGTAAAGGATTGAGATTTGTGATAATTTTAGTACACATGCATATGCATATCGTCTTGTGATACATTCTATGTTTAGAGGATTTTTCTTAGAGATATGAAAGTAAAAAAAATTCAATTTTTAAAAAAACTTACAAAGGTTATAACATAATTATATTTGAAATTTGGACAAGCGTTAATGGTCAAATTATGAGATCCAGTGAGTTATCATGTGGAGGACCAATGATCGATTGCAATTGACTCAAATATGAATCCATGAGATGGAGAGAAAAAAAATTATAGCTCACAAGAGGATAAGAAGATTCTTCTCCAATAAGATGCTCAAATATTTTCAAAGTGAAGCAAAGCTTGCAACAGTGGAGTAAAATGTGACATAGTGGTATCATCGCACCAACTATGCCACATGGTATGTTAGCCATGTGGCATAGTTTGGATTTCGGACTATCCTAATCTTATACTATATAAAGCAATGAGAGTTCTTTTTAAGGATCTCATCTTGAAAGCCATTCCGAAGTCATTGCCTTTAGTGTTACAATTTTACTTCTTTCAAGTTGTTGAAGGGACGTTACAACATGCATCTTCCTCCTTGTGGTCCCGATCATGTTCTAACTTTATATCCTCCCACATGCATATCACTAGCAATTGTCATGAATTTCTATTTCTCCTTGATTTGTCATTCCATTATTTGCATGAAAATCCGATAAATTTGGAATATATTATCGTCTATTATCACTTGCATACATGGGTGGTGATCTTAGTGGTGATGCATATCCTTCCATACAGAAAAAAGATTTCTCAACTCCATTCGTGATGGGCTAAATGGATCTTGAACATTACTTGATGGTTCATTATGTTTCATGAAATTTTTCAATATATTTATGTATATATATTTTTTGTCCACCGTTTGAAAATTTTAATGAAGGTCCTTCTACATTCCACTCCATGAAATTAAAGCACCTTGTTATGAAAATATTTGTTTACTGGTAGTGTATCATGTACAAAGTTATGAATTCATGAAATAAAACTGCATGAACATCCATGCAATAAAATTAGAAACATGAAAATGTGACAAATGGATATTCATTCTCGTTATCTATTCCTCCAAAACTCTCGTGGCTCTATTATTCTTGTAGGCGTCCACCTTATAACTTTCCCATACAAAACAAGAAATTGATTTGATCTTTCATCTCTTGAAGTCGTCTCTATTTTTCTCTTTGTTGTCTATAGGAATTATGAGCGATTGGGATTGAGTCTCATGTATTGAAATTTTCACTTCTATCTCATGAACTTTTTTTTCCTCTCTTTTTTTCTCTATCACCTTTCCACTCTCTAGTGTAGAGATTTTGTACTCCATGCCTTGTTGCTTTATATGATCCTCTACAATAGCATTTCTCAATTCTTTCATATCTATCATGATTGAGTTGAGATTTTACTCCTAGTAAGTTAGCTATCCATGCTTTTCAATCTCTCAAACAAATACAATGTAAGTATAATAACAATAAAATCTCTCATAATGGAATCACAAAAGACGGAGGTGATTTTATCATAAATATGTAATATTTTTCTTCATAATTTTTTATAATAAAATCTCTCCACAAATTTTTTTGTCGGTAAATATTTTTTATTTTTACATACATGTTGAATGAAACTGATGCAAATAGTTCACGATTCAAATCCATCCAATATTTAGTATAGAATAAAGATGTTACAATCATACGTCTCTTCATAACTTACAATCAAAAGTATCATTGATACAAGTGATGCCATCACTCGAGACATAAAATCTATACTTCAATTGGCCATAATGTACACTCCAAAAATATATTTTTTTATGAATTGAGTATGAATGTTGATAAGATCAGAAATGAAAAATTTGGTTTATGGTTTCCCTTTGGCATATCCATATTTGCATCCCACAATTTTCCCTTACTCTACATGTAGATCAATGAACTCTTTCAATCTTTATACAAATCTCAATAATATAACACTATCATCATTATCTTGCTATTCCAAGAAATGTAATCCATATTCAAAGAAAAATCTCTAACATCATTGTAACAATAGAAAAATAAAAACAAATAATTCAAATAGCTTAAGAACTCCGAGGTTGAAAGATATCAACAATGGTTTCTCTTTCTTTATATATCATCCTCCCAAAGATACAATGTATATAAGGACTCACAATCAACATCCATCCAACTTGCGGATCGATGATGTGGTAGACATCACTATGAACACACATATTGCTAACGTGTTACTCAAATTAACACACTAACTAATACATTAGAAATACAATCTTATGAATAAATTATTGATATGTCATCTTAAATATTCCAACTTATAGTTAACTCAAGATTGTCGATCTTCAGCTTATGTAATTTTACTTTAGTTCTTACTAACAAAAGATGTTTACACTGAGTGAATGTTATATAATCATCTCAAGAATTTTCTTGTTACCCAGATTTTAAGAATGATGACGGGTGACCTTGCATTTTTATCAAGCATATTGAGAAAATTTTTTGTCATTTTTTCTATATACATGGATGACCTCAATCTCATTGGTACAACCGATGCCATTGTGTTGATGGTTGATGAACTAAAATCGACATTTGAGATGAAGGACTTGATGCTATTTCATTTTACCTAGTATTGTAGATTGAGTATTTTGTTGAGAGAATTTTCCTCTATCAAGTGTTATTACATGGTAAGATACTAAAACAATTTGCCATTGACATTACTTTCTCTTTGGGTTCACATATGTTCAATCTTTGGATATGCACATGGATTAACATATGTCTTGTAATGAATGAAACATATATCTAGGACATGAAACTCCATACTTGGTAGCAATTGGAGCACTCACGTACCTTGCAAATTACATCCGACTTGACATCATCTTTGTGGTAAATTTGCTAGCTTGTTTCAATGCTAAGCCTATGAAGAGAAATTGGAATGGAGTAAAACAAATCTTATGTTAATTAAAAAGGACTTAAGACATGAGCTTATTCTACAAATGTGGAAAGAGTAGTGAAATCATTAGATATGGAGATGCAAGCAACTTGCATATCCATATGTGTAATCCCAAACTGGTTATGTCTTCTTAAACAAGGAGCAACTATTTCTTGGAAATCAATGAAGTAGACTATGATCAATCATGTTTATAAACTCCAATCATGCATAGATCTTGGCATTACATCAAACATCATGTGAATGCATGTGGCTAAGGTCAATTGATGATTTTATTAGAGGTCTTATGATTTTTCAGAGATACATGCTTCCCCAACCCCATTGTATGAGGATAATTTTGCATGCATCACGCCACATTGTACTTTTTCACACATGAGTTTTTGGGCTCTAAAATCGAAGTTAAACAACTTAGGTCGATAGAAAACTTTGCACACTTATTTTCAAAGTCTCTACCTACTACAAGCCATAAAAAGCTTGTATATGGGATAGATATGTGTAGGTTATCATAAGTAAGACATGTAATAGTAGGCATATTTAGATGCTTTCACTCTTTTTTTATTTATTTTTGAGTTTTAAACTCTAAAATAATTAGAGTATTCTTATCACATAAGATTTTTAAGATGGAAGTTTGATAAATTACATTTACTTGATAATTAATTGATGAGAATATGATAGTCAAATGCATAGTTTGTTGATTGGTCAAGGAAGAGTGTTGTAAGAATACCACTAAACATACACGTCCAACATCTATTATAAGAATAGGACCATAAAGTGGAACCGACACTTACAAGTGACAATCACTATAGTAAACTAGGTTCAATGTACTATGTGAAATACAAATGTGGGACTTTGTTTTCACCATTCAAAATTAACTGTAATGGAAATTTATGTGATCTAGATCTTTTCAGTTTTCGAAAAATAATAACTGTGACATAAGTAAGCCGACAAATCCATGTAACACAAATATACGCATATGAACTATATATAGTTTACATGAAATCCATTATGTTCTTACCTTGATACCGACTCATTTTCCAATTTCTATGTTTTCAAGGGAGACAAGTGAACAAACGGATTGGTAAACCAATCAAAAGAGAAAGCGAAGACAAGCAAGCTGCGGTATCTCGCTAATGACATCGATTTAAGACATTCATGTTTCTCCGACCTTTGGACCTTATTGGCTGAATAGCTCAGAGCGCTTTCATTTTCATAACAATGAAAATCGCGGGTTCACAACAGCCCGTGATTATGGATGGGGCTTTCAATATCGGAGCATATCTGTTACGTAGTTTATTGACGATCAGACCCAGATCGAAAAGATTCACGTGCAGAGATTCGATAAAGATCCAGAATGGCAGAATGAGGGCAGCGGATTCCGTGTTGAAGAGAGCGGGTTGTAAATCCGTGACCCTGGATAGCCGATTAAACTCGAACCCGGCTCCGTAGACCATCGTATCCTCGTTCCTGTGCCCCTGTGTCTGTTGCAGTCTTGGAATCTGTGCAGCTGCAAAGGATGAAAGTGGATTGCATTTCGACTAATTAATACTGTGCTACCGCACTGTGAGTCCCGAGCGGCACACCAAGAACGGGGTTTCCGCTGCAAAGAATGAGAATAAGGTCCGAACTTATTGTGTTGGTATTGGCTGGGACGAGGAAGGGGGAGTTTCTCGGATTGGGAGGAGCTCTCTGTATATCACAAATGTCGCCACATCTTCTGCTATAGTAGACGCCCTTTTTTGACTCCCTCGAAGGTGATTAGACGAGCTTCTTGGTCAATTGTATATGTGGGGACTTGTTCGACTGCATGTCTTTGGCTCAGGGTTTTTGGGGTTCTGTAAGCATGGAGTTTTGAAGATTTGAGCATTGATGAATTTCACTCTCTGCAGGCTGAAATTTTCTCGCAGGTTTTGTGGGATAGGTTTTATTATGGGGTGCAGTTTTTTTCTTTCTGGGGATGGCTGAAGAAGCAAGGAGGTGCCGGGTTGAAATATCAGCTTGTTGGGTTAGGAAGGTGAAGCTTTCAATTGAAATTAATTACATGGATAGTTCGGAGGCTGTTGTTTCTGAAGTACGTCTGTCCTCTTTCGTGCTGTTTTAGAACGTCGATTAGAGATGGTGACCTCGTGGGAGGAATTTTCGCTGTTGTGTGGCAGGTGATGGATTTAGCTGCAATACTTGGGCCGCAGCTGTGGAGATGCTGCAGGCGCTCGTCATAGTACATGATCAGGGCAGTAGAGAGTCTTGAAGAGGGCTTGAAATGGTGAACTTTGAGAGAATGCGGAAATGACATTGAAATGGCCAGCCTCGCACCTGCTGGCCACATCTTTGAGCATGGTAGGAGCGGGAAAGAGTCCATCCCTAGGAATAGGTGTTGGTGGTGGGGAGATGGGCTTCCAAACAACAGGGATTTGGAGAGGGTTGAGGCAGATTGGATCAGCGCAGAAAGCATTTGGAGGGAGAGGAAAGATCGTTGGAATGGGTAACGGAGATAGGTCCATCGCCATTGCAGAATCATCCGGAGCTTGCAGGCGGAAAAACAGAGCCAGCGTTCCCCTTCTAGACTTCGAAGCTGGACGTTTAACTTTACTCGTTGAGATCAAAAAGATTCCAGGTCCTTCTTGCGCAGTTGGGACACTTAGCGCTCGCGGATTTGAAAGTGTACCTCCTAAAATCTGTGATTTGTTGCTTGACCGAACTGTATGGTCTTCCAGAATGCATTCCAGGTATGAGCTGTACATCTCAGAGGAAACGGCTAGAATAGTTAGTGTGGGTTTTTTCACAATCTTACCTCTGTAGTTCAGCACTAATTCTTGTCTGGCTAAGTATATGGAGGAGATTACAGGTGGAGTTTTATTATGTCCTGTATGGTCGTCTGTTTTAGTTTGGGGTAGGAGGCCGATTAAACGAACTAGATGCATGCAAGTAAAATATAAAGCAATTACGCTTGGACGGACTCAAATCGTGGAGATAAATTTCTTTTCTGTTGTACATATGGTTGTACTCTTTCGCGAGAAGTGGGCATATTTCAAAGATATGGAGCTCCTAGATCGCTGGATCAAGATAATTGACAACTTACTGTGTTTCAGATGCCCTCATGTCGCATGCACGTTCAAGGATCCTACGTCTTACTCAAGGGGAGGAAGGAAAATAACGAGTTTCTCAGGTTCTCCTGTAACTTTAATAAGTTCACAGAAGCTAAGTGGGTCTCTCCCTTGTGTGAGAGACAGCAGATCTCCGGCATTAGTTTCAAGTTCTTTGTATTCTCAACCATGGAAAACAAGTTTCAGAGCTTCCTCATCTGTATATAATGCGGCCTCTGGCCAGAGAAGGCTCTCTTATTTCAAAAGTGAGAATCTTAGATGGAGGAGAATTTTCAAAGTTTTTTCTGAAGACGTTGACAGCAGAGAAGCTGTTGCGAATGATTTGACAAGTCAAGAACGGGATTGCAATGAGAATTTCGTCGATGAAGGCATTACAGGGAGAACAGAGGATTTTGAAGATATTGGTGGACGAGCCCTTGACGGACTAGCTGAAAGCACAGCTCGAGGTTCTGTGGATAATACTGATTTAGAGTTTAAAAACGAGGAAGTGAGTTCTAAAGCAGGCACGGTACTTGACAATGTCCACAAGGGTCCAGGGAATCCAGTTTCTGATACAATTACTCCAAGCGATGTAACTGTTATATGTTTCGATATCGAGACCACTGGTCTCCATCCATCTTACCACCGAATTATAGAGTTTGCAGCCCGTGATTTATCGGGAGGTGAATACAGCACCATCGAGACGTTAGTCAATCCAGACCGAGAGGTCCCTCTAGAATCTGAACGTATTCACAAGATAAGCAGTAAGATGGTGAACAAACCTGATGTGCCAAGGTGAATATATCAGTCCATTGTCTATGTTGATTTCCATCAGAAAAAATGATTTCCATCATTTTCTTTGTTTGCCATCATCTTCGACATCGCGTCTGCATAAGAATTACCATTTGTTCTATATGACCAGCCCCTTGGATTTTTGCAACTGTTTTGTGGAGATGCTTTGAAGATAAGAAATTTCCAAATGCCTTACCGATTACGTCGATAAAAGTTCTTTATGTGAGTGAAAAGGACAACATAGTACATTTATAGCAAACATTCACAATGTGCACATTTGCCAGAAGAATTTTAGTTGTGGACTGTTCTGAGCAAATTTCTAGTCTTTGCTTCTATTCTCCTCCGACTCAGCTAAACGGCGTTGAACTCACAGGTGAAGAGGAAAACATTGGTTCAAAGTTACACAGTTCAGTCTCACAGTACTTTACTCAACTGTCTCACGTCTCGTATGTGATGCTCAGATGGAAGGATGTCGCACTTGCTATTGTAAGTTTCGTCGAGAGTAGAAGAAAAGGGCAGGGACCGGTTATCCTTGTTGCGCACAATGGGAAGCGATTTGATGTTCCCTTCATTATGAAGGAATTTCGTGATTGTGATGTGTCAATACCACCGTACTGGCGCTTTGCCGACTCGATGCCACTGGCTAGGTCTGCAATGAAGTCCTTGGGTAAGAATCGCTTCTATGTTGATCGGCGCTGTGTAGCTTAGACTAGTTTCTAGCATTCTGGTTTTTTTTAACAGAAGAAACTTAAAGTATGTAGCCCCTATTCAAAACAGAAAGTAGTGGAAACTTAGAATTGGATGCAGCATTGCTTTCTAGTTAATGCTGCATTCAATTTGCAAATTGTTTTCGCTTTCTGCATAATGTGCATTCTAGCATAATCATCTGATCGTTCATGTAAACGAATTCTGTATAAACACCACTTCCCTTTAGAGTACTGTCTGATTGCATGTTTGTATGTGAAAATGCTTGAGGCTGCCCTAGGTTGCAATATGATTCTATGTTATTACTGAAATGCTCGCTTTGCAGGACAGAAGAGACCTAAAGTGGCGTTGATGGACCTGTTCAATTTTTACAATCTCCAGTCCGTGGGCGATGCACATCGAGCGATGGCCGATGTGAATATGCTGGCTCCAGTTTTACAAATGGTTATGAACGATTTATCTATGGGCGTACTCGAGCTGTTAGAGCAGTCCTTCAGTGTTGAAGATTTAACTGATAAGGGCAAGGTCTTCCCTATGAATCGTGTTCCTGCTATTGAAGAAATGTATGATGGTGTTGAAGTGGAAGTTCTAGAAACTGCTGTCTCGTCTGAGGTCTTGGAGACTTTGCACCTTGATGCAGCTTCTCAGTCGTACGAGGCTGCTCTTGGGATCAAAACAGGCCGTGAAGTTGGAGAGATTTTGAGGGTATCTGTACCGTGGGATTTTTCATCTGACAATCCAAATCTGCAAATTGACGATGAGTTTGAGAAATCTCTTGGATTAAGTCTTGGTGACGGTCAAAACTTTAACCTTGGTCAGCCTATCACTGAAATGGAGGAGGAATCGTCAAAGCATGATCCAAGTGAACCGATTTCTCAGTTTGAAGAATATCTACGAGGAAAAGAGAATGATAGGCTCCCGTCTGATCGCGACATATCAAGCACACCTATATCCTATGCCCCTTTGACAGGTTTTGTGCCTGCCTATCTTGGGGAGCCTCAAGTACCACCTGAAGGCAAAAAGATTCGAGGAAGAAGTTCTGAGTCAGATAGATTAAGTTGTAAAGAAGAAATGACATCTTCATTGATTAAAGGCGCGAAGAGCTTAGAGGAAGTTGGTCGCAACGGGAGAGGCGATCGTGAGAAAGAACTCGATGTTATTGTCGAGGAAACAGTCGATGCGCTTAGCAAGCAACTTTCGGAAATGCAGATAGATAGCAATGGTAGTGTCTGGGATTCAGATGAGACAGCTGTTGTAAACACTCGCAACCTATTAGAGGAGGATGATGCCCCCTTGCTTACTAGCACAGTCGACGTCTCGCTCTTGAGTCCCATGATGAAGCAGTACGTCGAGACAAAACGACAACGGGATCCCAAGTTTCTGCTTATTTCACAAGTCGGCGATTTCTATGAGGTAGAAACCGAAAGGGGCAAAATCGAGTTGAATATTCCGACAGTTGTAAAGCGCGTTCAGCAATTAGCTGTAGTAGACAGGGTGTCGGTTCCTATGTTTCTACCTAGCGTGAAATTAACTTGTACGTAATATCTGCGCAGGCATTTTTCGAGGATGCCAGAAGGCTGGCTGAGGCATGCAATATAAGACTCACAGCTAAAGAGGGTGGTAAGGTACGATTGAAGTTCAGTCTGATCGTTTGTTTGTTTTCAATACCAAGACTTTAGTCTTGGTATTGTCCATTTCTCCCCCTATTTTTCTTATTTGCATATATTGGGGTATGAAAGTAATTGCTTTGAACACGGAGTTATATGCATGCCTTATCTGAATCCTTTAGTAAGTTCACCGAGGTCGGATTGAGATGCTGACTTGGGTTCTGAGGTACTTGTATGAAGAGCTGACTGAGGTCGTTTTTCTTTTTCCTTAACAATCAAAGCATGGCATTTGAAGGTACCATGCGGTAGAGCAGTCTGCTGACCTTGTTGTGCATGTTCCCTGCAGCTCTTAAAGAGGAAAATACCTATGGCCGGAGTTCCAGTTCAACACATTGACAAAAACTTACACATTCTACTTGGCAAGGGCATCCCTGTTGTTCGACAGGAGCAGGTAAAATACTGGCAGCCCCTCTTACTTACCATGCTTGTCAAACAGCCCGTTTGTCCACAACTCTTCACTCACTATTATTTCGCAAGTACAAGGATGTGCTACCTTTGACCACTTGATTCTTTTAGCGGGGTAAAAGTAGTCGCAACCAATGACGTGAAGAACGAGTGTTTGACCGGATAAAAACCTGTTCTACTTATTCATACAAATGTGTAATAAAGCCATTTTCTTGCCTTCGTTATAACTCTTTCAGAAGAAAATATTATCTGGTTCTTACTGCAGAGGTCACACCGGAGACTGAGAATCTGACAGGATTATAGAGGACACTGCTCAGTTGTCATCACGTTTGGCTGACTTGAGTTATGCTCCAGTAGCACGGCAGTGGGATTTTGGTTTCTGGGAAGTTAGGGGTTCTATTATGAGATTATTTACTGAATTGGCTTGTGCTCAGAAATTGTACTCAGGATTGTGGTACCTAAGAATTAAGTTTAAGGCTGGAAGCTGGTTAGAACGGAAAGAGAATTGCCGGTCACTGAGTTCGTTATATGACGTGTATGTAGGTTGGGGAGGAGGAAAGTGGTTTAGCGATCGAACGACAAGTCACTGCCGTGCTGACTCCTGGAACCCTCGTAGATGGTGCAATGCTTGAAGAAAGCTACAATAATTTCTTGGTGGCCGTCATGCCACCCTCCGTAGATGACGGGACCTGGGGATTAGCATTTTCTGACATCTCAACAGGTATGACTCATGTTTTTGATATAGGATGTATGTGTTCTAGGAGACTGACATCCTCAAGGAGTAGACTCCTACCGAGCGAAGGCACTGTAGCCAGATCTGCAACATTCTCGATTGTCGTGGAATTTATCAGCTGTATTCTGTTGTATCAGTCTTTGCCCAAGAATAGTTCCGTGTCCAAGAGTCATTTGTCTTGAAGCATTTCCTTTCACGAGAGAGATAGAAATTAGTAAAGACAATGTCCATATCAGACTTTGGTTTCTCAGGTTATCTGTGCTTTCTTTCTTGCAGGAGAGTTTCAGGCGACAGAGTTGCAGGGAAAGGAAGCTTTCGTCCAGGAACTCCTCCGGCTACAACCAGCAGAAATTCTATTTCCTGTAAGTTCAAGCTTCAAAGCTGACCTGAATAACAAAGATTAGTAGCTAAGTGTATAGTTGGTCTCCTACTGAATACTCTACGCCATGTGCTTCCAATAGTCCAGACGAGATTTATGAAGCTTGTCATGGATAAAGATTTACTGAAGTGGAAACACTGTCATGCATTTATCTCTCTCTGGTTTTATTAAATCTCGACTTGACACGCCGATCTGGAGTGGTTCAAAACTCCACCCCAAGAGTTATAGCATTCAAGTAGATTTTCCTATGTAAGGTATATAAAGCGGGAATGTACGAGCATGACTCCATGCTTTCAGTTTTCTGGTGAGATTGAAATCTGCGAGTTAGTTCTGTGGCGCTGAGTTCCTCTTGGCTTTTTGCAGGTAGGCCGGATGCAGCAGATTGATGTGGACTCTCCAACTCCCATGGGTCTGCCTTCACAGTTTTGCTACTCAAGTAGGCCACAGTCAGATTTTTCAAAAGCAGAAGCTGAGAAGGTAAAGTTGCGTGCTGGTTTCACCTTCATCTCCCATCCATATGAATGTTCTGACTACCTGCAAAGTTTCATATGGATTTAGATGGGACGTGACATTCTCTGCTCATCCAAGGACATCACCTGGGCACGTTTGTTGCCCGCTTTACTTGCATCCTTCTATCAGTGCTCCTATTTGATCTGTATAATTAAAAATTTCCGGTTTTCCTAACGCAGAAGCTCCAGTCACGTTATGCAGCAGTTTCGATTGAATCGATGGGCATTTCCGGATTTCCTCGCGCTGTACGGGCTGCTGGAGGCTTGTTGGGGTGAGCTTTGTATGGTGCTTTGCTCACTCTTGAGTTTCATATGCATCGGTCAAAAGAAAATCTTAACGCTTGTAGTTTCCTCTGAGGTTATCGAGAGGGCCCGTTAGCCCCTTGCTACTTAATGGGCTATACGGATCCTGTTCTGTCGAAACGGGATCACGTTGCATAACCCGATATTGGTCACAACAAATGTACGGTCCAGTCCTAAACAGCCCTTTTATGAGTACAATAACGATACTGAACTTAACTAAAATAATCTTGACCCTTCGCTTGGATTGTCTTTGTCAGTTATGTCGAAGAGACCCAGCAGATGGCTAGTGAAGATCTTCCTCTTAAAAAATTGAAGTACTTCTCTGCAAGTGATTCTATGCACCTCAGTGAAACAGTGCGTAAACATCTTGAAGTAAGTCTTGAGATTCTTCGCTTGTTGAAGGTGAATCTACTTAGAGAAACCTATCACAGTATATTTCTGAAGAATCCCAGGGAATTACTGCCCATGGTTAGTCCTAGCTAATGTCATACATACTGGTGATTAAAGAGGTCTTTGGTGGATGGCCTTGTCATACATCAGGGACAAGGCCATCTTGCTTTCAGCAAGAGTTCTTGAGTTCCAAATCCTCGTCGTTCTTTCAACCATATTACTTTTGCTGTTTAGTGCAACAATGCATATGAGACAAGTAGCTCTGTGATTTTTCTTTGCTCGAGAATATTCCATGGGATTAAGTTCGAACTTTAGTTGACGTAACTGTGATCATGAACCAGCTGACGGCTACGTCAAGATGGGGGAAAGCTGAAGGATCGTTCATCTGGGCTGTGGATGAAACAAGGACGGCAATGGGCAGGCGTATGCTTCAAAAGTGGTTATTGTGGCCTTTGCTGCAGCACAAGAAGATCATTGATCGCCAAGACGCAGTTGAGGTGATAACCAAGTGTTTTCCAAGGGGGTTTCCGAAATATTTCTATTGCAGTAGTTGGGATGACTTTTATTTTGAGTTACGAATGAAGAAGTTACAGCCGTCGAAACGTGGAAGGAGACTGACTGTGCTGGTGACAAGAGTCTCATGTAAGCTGTGTGATTGGCAGATATTTGTTAAAAATTCGGAGGCTCGGAAGGCGCTCCGAAAAGAGCTTGAACTCCTTGGTGACTTAGAGAGGCTGACTGGACGAGTTGGATGGAAGAGAGCTAATGCCAGGTATCATCATTGTAGCGTACTACCGAGAAAGAGCACCAAGAATCTAAATTATTACTTTGTTACTGGCGATGCTAGGTGCGTCAAACTATTGAGTAGTTCATAGATGGAAGCCAACACACTTGAAGCTCATTCTTCGACGGTGATTTTGAATCATATCATGTTGTTCAGGGATATGCTCACAGTAGCCCAATCACTACAAGCGCTTCCCAAGCTCTCAAGGATTGTCGAAGACTTGTCATCGAATCCCTACATTACAGCAGTGCTGACGATACCCATAGCGGCAATCGAGATGGCCGATCGAGTTCAGGTACAACTTTTTGTTGTGTATCTATGCAACCTCTTGCATTGCGAAGCAATCTAATGACCTCATTGTCTCCACATATCTGATTTAGGGCATTCAATTGAGTTTGCTCACCTTTTTGCCGATACTTTTCTGTCTTCAGGGGATGCTGGTTGAGGAATCTGATACGAGATCTTCAGGGGAGCTCATCAAGAGTGGAGTTGACGCTGCCTTGGACGAACTTAGAAAGGAGGTTGGACGGGTTCATGAGTCAATAGCACTTTATGAGAAGCAAGAGCAACAACGCACTGGAATCTCTTCACTTGAGGTAAAGTGTTGATCAAGGATGCTGAATCTGTGCTCCTGTTTTCTTCTACTTCACGACGAAACTTCAAGGGTCATTGATGTTTCGTCGTGAAGGTCTATTAGGATTTACACCTCTGAGATTACATTGGTGATCAGGTGGTCGAAGAAAAGAATTTGATCTTGCTCATATTTTCCTACGACTTAGCGAAGAAAGTATGTGCTTGAATGAATTATCGATAGAGAACTAAAGTCCTCGGGGCAGAAAGGACATGGGCCCTCTCGGAAAAAGCATAAGAGAAAATATCAGTTACTCAAGGATGTATGTTTTGATGAATGGTGTTTATTTCCTACCGCCGGTTTCGTTCTCATCACTTGAAAACCATGCTGACCTTATGATCCGCATGACAGGTTGGGTACACTAAGCCTCACGGGCGCTTCATAAGTATACGGAAAACACGAATGAAGGATTGGAGTCTCCCAGAAGACTATCAAAATATACAGAGCTTAAAAACCGAGGAACGTTTTACTACCCCAGTACTTCTAGAGTACGAAAAATTGCGCGTAGAGACCCTGAAGAAAGCAGCTGAGCGTGAAGATCAGCTTTTTATGGTACTCAAAGACGAAATGGCTGCGCTTCTGGAACCTGTTCAAGAGTACAGTAAATCTTTGGCCGAAATCGACGTTTTATGTAACTTTGCAGGTAACTTACAACCTGTGAAGAGTTCGCGTTAATATTTGAAGTGTGTGTTGGTGAGGAATAGTCGATTTGCTCACATGCGCAGAACATAGTGTAAGTTTTACTCAAAAGTTCCTTCATTGACTAGCGGCGTAAACTGTAATTTTAATTATGTGAGGGGATCTTGTGACTCGGAGGAAGCTCCAACTTTCCCAGACTTATGGAGATCACTGGAACAGGCAACATCTTTTGAAGAGGTTATTGTTGTCTGCTTTGCGTTATTTGCAGAGATAGCTGTTAAATGGAGCTATTGCCGACCGCAAATTTTCGAAACTGGCCGTGAAGTTACAATATTGAAAGGTCGGCATCCTGTAGTCGAGCGTTGTCTTCCCGAAGGCGTAAATTTTGTGGCCAATTCCACATACTTAGGATTTCCTGTGGAAAGAAACGGAAACAACATTCCTTGCTCATCCCTCATTGAAGTGACTCAATCATTGAGTGAGGTACAAGACGGCGGAAAGCTGGCCGATGCACCTTCGAGTTTGATAAGACCGGAAGAAAGGGGCGAAATTACACCTGAAGACAATGAACGTTCTTGGCCTCGGCCTGATGTCATGATATTGACAGGCCCAAATGCAAGTGGAAAGAGTTGCTACTTGAGACAAATAGGTCTTATACAAATTTTGGCTCAAGCAGGCAGCTTTGTACCAGCTCGAGAATGTCGACTTTCAATTTCTGATGGTTTGTATACGAGGGTCGGCTCTGTTGATGATTTGGCTGCAGGTCAGAGCACATTTAAGGTGGAAATGTCAGAGTCCGCTGCCATTCTTGAGAAGGCCACTCCACGTTCTCTTGTCCTTCTGGATGAAGTGGGAAGGGGGACAGGATCTCAGGAAGGTGAAATGATAGCTAGAGCAATTATCGAATATCTAGCTCAGCAAGTCAAAGCGAGAACTGTGTTTTCCACGCACTACCATGAGCTCCATGACCTTGACTTGGAACTACAAAACGTTGCCAACTATCACTTGGAAGCGGTGGAGACTTCATCCGGCGATATTATATTTGACCACACCGTAAGACCTGGTTATGCTTTGCGATCATATGCCGTTGGTGTTGCAAGAGCGTCAGGTATGCCAGAGTGGATTTGCAATAGAGCGTCAGAGCTACTTGCGGAGTTGGCAATGGCTGAAGGAGCTGAAGCCAAGACGGGAGGTATAAATTTATGAGTATCAAAACTTTACTTCCAAGTTTGTTAGCAATTTTAGATCTTCGTCGTGCATCACATGTCACCCAATGTGACATCTTTGAATTGCCAGTTATATGAATAGGATTGTTAACTCTTGTATAGATAGAGCCCCCTTTTATTTGGTAACAGAAATGTGTCCTCCGAAACAGAAACTCCTTTCTGTAACTGATATTGACACAACCATTTTGCAGGATCGAAGACGCACCATGACCTTAAAGCTGAGAGACAGTTGTCCGGTGAACTTCTAGAGAAGCACCTGATGGAGCGTAGATTCGAGGAAGAAAATCAAAGCGGTGTTTTAGTTGGAAGTACTGGTGGTATGCGCAATACTATCAGGATTGGGAAAAGTAGCGATAGCTGGTTTGAAGTGATCAAGTTCAGCAAACGGGGGAAGTCCAAACGAGCGAGAGTAAGGATGGACAGTGAGACTGGGGAGGTAGATGTCAGTTACATGGAGGAAAGTGATAGTCCGGCCTTATTTGACAGCACAGGAGTCCAGGAAGAGGAGGCCGAGTATGAAGAAAAAGAAGCTCATCACGCAGCTAGCTCATGGAGGGAGGAAATTAGCTGTGACTTCGACGCCACGGCAGAAGTAACTCCAGATTTGTCTAACGTGGAAACTGGTAAACTTGCAGAAGACTTGAGTGATGTCTGGAATCGTGTGTGTGCCACTCTACAAAACCGGCCTGCAACTCAAGCACTCACAAAACAGAAAGTGAGTGACCCCCTTTCTTGTTTTCCTAGATATTTGCAGATCTGGATTGCTGATACACTTTGTCGGAGGCTTTTTCCGTGGCATCGAGAACGAGTTATAATCATGTGTGTAATTGTTTGATACTGCTACAGGGCATCCTGATCTCAGTCACTAGATCTGCAGACGCCATAAGTGTGAAGATGGGTGCGTCGGCATTGTTTGTTAAAAAGTTCCAACAGCACGAGCATGCGAGCGCATTGGAGGCTGCATTTACTGCAGTTTTGAAGCAACCCGTTAAACTGGATGTCTCCATTCTTGACACAAAGCACTGATGTTCTCGGGTGTAGGCATCTGTTAATCGACCTCAGTCACGATTTTGACACCTTGCATGTACAGGAGAGCATGCATACATTGCTTAGGCAACCCTTTAAAAAAAAAAAACTGGGAAATTAAGCAGAAGGAAAGCGGACCTGAGTAGAACGGATTTAAATAACCGATCTGCATTGATGGAGACATAATGAGTTCCTTCTCAGCCCTGGTACCAGGTTATTCTTTGCTTAAGAATTATCCAGTATGGCTCATTCTTACAGCCCCTACCCCCAAGGCAGGATTGGACATCAGCCAACTTGCCATTTCTGAATGACTTCAGATGTACAAATGAAACGATTGATTCCACATAAAACCCTCAAGTTTTACAGGGGGAAATACAAGTTTGTTGCTTTAGACTCGTGGATCTGTGATGGCTCCTAAATTATGCATACTTTCACTTGTGTAACTCAAAGTTTGTATCTGGGATTCTTTGTTTATCTGTGTGCCGCTAGCAATCTCAGTATATTGCATTATCTGCAAAATCTCTCTCGATGTGTGTGCCATTTCTTATGGCTAGCCGGCTAGAGTCATGAGACGTGAAAGGAGTCCAACTCTCGAGAAACATGATATCAATCGGTTCCAAGATATGGTGGCTTGTGTATGGTAGATTCCCTTTGGGACAACCGTTATGTCCTCCAAAAGTGTCCTTAACGATGAAGAATGGAAAAACTAACTCGCAGAATATAATGTAATTTGTAATAATTTGTAACGTTCAATAAAACCTCATGCCCAAGAAAGAGTGAAGAGGAATATAATACTGTCGCTAGAAAAGAAGGAATGTTCATAGATATCACAGAGTTATTATTTCATTTGCAAACCATGAATTATAGTGTATTTTATTCATTTGTAAAGTTTTTTTTGGCTTTTTAAAATTATGGTAAATTTGTTTAAAAACTGAAATATAATAAAAAAAAACATAGCATATTTTTTATTCAACATTATACAATGTTGAATATTATAAACCTATTGTCCAAAATCATAAAGGATATATAACCTAAAAAATACAACCTCACATGTGAAAAAATATCAAATAAAATGTGCAAGATTACCTTGATCATTCTAAACTCTATTTCAATTTTTTCATAGAAAATTCATATCCAACAAACTGTTAACACATTGAAAACTTAATCTTTTTAAATTATTATCTGACATCCAATATATATTGTAATTAATATTGAATTCGTATTGTAACACAATTTACATATAAAATACAATCTTATTTATGATGAGATGTAGTGGTAATAACCGTCATTACTCTATGTTATTTGAAATATAAATAATCTAATACATCCAAATAATTCTTTTATCACAAGAGTTTACATGTCAAATTTTATATATGATGTAGAGATGAACTTAACAATTACTTGTTGAACACTTTGACTTGAATTGTACTACCAAGTGGTAAATTTTACAAAATTATACATATAAAATCTAGAATGGTATAACAAATCTAAAGGTGCTAAAATCATTGGATGTATTGTATGATGTATCCGTAAGATATATCTAATTAATTTTAACAAACTATATGTTTATATATATTTATATATAAACAAATCATAACAACATTCATCTTCTAGCACATAGTCATGAAACTTTAAATATATCTCGTCAAATTAATGACTTAAAGATGTATATTGTTAAAAGCATTTTGAAATTTTTGTGAACACTTAACAATATGATATGTGAAATACATTTGATAGTGAAATTTAATTCTTTATTGATCAATAAAAATATACCTCAATGTAGATCATGGTTTTATTAATTAATTGATTGTTACATATGTTATTGTTGTAAAGAACAACTCAATTGGATAATGATCAATCCATATTAACTTGTAGCTATTTTATTTATGAATCAACTTTTGTTTGTTCATTTTTGAACTTTTTCATACATGAAACTTGTGTACATACATATTGTATCACAACATACATTGTTGTTATATCAAATATCACAATACATAGATAATCATACACATCAACACAATATTTTCACAATATTTTTCAGTTTCAAAATGTTCACAAGAACACTACTCTAATCACCATAGCATGAAAGAGAGATTATTGTCAAGCCAAATTCAACTTTAACTGTAAATAATCTATGCACTAGTTAATGTTTCACCATAGACGCACTCTCCAAAACTCAATTTTGGAGACTTTACTTTAGGAATTGTAATTTTTAAACTCTACTCCTTGAGTTCTATGTAGGTTGTTTAGAGCCTTAGTGTAACCAATCTTGGTTAGCTATAGTTAGTTTAGCCAAAGCGTAGGTTGGTCACTAGATCACAAAAATACAAGATAGTGGTGTGCACTATCCAAAAAGCAAAAGGTAAATGACAAAGGTGACTACCATGCATTGGTGGATCGGATTGTGTACTAGACGACTTTTAGGAATTGATTAGGATAAGATAACGAAACATGCAACCTACACATGTTAGCCATGTGGCATAGTTTGGATTTCGGACTTTTCTAGTCATACAATATATAAAGCAAGGAGAGGTCTTGAGAAGACATCGCTCATCTTGGAAGTCATTCCGGAATCATTGATTTCAGTGTTACAATGGTATTAGAGCAGGCTTATTGTTCCTATGAGTGTGTATCACCCCTTTTGGAAGAATAGTCTGGGTTGGTACAATTATTTGAGGAGAGATTGCTTGTTAGAGGCTGGCAGTGGGCATTGAGTTGCAAATAATGGAAGGGGGTTATTGTGGGTGCAGGTTATGGATGGGGGAGATAGAATAGTACCGAGATTCCCATTTCTTAATCCTTTTCATGTCAAACTGT
Organism: Marchantia paleacea; assembly: GCA_014180765.2. Taxonomy (NCBI): domain Eukaryota; kingdom Viridiplantae; phylum Streptophyta; class Marchantiopsida; order Marchantiales; family Marchantiaceae; genus Marchantia; species Marchantia paleacea. Next base: position 3,099,501 of record MUAA02000008.1, on the reverse strand, counting down.
TATACATTGAGAGAACAAGGTTGACTCAATATTTGGTTTATCATTTTGGTGCCAACTATATGGATCAAGTGATGAGATCTCGAGATCCGATTATCTTACCTATAGCCACCTACGATGTTACTTGGGATCTCACAATATACATTTTAGTTTAGAGATGGATCTCAATAGACCACCACCGGTGAGATTCAACACACGATGTGAAATCTATTGTGTGTATCATCCTAAAGCTATGTTTCGGAGCCTAGTTATTAGAAACTTTGGAGAGTAGTATTACCATGAGGTGATAGCATCACCTATTCCTTTTGTGTTGCCAATCTTGAGAAATTGGACAATGTTCATCTTAACCCTATATTGAGAGAGAGTGGATGGATTCGAATCATAGGACACTTTGAGAGAAATGATTCATGAGTTGAGAGATTTGAGAAATGCATTTGAGCAAAGCCAGACTCAAGTACAAGAGTTAGCTCAAGAATTGACAACAGTCAAAACAAGAGAAATGGAAAATGAGAGAATGAGAGAAACTCAAATGGAGATAGAGACGTCACCATCAATGGTGGAGAGTGAAGAAACAGTGAGAACTTGTGCTCTTGAAGCCCAAGCGGCATAACGAGCGAGAGAGCTAGATCTTCAGACATCTATGATTCTGAAGATGACAAAAGCTTGTAAGATAGAACCTTACTGAGGAAGTCGAACCATGGAAGTTTTGGAGGGTTGGATTGAGAGAATGGAGTACCATCTTGCTTTGTTCAATATCAACGATCACATTGCAGGTCTTTTTGTTCGTACTTTGTTGTTGGAGAAAACGTTTACTTGGTTTTAGGGTTGGATGAACTCAATGAGTCAGGCCAACAAGTTACTTGGAGTGCAATGAAACGAGGTCTTCTTCAGAATTTCGAAGAAATTGATCCCATCATCACGATATGGGTGAGGTTGTGGAAACTTGAACAGGGAAGTGTGGAGGAGTACATTCAGGAATTTCGAGATCTTCGAATTTAGATACGAGATATGAGTGGAGCTGAAGTACTTGATTTATTCAAGAAAGGGTTGAAGAAAGAGATTCAACATGAGGTGATTCGGGACAGTCCAAGCAACTTGAACGAGGCTATTGCTTGTGCACAACAAATGTCCAACGTCTATCACAACGGTGGGGAGGTATCAGTTCCCACAAATCAATACTATGGACCAATGCATATGGAGTTGGGCAACATAAGGAGTAGAGAAGATTTCATTCCAAGGGGAGTGAACGCACAAGGAGGAGATCATCGCAACTTGAATCCTCATCGAGAAGCAAATTCAAGAGTAGGATACAAAGTAGAGGGAAGACGAGAAATTAGACAATGCTATAATTGTGAAAGATTTGATCATATTGCCATGAATTGCCGAACCTGAGTTATAGCAAGAGGAGCTAGACCTCCATATCGACAAGCTCTCAACAATCTTCAAGGTGGAGACGAAGTGACCGATGGAAACGAGGGAAACGACGAGTACTAGTAACCTTGCCTCACAACCTTACTCGTTTGATGAAAAGGAGGAAAGGCGAGGGAAGGAAGCAAAAACATGAGGTAAATGGTTTGAGAAAAAAGGAAACATGTTTGATTGTGACGGTGTCGCATTGACATTTCTTTGCTTTGAGAACGCCCGAGCGCTTGGCTGCAGAAGAACCCTCTAGAACCTCGTGTGAGTTGACAATCTCTTCTTCTTCTTCTCCTTAGTACTCCACATTACAACCGGTAAAACTTCAACGGAAGAAGATTATGATATCCAATGATTCGACCAATAACTTTCGCTTTAACTTCACAGAAAATTTATCCACAACCCTTTCAATCTCTCAAGAAAGTTTCATATGTTTCTCTCTTCTAGATCTCTCAGAACAATTGGTGATTTCTACACTGTATCACAAGGCGATATGCAGACCCATGTGTACAAAATCCATCACACATCCCAATCCTTGACTTCAATTGCTCTCAGATTTCATCAGAAGGTCACTCATGATCATAACTTGAACTGTGCAAAGTTTTATTGACAGAACAGTTTGATATGAAAAGATATGATCTCCGTACTAACTTCGTGACAGGCAGTGTAGTCTTGCAATTTTGACTGTATACACAAACTTCAAACTATCACTCCGTACTCAAAACTCGTCCAATCGAGTCAAAACTTCAATCAAAACACAATCCTGAGTTGAAAACTATATCTTTGTTGACTCAAATCTCCCAAAACCCTCGTAAGGTTCTCAGAAACTCCCCAAATACACTTAAAGGTCTAAATTTCTCACTCTAACTTTGAATCACCACTTCAGAGTGACAAATCCTTCAAATCCATCTATTCTTAAATCCACTTCGTAGCTCGTCCCGTCAGCTCTCCAACCCAATCCTCAGATCTCCGAATGTCCCCCTCGAAGGTCTCCAAACTCCTCAAAACCTCAAAAAAGTTGCCCAAGTGTCCTCATTGGCCCAAACTCAAAGACCAATGAGAATGAAGAGTGTTATTTTGACCTCTAGTGTGGCCAAATTAGCTCCATTTTAACTTACAGCTTTACAACTATACTAAACACACTACTTAGTCATCCTATATACAATACGAGTTGCCACTTATAAAGAGTCAAAATGACAACTCAAAACCGGCTAAGTATGAATGGAACTACAAACGGAACCGGGGAGTTTATAACTTGAGAATAATACTCCTCGCCAAAGTTCCTAACAATCAACTCCCTATGGTTTTTTTTCGGTAAGCAATAGTGATGGATTGGAACCCATGTGTTGAAAGCCACCAAGTTCAAATCCATAGCGCCCAAACTAAATCAAAACGTACACTGTTACGCGCCGTAGGAAACAACTGGAAGAATAATCGGGTCTGGAGAGTTTATCACTTGTTGCAGAAAGTTATCTCCAAAATGATACACTAACCACGCCCGAAAGTGATCACGATGAAGACACCGGATGTTGATCACAAATGGATTAGACATCGGTACATCTGGAGGATCATGTTGTCCTCTATCCATGTCCTTGTCGGCTCCACTTCGATGAGATAAGCTCCTTAGTTAGCAAAGTGATGTGTCTAGCTCTCTCCCATACCCTTTCCATCCTGACTGCGCTTTATATCTGATAAGGTCCAAGATAATATCTCTTGGAGCCTTTTCAACATCCTGACCCTATAAAGTTGATCCAACGGTGGGCTCTGAACAGCCTTACAGTGCGCCGTCGGTTATCCTTACCTAAAGTATCGCCGTCATGACAACAGCTCTGAAGATGACACATGTCATCATCTTCTCATAGTAGCCGCGTCACAACACGACAACAGATGGCGAGATAGGAGTAAAAGTGAGAGTATTGATTGATCCAGGAGCTACAGAAAATTTCCTATCTCGATCTATTGCTATAAAGTTGGGATTAGCTTTAGAGAAAAATGAGAGTAAAATGATAGAGTTGCCAAATCGTAATAATACCTACAAGGGAAATGATCTTGTATCCACGTCTCTCACATATATCTCAAGGATATATCTATCTGCAATCACAAATCGAGAAGATAACAAAGGTGCCGAGAGTGCACAACTAGCCAAGAATGTTATAGGTGCAATCTCCTCCATCGATAATAAGCCTACCCCTCCACACGAAATCGGCAAAGATGTCTGTCTTTGTGTCAAATCTCTTGTCACACACTCAAAGGTCCTTGGTCCGATGATGTCACCAAAGAAGTCCATGATCCTCCTATCAAAGACTGTCAAACGTGATATGAATGTAGATGAAGGAGGAATTGTGCGAAGAAGGTAGGTGGATCGCCGAGCAATACTAGATGAGAGTATATCAAATGTCATCTGCGGATCCCCTAGTAGAGGAAGGTCATCTACGGTACATGCAAAACAACCTTGGCAAATGCAACATGTAGATAGTGGGAGACAAAATCCTTGGACCCTATTGGCATTACTAGAATGCGTAAGCCGTCTGTCGATGTCATACATCCCTCTGGAAACTGGAGATGAGGTGGAATGCCCAAAGGAGACCAAACATACACTTTGACACATTGACTCTCAAGCATACAAGATGAAACTCGATAATCAAGTACTCAAAGGCATGCCTTATGTGGTCTAGAATGTCCACAATGTGTATATCATCCGCTAAGGATGAACATATACGTCACGGTTCCAACATATAAAGTATCATGTTAAGTTGGGTAAATCTGAAACAGATCAGCTATACCCAATGTATATATATGTACCACGTTACCCTGAGCCAAAGCTATCACTCTGAGTATTGCTGAAACGAATCAACCTGAACCTGACCACGTTAGCTTGAGTTTGCCTGCTCAAGCGCATCAGCTTGATAAAGTTGAAGTGATTTTCTTTGTGGTTAACCATGTTTACATCTTTCTATCTCTTACGGGGCACAGAAAGTAAGAAATCAGATTGTGACCGGTTCACCACCTGTTCTTCAATATAACCGGGGAACGTTTTGAAAATTTCAAAAAATTACCTCAAAACTGTCTAGCGACCTCACTTGGACACATTGTCTTGAAGCTTCGAGGAGTCTCAGTCTCTTTGCATTTCTTGAAGACGTAGCGGCCAAACTTAATTTCGTCAACTTTGATGAAATTTGTTGTACAAAGATATACCGAGCCTGTGAGTTCCATTATGTAAATTTGAAAACTATAATCCAGCATCATTCGTTATCCAACATAGCCAAATATCTTATTGTTAATTTCTAGTTATGTGAAATGATGCCTTATCTTCTGTGTCTTTGAGGTATCAGAATATGTGTTTTATTCCCAATTTTGATTCATTGGGCTTAGCACGTGCAAATTTGATGGCACACCTTGTGCAATCTGCCAAGTACATGACTACTCCAGCGGCTGACAAACATGAGATTCTCAATCCCTCTATTTTTTACTCCTCATTGCAAAGTCTGAATCATCCTTCCACCCATGTAGAAATCAAAGAACCATGGATCAACTTTAAGTATGAATAACATCCATGATAAAACGCTTGTGTAAGAACTTTGATTGGAATAAACTCCTTCAGCGAAAGGCTCTATTCACAAACCAAGTCGAAATCAAACAAAATCTCATCCTTGATTTCGATCTCGGCCTTAATCTCAATGATATTCAGAACCAAGGCATCTGCCATGCCAATGAGTTTAACATCATAAACATCTCCAAAAACAAGAATGTTATCAGTATGGTTGGAAAAGAGGAAAGAACATACTTCTCCGTCTTAATACCTTGGTTACCAGGAAAATCTCCCAGACTCAACTATTTGTACCATATACTACCACCTTGTTTGAGTTCATACCAATGTCTTTCAAGCTTGAAACATTGCGTTTGTCTTTAATACGAAAGGTGACTTTATAAGTGTACAGGACCTGGAAACTTTCATGTGTACAATAACGTATTATCGACATATAGAGTTATACGGTAATGACATCCATCATGCGCATTTCAACTGCAAGACTTAATCATCTGAACGTAATGAAGTCCATCGAAGAAGATTTTGTCTCTTCAAAATCATTGCTATACTTCGGGTAAAACCTTGAGCAACAAGGCCCGCATTAATTGTCAATACATACAATTTCATGCTCGTAGAGTTTTTTCACATACATCTGCTTGCACTTCACGGGTGTAATCTTCTGGACTAAACAGGTTCCGATGTGTCCGGGATGAGAAAATCATTACATTGCGCACCCAAAGGGATTAACTCCTTTGCTGTAATCCCTACGAGACTAAACACCTTCAGATCTCTCAAGGACAGTAGTTTAGAATCTTCAGAGGTCATGGTTTCCTCCCACTTGGACTAATCAACTGTAAGTATGTGCCTCATCCACAGTAGTTGGTTCACAGTCGTCCACATCCAGATGTGAAACATGGAGGGAGAAAGTTTAGTCTACTTGAACCTTCATGTGATTTCATACACGGTCCTCCAATCTTGCAATCTCTCCTAGAACCTTCTGCTCATGTATCCGGAGGTATTACCTCACGCACCACAGTTAACTTTTCTTTGATAAGTCGTTTGCTTCGTTTGAGATCTCTCGATGACCTCTTTTCAAAGGTGCGGTACACCTGTTGTTTGGCTCGAGATGAAACATATTCCCATTTTGTGACTTATTGAGAGGGGCAGCATGGAACGAAGACACATTTGATTGTAAAGATCCTCTTGCACCATGTATGAATTGAATTACCTGTGGGGGCTGTTGTGTTGCAATGAGCAAAATTTAGTAAGATATTGATGCCATCCTTGAATTTCTGTCTTGTATGAAAAGGAGCTTGAGAACATAACAGATTTCAAGGAGAAACTGAACTTTGAAACCTCTATATTCAGGACAAAGAGAAAGACATGAACCTAAAAGTTTAAAAATTCAAATGCATAAAGTCTTCGTTTAATATTGGAGATGTTGCTCAAGTAGGATGTAAGAATCGATGTTGAAGTGGTTCGATGCCGTCTAAATTTGCATTGACTAAATCTTTTGCATTTAAGATAGAATTATTCGCAGTTGAGATGTTTCTGACTTGTGAGGCTATTGACTTGAATCTAGTCGATGGAGACTGATTTATTAGAAGCGTCAATACTCTATCTAGGCCGCCCTCAGTATGACAGGACTTCTAAAACACTTAAATGGACTTTACAACACTAGAAGAGGCTGTAATAGCCCACGGAAGCTTCTTGTCCTAGTTCAATGAATCTGAATTTCAGTTTGAGATATCTCCACCTGCATGTCTTCCACCGAACTTCGATGGAATTTTCCCATCTCATCGGGTGGAATATGTTGCTTCCTTTAGTGTCTACGTACAAATGAGTGTCCAGTTGACCTTGGAGTACATGTATTGTTATTCCGGGCTGACGAAATTCAACTAACTAGCTTATTGATGATTGACAGACTGGAGTAGATCTGAATCCGTTTTCGTTGTAGGATCACAACTTGAGAAAGTCTGTGTGTTACAAAAAACGACTGCTTGTCTTGAGAACGTTCTTACGACGGAGACTGAAGTACTTCAACTTGAAGAATCCTATTTGCAAGTACCACCAGCCTTCAGTTTTACATAAGACATGTCCAGTTCCATCATGATCTGAATTGCTGTCGATGTCAAGTATTCGTCCCGCCAAACTCAAGGCAACAAACATAAGATGACTTAAGGTAGAGACTATCTCGAATTAGTACGGTATTAGTACTTGTCATTCGTATTTTCTTGGACGTCTGTATGGATCCATTTTACAGATCTAGTCGTGCATTTTATAGCTCAAGACTTAGTCAAGTCAAGCAAAAGCATAAGCCTATATTAGATGAACCTGAACAGATTCGAGGCTGATTGTAACCACCTCCGTTCTGGAGTCCTGCCAGACCTTACATAGAGCATCACAGTGAGTTACGGTAGAAAGGAGGTATGGTTGAAAGTGGTGGTAAGACCTATAGTAGATAGTTTCATCATCATCGTATCTCGGAGATAACGATGAACTATTGTTAGCTGGTGATCAGATTTGTGGGCTTAAACAAATGTCACTCCACAGTCATACACTTCGAGATCCTATCTCAAGAAGATAACTCACTGGGCTCATTAGTGTCTCTCTATATAAGTTCTCTCTCTTTTTCTATCAATCAAGCAAGCAGCATACTTTTCAACTTGATATCATAGTGTCTTTGTTCGTTGCTCTCCTATGGTGAGGAGAGTTGTTTAGGAGAGGTTTCATTAGTTATCTCTATGGTGGGGTAACGCGTGAGTGAAAGTGAGGATGAACTATTCACACTCGAGGAGGGAAAAAGGGTTTTAGTTTTTTCCACACAATTTTTTAGTTTGTTACTATCATGATGGGAGAGACCATTTGAGTACTTACCAAAGGAGGAAAAATTGAGTTGATGATCACGATGTCTCCAGTGATTTACCTAGTAGCAAGCTAACTCATGAAAAAAATGAGTGTACCATTTCAGCATTGGCTCTAGAGTCCAAACATACATCCTCATCGCTTTGATATATAGATTCTGCAGCTTTATAGTCTATCACTCCTAAGCCCGAGAATCTTGAGCACATAGTCAAGACTGATGATGCAACCAATGTTAGTTCAGCTGGATGAGCTACTCATTCTGTAGGAGGACAAGGTGTTTTAATATTCTGCACTGAGAATGTGAAATAAAAAGACTTGAACGTGTTTTGTACATCCTTACGTTGACTAAAAGCCTTCTCTACATTGATTGACTCACTGACACGAGCTTACTAATCATTTTTGGTCAACAGAAGTGTTTAGTGTTGACAAAAGATAAAATCCATTGGTTAGTTAGATTATACAAGAAGGACGTGAAATACTTTCCTCCTTGCAGAAGATCTACATAAGATTCTGATTTCATAGTAATTTCAGTATAAGTCAATACTCGTCTAGGTAGTTCTAGTCTCGACCTTTGGCATCATCGACTAGGGCATCGTGGGAATGATGGCATACAACTTCTCAGAAATGGAGGAAAAGCACAAGGTATGCCACCTCTTGGTGTTGCTTCCAAAATTTGTAGTGTAGGTCAGATGGGCAAGCAAACACAAGATCGATTTTTGAAGACAGCTGAACACAGAGCATCTCAATCTCTTGAGCTCGTTCATTCTGATCTTTTTGATGCTCTTCTAGTGACCTTCATGGGAGAAGGTAAATATTTTCTTACATTTAGTGACGATTTTTCAAGAAAATCATGGGTTTATGTACTCAAAACCAAGTCTGAAACATTTTATAGCATGCTACCTTCTTAATAGAAGTCCAAAGAGAGCCAATTTTGGCTCTACTCTTGAAGAAAAGTTCTCTAAAAATCAAAAGAAAAATACTGACGATGAACTGTCTTAGTCAGGTTACTCCACTGATCTTGATGAGGATCATGGGCAATTTTCAAAGGGAGGGTACTAGCCAAAGGTTTCGAACAAAGGAAAGATATTGATTTTCAAAAAATCTTTACTCTTGTCATAAACTGGACCTCCGTACGTTCGTTGATGGCTCGAGCTACATATGAATCTGGGATTCTACTTCATCTCGATGTGGAGATTTCTTTTTTGAATGGTGAGGTCAAAAAAGAAGTGTTTATGGAATAACCTCAAGGATTTCGATAGCAAGGAGGGAATGCACAAGTTTACAAGCTTTGAAAAGCTCTTTACTGACTCGGACAAGCTCCTCGAGCTTGGTATGAATAAATAGATAGCTATTTTATATCCCTAGATATGCCTAGAAGTATCTTTGATCATAATTTGTATTCATGTGAATCATATGGTAAGTTTGTTATCTTGGTTCTACATGTTGATGATCTTTTCCTTACTGTAAATGCAATAGATCAAATACATATGATCTCTTAATAGATAGAGTCTACTTTTGAAATGACAGATCTTGGGAAAATAATGCACTACGTTCAAGTTGAGTTTGTTGAAACACCTGATGTTATATTCATGACTCCACGTACATGAACTCTTTGAATGCTTGAAGAGTTAGGTATGGCTAATTGAAACATAAGTTAGATATGGCTAATTGTAATTGCATTTAGTCATAGACATGAAAAGCCCTGAAGCTGATGATTACACCTATAGACAATTTGTAGTAAAGCTTTTGTATTTGTCTAATTCTCAATCATACATTAGTTATTTCGTAGGAGTTCTTAGCCGGTTCATGGCTGATCTCAAACAAATACATTGGGAAGCATTTAAACAAACCCTTAGATATGTTAAAGGCACATACAATTTTGGAATTCTTTATAGAAGAAATAGAAACAATACAACAGTAGGTTTTTTTGATTCGGATTGGGCAGGAGATCGCAAAAAATAAAAATCCACTTTAGGATATGTGTTTTAGTTTAACAAATCTCCAATCTTGTGAAAAATTAAGCTACAGAACTGAGCTATCACTGAGTGGAAAGGAGATTTGCTGGCTCACCAACCTCATGACAGATCTACATATGGGTGATATTCTTCCAACTCAACTTTATTGTGATAATCAAAGCTCTGTTAAGCTTGCTCACAATACAATCTTCCATGCACGGACGAAACACGTGGAAGTTGAGCATTATTTTATTCTGAGCAAGTTGAAAAGAAATTGGTCGAGCTTATCTACACTCCTACAGCAAATCAAATAGCAAATATCCTGATTAAACCTGTAGGAAGGATAAAATTTCTGTAGCTAAAGTGCCAAGCTAGGTGTGAAACAATATCTAAAGATTTGTCCAGAATGTCTCAATAGCTGTAGTTTTTAGTTGTAGCTATCTGGTTTACTTTATATCAAGGAAAGGTGTTAAAACATATTGGTCTACATACACACCACCACACTCTTATCCTTGAGATAAGGATGATCTATTGTTAGATGGTGATCAGATTTGTGGGCTTAAACAAGTGTCGCTCGACGGCCCAATGAGTTATCTCCTTGAGATAACTCATGAGACTCGTTAGTGTCTGCCTATATATAAATTGGCTCTCGTGTTCTCATCAATCAAGCAAGCAGCATAGTTTTCAACTGTTTTGTCATGTCTCCTGTTTTATTTGACGCCATAGAAATACCATTTGAAAACAGTTATTCACGTTAGTCTGACCATTCTCTCCATCCAGCATCAAACGTCATTCTAATTTTCATACCACCCAAAGCAGTCGTCACCGAACTCAATCGGATGGGTGGTGCAGTGTACCTTGGCGTTTCGTGATCTTGGGTTTCTGAGTCAGGTCCTCGAGTTTCCACTGCTGAACAGTGGTACCACGCGAAGAGAAGCTCATATCATGCAGTTAAAATATCCACTCATTTACGATTCTGCTTTTAAGAATCCCTGAATGCTATCTTCTATTTTCATCAGTCTGGGCTATTGCAACAGCTAGACAGTGAATGGCTGAGCTAAATCTAATATGCGCACGTCGTCCTCACCTCTTTTCTCTCGTCCTCCCCTCATATTCTCTACTTCAATGAATCATTAGGTGACTCAAATACAGTGACTATGTGTTTCTTGATAGATCTGCCAACTTCTTCATCGAACTGCCTGCAAAACCTATCCCTATGCCGTGATTGAAAATCTCTGCATCTCACTTGTAAGGTAGAACTAGTCAAGCTCTACTGAGTTCTTGCAGAATCTTACAACTGCAAGCGAGATGTGTTTACCTTTAGTGATTATCCGTATCAACGTTTTTTGCCGAGAATAATGATGACTAAATGCAGTGCATTATTATTATGCTTTGTCACACCTTAATTACACAAGCCACTTGGGACTAGCACCTGTAAGTAGGCATCGTTATAGACATGAGAGCTTAATTTGTATCTCGTGGTCATTTAGGTGAAACTATAATTTGTACTCCATTTTCTTCTATTGCGGATATAACTGGCGAGATAACTTCTTTATATCCTTGTTTCGTCAGCTGAGGATCAATGATGGATCTCAGATTATTTGTGAGGAAATATTCTTGCTTTTGCATTTTTCTCGAGACAACTGTTGTCCAAAAAAGGCGTTGGAACATATATGGAAGATGGCCATGGTTGTGACTCTGTTTCCCCTCTGTTTAACTCCATCAAATTTACACAAGAGTGTTCGTAATAAAGGCAATCTCCGATCTCTACTGAATTTGTGCTCAGATGGCGGACTTGATTGGTCCATCAGCTACTCATCACCCACTGATTCGTAACAGCACATAGTCTGAATCTTGTATGATAGTTCGATTCCAATCTGAAAATGCTTGCCTACAGACGCACCTTAACATGGGAGAGGCACATTGCATTCTTAAAATGCAGGGTACCTGTTCTATTGGAACATGTGCACCCTAGTACAGCAGTTGTTTGGTTCTACTCACTTAAGCACTGGTTAAGTTGTTCTGTTTCGCTGTTAAGGGATGGACCGTATATATTCGAATACTGTCAGGTCAATAAATATGACTAATTTCACTACGGCAGCAGCTTTGTGAGATCCATCTTTCAAATTGCTGCATACTCGGACTTATTACTTCAGACATTTGTGTAGCATGCTTCTCGACCACAAAGGAAAAGCAAACCCCAATCTTTGAAGTATCAGCTACAAGATACAGCAGCGAGGATTTTATGTATGCTGGACGAGGATGTATTACATAGCAGGTAATAAAAGAGAACATCAAATAGTAGTTTGAATCGTAGACACTTTTAACACCCTGAATAGAAAAGGTGCAGATTTTAGAGCAAGCCGTAGAATCATACTAACTTATTTTATTGTTCTACTTTTGAGAAGAGAAAATTAGAAACTAGAAAGCTAGAATGCTTCGTCCGGATAGGCCAGTGGGACCAAAAACTCGTAGAGCTTGAGCCATAAGCTTTACATCATGTGGCGACGATGACACAGTCATATTGACAATTTCGCTCGGATGCTTTTTATGCTGCTCACCTGCTCAGCTCCTCTTTCAGCGGTTAGCGGCCTTCATTTAATCATCCAGTGGGCGGGCGTATTCCATTTCATATCTGAGATTCTAAAGTACCAACCCCGGACACTGATCTTTTCTTTGTTCAGAGGGCATTCACATGTCGTGTACATTATTGCTTCATGTGCAGTCAAGAAGAATTCTACCGAGAATATATCCAAGATAGAGGACTCTGATTGTTGTGAAGGCCCTACACCTAAAGCTACGACCAGCTGTGAAAAGCCAAGTTGTACTAAGACCGCAAATCTCATATCTGGGCTTACCCTAGACATTGTGCTACATCTTAGACTAACTAGTCCTGTGAAGTTGTACCTTTTCTACCTACAACGGACAAACCAGAGTCTACTTTCTCTCAAATTCGATCTTATTGAAGATCATGTCGTTGTTCTCCCCAGCCGTTTTTATTTGCAAGTTGATCAGTTCTTGACTAGTGCACCCAGATGCGTCCCTGGTCTATCAAAGAAAATGTGACCTCGGTCAGAACAGCTGAGATCGCCCTTTCTATAATTATTTCATAGATTATGTTTGAACTAGGAAACTTTTTGCTCACCTAGGGCTATAAGTGAAAGTTACTCAAATGTGTTTGAAAAATGAACAGAAAAGATTGAGCGCAAGACAATAGGAACTTCCACCACACAGTTTCGAGAGAGAAGAAAATGAGAGAGTGAGAACTCTGTTAAGTATGTTTACATATATTTTCATAGATACATAAATTTGACTTCGACGACTAGACTGGAACTTGTTGAAGCGGTGTTAGTGCGGTTCAAGTCTAGTCAGTAATCGGTGCGGAGTTGAGTTGGGGTAGGTTCCCACGACATTCTCCCTCTACAAGTCAACCAACTATGCATGTGACTGCTTTATCTAAAAATTGAATTACATCAATTCTCAAGTAAATGTAATGTTATCTAGCTTCCCTTGTTAAAAACCTTCTATCATAAAAAGACTCTAATTATTTAGAGTTAAAACCTCACAAGTAAGAAAAAAAGAGTGAAAGCATCTAGACTGAACTACTATTACAAGTATATTCTAGATATGCTAGTTGCATATGCATATCCAATGATGTCACTACTCTGTCTAGCCTTGTAAAAAAATCTAATGTCTTAAGTCCCTTTGAGGTAACCGGGGACTTGTTTTACTCCTTTCCAATGTCTCTTTGTAGGCTTAGCACTGGAGCAAGCTAGCAGATCCACAGCAAAGGTGCTATCAGATCAGGTGCAGTTTATAAGGTACATGAGTGCTCCAATTTCTGCCAAGTATGTAGTTTCAAGTCCTAGACATCACTCCCCCTCATCGCAAGGCATGTATTCATCCTTGTGTACATCTAAACAACAAACTAGCATAGGTGCAACAAAGTTTAAATCTGTACAAGGATTAGGTTGTCCAATCAAACAAGGAAATATATCTTCATCAAAGAAAGAATTAGCAAAATGACCATGTAATAGGTTTCATGTAGTGGGTTCAAGGTATTTGATAATGCTCAATGACTTACATCTAACATAAATTTCTTCTCTGCATTGAGGATACATCTTGGTCCATTGTGGCAGAAAGACAGGTACTAAAACATTACATTCGAATATACGTATGTGACTTACATTGGGTATCTTATAAGAAATAACTTCTGAAGGTGTAATATACTCTAAAGCTAATGGTCTTAGCCTAACTAGTGTCTCAACATGGAGTATAGTGTGACTCCAAGCTAAGGAGGGAAGATTAGACCTATTGAAACCAAGTTGAGGAGGAAAGGTTAGAGTTCATCAGTAATGGTCTGACTATCAATCACAAACGCTTGATAAATAACTCAAGCAAATCATTACTCTCATGTACATAAGGTACTCAATATTCTACCATGATACCGATAGACTCATAGTATGATTAAAAAACTTGTGGCTTAAATTTTCCTACTCCATCTACCTTGATAGTGTGGATAAAGTGATATGGGAATCTAGGTCTTATTTGAATAATTTGAGCTAGTAAGTGAGCAAAAGTTAAGTTTCTACTTGCTAACAAGGAAACATATGACCAATTCTTAAAAGCATCTATTAAGTTAAGGAAGTATCTAAAGGGTCCATATGCATGCTCTATTGGGCCATAAATATCTCCTTGGATTCTCTTAAACATAATAGTGAGTTCATATGGAAGTTTATACTTGAGAGGTTCAGTTATTAACTTCCCTAGTACACAAAATTCATAAAGTTTCATACCTTTGCTAATTTAGGAGACTTGAAGCTCGTCTCCCAGTGTGTTGGGGGTGATATCCCTCATCATGGTCTATATGAGATGTCCCATATGGTCATGCCACTTGTTCACACATATCACCGTGATCTTCCCTTGTGTGAAAAAGTAAGAGGAGCAATATAAAGAACAGAGGAGTAAGTAAGGATTGTCTCCACCAAACAGTCTTCGTCATTCAACAGTAGTACCAGCATGAGTAATAGTTTTGAAATAAAAACTATTGCTACATATATCCTTAAACCAATAATATTTTTGATTGATGTTGGAGACTATATAATATTTGGGACATGGATCTGAGTATCTTGAGGCATGACAAGATATGCTTCACCAACCTGATATTGTATGGGTTGAGTATCAATGATGGTGGTGATCTTGCGTTGAATTATCAATCTTAGTGAACTAAAAATAATGCTTGTTATAGATTATGCTATGTATGGTTACACTATCTTACAAGAGAGATTTTGCAAGAAGCTTGTGTCAGAAGATAAGAATATAAGATGATTTTTAAAATCATCGAAAGGATCACTAGCATTTGAAGATAATGCTAGTGTCTACAAATGCATTCTGCTGATCAAAACAACTTCCTTTTCCATTGCCATGGAGTTTGTAAAGTGTCACAAGATGGGAGTCAGCCTTGAAGTTGGATGTAATATGCTCTAGTGTGCCGCATTTGAAACATGTCTTTTTCTCCTTCGTTGATAGGCTTTTTTCTTGACAATGGATAGCATGGCAAGATGGAGGATGGTGAGTCTTTGTGGATAAAATTTTTGGACGTGAATGATGTGGACGTCATGGATGCTTGAACTTGTGATGGGGAGGATAAAGACCACTATTTGTGCCTTGAGTTTCATGACATTGCATGGATGCAGTCCATGTAGGTCATGCATCTTGGTATTTAAGCAAAAGCTCATTCTGCTTTTCTTCCTAGAGCAAAATAGACATTAACTAAGAATATTTGATGTAGCTCATATTCCGATATTGTTGGGCCATCACAATCTTGGCAACATAAAACATGGAGAAAATCTTATCAATCATCTGTTCATCATTAATGGATTTGCCATAAAGTTTAGTCTGATATACAATCTTGTAGAGAGACGTATTGTACTCCACTATGGCTGTAAAATTCTGAACTCTCAAATGTTTCTAATTGTACCTTGCACGGTACGATAATATACACTTGTAAGAATGTCTTCTGATGGTCAGAAAGGTCCTTCAAGTTTAAGCACAGTAGTAGAGGACCAGTAACAATTAAGTACTACAATTGTAATGTAGGGTCTAAGTGATGTCAAATAAAGAAAAAAACCTTGGCCTATGTAGCATACTAGGCACATATGAACTAATCCATGTCTCTACTATATGGAAAATCTGCAATATTGGAAAGTACATCATGTGATTGCAAATTAAGTTTACACTCTATTGCCCAAAAACATAGTTATCTTTATAGAGATAATTATTTTTTTACATTTAAAACAGTTTATCAAGGTTCGTCATCCGAAGAAGGAAACAAATGAAGAAGAAAAACTCGGATACTTGCTCACTGTTCCTAGTGGCTGGGCATTGGACTCCTAATGTGCGCACCTTCTGAGTGGGGTAGTCGGTACCATAATGATCCTCCCGGTTCCGCCCTGATGACATTCTGAGAACGACATCTACTTCTATACAGTAACCTTTGTCATCAGAGTCTTCATGTAGATTCTGGTGGCAACCGCGGTTTCTACCTTTTCGCACCAAGGAAATTGCACGCGCACAAATTCCGAGAGAACCTTGTGATAGAGTCCGGTGTCGACAGAAGAGACAAAAAATGAGATACTCTCATGCCACAGGAGAAGGTTTGGTGTGAGCTGGTCTGATCGGATCATGAAAGCAGCATGAATCGACTGAAGCCCCTTGAAGAAATATGTACAATAAGAGTCCAGGACAGTTGACGAAGCTGATTTCCGCCTGTGGTTTATTCCGCACTTGGCACGAGGGCATGGACAGTACAAGCTCCCGTCGCGTCGCTGCTAATGGAATTGGAAATCCACTGTCCTCTTTGATTTCGTGGTCGGTTTCTGCCCTCTCTGGCAGCAACGCCGATCGCTGTCGTGATTATTTGTGCTGATAACGTGTTTGAAAACTGAACAGAAAAGATTATGCGCACGACAATAGGAACTGCCACGACAAAGAGTTATGAGAGAGAAGAAAAAGTGATAGTGAGAACTCTCTTCAGTAAGTTAATATATATTTCATAGATACATAAATTTGACTTCGATGAATTGTCGAAGCGGCGTCGGTGCGGTTCCAGTCGGTTCGACATGCGTGCGGTTCTCATTGGTGTGGACTTGAGTAGGCGGCGTCGGTTCCCAAAACAAAATGTCTGGGGATTCCACTGATCTCTAAGATTTATTTTTGAAATAGCAGGACATCGACCGTGTAGGCTTTTATACGGTCGGACATACGGATTTTGTGTGGTCTCTAAGATAATATATATACATATCCATTACCAGAATTACAGTTCTAGAATATGATCACTGGTAACTTGGATCCTTGAACGCGTATAACAGAACGCCCCGAGGGATCTGATGGTGCTCCACACACCGAGCATAGTTTACTGAAGTCAAGAAGAGTAAGCAGTCGAAGAGTTTAAGCTTGCTTTATGTCTTGCAGATAATACTGGCTGCAATACATGGAAGAAGACGTAATCTATCGACCGTTACCATGACACCGGTAGCCCTGCCAGAGTTTGGAAACATTCATGTCTCGTCTGAAATGATTAAATTTTAGGTAGTGTCATGTTCCACAAGAGGCATAATAAGTGGTTTGAAAATTCGAGTTTGTGTCAAATTTTGCTGAAACTAACTATGCTGGGTAGGTTAGTCCTTGATAAAATGGAACTATCAGAAGTAACTTAAGCGATCTCAAAGCGGAGCTATTGAAATAATTTTTATATATATATCTCAAAATCACCGACATTGACTTACTAACACACACTTTAGAATTCATGAGCCACTGACTAAAAATATCGAGAAATATAAATAAATAAATAAATAAATATATTAACAAACTAATTTTATGTATCGAACTGCTGTCCATGTATCAAATTTTCTACCTTCTCATTTATGCATAATGCAGTCTTAGAGCTTCCCTTTTTGGACGGAATTTGCTTCCGAGTTCTGTTTAAAAACAAAATAATTCAGGAAACTCCTTCCAGTAATCACTTTAATTGTCAGTAAGGTAATATTGATTATAAAAATGTTTAAGGAGATTTACATGTAGCTGACTACGCTGTGTCTCACTGCAGTATCATATATAGTCTTAAGCTCATTTCTAGAGTGAAAATATTTGTAACCAACCCTTATTTGAGCGAAGAAACAATCAGGATTTGGGAGCAAGGCAAGGGAGTGGATTGAATATGATGCATTGGCTTTTAATCTACTCATTGATGTGTTGTAAGAAAACATAAGTTTGAGTCAGTGGCAAAGCCGTTGAGATTCTTCTAGTATGCCAATAAAGTTGATCTTTCAATCCTCAGTCCAAAACTGGAAAAAAGATAATGGGAGAAACAGAATCATTGAATTGTCGTTGAAACTGTCATAGTTCTTGAGAGAGAAATAAATCCAAGGATGGTCTATGACTTACTGTACGTCTCCAATGCTTCTTCCATTCTTCTGCTGTTACGCGAGGCTTCGCTGTCACAGGAGACCTGAACGTGTTCACAACCACCTCCAACATGCAGCAACGAGTCTCACCAAATAAAAACCGGAAGGTGAAAGAAGAACACTATTCTGCATCCCGCTCCGATCGCAATCTAATAAAAAAATTCATGAGACTTCGTGTAGTCCATCGTAGGCAGTGTGAAAGAAAGGCATCAACCACGGGTCTACACCCGTGGTTGATAAGCAAATGACCCTGAGGTTGCAAAGATAGCTTCAGCTTCTAGTTTCAAAGGTCGACCCTCAAAAGTCTATTGAGTGCCCACAAAAGCCGTATCAGTCGGAAGGTCTAGTAAGGTCAGTTATACTATTGGGGCCTAGCCCCATGTTACCGGTTTGGTTCCATCCTTGTACGATTTGATGGGATCTTCCCATCCCTTTTGTTATTATACTTTCTCGAGTCTCGTTGGAAGGTCTGATCGTATGTCCATATCAGTTCTAGATACTGTACATGTGTACCCGTGGTCAAACTAGATCCCTCATCGATAGAGCGTTGAAAATTCAGTGGGATGTCAACCAACTATGATCAGGTGCTTGGCGTAAGCATCTGATTCATCACAAGGTGCACCTAAAATTAGACATGTCTTTGCAATCGAATGGCAGAATCAAGCTAGCGAGTCGAAGGCTGTGAATGCATCGGATCACATTAGCTGATATATCCCAAATGTCAACCAATCTCAAACTTGCCTGGTCCATTTGTCAACGGCCTAAATTATCACCTCACACTTCCAACTGTAAACACGGTGCCAGTGTGCCACTACTTCAGATCTCAAGGTTGTACCGTGGACCTTGGGCGTGTCAGCACAGCGCGTGTCAACAGACACGCGCTGTGCTGTGTGATCAGTAGGAAACCAGCAGGTAGGCACTCAGCAGCATTTTTACAAACGACTACTGAGCGATAGACTACTTTAAGGTCTCCTTTGAACCGAGACTGCATGTACTGTACTGGTGCAAAGTGTCGATCAGCGGGGTGAATGGGCTTTGGAAGCATGCGAGCATCGAGAACTCCCTACCCTCAGGTCATGATCGAGTTCTGACAGGAGTCTCTGCTTTGAAGGCCCACTGACTGCTGTCTAGTATGTATTGTTTTGTCAAGAGCTCAAGTCCAGAAACTTGCTAGCGAAGAAAGAAGTCGGGAAGAGCAACTTATGCTGAAAGCACTGACGTCAACAAAAAAATCTTGCACTCCCTGTAGGTGTATACACCTACAGGGAGCCCATCTGTATTACATGAAACTATGATCTGCATCTGGGCAGAAGCACTAGAAACACCAGAAACAAACCCATGACAGCTGAAATAGTCCTCGCTAATCAATGTGGGAGGTATTCAGAGTAGAACACTGATCTCAAATTCCATCTGCTAGAATTCTTGTGTCAATTGTAATTCCGTCAGATGTCTCACACACGTTTTCCACATACTGGAGGCACATGATGCATAAAGATCAGTGGTCCTTTCCCTGTCACTGAGATGAAACTCGACCCCTTTACACACCATCCCTTGTACTAAGTTGGCTTCGATGGTGACATTTCTGAACACAGGTGCACGTAAATGATTCGGATCCGCCCGTGGCGATGGCAGAAATCCAACCCAGACTCTTGTCAAATAAACATATTTCATTGCTTTTTTATATGCTTGTCTGTTCTCAGAAGCTAACTCAACTGCTGTCGAACGACCTTAAAGCAGTAGAAAATATACTCGAGCTCCTCTATGATTTCAACTATGAGCTTGATCTTAGTGGAAGCCGAGGGTATCCAAACCAAGGAGAAAACGGCGACATGGACAGGAAAGCCCTTGCCCGTACGGCAAGTCTGATTACAGACCACATTCCGCTCATTGTATTTTGTCCGTAGACGTGAATTATTAACAATGTGGCAGGGTGGATTTCATGCTGGGCCTAAAAGATCCGTGTGAAAATCACCGACCTAGAAGCTAACTCAGAAAGAGGGCGCTTTTCAAGAGGTTTATCTACAAGAAAAAGGTCTACAGCATGGACCTTAGATGCAGAAATCTGCTGCGCATGGAAAGATTTCATTTAAAGTCTGAGATGAGCTCTGCTAAAAGTTACTCTCGAATTGTCAGATGCCTCCAATGATTAGTCAGAAGATGTGTTGGATAATGTTGTGTAACCTTTCTGCGTCCTCCCGTACTCCTGAATTTATGTTTGGTGGTGTTTCACTCCTTTGTTTGTGCCTTCCTTACTTCCATCGGATGATTTAAGGTAAGGCCTCTTGACCTAGTAGGCATAGTTGTGTTTTCCCCGCCGGTCAGCTCAGCCATTGGCGGTTCTGGTCTCCATTTTCTTGTGTTGGCCTTTTCCTCCCCTTCCCACAGCCACCTTTTCCGCTTGTCCCGACGCCCTCTCCCCATTGGCTGCCGTTTTAATTCGGTGGTCGTGGGATTAGGGTTCAAAACCCTAATTCGGATGGTCGAAGTTGGCCAGCCGGTCTAGATCGGCGGCTGAAATTTGCAATTTTTGTATTTTTTACTAATTCGTCTTATTACCCTTTACTCTCACTAGAAAATCCTCTACATTTTCCATTTGCTGATTTGTCGCATCTTCTGGACATTCTATCTATTCTTTTTGTTGTCTTGTGTAATCTATATATTTGTTAGTTATGGATATTAAGTAGGGGCTAATTTCTCTTGGGATACAAGCTCTAACGTTTGGGGCACAAACTTACCACTATGAGAGGATACTTTGAGCCTATAGGGGATTCTAATATACTTTTTGGGGTATTTAGCTATTTCTTTAATACATCTTGTTCTTTGTTGGGGTTGCTAGTTGTAGGTAGTATTTTCAATGAGAAAACATTGAGACTTTCAATGTTTTCTCATATTATTTTGGAGTCAAAATTTACGTACTCATTAGCTTTGTTTCCCTTGCTCTCATAACCTGCAGCCAAAGTACGACTTCATCAATGACAAGACAGCAAGGAACATGAAAATGGATGGATGGATCAATCAATAGTATATGCAACCATTCTAAACATAGGAGACAATATATGACAAGAAGAAAAATTTGTATGAAACTTTGTTTCACAAGTATGAGAAGCTTACGTCATGCTTAATAACAATAATAATAATAATAATTTCTTGGTTAATATTCATAAGAATACATTCTGTTTGAAAATCACTTTGTCACTCTTGTCAAAAAATGACTAAAAAAAAATAGCCCCAACTGATATTTTTTACAAGCAGACACCAAAAGCGATACCACTTCCTGTAGTAATCTTGTTGGGTAATGACAATGTTGAAGAGAGTTATGTATCTTTATTTAAAAAGTTGGATTCTTAAAGGAAGAAGTGATAATATTATAAAAAATTTGATAATCTAGTCAAGAGATGACTATATTAAGTACATCCATGTTCTAGGATTGACAAGTCTCATATCATGAGAAGAGCAATGATACCTAAATCAATAATTAAAATTCACTTATTGAGACATTACTAATGTTTTTATAACTCCTTTTGAGGAGTTTAGAAAACGGATTTCATGAGAAAAAGGTGATATTAATATTATAAATCTGAATGCTTTTAGGAATATGCATATATTGAAATAAACTTTCATTAAAATTTAAAGCTGATTTCATGTGAAGGGAAAAATTGACGTATAGTTTGACAAACATATCATGCATTGTGAAAACCGTGATGAAATCATTGAACATTGCCAAACTATTGGATGAGACATGGAAAATTTTTTACTTGATGAAAATTGGAAATTACATTCTTAAATTTAAAATGAAATTGAATGCATACAAAGCTTTGGCTACCTTTGGATATGTCCAACTCTCCAAACAGTCTTTTTTAATTGATTCGTGAAGGCTACTGTAATTTTTCACAAACCAACACAAGAACATGCAAGTCGTAGTCAAATTACATTTATTTATTGAGCTACTTGCAAGATTCAATGGTTGAGAAAAGAAGTGAGAAACCCATGTGTAAAAATACTAAGTTATAATTGCATTGAGCAAAATGAAAAAGTGAATTGAAGTGAGAAAGAAGTACTTTAATCTCTCACATATGAAAACATAAGAAAAGCTTATTGTTCCTATGAGTATGAATCATCACTCTTGAAATATTAATCTTTGTGGGCACTAAAGAGAGTGTGTTTGTTAAAAATTTGGCAATGGTTATTGAGCTGCAAGTAGTGTGGATCGAGGTTATGAATGAGGCTTCTAAGATAGAACATTATCAAGAAAATGTGACACTTGGAAGCTTGGATTAAGAGGAGTATCATCTTTTTTTGTTTAACATCATCGATCACATTGTAAGTCATTTAGTTTGAACTTTGTTGTTGAAGAAAGTTTCTACTTAGTTTCAAGGATGGATGATGGAGCTCGACAAGTTGGGTCAACAAATCCTTATAAGTCTAATGGAGAAATATCTTCTTCAAAATTTCCAAAAAATTGATCCCATAATCATTGCATGAAAAAAGTTATGAAAATTAGAGAATAGAAGTGTGGAACTGTAGATTGAGTAATTTTGAGATCTTCAATTGGAATACAAGAGTGGAGTTGAAGCCCTTGATCTAATCAAAAGAGGGTTGAAGAAAAAGATTCAATAGAAGATGATTTATGACAATCCAAGCAACTTAGAGAAGATTTTATTCCAAGAGAAGTGCAACCCAAATATGTTGATGTTGGGGTCTAATCAAGAAGCAAATTGAAGAGGAGACCACTTAAAAGGGACATGAGAAATGAAGCAATGTTACAAGAAAGAAAAATTAAACCATCATATTAGCATCCACTCAAAAGCTTTGAAGATGGAGATGAAGTGACCAATGAAAATTCAAGAAGTGAAGAACATTAATAACCTTGCTTTGCAACTTTATTGGTTTGATGAAAAGGAGGAAAGACAGGACAGAAAATAATGATATGAGGTAAATGGTTTGAGAAAGAAAAAAACATGTTTGATTGTGATAGATGGCAAGATAGAAGGAGTGAAAGTGAGAATGTTGATTGAACCAAGAACTACATATAACTTTTTATTTAGATCTAATACTATAAATTTGGGATTAGCTTTAGAGAAAGATGAGAATGAGGAAGTAGAATTGCCATTGAGAGTAGTTCTAGAGAATTAAAATTGAAGGTTGGTCAATATAAGAAGTTGATATTGATTGGATTTTCCATCAGCTTTGTCACCTTGTTCCAACCGGTTGGCCTCAAAATTATCACATGATGCAAAAAGGTAATGAGTGGCTTTGTTTTGCTAATATCTCTTGTTGTGTAGGTTGCTCCACACTTAGCTTGTTTTGCTTTTACTCTAACCTTCTCACCTTTCCTTGAGCTGCTCATTCTTTGCCTCAACAAATTTGGCTTTGGCTCCCCTTATTCAATAAATCTCTGAATATGAGGTCTTTGATTGAATTTATTCCTTCTCCATATCACTCTTCTTCTTACTCACCGTTTCAACACTTTAAGCCAATTACGTAATTTTTTACATTTGATCTTTGCTTCTATTTTCCACCAGATGCATCACTTGGATTACCTCAATATACTTGTCCTCTGATGGATCTGACACATGAAAATACTCAAGAGTCATCTTGTTATGCTCCATCAGCACTAAACCTATCATTTTTTCTAATTTTTTCGTCGGTTGTAGCATCAAAGAGAGTGATTCTTCCTAAGTTGTCTTCTTAACCATCACTTTTGGTGAAGAACTCTTCATATCTTGTGGGTTGTCTTGTTGCTTTGTCATCTTCTGTCTACGACTCTTCAACAAAGTCTCCCTCACAACGTCCACACTTCGACTTCCTGAATTCTTTCCATACAATCCCACACAATGAAACCTGCCAAAGTCTTTATCTTGAATTCCTCCTATTACACAATCTTGCTCCTTAAAGGGCACTTTGGATAAATCTTCCTTTGACACCAGCTCCATAGTGGCCAAAGTTGCCTCTTTCCATTCTATCCTTTGCAGACTTCAAGTTAATTTGCTATTTGCATCATTGAAGTCCTCCAAATCCAAGAGTCTTGAACTCTAGCTTATATTCAATTCTTTCATGGACCTTCAGCCACCCCATATTTGAACACATGTGCACCAAGAACAATTATAAATATATCACAGCTCTTCTTTCATTCTCATCTTCTTAGTCATTGTTTGGACATTTTGGGAAAAAACTACTCCCCAACTGACCTTCATGAATTTGCATACTGAGCACTCAACTATCCTCACCTTATTTAAACTCAGGTAAGTCATGCAATGAGATGAAAACAACTAATGCAAAGTGTACGCGATTTCATCAGGTTTGGAGTGAGTCTTTTGCTCCAAAAATAGAGAAGACAAAGAAAGTTATTCTCACTTCCATTATGTTATCACCTTTAGATACAACGTCTATTGCTTGGCAATATCTAGAGGACGTGTAACCAATCTTGGTTAGCTCTAGTTAGTTTAACCAAAGCTTAGATTGGTCACTAGATCACAAAAGGACAAGATAGTGGTGTGCATGATCTAAAAAGCAAAACGTAAACTTTGGCTTGTATGGATAAATGACGAGGTGGCTACCATGCATTGGTGGATTGGATTGTGTGCTAGATGTCTTTTAGGATAAGATAACGAAATATACAATCTACGCATGCTAGCCATGTGACTTATGTTGGATTTTAGACTTTACTAGTTCTATAGTATATAAAGCAAGAAGAGATCTTGAGAAGACATCTCATCTTGACAGTCATTCCGGAGTCATTGCCCTCAGTGTTACATGAGGGCTTATGTGTGCTGGATCTGTGTGGAGGGATCAACACAAATTTGACTGTTGTTTTGCAATCAGGCATACGAGTACATCGATACTTATGTGTGGATCGAGATTGCAAGGTGTGCCCAGATCTTCTACTATTGTTGGTAGTTCTAGAATATTAGTAGGCCTTCTCGTCAAACATGCTTTTTGTAGAGGGTGCAAGACCTTGCTCGACATGGCACCATACATTTGATTATTGTTAGATGGTCATGTCAGGGACACACACTAGTAGATAATGGTGATGGGCTACAATCATGTAGCCCATGAAGAAGCCATGGTTATCAACAATGATATCAAAGACATTTCTCCATCAATTACTATATAATACATCGGGAAAGTTATTCCTCACTTGTCATTTGATAATTCTTGATGTGATTCATACAAATGAGCATACATATAGGTTTGTCATCTTGCTATACTAAAGATGAGATTTTGAAGAATATCGAGATGAGGATGCAAATCAATGATGTTTAGCCTTGCTCCAATATAAAATTCTATTGATTTTTTTGTTAACTATCATATTCATGACATAAGTACATTTGCAAAATGTAATGTTTGTTGTGTACTTAAGGAGAAGTTGATGAGAAAAAGGAAGATCAAACGGAGGATAAAACTTGAGGTTGAAAGAAAGTTACACATGTCCAAACAACATTCATTGAGAAGCAACTATTATTCTCATTATCATATATCTTGATCAAGATCATCAAAATATTTTTGTATCATTCATAACAAGATGGATTAGAACAAAACTTGAATTTCATGCACCATTAGCAAACTAAAGACCCTTTTGTCACTTGCTCTTGCACTTCCCATGGTCCTTATTGGGATGTTGACACATGGTCATGGTTTAGAGTGCATAACACATGTCTCTCTTGATAGATTATGGCATGGGGATCCTAACTTCATCATCGATTCTCTTTCCAAGTGTATGAGAGATTTGAAAAATATCTGACTTAAAGTTACAATGTTAGAGATCACATCATAAATTTCTTGCTGTTCTTTTGAAGGAAGTTGATATTTTGAAGAAGATTCTTGAAGCCTAATAACAAGACATTACAAAAATTCTATGAAGTCTCATGTGCCAATAAGGATGATGAGGTTGTTGAAGATCCTGAAAAGTTTCCGTCACATCCTGAACATCTTTTACTTCAATTGAACAACTCCAAAAAAGACAACAAGAATCCAATAATGATGGTATTTCTTAGTGAGTTTGAAATTATAGTGATGTTTAGAAGTGTGAAGATGTCATTTTTGATGGTGAGTCATACACATGAAAATATCAATGCATTATTTTTTCAAGTTCATTTAGCCTTGAAGGAAAGAAATCTGTCTAGATTAATGCAAACGATGACAAAGATATTTGATGCAGAGATGATGAAGGTTGTGTCATTCTTTGTGCATGAAGTTGTAGATGAAAAATTATGTGGTAAAAATTTCATGTAGAAAATCAAAGGTCAAAATTTTCTATGCTTGTTTTGAATCTTCATGAGGGATAATGCACCAAAATATCAAGCAATAGCAAGCATTCACTTGTCATTTTTGTCTCTCAATGGTCGGTCCATAATGTTGTTTTTTCCTTTCAATGGTTGATCCTTATGGAAAGGAGTGGATGAAAAATCAGCTACAAACTATAATGTAGTACTTTTTATTGGTTCCTGAAACTTCTTCAAATGAGCACTACATATGCAAGGTCAATTTAGATACTTTTCTACCTCAAGAGGTATCTTACATATTTGAGATTGGTGTCTCATAAGTCACACAAGGAGTTTCATGATATTGATTTGCTCATCAAAATCCGGAAGATATCATGGGTTTATCCTAGATGATGAAGGATGGAAGTTATTCTCTAATAGTGACGAACCATCAAAATTTTGATCTCATACAAATCATGATAGCGCATGAAATCCAACAATGCAGTAACTAGTGTTGGAGAAAATTGCCTTGAGTGAGTATTTTTTTAAAGGATCAGACAAATATAAGAAGTATTCGTAAGTAATCCGCGAAAGCAAGAAAGAGTAGATTTTTTCCTCTAATGAACATATAGGAGGAAGGGATGTTGATTATCCAATCAAATGATGAATTCTCAATAAATGATTATTTGTGGGTCGCCAAAGCATTATGAAGGGTCAATTGTGAGCAACGTTTTTCATTTTTCAATCATAAGGATATGAATTGATGGCGTTAAAGATATCACTTGACAAATACAATTGAACTTTAACGATATGTAAGTTTTATAACAAAAAATTATCAATTGGAAAAAGATCCACCATACAATAGCAATGAGAGGTGCAACATATTCATGCAGATGTTTGTGTATTTTTTTGGATACTATGAACCAAATCCAAAATAAAATTCATCAACATGATTACAATAGCCGCCTATGAGGTAAATTTTTTTTTAAATATAGTCATATAATAATTCTCTTGATAAATTATTTCTTTGCATAAATTTATAATGATAATTTTTTAAATTTAATTTTGCTCTAGGATCTTATTTTAAATGTATAGAATATTTTAACTACAATCCATGGATATTTGGTATTAAATTTTCTAATGTAATATTTTTTATTTTATTCATTACATTTTTATATTCATTTTAATCATTTTTTTATTGAGTAGAAAAAATTTACCAAACAAAGATTTGCCTTATTTTTAAACAAGAATTTTGAAGTTGATTTTATAAAATTTAGTCAGATCATGTTGTTATTAATTTATTTTTGAAAAATGATGTACAACTTGTCACGACTTATGTAGCGGTATCTCTAGTTAGGTACATGCGCGTATGCATCAGTTAGAGCCGGTTGTGTAGTAAGCGCCGTTCGCACTGGAACTGCCATTTGGGCCGACAACACCATTAGGGGTCCTAGGGCTGAAGGGGTAGAGTTCGAATTAGGGTTCCTTGGAGGGCAGTTTTTGAAGTTGAGCCTTTGAGAGTGTGGCTATGGTGGATAGTAGCTAGTGTGAAAACCTGGAGTCTTTGAAGCACAAAGTGGGTTTGGCTTAACTGTAATATCTCTTTTATGCTATGGTTATGAGCGGAGTGTCCTTGTGGACGTTTTGAGAGTAGAAAAGTTTACTTCGAAAACTCAAATTGGATTATGTGGTGAGAACTGTGAGTTCTTGATGCGCTGAAGGTGTTTTGGTGAGTTTGGATAGATGGTAGCTTCGATCTATTGGCTGATGAGTGTGCAGGGCGTTGATGGAGTGCAGCTTGTGGTGGTGATCTAGAAGTAGAGTCGATTGGAAGTAGATGTGATCAATTTTGAATTTTTGGATTTTTTGTTTTAGTGTTATTCCGAATCAAGAATTTTCGAGGCGTGAAGCGCTGCTGGAAATTGACGAAGTGGCTTGATGCTTATAGTTGTCTTGGAGCATTAATTCGAGATTGGCTGAAAAATATTTAGGACAGAAGTGCTCAAAGTCCAAGATCTGGTGTTTTGAAGTGTTCGGGTCGAAAATAGGAGCAGCAAGCTATTAGATTATCATATAGTGTCCGTTTGATCTGAAATTTGGTGGGGTGATAGAAGATGTAAATTTTGTTGTGCAGGGGTAGAGATGTCAGGCCCAAGGCTGACAATGTCAAAATTGTAAAATTTTGACATTTAGGGGTCTAAAATTGAAGTTGAAGATTTTGAAGGTCCCACAGAAATTTCAAACGATGTCCGTTTGCGAAAAAAAAAATTGCATTAAGTAGCAAATTGAAAAAGGCTAGTTGAAGGCAACACCTTACACAACCGATTACCAGTGTCAGATTATCGATTTGGAGAGCAAAAGACCTCCAAAATAGAGTTTTTGTGTTTTTAAATATTCTTCTGAGGCTATGTTAGTCCGGGTTGGGTTGGTTTGACCCCTTTGATGGATATTTTTAAGATGGAGTATTATTCTTTATGTTTCTTGTGATTGATATACCTCCATCTCTGCTTTCTGTTTGTGCATCACGTTTGTTTGTATTGGTGCTTTGTTGTTTGGAGTGTTGGAGCTCCTTTGTGCTGCCAATAGTGAGGTTGGATTTATGGACTATCCATGTTTCTCCCCAATGAGAGAGGACTTGTGGACCTGTAGACTAGATGAGTGCATGTGGTGATGGTAGGTTTCAGGTTGCCTTTGTGTTAGCACATTGTGGTGCCTCGGGTACCTTCTATTGCGGTTTCTGGTTCTAGTTGTTGTTTCTAGTTCTAGGTGGGGAGATGGCTTTGTACGGTTACAGATGTGATACATTAGTGTCACAGTCGAGTTCTCTGGAGGTTCAGGAGAAGAGACTGTTTGGATTAGCATTGGGTGCATCCGTAGCGGAGTGCGGTACTAACCTTGGCCTTTGAGGTTCACAGAAGACTCTGATTTGGTTTCAGAGAGTGACAGAGCTGAGCTTGATGATATCTTGGAGTATGTACCCACACCGTTGTTGTAGGACATGGACGATATCTATGGGGCCACCAAGGGTCCCATACGATATTTGGGTACAGTTGGCACTATTGAGTTGGATGACTTCATCCAGGAGTTTGACTCATGGTGTGAATTACAGCGGATGCACAACTCTACGTTGTTCAGTCCGTTTATGGCTTGGAAGAGATTATTCCAGCATTTGGAGGGTCAGCCAATGGATGATTATCATGAGTTCCGGCATGAACACCTTGAGGAGATAGAGTTCTAGAGACAATATTGGTCTCCAAACTACATCTCTATTACTTCGGGTATAGTGTTTGGAGGTGCGAGTTCATCCTTTGTACCTAGCACTAATGATACGGTTGGAGCTAGTAGAGTTGGCAAGAGTTCAGAGGTCCCAACCTTTAACCCTATTCTGAAGTTCTTTGCACGGTTGAGGAGAGACTACCAAGGGGTGAGAACTAACAAGCTACGAGGCTTACATGAGTTTCAACATAAGACTAGGGAGAGTCTTCGAGAGGCGTATACCCGAATGCGTCGATTGATCAGTGTTACCCATGGGGTGACAGAGGCACAAGCTATCCAATATTGGTATGGGATATTGGATAGGGAGTTGAGACGTAGAATGAGAGATGCTACCTTACTACAAGAGACATCATCTACGTTGGCCATTGTGTTTTGTCTTGCTGAGCGTATTGAGCTCCACATGCAAGAAGAGATGGTGATGACTGTTGGATTCAGCAAGGATTCACCATGTTCATCAACTTCTTTACGTTACCAGTCTACAACACAAATCCGGAGTGGTTATGAAAGACATGTGGGACAATCTCAACCAACTGGATAGAGTGGTGAAGGTGCAGCATCCATACCATTGCCATCCATTTTAGGTCAACAATCAGTTGTTGGGATGATGTGTTGGACATGTGGTGGACCTCATCACAAAAGGATTGCCTTCAAGGTTGAAGGATGGATCATGTTGGATCAAAATCATGTGAACATTGTCACGGACATGGTCACATGATGGATCGATGTTTTGAGCTCCATCCAGAATTACGATCAACAAGAGTTACCATGGCAGTCCCTGGAAGAGGACGAGGAGTTCAAGCTGGTAGGGTGGTGGTAGAGGATCAGCCCCTACTCAAGTGTTAGCCCATGAGGCTAGTCATGAGGTGAACATGGCATCTCGACTGAAGCAGTTGGAGCAGAAGATAGCAAGTATGTCTATAGCCCAACAAAGATCATATTCTGGAGCTGGTGCCTCTATATCATATGATGGAGATGTTGTGGAGAATATGTGTGCAGCGGCACAACCATGTGCAGTTGCTGTGACTCATAGTGCAATACGTACTACTGAGTCTAGAGGAGCGTCCGTGGAGTTGGATCCACAAAGAGGGGAGGCTAGCCGACAGGTTAGACTTCCTCAGTCTTTCACATTGTCTGAAGCATTGAACACCTCATCCATGGCTCTTAGACAACGTATTGGAGAGATGAGGGTGCAAGCCAATGTGGATGTACTTGGAGATGGAGCAAGTAGGGACCAGCCATCAACATCGTCTGAGATAGCATCCAGTGCAATGTTTGGGGTGGCAAAGACTCTTGTTCATTCTCTTGTTTTCTCAGCCAAGGATTTATTGGCGTTGGGGGTGTCATCATCCCATATACTACGATTAGCAGCCACACTTTTCGAAAGCAAAGAAGATGTGTTGGTTGCTTCTAGTAGTGTGAGCACTAGAAGTGTTGATTCTGGGATCATGACTAGTGGAACTTTGCAAGCTGTTGCTACTCGAATGATGGAGTTACTAGCGAGGCCGGCATACGAACATACCAGGATGTCACCAAGTGTGATGATGTTGGATAAGAGAAATGGTGTCTTCTGTTTGGTCGGACCTTCAGGAAAGGTTTATTGACCTCAACGCGTGTTGTTGGATTCTTGTGCACAACCCCTTATGTTGGGTAAGGATGCACTGCTTGGTCTTGGTTTGCGAAAGACTGATGTGGAGAGATGTCCATTTCAGATTCAGACATCTCTTGGAGGTTCTAGTGATGCCTTGGCACCATACATTACCCGGGAGGGATTGACTGTGCAAGTGCAACCGGATCATATCTAGTATAGCTCTACAACGCAAGCACGTGTTATGGTTACACTTGCAGAGTCCTATAATGTATTGGTGGGTGCGGCAGTGTTATATCCAATGGGGTTTAGCATTGATTATTGGGAGGAGACAACCTCTTATTGGCCAGGTTGGCAATCTGGTGAGAGCCGAGTGAGTCGATTACCTGTACGATTCATTACCGGTTCTAGGCCTTCATCAAGTGGAGGTTTGGCATATGTTGCAGCCTTGAGTACTTGGGTTACTTGGCCTGGTGATTTGTTGGAGGGTAATAGGGATGCTCATGATAGTCATGGTCAAGAGGATGTCGCTATCATGCCAAGTCTTAGTGGAGTAGTGTCATCCATGTTGGATGGATCACTAGGTACTTCATGTATGCAGCTACAACAAATGGCATATCAGCTCATACATCAGGCTTGGAGTGAATCTTTTGCTCCGGAGAGGGAGGAGACAAAAGAAGTTATTTCCACTTCCACTATGTTGTCACCGTTAGATACAACGCCTATTGCTTGACAGTATCTAGAGGAGGGTATATGTGTGTTGGATCTATTTGGAGGGATTAGTATAGGTTTGGCTACTATTTTGCAGTCTTGCATACGAGATTGCAAGGTGCGTTTCATTACGCCATGTGGCACAGTTGGTGCGGAGATACCGAGATCTTCTACCATTGTTGGCGGTTCAAGGATATCAACAAGCCTTGCCGTCAGATATTTTATTGATGGGGACGCAAGACCTTGCTCGGCATGGCATCATTCATTTAGTTATTGCTAGATGGCCATGTCAGGGACACACACGTACTAGTAATGGTCATGGGCCACAAGATTCAAGTTCTGGCATGTTTTGGGAGATGTTATGTATGTTAAGTTCTCTCCAGTCACAGCATACCTATTCTCCAGCATACATTTTGGAGAATGTTCCCTTGTTGGGTGATCCACGTGCACAAGTGATGACGAGTGCACATCACGTACGATCATGGATTGGATCAGCGGTATTGTTAGATGCAACGAGAGTAGGATCTCGTGCACACCGTCCACGACTATGGTGGACAAAACTTCTTCCAAGGGAGATTTTATTGTGAGCATATGACGGAGTGGAGAGGACCTCACATCTCATAGTGGAGAGTATTTTAGATGTGGGTAGACACTCCCATGCAGTGGTCTATGCAGATAGGTCACCCATGGCAGTGGTGAACCTTGTGGGTCAGCCAAGAGCGGCATTACCCACATTGTTGAGTTACCCAGCTTCTCATGCTTACAGAGAGGGAGGACATGGACTTATATGGGATTCTTGCTTGCAACAGTTGGTGGAACCCAACGCTGAAGAGAGAGAACGAGCTATGGGATTTTGTACCGGTACTACAACAATACCTATATTGTCAGAGACATCACGACGTCACGTGTTGGGTCAGGCTATGAACCTGAACTGTTTGACATGGATTGTGAGCCTTGGATTGGCTGAGCAGAGACGCATGGGATCCACATGTATGATTGCAAGACCATTGGTAAGCTCTTTGCCTACCGAGACGGTGGAGGCAAAAGCTGGGTGTGAGAAGTGCCAAACAGAGAGCAGAAAATGCTTTCTGCTCAAGAGGTTATCATTTAGCAACCGATACTACGTCTTCTATCTCTAATGTCGATGGAGAGGAGATTTGGGATGTTCAGATTGATCCCAAAGTGACAAGAGAAGAAAGACGCAGGGTGTGGAGGTATTTGAGGAGTTTCAAAAACTGTTTTGCCAGTATGAAGGATTTAGGCTATTTGAAGGGACCTAAGATACACATTGACTTGACAACAAATGCACCAGTCTTCAGTCGTCCCTATTGATACAGTGATATGGAGAGAGATCTGATCCAAAGTAGGTGTCATGACCTTCTTGAGGCTGGATTAGTGGAGATATCATATGGAGAGTATGCCTCTACTGTGGTGATGCCAATCAAGAAGGATATACATGGCAATTATACAGATACACGCATGTGTGGTGACTATCGATCTATCAATCAACAGATAAAATCTGATCGATATGTTATGCCTACACCTGAGGAGATCTTTGATGTAGTTGGGCCTGCAAATGTTTTCAGTTGTAGGGACATGTTTAGAGGTTTCAGACTATTTTTTTTGTTTTTGGAACATAAATAAACGATATTCGGAGGAAGTAGGTATCGCCGAATACGAATAAGAGAAATAAGCGCGAAGATGGCCAAGACGAATAAGTTGTTAGGGAGGTCTGAAGCGTCGAACGGATTAGGGCAGTTAGTAACAACATCGACGGGCGTAACGAGCTGCGGAGGAGCAAGAACGAGCGTCGAGTCAAGTAGCCGGAATGAAGAGGAAATCGGTCACTCGATCGGGAGCTCGTGAGGCGATTCAATTGCCTATGAAGAAGATGCCGACGGGAGTATATCGACCCTTGGTGCCGAAGCTAGAATGGTCGACCGAAGAATTAGCACGATTGAAGACCTTGGGAGGGAAATTCTTAGCATGGCGATGGGACTATGTGTGCCCAGAGTTGTGTGAAGAAGTTCGAGCCAAGAAGACACCAAATCCGATAGGGTGGAGAGGACATCCAGACTCGTGGGATTCGTTGCTCTGGGCCAAAGCCCTGGGAAGAGATTATTCAAAAGAGAAGGATGGAGTCGACTGGGAAGGTTCGGCGGTGCATACTGCGTTCACCTTCGATGAGCGAAAGTGGTTTGATCCCAGGGAGAGAAAGGGGACAAACGGCTTCAAGATTGATCTTATTCGGGACAACTTCCGAAGAAAGATAATGTATACATTGAATCAGCTATTTTCACCACAACGAACTACTTATGTAAGTATGCATAAGGTGAGAATAGTGGAGGGATTCGTCGGTGGAGCAATCAAGGTTAATTGGGGAGAAATCTTCACTCGGAATGTGCAAGCGATGGGTCAGAGGCTGCGAACGGGAGAGAAGGGAGTGATCTATATCTCTTCGTTTCTGGTACACATGTATTCGCGTATGGGGTGGTTGACGCCACAAGAAAGGAGAAGATATCAAGTGAGCGCAGTCAGCACTTTAGGTGGGCCAGCAGCAAGCAATGCAAGCAGTGGTTCGACAAGAAGTGTGGGACCCCACCAAGACGACGGTGTGTAGTCGCCGATGAGACTGAGTCAGCAGGAGATGACTTCGGAGGCAAGAGCTAAGGCAGTGAGAGATGAGGAAGAAGCTATATTCGGAAGGGAGGACTCCGGAGGGACCACAGAGAAGAGAAGCCCCAGTGTAGAGATAATTGCGGAGCCCAGCAGTAAAAGGAGGAAGCTGAAGGAGATCGCGCAACCAGGAAGTCCAGTACCGAAGGCATCGCGGCCTAAGGTGAAAGCAACTAAGGTAGCAGTAGAAGAACCACTGTCTTCGGTGCTACTGCTTAGCAGTAAGCCGGAGAATGTGGTAGTGCCAGTTCTGATGGAGCTGAACGAGATGGGAGGCAGTTACATTCAAGGGTGGAATCCACAGGAAGACGGTTACATGGAGC
Source organism: Marchantia paleacea (assembly GCA_014180765.2). Lineage (NCBI taxonomy): Eukaryota > Viridiplantae > Streptophyta > Marchantiopsida > Marchantiales > Marchantiaceae > Marchantia > Marchantia paleacea. The sequence continues at coordinate 3,064,505 of MUAA02000008.1, read as the reverse complement.
TGATTCAGTTGCTGAACCGCACTGCTCGAGGGAAGAAGGATCAGGCGGAGACTATTAAGCAGCTGACGGAGTCTGTGGAGCGTCCTGAGAAGCGTATATGGAAGTGACGAAGGAAGCGACCGCGGAAAGCAAGCCTACGGAGAAATCTGTAGAATTCGGAGCGCAGAAGTAAAATTTGTTGAGAGGGAGAATGAGAAGCTTCACCAGCAATTGAAGAGGGCGAAGCAGCAATTGCATGAAGTTGATGTTGAACGGCTAGCTAGACTAGAAGATTTGGCGAGTAGGTGCTCGCAGTTTCTTTTTGCTCGGTGTGATGATGTGGAGGCTGAAAGGTTGGAACGTTTGACAGTGGCGATGAACACCCCTTGCGATTCGAAGGATCGCAGGAAAGAGATGTACAAAGCCATGGGACGCGAATGCCAGGAAGCGATGCGAGTCCATCGGAAGGACATCGCAGAGGACATCAGGGAATTGCAGATGAGCGTCGATGTCTTTGCATTGAAGGAAGAGACGTCATCGAAGGAACTTGAAGTGCCCCGTAATTGTAGTCGGACACGATCCGTGTAGGCAACGATTAGGAATAGGTGCGGGAAGATTGTATAAATAGGAGTAGTGTTAGAGTAGGATTATCGCTTTCTTTACAAGTGTTCATTGAGAACCATAATTGTAGTCAGGATAGAACGAAGTGCTCGAGAAGCTGTTGAATGTCGCATTCGATTGGCCTTGACTGGTGCGCAATACCTGTGAAGATACCCGGGTATTCGTCCATGAGCCATAGTCGGATTCACTTCGCAGTAGAACTTCATCGAGGACATCGCCTCGTCGACAGCTTGTAAAGGAGTGATCAACTCTCATCAGTAAATCTGGAGTGTAATTTCAATTACATGCGTAATTTTGTGCAATGTAATGGATGGGTAATGGTTTGTTAATCTGACTTAGTGGTCCTGGACTACTCTGTCATAGCACTCTTCGGACTATGCATGTCTAGAGTCTTCAAAAGAAGCATAAACAACCATATTCGTCGCTGACAGAAAGATAACACCTCATTCTGGGAACGAACTGTAATTCTGTGCAAATGACAAAACCTTTGTGTAACACATGCATTACATCAAGTACATTGGATTTACGAGCAGGATATCATCAGTTGTGGATTCGAAATGAGGATAAGGCCAAGACAGCCTTTTGGGCAATTGATTCGCATGGCAAGGATGTGTTGTATCAGTGGAAGTTCTTACCATTTGGGTTGAAGAATGCACCTGCTGAGTTCCAAAGAGTGATGGATAGGATCCTAGCTAGACTTGATTGTGCCCGAGCCTACATCGATGATATTCTAGTGTATAGTGCTACAGTGAGGGAGCATGAGATACATTTGCATGAGATATTTAAGCGATTGATTGCTCATGGCCTCAAGTTGCATCCTGAAAAGTGCAAGTTCTTTTAGGAGCAGGTAGAGTATTTGGGTCATACCATATATCCATGAGTATTGGGAGTTTAGCAAACCAAGGTGGAGGCAATCTTGCATATTCCATAACCCTCAGATGTGAGGGTTATGGAATATGCAAACTTCTATCGCCGATATGTGTGAGGATTTAGCACTATTGTCAAAGCCTTGACAAAGCTGATAGAGCTAGATCAAGAGTGGAATTGGGGAGATGAACAGGAGAGAGCTTTTGTTGAGCTCAAGGGAAGGTTGACATCTGCCCCTATTTTGAGGAGACATGTGAGAGGTCCTCCGTTTCAAGTACATACTGATTGGAGTATGTTGGGTTTGGGAGCAGTGCTTAGCCAACATGATGATGAGGGGAAGGAGTTTGTATTGGCTTCTGCAAGTCATTCCAACAATATAGTGGAGTCGAAGTATAGTTCTTATGAAGGAGAATGTTTGGCAACTGTTTGGACGGTGGCAAATGTTATTTGTTTGGAAACTCCTTCACTCTCATTACTTATCATCAACCATTGAAATGGTTGATGGAATCAGACAAGCTTACAGGAAAGATTTCATGATGGGCTCTTATCCTACAAGAGTATGATTTCACGGTTGTTCATAGACCTTGGGTGGTAAACCATGATGCAGATGGGTTAAGTCAAACCCATGTACAAGTCAAGTTGACGAAACCGGGGCTCGATGGCACGGTGATACTTATGCGGAGATGGTGCCGGGTTGGCATGCATCTGCCTTTTTAAGTATGTTCATGCTTGAGAGCTATGTGATATCTCTCTTGGGTCAGAGAACAGATATGTTAGCCATAGACGCTGAGAATGAGGACAGTTTGATGGCAAACCGAGACATCCATGACGACATGATGGTATTAGATTATCTTCGTACAAGTGCTTTAATGGGCACTTTGAGTGCAAAGGAGCGGGATTGAGTTTTGCAAAGAGCTCAACGGTTCAGATGGGAAGATAGACACATTCTTCGAGTATGGGGAGATGGCAGCGTTCGTGTTATGCCACTTCCATCTCAAAGAGCACAGTTGGTCAGACATGCTCATGAGGAGTTAGATCATTTTGGAGTAAAGCGGACATATAGCTTACTTCAAAGTCACTATTGGTGGAGAGGTATGCAAACTGAGGTGCAATAGTTTCTGGCCAGATGTATGGTATGTGATCGTGTTTGAGCATCATTCAATGCCCCTACACCACAACTACATCCTCTATCAATTATGGGGCTTGGTTATCGTTGGAGTTTGGATTTTGCAGGACCTTTGCCATTGACAGTACGTCACAACCGGTATGTGTTGGTCATGGTGGAGCATTTCTCCAAGTGGATTGAGTTGGTGGCCTTGCCTGACAAGTCAACTGAGGGAATAGCTTATGCGTTCTTAGCTACGGTGCTTAGCCGATTTGGTGCATCAGTAGAAGTATTGACTGTTCAGGGTATTGAGTTTTTGGGCGAGTTTCAGGCTTTGTGTGATCGAGCGTTGATCGATTATCGTACCACCTCAAGAGATAATCCCGAGGCTGATGGTCTAGCAAAGAGAGTTGTTCAGACGATGAAGAGAGGACTAAGAAAGTTTATCTTGGAGAAAGGTCATATGGGAGATTGGGACATCCAGCTACCATGGTTGGCCATGGATTATCGATTTAGCTGGCAAGCATCTTTATCATCATTCTCACCGTACTTTTTATTATATGGTAGAGATCCGGACTTACCTGCAGCTATCCATCGAGAGTCAGGTGAACTCTTGAACTTGGATAACCCTGATGTTTGGGTTAGAGTGTGTTCTCAAAGGGCAGAACTCTTCCGTAGAGTCATGCCCATGGCATTTGAGAACTTGGCTATTGCTCAGCATCGAGATACTTTGCATTATGCTACCATCTGAGGAAATGGATATCGACCTTCAATTCGTAGATTTGATGTTGATGATTACATTTACTTGCAGCATAGTGCACCGACCATATTGGATATTACGGCCAATCGCACGATTCTACGAGTACATGAGGTTTAACCTTATGGAGTTTTGGTATTGGAGGATCGTGATGGTGTGATTTGGAAGGATCATGTGCGTAATTATGCACCATGTCACGTTCCAAACATTGATGGTACTATGGATCCAAGCTTTGTAGTTATACGTGCAGGCTTGAGATGTATGTTATGTGGATCAGCTGGTGGAGCAGCCAGTATATTGATTTGTGATTCTTGTTCGAGAGGATGACATATGTCATGTTTGACACCTCCTCTCAATTCGATGCCCATTGGACGGTGGAGATGTCATCGATGCATTTAGCATGCAAGCAAATCTAACCTTTAAATGATATGGATTGCAGATAGGTGACTAACGATAGAGCATTGTAGCACCTGGCCTCCTGATCTTAGCCCCACGAAGGGCATATCATGTTATGGATTAGATGGCTACAATGTGTTAGAGGGACCTAACCGCTAGTTAGGGGGGACGATTGTGGTACACTTGTGTTGGTGTATGACGATCTATGTATTGTGATGTTTGACGTGACAGTGATGTATGTTATGATGTGATATGTATGTGCACGACAGCTGTCACGACTTATGTAATGGCATCTCTAGTTAGGTAGGTGTGTGTATGCAGGAGCAGATATAGCAATTAGAGCCGGTTGTGCAGTTAGCGCCGTTCGTACTAGAACTGCCATTAGGGCCGATAACGCCGTTAGGGGTCCTAGGCCTCAAGGGGTAGAGTTTGAATTAGGGCTCCATGGAGAGTAGTTTTTGAAGTTGAGCTTTTGAGAGTGTGGCTATGGTGGATAGTAGCTAGTGCGGGAACCTTGAGTCTTTGAAGCACATAGTGGATTTGGCTTGACTGTAATCTCTCTTTTATGCTATGGTTATGAACGGAGTGTCCTTGTGGATGTTTTGAGAGTAGAAAAGATTATTGTGGTACACTTGTGTTGGTGTATGACGATCTATGTATTGTGATGTTTGATGTGACAGTGATGTAAGTTGTGATGCGATATGTATGTGCATGACAAATTGCATTTAGGATGAATTATAAATATTTTTTAAAATAATAATACAATAAATAAATTTTTAGAAATTATAAAATTTTTATTATATAAAAATTAATTTATGCATAATTTTTTTTTATTAATAATATTTTTATTAATAATTTTTTTTAATAATTTTTTTCATAAAAATATTATTCTTCATTATAAGATAGTTCAATTTTTCTATTCACAAAATTATTTATAACATGGAAAGTTTTAAGATTTTGTTAATTATCAAGATTTGTTAACAACAAGATTATCATTTGAATTTAATTGTATAATATGTGCATGCAAAACATATATTACTTTCATTCTGATTGAATCAAAATTTTATTCCAATTGTTTAATTTTTACATTTAAAAGTTTTCATATCTGTTTTTCAATATTCAATTTTTTTCCTTGCAAATTTTTACTTTGTTCATGTTAAAAATATCTTCTTGTGAGAATAGTATCATTTAAATCAATATATTGATCTTACTTATTTAAACCCATGATCACTCCAATCAATTTTTTGGGCTAGTGTACTCCATATATCCATCAATTTATCTATCCACTCATCCTCATGCAAATCCTCCAAAAATAACTTCAAACCTTGTGTTACTCCTTACTAATGAGTCACAAAATAAAATATGGTTTCCACATCATCGGTGTTATCAATCATCTCATCTTCTCCCTTTTATTTAACTCTTGACAACATATTTGTTACCTTATTCTACTTTCCTTCCACATGATTGAACTCAGGATCAAGTGTCTTGATTGTTATTAACATTGCTATGAATGCTTCCAAGTTTGAATTTCACTCTCGAACTTTAAAAATCAACACAAAAGTTCAACAATCCTTTTAGTTGTCTCCATTCTTGGTACACCTTGTAGCTCTTGTCGTGAGCTTTCCAACCATACTTTTTTTATCTCCAAATGATTTTTGAAAAAATTTCCAAAACTTGTCAAAACCTTGAAGAGTTGCCTAAATTATCATCATTTGCCCAAACTTCATGGCCAATGAGAATTTTCGATCCCTAATATGATCAAAATAGCTTCATTTTAACTTACTGTTTAAACATCTAACTTCAACAAAATACTTTGCCATAATAAAAATAATCGAAATTGTTATTCATATAGTGTAAAAAATACATCTCAAAATTGATTAAATATAAACGAACTACAATCAAAATTGATTAAATATAAACGAACTACAAACAAAACCGTGAAGTTTATTACTTGAGAATGAAACTACTCGTCAAAGTTACTAACATTTAACTCCATATGAATTCCTTCCAATAATTAATAGTGATGAATTGGAACCTATTTATTGAAAATTATAACCACTAGAAAATTCATATTCATATCGTTCAAATTAAATAAAAATATATATTGTCAAGTCTAAAATGGTAATGTAAGAGATGATTGGAAGAATACATTGGTATGGAGATTTCATTACTTGCAATATATAGTTATCTCAAAAATGATATACTAATTATGCCCAAAAGTGATTGTGATGAAAACATCTGATGTTGATAACAAATGGATTAAATATTGGTACGTATGGAGTATCATGTTATCATCTATCCATGTGTCGCGTTGGCTCCACTATGATAAGATAACTCCCTTGTCATCAAAATGATGACTCATATCTCTTACTTCTTCTTTGCATCTTGAATACTCTTTATATTTGATAAGGTCCAAGATAATATATCTCGGATTCTTATTAATATCCTCACATTATACAGACAACCCGTAGCCACATCATAACCCGACAACATATTACAGTCTTGTGATTCTTTTAAGATCATGTTTAGATTCTTATCCAATTATCCATTCATTTAATTCTTCATTGGTCAATGAAAGAAGAATGTCATTTCTAGACATCAATGTTACGAGTCTTAATATTTTTTAAAGAAATTTTATTGCTATAAATTTGATTAAATTTATGGTTTCTTAAATACATAACTTTATTGATTTTACTCTCATCTAAATTCATTCAAATTTTTTTGTACTATTGTTTATTATTACTCATTGTTTACAAAAGCTTCATTTTTGTCACAATTATGACATAATTATTATAGTCAAAAATGTGGACTTGTCAATTATCATCTTTAATCTCAAAATTATGATTTTTGCTGAATCTAAAACTTCAAAATAAGAAATAAAATTTTAATAAAATTTTAATTCAATAACATGAATTAATTAGTTATTATGTCCACAATGTGACATTTAAAGATGGAGTTTTATGTTTTAAATTTAAACATATAATACGCTTGTCTTTTAATGTAACATTAATCTCATAAAAATAATTGAATATTGATTTAAAATTCAAAATATATATTTATAATATACCATAGATACATATATTTAATTTATATATTATTTTATATGGATTGTTAATCTATCAAAATATAAATTTAATCATCATGTAGGATTTCAAAGTTAAAGTATATGTCATATCACTACTTATACATGTAAAATTTTTATTGCTTTTTAATTTTTTTTAGACAATATTACTCATGTAAAAAAGAATAGATAGTTGCAGAATTTGTTACAAAAATATTCATTTTTATAAAAATAACATAATTATGTTTGTATATTATATGTGAAAAGATATGTATTGTTATGTGATATATGTATAATTTCTACATGAATAGATAGTTTCACATTTAATGTTAGTGAGAATTTTTTTGTATAAAATATGATATAAAAATATTTTTTTCATTGTAAATGTAATATGAATAAATTATGTATCCATTTCACCATATATTTACTCAAAATATTCATATTAACATCTTGCACCGTTATTTTTTACTATCCATGTCATTTTAACATGTAAAATTATATCAAAAAATAAAAAAATCAATAAAATGAGATTTTAACTATGTGAACAATGACAAGACTTGTATTTCAAATGAATAAATTTATGTATTCATTTATACAATTTTTAATTTAGTTATGAAGATTATGTCAATAATTATTTTTTAAAAATACCCATAAGCCAACAATAATTTATTAATTCTAGTATTTATCTTCAAAAATTTTCAATCCAAAGAGTATAATTCTTTGATTTCATTTTTTATATTGCTCTGTATAGCAATTATTTTTCTTATTTCTAACTGTAGATATTTTAATAATAATCAAAATATTGATTATATAGATAAATGAAAAAAAAATGATATCTTGAATTTCAAACCATTGTTTCTTTCAATTATGATTTCACAACCTCAAAGAATAGCCATGTCACAACACGACATCCACCCCCTCTAAACCTGTACATCCTCCGGTATGCACAAGAAGTTAACCAAGGTGTGCGTGACGTCAGATTATATCAACCTGATCTTCTACTCCGGCTAAATCCTCCCCATATGACTCATCTTCACCAAAATTGTCAAACTCCTCCTCAAGTTGACCAAGGTTGACCAATAGAGGTTTTCTCATTCCCAATTTTCTTTTGCAAAATACACCAAGTAATATAGCAAAAAGGATAAGAACACCCCATCACAATGTGAAATATGTCGTATTGCTCAAGTTATATATCCTAACCATGAACTATCTAGGTTATATGGTGTATATAGTACATGAGCATCCAAAGTAGCTTCTCCTAAGATGAGTCATCTCTTATGTATCAATAAATACATATTGTCTAAAATAGTCTATATAATATATTAAAGATAATCATATCATGTCATCTAGGAGGGTAGTCTCTCCCACACTCTTTCACGAATATGTAGAAGACTACTTCCACAGCTCTATATAAATGCTTGGTCCAAGAGGCAGTGTACGATAGAGAGGCACGAAAACCGTCCAACCTTCGGGGAGTAGCTGGAGGAACAAGAGCTCACAGTGGAGTTCCGACTCCGTCCGAGAGGCTAGTGCTTGGCATTTAATGTCTGAGTCGTGAAGAAACGAAATCTACTGAAACAATGATTTGCGATGAACTGGCTTGTCTTCAAATACCGCAGGCTCTACTGCGCTAAGTCTACGGGTAGGCTACAGAAAGGAAAAATAGGCACATGCAGTAGAACACGTTACGGGATAGAGATAAGACCTCCACAAGTCTCCTTATATGAACAAGAGAATTTATAATATTTTTCGCTACTCGCTACTTCCAGTTATTTTTTTCTATGTTTGTAGGAAACGCTTTATAGACTTATGGTTGCAGAGCTGGATCTGACAAAATTCAGACAAATAAATTACATTGAACCAATCATAAATGCATACAACATTCCTGGTGGACACAGTAACTGGCTGTTACCACCTTGGTATTTGTGCCTGATATTAGGCTAGCTTAGAATTGATCATTGCTCGTTTATTCAGCATCAGAAGTGATTTTTAGTGGAGCATGCACTCTCATGACATTTGGTGAGTCTTGACCATATGCAGACTGCGGGATCTGGTATCTGCGTGCGTGCATGTATGTCTGAGCTGAGGAGACCTTTGCCAGGATTTCGTTGAACTTTTGGCTTTGAAAAGCAAAAGTAAACCATGAATCATTCTTCCTTTTACTTATGATGCTTCCTTTTCCTGTCACGTGTGGGAATTCATTTACCAACATGGAACCATATCCAGCCTGCTGGTCTGGCTTGGGCTCGGCAGCTCCCTTTTTCTTTCTTGGACAGCTTGACGAGATCCTACAACGTCTTGAGGTAAAACGATCGGTAATCTTTCTTATCTATAGGCATTTGTGAGCTGAAAATTCTTACAGGACTCAGGAGGACCACGGAGACTAGGTTACCTAACTGATAACTGAACTCAGATGTTCAGATCATGCAACGGAGTGTAGCCTGGAGCTTGCTGGGTGGTATTTGGTTATTCGAGTCTCCTGGATTGTCACGCGTTTCAAAACCCAAAAAATACCAAGAATTAATCAGACCCTGCAATTTATAATAAACCTTCTGATTCTGATAGCCTATTAGGAGTAAAATATCGAAGCCAATTTCAAAAACTTGCCATGTAATCGATGTGACGGCAACAGGAAAGCGATATGGGTATCGCAAACAAAAAATTATGTTTAGGTACACGCCGTCGACAAGGACAAATAAGAGAATTTTGTTGCATGGTCATTGACTGATTACTGACAGCAGATGTAGCAGATTTATTTCGGAAGCATTTTTACATGCTCTTGTTACATCCTCAACCGTAGATAACTGCCTGGGAGATAAAACCCGGTAGACAGTTCGTGGACCTGAGGAAGCATAAAGCGAGGATAATCAATCGTTCATAATAAGGAGAACAAGATTGAGATATCGAGTACCGTCATAAAGCTTGACAACAGGCGGAATGGTCAGAAATTAAGTTTCGTTTATCTCCAAAATCTTGTGGTGAGGGCGTGTGTGGTACAGCGATCAGTCTATCGAGACTCTCAGAACCCCTTAATCATCCATATGTTTCAGCTATCTTCAAGCTCGTTCTGGAATTTCAGTAGATATACTTCCAGCTGTCAAGCACTACAGGAAGTGCTTTATGCACTTCATAGCCCAAATCTCAGCAGCCTGTGCAATCTTGTAAGGAGCAGTGCCAGGCCTTATGAATGTAATCAGTCCAAGTCCTGCCTCGGCGCATATACAGATACACCTAAGCTAGAGTTTGTCCATTTCGATAAAGCTCTCTTGTTTCATCAGTGACGTGGGTTATGCAGGACAAACACAATTAGTCGTTTTGGACTCTTGTAGATATGACCTACACCTACTATTGATTTCAAAGTACCTAGATCCCTGAGATGGTGTTCAAGTACCTGCTGGTACCGTCCAAGCCTCTCAGTTTCATGTTTGATGCCCGTTGAGTCATACTAGTAGGTTGCTAGGACCTCTTGACAGACTACCTTGGACATCGGAAGAGTTTCGCTTGACAGCGTCTCTGATCCCAATGCCACGGATCGGACTCGCGAGTGTCGGTTTTGAAATACAGTGGAGACCCAACGAGATTCCACTCCAGTCGGCAGACTGGGAACAATGTCTCAGCAGAGTCCATGTGCAAATATGGTCGTCGAATGCGTGAGGGAGGTCGGTGGTGCGCGGAAACACTCCATATATGGCACAACCTGAAGTCAATCTAAATGTCTCTAAGCCATGATTATGACTTAGAGATGTCAACGTTACCAGTAACAAGAGACAGACAGATAGAGCAGCACTTTTTGGGTGACATTCTTCATTATTAGAAGTCATCCACTACGAGAAAAGATAAGTAACTTGTCGACTTAGACAAAAGCGGTGACTTGACCAAGCACAACATGGTTTGAAACTAGAGCTCACCTTATTTTATTTTTTATGTGGTTCATGCGTCCTTCCATGACACTCTTGGCGATGGGCTTCACTCTTTAGTTAACTTTTCCACCTCTCTTAGACATGAACTTTTGCCACTGCTGGAGTGAAGAATTCACGTTGTGTATTATTAGCTGTGAATGGGTGATTTCAGAGACAATGTTCCGGTGTTTCTTCGGGTGAATCTAGATATAACTTTAACAACCACGTACTGTAGTTCCATGACGATTTCCCCTCGTAGGGCTCAGTTGCTCTCGTAGACTGGTGTGGTCCGTGCGTCCTACATCGTGCTTTCACCTAGGAAAGATTTCAGCTAAGAAGTCAAACACGGTGGCTAAAAGTGAAAGGGATGGAGGGGAAGAGAGGGCGGGGAGGTGGGGGGGATTGCGGGCCATATAACGGACACCTGATCATGATTCCTGATCTAGTAATGCACAGGAAGAACACTTCTGGAGCTTGATCTTTGTGCATACAGGCCGCCCGCCCTCCATATGAGAGATGCTGGGGCAATCGTGCTCCACGTGCACCGTTACATTGAGACACCACCATGAGATTTTAACGGTGGTTCTGTATTTGGGTTACGATGTCCTGTTTTCAAGGGGTTTCTGGCTGGCTCCAAATTGCGGAGGGTATCCACATTGTGCCTGAAGGTCTGAACCTAACTTTAATGCAACCTTTCAACAAGATTATATAAAGATCTGCGGTGTTCGTGCCTCTCAAACATGTTCAGAACTAGTAGACCTGTCAGGCTCAGCTGCTAGTGCAGCGGAGACTGAAAAGCAACGACTTCTAGGTTTAGGTCTCTCCACGTACGCAGCAAGGACACAAGGACATTAAGGACGTAAGGACCTCGAGTATTTCAAAAGCTTCTAAGAATGGGGAGTCAACTTCCGAAGACCCTCGTAATGAACTCAGGTAATATCCTTGCCAGCGGCACTGCGCTTCTAGTTGGCCAAAGAAAGTGGTCCAAGTCTCATTCGGCGCCACTGCATTACTAGCCAAACGTTTTGATGCGCTGAATCTTCGACGGGTCTACTTTCAAACGTGTTCGATTCCTCGTGTGGAATTTCCCGGCCAGGCCTCTTCAAAACGAGCCCATCCAAACGAATGCATTAACGCTCGAGCTTGCTTGAATTCCAAACACGAGCGGGAACAGTGTATGCTGTGGTTCACTCTCATAATTCGTCCAGACACCATGCACCAGTCTCCGTGCTCAATTCGGGAGACGGACCGCCTTCCATGCGTCCACAATGTGCTTTCAACAAACTGGCAATATCTTGAGCAATGCTCTTGCACAAGCATCGATGCCTAGATCGCAGAGCTGCTCTTGACACAAGTCTTTGTGTTCAGGAAACTCTCATGCTGTACTTGTCAATCGTCTAATGACAGTTTCAGACCGTGGGAAAGCTGTTCACAGGAACCGCAATGACAATACCCAGCTACATATGAAGACGAATACAAGTAACTACTCTATGTTAAGGCTGTGGAAGCTGGGACAAAACCGTAGACTTACTGCTGAGAGAATAATGAAGAGTATACTAGAGATCTGAACCTTCTCCTTTATATTCAAAGTGCATCGGGGGCGTGAGACTTGAAAGATACATTATTTGGAGATTCGTTGTTTAGGCACTATCTCGTGACCTCTCTGAGCCCACGAGTGACATCTAGTTTGGTTTGTGAGCATAGTGAGCGCGCGGATATCACGGCACCGATAGTTCAATGAATGTGTCATGAAGTTCTTCGTCGCGAGGGAGAGTTCCAAACAGCTCGGGAACTCAAAGTCAGGCGCATGGGTTGTTCAATCAAGCTGCAGAAATGACTCACCTAAAAAGGTGAACTCTGAGATCGAGGAGAATTTGTGCGGATGTGGAACTAGTTCAGCGATATTCAAACGATTCTCTTGCTCTGTGCTCGAGCCATCTCTAGCTAGTGCTCGGGTGGCAGTGATGCACGGAAAACCGGAACAGAACTCAAGGATGGAATCCCAGCAGCATGACGAAATGTCGCTCTTCTAATTATTACATCTACCGTCCTCTGGCTAATTGCGCCTTGGGAAGATTGCAAAGATAAGGTCGCCAATGAGCTTTTACTGTACATGAGCTCCTTCTTGCCATTGCACCCTTCATCTCAGCGCTTGAATGCTGCACGTTGTTCCGAGTCTCATAGTCGTCCCCATTCAAGCTACCTCTTCATCACGCCGGTACCCTAGCAGGTCTTCATGGGACCAAGTCAAGACCATCGCCAAGGAAAGTCTAATGTGGGACCCTTTTATTCTTCCTCGTCTTCTTACCATGAATCTCGAGCTTCGGTCCAAATCTCGTTCGCCAGATTGTAGGCGGAGCTAGCCCATATGTGTAAACTGTCATTGCATCTTGGGGTTGAGAACCTCACCTCACCTCGCTCGCCCGAATCGAGATTGTCCCCGCTTGAAGCAAATCGAAGCTTCTACTGAGATGCTATCGAGAGATTGGTATCAATCTGATCAACAAAACTTATCCGGCCGGAGGACTCTGTGGGCTTTCTCCTCGATCATCGTTCTTCTGTGGTGGTTGAGAACTCGTTGCTACATAGCTCCTAGAACACCACTGCACGGGGTGTGACGTCGAACGAAACAATATTAAGTGAGATACACAACTGAGATCCAGAGATCTGTAAGCTCACATCATATGCTGCAATTAAATTAGCAGCATGAAATGTGCAGGATTCTGGAATATCACGCACAAGTCAAGGGATCCTGCCTCACAGAGCGGGTTAGTCCTGTTGAAACATACTCCCTGAGATGAGCTTGAGGCTAGATATCACACAATCATACTTGCTCATTCTCCATCTCTAACCCAATTGTGCTCGAGTTTCACCCGTGCATGTACATGCCTCAGACAAGAACAGGCAACAGGACAAAGTCGCTGCAGATTACGGGGACGGTTGAAAATACAAAAGAAACGCCAGCGTCCCAAAGTCATAGCCCATAAACTTGTCATCCCCAATTCATGCAATCCTTGATCATGAGGGTGGGATGGCGGATCTGAAGCCACATTGTCAGGCCTCGAACAAAAAGCATCTCCATCGTTGTTGCTCGGTAGAGTATGCTCGGTAGACACCAGCATTTCTTTACGAGTCAATCCTAGAGTTCAAATCAGCGCAATCAAATCTATGCTTAGCTAGCTAGCAGCTGCAAAAGCTGTAACTGTCGATGTTTTCAAGGTTACCACTTCCGGTCACCACAGCTCAGCTGGTGTGAGAAACACAACATGGTACGTGGCGCAAAAGGTATCACCTTTGCTGGCGACTGTTGATGTGCTCGTGATTAGCGGAACCGATGGTGAGAGATACCGTGAAATCAGTAAAGGTACATGGATTAAGTGTCGTTTGCGATCACTCACTAGGGGAACAACGGAAAAGATTCGTCAAGTCAATGAGGTAAACCTGAAAGCATGTGTGTGTGTGTGTGTGTGTGTGCATCAGCTGGTTCTGCTTCTTCGTGTAGGCCGTCGGATCCGGTCCCTCATGGGCTTATCTTTGCCCAATGGGGACCACTGCCACTTGCACAGCCTTCAACATAATATCTGACGAGCAATGCAACGATATCAGATGGCTTCATTTCAACTCCTACCTCCGACCTATCAGTCTATCATGCAATCTCCTCAAAAGTTCTCAGTGGGCACTGTAACGAGCAAAGATTCTTTTCTGGATCACATCGCAAACAGTTGCAGTTTGCGCGCTTCGGCTGTATCTCAAGAATGTACAAGTCAACTCCAGATTAAGTATTTGGCCTAAAAATATCCAAAATCCGTCTACCTCTTCCACATCAGCTACATGGAAGGTTTCGTGTCTACATTTGCTATTGATCCGACCCTATATGCTCTTTGGAAGGAAAAATGTCCAAGGGACAAAGTATAATAACAAAAGGGATGGGAAGACCCCATCAAAGCTCATAAGTATGAAACCAAACCTGTAACATGGGGCTAGCCCCAATAGTATCACACCGTGAAATATGTCCTATAGCACCTAAGATATCTGAACTATCTAGGTCAAACGGTCTATAAACAACAAAGTATGTGAAGAATCATCATCTAAGGTGATGAGTTTCCTATGGATTGCACTAGCTAGTGTTCTCTGTAAATCAATGGAAACACGTTGTCTAAAATAGGCTATACAGTAAGCTAAAGAGAGTGATACCCCATGCCGCCTAGTATGATAGGCTCTCGTGCACTCCCTCACTCGTGTAACATGTCGAAGTCGGTGTCCATAGCTCCATATAACTCCAAAGCTAGAGGAACAAAGAGGTGGATTTCTCTCATCATACCTCTATACTTGGAGACCTTGTTTCTTGCCGCCCACTGCCGCCCATCCCTCGAGGGTGGGTGATCACCCCCTCTGAAATTGTGTCTCTAGTAGGATCGGTAATCACCACATCTATCACAGTGACCTGATCCTCCCGAACTAAGACAATCTGCCTTTAACCCTAGTCGACCGCAAGGCATACCAACGCTCTCTCCATGTGAGGTATCCATCCTCTCGCGCCATAGCAAACACCACATCCCTAATGGCATCATGGGTAGCTATCCTCTGCCCTCCGAATGGACAACAAGTCATATGAACACCTGCTGCATCTAGAGTGATACCACAGTCACATGTGAGTAATGAAGATGTAGATGGATGGACCAAGCCAAGACAGATCCTCATCGTTGTGGAGAAAGTAATTGGTGCGAGTCGGAAAGCCCAGATGCATGGTCGAGCCAAGATCCACGAGCCTTCATCCTTGTCCGAGCAAGAACGTAGACAAGCTCTAGTAGTACGAGGAATGGCCGGATCCACTAAGAGTGAATGTAGAGCCTCTTGAAACTGTCGGTCCATCAAGATAGACTATAGACCTCTAGTCCAATCAAAAGCCAAAGAGAAAAAAGACAAGAACTCATGTCATACCTCCAGTGGTAAAACATCTCTCGTATGTCGTAATAATACCTGTAAGGGAAATGATCCTGTATCCACGTCCCTCGAATATATCTTCAAGATAGGTCTATCTGCGATCACAAATCGAGAAGATAACAAAGGTGCAACGAGCACCCAACTCGCCAAGAATGCCGTTGGTGCCGTCTCCTCCATCGATAATAAGCCTATCCCTCCACACGAAATTGGCAAAGATGTATGTCTCCTTGCCAAATCTCCTGCCAGACACTCCATTATTCCTAGTCTGATGATGTCACCAAAGACGCCCATGATCCTCCTATCAAAAGCTGCCAAACGTGATATGAATGTAGGTCAAGGAGGAATCGTGCGAAGAAGGTAGGTTGATCAACAAGCAATACTAGATGACAATATACCAAATGATACATGCGGATCCCCTAATAGAGGAAGGTTGTCTACATGCAAAATATCCTCGGCAAGTGCAATGTCAAGGTTGCGTGAAACAAAATCCTCAAACCCTACTAGCACTCATAGAATATGTAAACTGTCTGTCGATGTCATACATCCCTATGGAAGTTGGAGATGAGGCGGAATGTCCAAAGGAGACCAAGCCCTACACTTTGACACCTTGACTCTCAAGTCTACAAGATGAAGCTCGGTAGTCAAGTAATCAAAGGCCTGCCTAATGTTGTCTACAGGGCCCACAATGTGTGTATCATCCGCTAAGGAGTAGAGCACACAACCGGGCACGGTCAAAACAAAAAAACTCTATAATGAGCCATGGCAAATAGGGATCCTCCCAAAGGATTTTCTTATCGAGTGCTAGCGGCGGACTATAGAACAGTAACTCCCTCCTCAAAAAAGCCATGCTGATAAAAAAGAGAAGAATGTGAACCGTAGAAAGACCGTACGAAAGGAATGAGGCTTGATAAGGGTCAACCAGCCTCTCTAAGCTCTCTAAAAATGGATGCACGCAAGATGTTGTTAAAAGCGTTCTCAACGTCCACCTATAAGACAACCCAATCTGGATGGATATCTAGAAGTGCTCTAATGCCCAACAATACCGCCTCACAACCTCTTGGTGTGGCGACTCCAAACTGATATGGACAAAGATGCTCCTAGAAGTGCGAGTGATGTTGCAAGACAACGGTACGACTGACTAATCGCAATAAGATCTCTCCAATAGAAATCGGGCTAATGCCCCCAGTGTCCTTCTCCATCGCGAGAAACCGACTAGCACCTAGAACCTGATTAACTAACAACGAAATCTCCCCTCTCGCAACTGATGCAGCCACCTAGAACAACTCAGTGAAACCACTAGAGGGATCATCCGCCTAAAAGCAATCTCGAAGATGCTCATATATCATCCCTGAAAAACCCCCTGAGGATAAACGAGGATAAACATGGGGCTGTGCATAGAGAATGGGCAAATAATGATCTATCAAGACATAATGGCTCCTCTAGCTGATACTCCCAGACTTCTAATGGTATCTCCTCGCCCATGAGTGGATGTAGAAGGCGTAAAGAGGAAATCGTCTCCTCAGTAGGACTAGCCAAGGACAAAGGATGAAGGGCCCATGCAACCCTGCTATACTTCCCATCCTACCCCAAGATCCTATACCGTCGCAATCGCACCAAATCAAAAATATCACGTGACTGAACCCAACTCCTAACCTATGTGGTCCGAACAGACTCTTTCGGCAATGTAGCCCAATCCCCTGCTCAGAATCTCTGAAATCTAGCTGCCACCTCCCTATGTCCAACACGTCCCCCTCTAGTATAACGTAAACACCATCACGGAAGTAATAGAAACAAAACTACGCTAACTCGTCCATGGGATCACGAGCCAACCGATCGAGTGGTAAGCAAAAAGCACGTCTAGCCTCGTCATGGAATGCACGAGGAAGCCTATGGAATAAACATAGACATGGAAACCTAGTCTCAAAAAGCCCTAGAATCGAATCTCATGGAATCTCTGAAATCTAGCTGCCACCTCCCTATGTCCAGCACATCCCCCTCTAGTATAACATAAACACCATCACGGAAGTAATAGAAACAAAACTACGCTAACTCGTCCATGGGATCACGAGCCAACCGATCGAGTGGTAAGCAAAAAGCACATCTAGCCTCGTCATGGAGTGCACGAGGAAGCCTATGGAATAAACATGGGCATGGAAACCTAGTCTCAAAAAGCCCTAGAATCGAATCTACATAGGAAGCTAACCACTCCCACAACCCGATCGGTATACTCGAAATGCTCAACGAAGGAGTCGATGTAGTCTGCATGTTCCCCGAATTGACAAACACCGATGTTGATATGACCGTCCTCCTTAGATGCACATTCCAAGTAGTCCAATCATAATCTTTGTGCATCTTTTCCACTTGGGTCTTTACACCTTGCGAGGTAAAGAGACAATGACACACCTGACATGGTGTATCACGCACCGCTTTTGGCGGCCCCATGAGGGAAAGTGAAGCTATAGCTAGCATAAAGAGAACAATAAAGAAACCTAGTACTCCATCATGTATCTCATCCCATCTACAGAACCACAACCCCCTAACACCCCACCTCACATCAGAAAATGTGAACTATGAAAACCCTAAAATCTAAAAACACTCATAATTTTTTATTCAGATCTCCATAATTTTCCAACTAGGTTCCAATAGGACCAATGCATGAAAAGGAAGAGATGGGAACAAAAAAAACCTGATCCAAATGTCTAATTGAAAAAAAATCACTCAAAATCCTAAAAAAATAAAATCATTCATATCTCACTATATCATTCTCCATAGTCTTCAATTTAGGTACCAATGGAACCCAAATTGAAAAATGAAGAGAATGGACTATTCACTCTCCATATTTGGCATAGTGGCCACACAATATGCAAGAAAATATAGTACCCTTTTCTACTCTCTTTCTCCCCATAATCTCCATAGCTCCTCATCTCGCGAACCTCCGAACCACTCTTTGAACCGCTCTTTTCGTTGCATGTTTGTTCATCCATCCTCTTGGCAATGGTGCCTTAGACACGTTTCTACTTAATTGCAACTTACTTTTATATGCGTATACAATGTGTGTTTGATTCTCACTATACTATGTTAACATGTGATTCTTACCGACACACCAAATGCCACATTAGCATAACGTGTAGCATAATCAGATACGTGGAGTAAATATAAATTTTTCTTAGGTCTATTTTCATAAGAACTTTTTCATGTTGGGTTCACCTATCTTTATGGTAAGACGTCACATTATATGTTTCGCATCTTTTCATACTTGGCAAATCATGGAACCGATTTATCGAGAATTTGTAAGTTATTAGTAGATGTTGTATGCCTATCTTTTGTTATCTAAGAAGGGGATTTATTTTATATGCAGAAGCAGATTGGCAATTTCTTGGTCGGTTTGACTTATATTGGAAATTATTGTATTATGCACCTTGATACCTGGAATGAGGTTCAGCTTATTGGCAGTTTCAGAAGAAGGTATTTGGTCATTCAGATCAAATTTTGAGTGGCCTTGAGTGTTATGAGGGTCACGACTCTCTTTCACCTTATTGCTTTGAGCTACGGGCCTGCTAATTCCTTTGCTTCAGAAAAGATACATCATCTTTGCTTTATACAATAAATCCATTCATCATCCAAATATATATGCCCTGGAGGTTTAAGTATAAGCTTTCAGCCACATTTTACAGTTTACTCATGTAGGCCTCTATGTCTTTTTGTGTGTCCTTTTTATTGATAACGAAATGTACCCTCGTTCCTTAAACAACAATTCCGATATTTGATCGTCCATCTTTTATTCTGTAGCCAATTAAAGTGAAGAAGAAACTGTCTGATGGGATCTTTCAATTTCTTCACATAAGTTTCAAATTCATTTTATCGATAAAATTATCTTCGTTAAATTATATCTTTTTTTGGAAAATCGAGTAATATAGCAAAAAGGATGGGAAGACCACATCAAGTCGTATAGGGATGAAACAAAGGGCTAAGTCCCAATGGCATCACAATGGGAAATATCTCCTACTGCACCTAAGATATTCAAACTATCTAGGTCAAAGTAACTACATACTACTCGTGTATCTGAAGAAGCATCACCTAACATGATATTTCTCCTATGGATTGCATTTATTGTAGAGCACGGGATACACGTTGACTAAAATAGGTTATCTATTATTCTAAAGAAATTGATACCATGTCGTCTAGTATGATAGGATCCCTTTTCTCTTATGGATTGCATTTGCTGAAGAGCAATGGATACATGCTTACTAAAATAGGCTACCTAATATGCTATAGAAAGTGATACCCTTGTCGCCTTATATGGTAGGATCTCACTCTCTCACAAACGTGTCCAAGTCGGCGTCCATAACTTTATACAAATCCAAGGCTAGAGGAACAAAGAGATGACATTTCTACAATTGTATCATCTGTTCATAGAATTTTCATTGTATTTTATTTTTATTCTGTTATCAAAGGTCGGATAAAAATTCTTGTAATTATTGTTGAAGCATTGCCTTGGCTGTGGAGGATGCTTTAACGGGCTAGACTCAATCTCAATCTGCGAAGGGGAGGAATGAATGCAGACTGCAAACTGCTATTATTCTATCACATCTGTGGATTATAACACCCACGTTAGTAGTAGGCCCATAGGACATTGGTTATTGCAATCAGTTAGAGTTATATTAACTTGAAAGCGCATTAACTGGTTTATGCTAATGAGCACTTGTGGTAATGAGGATAGGAAACATCATAGAAAAAGACTTTGTATTGCTTGTTGTTTGAAATATAGTTTAGTTATTGTTAGTTTATCATTTTTATTTTTAATATTTTTGGCGATGATTATATACCCCGCTATTGGTCCTTTGATAACGAGGATGAAATCTTTTACGATTTGGGAGTATGTAACGAATTTATCTACCTCCTGCCAGCTCCAGCTTAAACTGACACATGTTAAATACATATGTCATCTGAAGGTTACATGCCACACATTTAGAGCCAACTTGAGCTAATGTTGGCCCCCAATTATTCAAACCACTTGGAGACAAGTGGAGAAGAGAGGATGGGAGAGAAAGAGAAGGATAGAGAGGAGAGAAAGGAGAAAGAGAAGGAAAATGGAGAGAGAAGGAGAGAGAGGAAGAGTGAAGGGGAGAGGAAGATAGAGAGGGAGCAAACCCCAGACCCGTGTGTGGAAGGCCAAATGTGACATGTAAAGGGGGAGTTGTGGGCTAGGTCCGGTAATGGTTATGGATTGATTGTTTATTTCTAAGGTGTGGGTTTTAGGAGCCTACTTTATATATTTCTTAAGTGAGATACTTTGTGGTGTGGTGAGGGGTTTGTTTGTGGCTTAGTCTTTTCCATGTTTGTGTTGTGACAGGTACTTTGTGGAGGAGTCTCTTTACAAAATTGGCCATTTTTGGTAGAAACTCTATGCAAATAAGACGAAGGGAACACTAGCCATACCCTTTTCATCTCCGTTGGCAGAAAGAAACGCTGTCAAAGACTCAAGGCTCGGCTCTAGCTCATCTCCTAGTATAGCTTGAAGACCAGTTGGAAAAACCAAGAACATAGCGGACCGAGTGTCGGATTTTCTGTCCCACTAGAGTCAGTGGCAGCAGGAGACTTCGGAGTATGGCGGAAGTTTACGCTTTCATAATAGGTTTATGTCAACTGGCTCTATTGACATCTATAATATTGCGGCTTCCCGGGTGTTGACTAACTTTTGGAATACGGACACGAACGGGCATCAAGGCACTGTGGTGAGCTCCATTGAAGGTGAATCGTTTGAACCTGTCACACACATCTTCTAGGATCTTTTAGGATTAGATTTGTCGTTCTAGGGGGAAGGTTCTTCACGAGTCCACTTCCCGCAAGCTCTTCTGAAGTTGAAGACCGTAGGCTGTGGTGAAGTTCCAGCCTTGTCTATGGTCTATCTCCCACTTGCGACTCCCAGAATAACCTAGCAACTTATGAACAGCCCTGAGTTGACATTTCACCATGAACAGTGCCACATACTGCGCGATGAAATGTGCAAAGTCAACCGTTCTTGGCCTGATTGCTTCTTACTTCTGGATCCTTCCACGATGGATCATGAAAACATGAAGGATAAAATTTCGGGTGCAAGTCTGCCTCATGCACAGAATTTTCAGTCAACGAAACTCGAGGACCACTATTTTCCCCATAAGAATCATTCACCGTCCTGGTTAACATTCCTTCACAGGATTCAATATTGGGTTACATTCCGGCGGAGACACCATGATTGGAAATTCTCCTCCACTAACTCTCAATTGGAATGAGTCCTTACATAAGACTAAATCAACTGATGTTATGCAATAGCAAAAGATCTTATGTCAGCATGCTCTAGATTCACTCTTAGTGGATCCCGCAATTCATCTTACTACTAAGGCTCGTCTAATCTCGTGCTCCGGCAAGGGTGTAGACTCGTGGATCTTGGCTCAACCAAGCATCATGGTTTTCTGACTTGCATCAGCTACTTTCTATACATCAATGAGGTTCCGTCTTGGCTTGGTCCATCCATTTACATCTTCATTACTCACATGTGAATATGATATCACTTTAATGTAACAAGTGTTCATATGACTCTTTGACCATTCGGAGGCCAGAGAATAGCTATCCATGATGCTATTAAAGATGTGGTTTTTGCTATTGCGCGAGTGGCAGGATATCTCACATGGAGGGAGAGTTGGTATGTCTTGCAGTCGACTAGGGCTAGGGCAGACCTATACTTAGTTCGGGAGGACTAGGTTACTGTGGCATACATGGTAGTTATCGATCCTACAAGTGAGATAGTTTCAAAGGGGGTGATCATCCATCCTCCATGATGGACGGCAAGTGGAGCTGCAGCAGCCATGGTTTCCAAGTATATGGGTATGCATAGAGGTCACCTCTTTAGAGTTATATGGAGCTATGGACATCGACTTCGATATGTTTGTGAGGAAGTGCACGAGCCTATCATACTAGACGACAAGGAGTATTATTCTCTTTAGCTTATTGTATAGTATATGTTAAGCAACATATTTCCATTGCTCAACAGAGAGCACTATTTGGTGCCATGCAATCAATATGAGAGCAATCACGTTAGGTGATGCTTCTTCGGATGCTCATGTTATTTGTAGACCGTTTAATCTAAATAGTTCATATATCTTAGATGTAGTAAGACATATTTCCTAGTGTGATGCTATTGGACATCACACTCCATGTTACCGGTTTGGTTTCATCCATGTACAACTTGATGAGATCTTCCCATCCTTTTTGTTACTTTACATTGTCCTTACTTTTTGCAAAAGATATAATATTGAATGTTAGTTTAGAATTCAATGTTCTGTTGGAAGACAATCGATTCACTTGTCAAAAATCCCTCCAATCTAGAGTCGACTAATTGAATCATACAATTTATCTTTAGAATCTGCTCGTATATGCAAAATATTTTCTCATTTTTTTTCATTTGCACAAATTTTCCTACATCCAATATCCAGCTTTGGATATCTTATGTAGTTGGGTTTGGATAGATTTTCAATATTATTCATATGCCACTAAAGTAGACATAGTCAATTGACTTTGCATGGAGATTTTTGAAATGCATGGTGTATGATCTTGGGGTAGGCTCGAGAGTATAGTAGAACTGCACAAGCCTTTGATCCTTTGTCTATGGCTGGACCTACGGAGGAGACTTTTTCTTCTTTACGCCTTTTACATCCATTCATGGGCGAGGAAATACCATTAGAGGTGTTGGATTATAAGCTAGAGGAGCCATTATATCTTGATAGATTGCTTTTTGCCCATTCTATATGCATAGTCCCACACCTATCCTTACAAGGCGTGTCAAGGATAATATATGAGCATCTTAGAGATTGCTTTCAAACATATGATCCCTCTATTGATTTCAGGTTGTTATTTTAGTTGTTTGCATCAATTGGGAGAATGGAGATTCTATTGTCAGTTAGCCAAATGCTAGATGCTAGTCGGCATCTCGCAATGAAGAAGGACACGCTTGGGGATACATTAGACTGATTGCTATTGGGGAGATCTTATTGCATTTTTTTAGTTGTACCATGGTCATGTAGCATCGTTTCCACTTCAAGCATCATTTTGATCCACACCAGTTTGGAGTTGCCATACTAGAAGATTGTGAGATGATATCTTTGGGCATTAGAGCACTCATAGACATCCATTCAGGTTGGATTGTATTGAAGATGGACGTTGAGAATATTTTTAATAGTGTCTCACATGTATCAATCTTTAGAGAGCTTATAGAGACTTATGGATCTTTTTGGAGCTTTTTTTAGCTTCATTTTTTTCATAAGGTTCTTTCACATTCTTCTATCATCATGGCTTTTCATAGGAGGGTGTCACTGTTATACAATCTGCTACTGGTATTTGATAGGGAGATTTTTTGGGAGGATCTGTATTTGCCATGGTTCATTATAGAGTTGTTCTCTCTATTGCTTTGGTCGTGCCAGATGATGTGTTCCCCTCCTTAGTAGATGATACACACATTATGGGTGTAACACTAGGGAAGTGAGGGTAGATCATTTGAAAAACTCAAGAACTCTAAAGTTGAGAGATAACCTCAGTGGTTTCTCTTTCTCCATATATAGTACTAAAAAAGGTACAATATATATAAGGTCCCACAACCATTATTCATCCAACTCCTCGTGGATCGATGACATGGCGGACATCACTATGAACACATAGATTGCTGACGTGTAAATACAACTAAAATACTAACTAATATATTAGAAACACAACTTAATGAGCACATGGATTACTAACGTGATGTCTTTAAATAGTCTAGTAATAGTCAACTCAAGATTATCTATCTTCATCTTGCATAACCTCTTCTTTAATTCTCACTAACTAAAGATGGTTACAATGGACCATTTAGGTCATTATAGCATACCTTTGATTACTTGACTACCAAACTTCATAATATAGGCTTGAGAGTCAAGTTGTCAAAGTGTAGGGTTTGGTCTCCTTTGGACATTTATCCTCATTTCTATCTTCCAAAGGGATGTATGACATCCAAATATTGCTTACGCATTCTAGGAGTCCAAGTAGGATCTGAGAACTTTGACTCACGTTTTCTAGACATGGCACTCGCTGAGTATGTATTGCATGTAGATGATGTTGCTCTACTAGAGGATCCGCATTTGCTATTTGATATACTCTCCTCTAATATATCTTGTCGATCCACCTTCATACTTTGCACGATTCCTCCTTCATCTACATTCCTATCATGTTTGAAAACTTTTGATAAAACGATCATGGTCGTCTTTGAAGATATCATCGGATCATGGACCTTCAAGTGTGTCATAGGAGATTTGGTACGGAGACATACATCTTTGGCAATTTCTTGTGGAGAGGTAGGTTTATTATTGATTGAGAAGACGATACCTATAATATTTTTTACTAGTTGGGTACTCTCGGTACCGTTGTTATCTTCCTGATTTGTGATTACATTTAGACCCATCATTAATATGTATATGAGGGATGTGGATGGAAAGTCATTTATTTTAAGGCTATCATTACAGCATTTGAGAGATGCTTTATCCTGGAGGTACGACATGATCTTCCTTTTTTTTTCCTTTTTGCTCACCTATTGGACTAGAAGCCTACAATCTACCTTGATGGACGTATAGTTTCAATAGGCTCCACACTCTCTCTTAGTGGATCTAAACATTCCTTGTACTATTAAGGCTCGTCTACGCTTTTGTTTCGGCAAGGGTGCATGCTCGTGGATCTTGGCTCAACCATGCATATGGACTTTCCGACTCGTACTAGCTATATTTTCTACATCAATGAGGTTCTACTTTGGATTGATCCACCCATCTGTATCTTCATTACTCACATGTGAGTGTGATACTACCTTAGATGTTATAGGGGTTCATATGACTCGTTACTTTTTTGGAGGGTAGAGGATAGCTATCAATGATGACATTAGGGATTTGATGTTTGCTATGACATTAGAGGGTGGATATCTCACATGGAAAGAGTGTTGGTATGCCTTGCAGTCAACTGGGATTAGTGCAGACCTATACTTGGTTCGGTATGACCAGATTACTGTTGCATACATATCCTACATGTGACACTGTTTCAAAAGGGATGATTACCACTCTCTTGGATGGGCTGCAAGTGGATTGTTAGCAACTTAGATCTCCAAGTATAGGGGTATGTATAAAAGTCACCTCTTTGCTTTTCTAGCTTTGGAGTTATATGGAACTATGGATGCCGACTTAGACATGTTCCTGAAAGAGTTCGAGAGAGCCTATCACTCTTTAGCTTATTGTATAGCCTATTTTAGGCAATGTGTATCCATTGCTCTACAACTAGTACAATCTATAGGAGAGCAATTACATTAGGTGATGCTTCTTCATATGCTCATGTAATATGTAGACTGGTTGACCTAGGTAGTTTCGGGTATCTTAGGTGCAATAGGACATACTTTCCATTGTGATACTTTTGGGATGTAGCCCCCTCTTACCCCTTTGGTTTCATCCATGTACGACTTGATGAGGTCTTCACATCCTTTTTGCTATATTACTTGAAAATTGAAAAAAAAAAAAAAAAAAAAAAGTGCACGTAGGATCGATTTTGGTTAGCCTCTAATTAGAGCCTAAGATTGTTTTTCTGCTAGTTGGATGGTAAATATAAAATTTGATTACACTTGTGCAACGCATAACTGATTTTCTCACCATTCAAAGTAAATGATGGGAGACTAATATCTTTTTCAAAATTTACACTTTAATTTTCACAAACAACGTGGTTTATTGGAGAAAGATCTAACATTTCTAACATCGAATTTTTTATCATACTATGTTTCCAAATCCACTGTTGATATAGTGGATTTGGAGTATGAGATCCAGGCTTAAGAAAGAGGCAAGCTCCAATACATAGGTGGCAACGTCACTCTATTTGCAAGACTCTTCAACCTTTGTCTAAACCTCATATTTATGTACTCAAACGTTACTTCACGTTTATATTTTATTTTTCTTGTAGTCAGTATTTCATCTGCTTTCAATTTCTAAGAATCAAAAATCGAATATTATCCTCTATCTCCTTTAAATTAATCTCATTTTGACTCCATATCCATAAAATTACTGGTGTTTAATCTCACTATTTTCACCAAACAATGTCTACCTATATCATAAACGTAAAGAATACAATTTAATTTAGAAATAAACATGTGAAGGTGTTCATGATGTCAAAAAATATCCAAATTCATTGGAAGCATATTCTGATACATTGAGCATATAATAAGACATCAAAAAATTTGCAACTTTTTTATAAGCTAATTTGCCAATACTTCCATATTGATTTATCACCTATTGCATCATCTCATATTTCATCTTGTAGAGCTCATGAAATAGTGTCACTACTGACTTAAATCGTTTTTTTTTCCACTTTCCGATTTCCTAATCATCCTTTTACTGTTTAGGTAGTGACGAGCATACAGAGTTTTATAAAATAACCCATTTTTTATTTTTTTTTCTTTAGCTGATCATGAAATAGTATCAAGTGCACAACTAAGACCTATTTGTTTGTGGTTTTGTGCATGGGACAGATACTGAGGAAGAAACCAACGACATCAACAGAGATAAAGAAAAAATTTGAGCTCTGATCTTTCACTTCCTTTTGTAAAAGACCTAAAGTTATCGTTTTTCCTTTTTATTTTTGTTTTTGACTTTGCCCATATCATAAAGCTATGAAAGGAATATAGATATATTATTTCTTTAACATTAAAAAACTTCCATGGTGTAAAAATGGTGGCATGTGGAAGAAAAAACGTTCACACACCTTGGGCCTAGTGCTTGTCATAAGAAGATACTTTACCTAACATTGTACTAAAATTACTATGCACTCTGGCATTCATCTTAGAAATCGTTTTATCAGAAATGAAGTCCGCAGACTTGTCTTCAAAACTCAAGAACTATCAGATAAGTACTTATCTGATTTTTTCTATTACTCCACTCCATAACCTTTGATGCCTGCGTTATTATGTTTTATTTAAAGGCAACACTCTTTGAATCAGGCCATACATCTCGGGTATTTCATGTTCTTCTTCGTTTTAAGCACCTCTGCAACCATTTTACTTCTCTTGGTTACTTTATGATCTTATTTTTCATTCTCACCCTCATTGAAAATTTAATCCTTGTGATCTTCGCTATCGCTATTTTAACCTTGTTAAGAAGACAACAAAAAAGCTTTGGGCATGTAGGCCTATTTAGGACAATAGTAAATATTACAAGAATGCAATCTAGGAATGGGTATTTCAAGTGGGATGATGTTCTTATTCATACCCCTGGCTAGTGTGTGTAATGGGTGCAGGCTAATGGAAGACTTTGGTACTCCCAGAAACCACATGTGCAAAGATACAGTTGTTTCCATGTTGATGAAGATAAAAAATAAAATAAAAAATTAGATTATGTACTTCGCGTCTGCTGCTGCGTGCTGGTCCGTTGTTGGCAGGAAACGTCGTTCGCCGAAAGTTGACTTTGAATCCGATAAAGTTGGCCGGGCCAACCCTCGAGAGTGAGCATGCAAACGAGATTGTTTCACCGTAAACGTCTCATGCTAGATCTCCTAGATTATGCCGTATCAGAGCACAGCACACCGAGCACAGTCCAGTGCAATGGACCTGTACATAACAGGAGTCATCTATTTTTCTAGGAAATTTCGTGCCTCGTTCCAGGAAATACGTGTACAAGGAGAAGAAAGTACATTACGGTTATTACAACAGGCAGTTGGACATGTTGGTCCCGTCAAAGCCAGAGCAGTCGACGACGTCGACCGTCGACTGCGAGAAAGAACCGTCAAAGTGGAAACCATTAAATGTGGATAAAGCCCACTAGTCGTAGGAGAAAGTTTCGTCTTTGCTCCCCAGCAGGGAGGAGACGACGACAGACCCCACCAGTGACCAGTCTTGAGTTGCGGACGACTCTTGTCTATGGAAATACGGTACCGTACTAAATTCTGTTGGACACTCTACATTCTGGGGGAGGTCTCACCCGCTCCTGAGCACGTTCGCTTGCCGGACCGACCAAGCCGCCTCGAATCCCATGTCTTCGTCAACCCTCGCCTCCAGGCCTCCCTCCTACTTCCCTCATCTGGATTCTGGTGTACATGAGTCATGGCCTATGGACCCGAAATTGACTCTTCTTTCCTAGTATTCTAGTGCCACTGCAGCACTAACCTTTCCTCCCAAAGTTTCGGGCTGTGACGCGTCCACAATCCAACGGTTTGTTACTCTCTCCGTCTATTTTCAGGAAGAGCTGGGATTCCACCGCTTGTGCCTCCTCCGGTGTCTGCCTGCGGAAATGAGTGCTCGCCAGGTTGAAGTGCATGAGATGAAATACAATAGCAACAAGTTTCCAGCTTACTTGCAGCACCTAATTGCTTTCCAGTGTTGGAGTTTGTTTGAGATTGAGTTTGAGCCGGAGCCAGGCAGGAAGCTTGATAGGCGGAAGTCGGGGCTTTGGTTAGTTATGTGTTCTTTGACCCTCCGTCTCCTTCGTTTCTGAAGACGGGATTCAGAACTGAATTGATGGACCAGGTTGTCCTCACATACAACCAGCGCTGTGCCTTTCCTTGCCTTTTGGGTCCAGAAGTTGCTGTTCGTTGCGAGATCTTTCGTCGTTGTTTCGCTTCCTGAAGACCTGCTCTCTACTGTAGTACTGAATCTTCCCTCACAATCGTTGTTTAGTAGTCCGCAACTTGCGCTATGTGCTATTGGTATGTATGAGTCGAGTGCGAGAGAATTGACCTGGAGTTGAGGACAGAATAGAAGACACTGCATTGTAGTCTTTTCACAGAGTCTTGCGGGGTGCGCATTTCGTACTTTTCCTTTTGGGTTTGGACACAGCCAGTCACACTCCTCCCCTTCCCCAGGTTCAAATAGACTAGGAATATTATTATCTTAACTTTCCTCTGTCACTATTAAATTTGCATTTGGGTGCTTTCAGAATGAGTTTGTAATCCGTCTTTTGGTCTGCTTCTCTTGCCTCATGGCAGACGTGCAAACCTTTGTTCTTGTTAAAATCAAGCTTCGAGCAATTAATAAAGGGGTTGACTGTACATTAAGGGAACTCGGTGGAATAGGTATGAAGCATAATGCTACACATGGTTTTCCGTGTAGCAAGTGAGTGCACGGGAGCAGAGTGTAGGGATGTTGACCGATGTATCTAATATGATGCAGTGGAGAACAAACTGTAGTCTCGTAATGATTTCATTTTCCATTGGATCGGAGAAAGTCATACGAAGTCTCCATATATTAAATGTCCAGTCAATCACCAAGGTCTTTGCACTTGCATGTATATAGTTCCCCCACATTTCTAGGAGCTCGTGGAATGCAAATGCTAGAGTTCAGTGGTCCTGGGGAAGAAGAGCCGGCAAAATCAGGGCCGGGGGGAAAAAACGAACTAGGCATAATCTAACATTTTAAAGTCCCAGTGGCCCGTGCTTAAAACATGACGATAGAGGTACGGTTTGTCCAAAGCATAGGAGCGGAGGGAACCATCAGTGTCTCTACAATTCAAAATGTAATATTGGACTTTAAAATAGTCGGAGTTTCGGTTCCATCCTTTTGGTGGGATTCATCATTTTTTAGGAGGAGCCTGAAGCTCAAGGATGAGGTGCGTGAGAATGAGACATTGAGACTGTGAGTCAGATTCTCCGAGGCAAAGCACTGCAAATTTGATGCTTCAAGACATCCTTATCGACCTGGCCCAATGATGGATTTCATTATTTCGCCACAATCACGTGGAATGGACAAACGGACGAGGGTGCATCCCCATCATTTGTTTTCTACACCAGGTACACCTCAAGTTTGACTTCCACAATAAGGATACAGTGTTCTAATCTCTAATGTCTATGCGGACTGCAGTTACAGTGTCCCACTTTTACTTTACGGGATGAACTTTTACTTTCACGTTACTCCTGAGTTTCCTTTAGCTAAGCATTTGCGTACCAATTAAACAGTTTGTCATTATATCAATAATGACAGAATAAAGTTGCACATCTACTCGTATGGAGGCTTTTGATTTTGTTCCGTGACCGAATAAACAAGTCGCCGCTATTCTGAGCAGAAATGGATTGAACAAAACACATCAACAAGTACTGAGTTTTTCTTTTTAGACATGTCAAGTAATTAGAAGAAGATTCAACTCTGCCGTTAGAGCTTACAAGTCTTCAGACAAAGAACGTACCTCTGACTTTCCAAAAATTAATTAGGCGGGACAATTCATGCGGTCAGTTAAATTTATGGGTAATAACAATATAAACTCATTCCAAGCTACCCAATGAAATTTGACACAAACAAAACGATGCACATTTGAACTCCATTTCATCGCTCATATTAAAATATTTTAAATATGATTTTCAGTTCAAATTGAATTTCAACTATGAAGTTGAACCTAGATTCTTTGAACATATAAAAAATTCGGATGAAACCCTACATAATATAGCCAACTTACTTTTAATGTACCTACTTTTGAATTGACAACTTTGTTCCCTTATTAGAAACCAACATTTTTTTCAATATATTATACAATTATCCACATTAGTTTTACTTGCGTGACAATGTCTGAAAATTGGTGATAACAGTGAAATTTATCATGCAGGATTACATACTTTAAAATCATACATGTATAGATATTATGTTATCATGACTCTATGAAATGTACTCTTATTCATGTTGATTTATGAGATACGTGAAAAATCAGTAAATTTTATTTGAAATCTGTTTTCATCATCAAAATTGAAAAGTCTCATCTCAATGATAGAGTACATTTGGAAAATTAATTAAACTGTTATCAAACTCATAAAATAGTAAACAAAAAATTGGTGTCAAGAAGTAAATACTTGTATCAAAAATATATCTTAAGAAGAACGAGGTTGTTCATATGATAACACGCAAAGGCAGGTGATTGATGCTATGGAGAGGAGTTTGAAAACCTCTAATTTAGAAGGTTGTCCTCTAATAGTGAAGTCAGCGAAAGACTTCAGACGAAATCAAGGGCAACGAGGACTTTGCAGTAACTGCAATACTGACCTAGTCGTGCAACCAGAGGTACAAGTACGGGTGTAGAACCCGACTTCTGACCATTGTTCTGGCAACGGAAAACAGTCAAGTTGTTTCGACTTGTTCAGGAACAACACTACGGGCTTTGAGAACAAGACAAGTTGCCAATTCAACTGCAGTGTAGTGCAGAACCTTTTAGGTATTATTCGGGCGACTTTCTTTGAAGTGAAGCAAGAATCTGGCTTGTGATTGTAACTAGGTCACTCAGAATTATCATCCTAGTTCTGGAACAGGATTTCCTGCCGAGGCTTCGGTAAGACATGAACAGCTGACTTCTGCTTGTACCCGTGCTCGGGTATGAACATTCCAATATTTTTATCGTCGTAAATTAGCGATTCTTGTTAGGTGATGCATCAGTCTTCACGTTAGGTTCAATCCTGCTGCGGTATTATCGTTTGCAGGATGCAGGCAAGAGACGACTATGGCTGACGCCTTCGTTGAAAAAAAAGATTTTCGTTCAACGATATGGGTCCCACCTTGTCACCGACTCCTGGTTTAGTATAATATGAACGGGCTGACACACACCCCATTGACTTCGCATGATGATCTGAATGGTTTATCTACCTTTCTTAGGCCCTTGAAATTTCGACTAGTGTCTTGCGGCCATCGCCAGTCAACACCAAATCTTGCATTATTAGTTAGTTTTGACACACCCTCTCAAATTAGTCCGGCTCTAAATGTGGCCAACCCCTAAACGTGGTGATGCCTTGCCGATATTCATGTTGATTGTGATCTCTGTGTGTACCAAACTGACCAACCGAAGTCAAACATTCAACAGATTCCATGTCATCGATTGCGAGCGACTACGTACCAACGTTCGTACAGGGTCACTCTCATTATTTGGCTCATGCACGAGTACGTACAGTGCGGTTATTATACACGACTAAAAGTTTGAAAGTAGCAATAGCTGCTCATTTGAAAATAGTATGGGGTATTATTTTCATAATATCTCCAGGGGGTACAATTTTCTTGAAGGAATCTTTAATTTTACCCACCACGATACGTCCACCCATTAGCCGATATCTTATGTCATGATACATGGCATGTACTGTGTGGTACACTCGCACAATCCTTGTTGTCTCTTGCGCTAGGCTCGGCTTTGCGTGATCTTCACATTGCAAAAAACCCGATGGAATTTTCTGAAATTTTTCGGGGTGATTCGATTCACAGTTATTAGATAAATTCTGCCTGGTCTTGCACTTCAAATCCCTCCAACGATCGAAACCATATGGTTTTGGCAGAGTGAAGAGCTATTGCGAACGTGCTCATAAGAGGGGAGAGAGATCATCTGAAAGGACTTATCTGCAAATCAATTTTCATCACAGCGAGTTTCTTGGTGATGTCTCCCCATTTTCGAACACCGGGGTGTCAGAGCACAATTTGGTTCACACTTCGCTGGCCTCAACAATGTCAATGTGCCTTTCTATACCAAAAAGTATAAAGCTCAATTTTGAGTTGAGTTTTTGTACGTAGAGTATAATCTACATCAAGTGCAATCTTTTAATACGTCAAGTCATTAATAATAAGCAGTCGGTGACCATTCAACAACCTTCATCCGTTGCGTTCGAGGTTTCATTCGCATTAAACTCTTTACAAGACTTAAACCTCACGATACAACATGAAGAAACGAATATACACGAGAATTTTCAAGCGCAAGCCTTGTTTTAAATGATACAATCGTATTTATTCTTCATGACTTTGATCACTTGTAAGTTTTTAATCAACATCAAAATAATTGGATTTTTAAGTTTCAAATGAGAGCAATTGAAGGGAGGATTAAAGGGAAAACATCCAGTGTAAAACATAAAGTTTAACTTGGCTTACGAAGGAGGTAACTTATTCGAGAACTTGCTTCTGATGTTTTTTTTTTTTAGTACTACTTATATTTTCTGACTCCAACCGAACCAGGACGAAGAGCGCAAGTGATAGAGATAAAGCTTACGATTTCAGTGACAAGCACATCCCCAAACCTTGTCCTGCACTGTGTCAGCGTACAAGAACCGGCCTACTTTGACATGCGTTACTCACAATCTCGAACGAAAATGATGGGGGTGGGGATTACTTCCTAGTCAATACCTCCTTAAAATATGGCGAGAATTCCCCTTCAGAATATTCTTCCCGGATACTCCGTAATGTATTTGACGTACATGTCAAGTCGGCCAGGCTTGACTCCCAGAAACGGGAAGAGTTAAACTCTGGGTTTTTTTCTAGGGCAATTACTCAGAGCTTTCATTCTCCTTAGAATAAGGTTTCGCTAAACATTTCTTTACGGACGTAGTTACACGAGAATGTGTCCGCTCAGAAGACGACGTGGGCAGCAGGAAATTGCCCTAAATTCTCAGAGCATTGACAAAGGTTCACGTCAACATCATATCCGGATTCCGGTCTATATCCCTCAACGACTGGTGTTATTGAACCAGTCAACTGGTTTGGCAGTACATCTGCCGTACTGTTGTCCAGTGAAATTGCACATCCGTCCATTTATCTGATATGGACAAATGCATTCCATCGGTTTCCGCTCGATCTGTTTCGAAAAGCCGCATTCTGTCTGTCGCTCACACGCTTCCACACTCTTTGAGCGAGCTCAATAGTTAGGATAGGTCTATCTATCTCGCCGTTTCTCCTCCAAAAAGGTCTCGTGAAATAATATAATGGTACCCTTGGGTAACATGGGCTAGCCCAATAATATCACATTCGGAAATATGTCGTAGAGCACCTAGGATATATGATATTATGTTAACCCTTTGGTTAACATAATGTTTTGTGAAATTAGTTTTTAAATGACGAAAAGATCCCCGTCCTCCTTGTGGACTATCGCATGCACTGTAAATCTTTGTGATAGAGCATTTAGTCAGAACTTGAGAAAAGGATTTGAAAGTTGAGAAAAGGATTTTCCCCCCTTTTCCTTATTTCACTACCATGTGTAGCAACTGAAAGGATTGGGCTGGACGGTAAAGTTGAAAGTCTCTAGCCTCACGAAAGTAGCTGAAAAATGATTTCTCTCTCTTTTTAAAATTATTATTTGGGTATAATTAATATGCTACTTTAAGTATGTAAAGCGATGGTGGTGCCGTGTGCAGGCGTTCCTCTAACAGGGCAAATGATGTAAAACTGCCTATTATTCTGAAAACATGATTAAGGCATGTGTCCAGAAACAGGAAATTTGGAGCGCATTACTGTACACAAGAAATATGTGAAAAATGTTACCAAACACTTTCATTTCACTTGACCCATCGTATGTCCAGGCATTTTGGAAACGAGTAGGTTTAGCATTTCTTCTTGATGTTGTTATGTTTGCTTTGATAAGGATCTTAAAAGACGAGTACACAGACCTTTTTTCCACTGACTTTCACCAGATACACTGGTGTTCCAACTTTGAGTGTCCTTTTCATTGACAAACCTCCCCTATTTCAACGTTTTTTCAAGGGTAGCTCTTTCGGAAGTCTTTCACCTTTCTTTTATACACCAAACCTCAATGCAGAAGTTGGCCCAAATCAAACAACTTGCCATGTCAAAACAGCATCAAAGCTCAAACCATTGTTGAACTGCAATCATGTATAGGTATGCACGAGCTGAATTACGATGACGGTCAATAAAAAGCAGACCCGGACATCGTGTCACTAATGCTTACGAGAGGACAGGGTAACAATGATTGTGCTTGAAGACATAACAAACAGTGAACATTGAACACCCTCCACCGGGGGAACCAGTATTAAATCCGTTGATTTTCAGTCAAAAATTTTTGTTTCGATTCACCGATGGGGTATGGAAAAGGGTACCATTCTTACCCAACGCTCCTAAACCCTAGATAATTGCGAGGGACACTGATGGCAAAAGGAATACTGTTACACGAGAACCGAAATTGCTTCCACACTGCTAAATCATCGTTGCATATAGTCGAGCAAATAAAGTGAGCGACTAGCGATATTGCAGCTAGTCCCGCTGCAATATCGAAGGGTGGAGTTGGAATGAAGGAAGGAAAAGACGGTAGGAAGGTCTTCTCTGTGCGCTGCTGCGGTCGAAGATGAGTTGGTGCCACCACACGTGAGTGAAGTGGCCGGCGCCGCCCATTTGAGGATCTGAGAAATCTGCGTGGGTGATGTAGCTTGCACATGATGCCGGAGCTCGGTCAGTCAGACAGCCCACCCCGGAGGATTCGAAGTTCTGAGAGTACTCACTATCTCTTACCAAGATATTCCTTAGCTCTTTGGCCGGTCCTTACGCGTGCCTACCCCAGCAGCAGGTCAGCAGATAAACCGGTCACCGGTGAGAAAACGGGCTGCTTTCAGTGGCAAGCTGGATGTGCCAGGCTCGGCCAGCCCGGTCCCGGAACCAGAGAGACGTTCACGCTGAGAGCCTGGGACTCACTCGGGGGGAACGGAGAGGGGTTTTGTAAAACATTTGGAGTCCGGACTCTGAACGCAGGCCAGGACATAGGCTACAGCACTGCGTGACTGGGGAGTCCGGGTCCTGGAACCGGCTTCGCCTGCCGACCGAGCAAGACGTTGACTTTAGACGAGCCTATTGGCAGGGGTGAACAGGGGACGTGCAAATCATTTGTTCTGATGGAGCAGCAAGAGGTGAACATGTGAAAAACCTAGATACCGGTGGGTACTAGGTAGATGCGGGGGAGGGAGGAAGGAAGGCGAGGGATGGGCCCAAGGGGAAAGACGGTAGAGACGACGGGTATAGGACGCCGTACGTGGAGCAGTGCGGGGATGCAAGAATTCGCATGAGTCTGGTCTGGGGTAAGGGAAGTCTAAACTGTGAGTCTAAATGAAGTCACCTCAACCAAGGCTCGAGATCGGCGCTCGCTGGAACGTGATCCCGGTGACTTGGCACGCGTACACCTTTGACTACGAAGTAGCTTCCTTCTGTCGCCTCCAAATCCACATTTTGCGCAGCGTCAGCCGGAGGTTTTTCTCAGATCTCTGACGCGTCGTGCATCTTAGCAGAGGTTATAAACTCTGTGGTTCCCCGCTTTCCTCTGGACATCTCCACCATAACCTGCTTACGTATCACCATCCCTTGTTGCTCATCTAGTCGCTAATTAGCTTTGCTCAATACAATCTGTGACGAGTTGACACGGCCATGCTCCTTTGGTCACTACTACCATACACGCAGCAGCAGGAGGAAACAAAACTTAGTCTGTATCAGCTGTGCGATTGGACTCCTTCTGGTGGTGGTTACAACCTTGGGGTACTGATGTGATACAACGAGGGCAGCAACAACACGAACAAGAACAAGTGGTTGACTGAGCGTACCAGCAATTTGCCTACATCGACATTGGCCGACTCTTATGCTCAAGAAGCAATCTGGCTAATTCCAAGATCGTGCAATTCATGCTTTAGCACTGAAACGAGAAAGCGATGAGGACTGATATCGGGAAACCTCCAGCGGCTACCAGCGGTAGTTCTAGCGGGCGCATGGATCGAGTGCAACGAATCGATCTGTCGGTAGCTTTGTCGGACGACGCAAATGACGATGTACAAGAGATGGCTACTTCTGATCAAACGCCGTCTAGTCCAGTTACAACGCAGTATTTGCAGTTGTCATCGGACAGTGGTTCCAAGCCGAAGTTTGTGGAATCAGCAGCTTTAGCATCACGCTTGATGGAAGACGATTCGGTAAGAGTTGCAGAAATCAAAATCTCTCTACCGGGTTACAGTTTCGTCAGGTACATCGGGGGCAAATGGATGTTTGGTCTTGATGCTGGAGCAGCCGCAGCTAGTGTTAGCTAAGCTCACATTCACAGCCCCGGAATGGGAATGCTCTTGTGAGGAAAATTTAGTCAAGCTGGTGTGCGGCTTGGAGTTCAAACCGTCTAGGACACGTCTATAAACGGACAAGTATAATTGTGCACCTTAGCGACCAATTCTCGGGTCAACAATCGATCAGTTCTTCTCTGAAAGAAAAACAGTTTGTTACCAAGACAGTACCCTGAGATGCTGTAGAGAATTAAGTTAGATTGGGTGTTGGAATCAGCATATTTACCGTCATACATGTATGTTCGTATGTCTAACGTCATTCGCTGCTATTTTTCTTGCAGAATGGTCTCCGACTAGCTACAAACAACTGTCATGAACGCTCCACTGTTGAGGATGGTTCCCCACCTCCTTCTCCCGAGAGATCCACAACCCCTGTTGAACCCGAGATTCGCGAGCAGGTAGAGTCTCTCAAGTTGTAAAGTATTCTGGTCGGATTCGTCATGTTTTGAGAGTCGCTTTTTGATAAGGCATAGAGTGGAACAGTCTGTAAATGCTAACAGACATGCTTACATCGGCTGTCTCTAGTGCATGCACGTAGAGAGTTCGAGCTTTGATGACAGTGTGCATTGGACTTCGTCCAACTGGCAAGTGTCTTTCCCAATCCTAGGTTTGCGAATTGTGTGCAGTTGCGAAGAGCTCAAATGGAGATGGCTCGAATGGGAGAAGAGAATGAGCAGATAAAGAAAATGTTCAAAACCTTGTCAATAGAGTATCAGACACTCCAGGTCCATATGCTGCAGATGATGCAGCGTCAAATGTTGAGTGGGCAGTCTGGTCCTGACGTGACTCAGGTACGGTCTTGTCTTCCCTGTCCTGATCGTAATGTATGAGGGGATAACAGGGGCTCATTCAGATACTTTTTGGTGATCACTAAGTTCATTTAGTGGTCGTCGCTGCTACAGCTGTTTGAATTCTCTCGAAGCTTATCAGTGTTCTATATCTTTCAGGCAAGCGGTCTCTCTTTTCAAACCGAGGAGGATTATAAACAACACACCGAGCATGATTCGAGAACAGCAGCGAATCTCTTTCCTATCTCATCGTCGCAATTGCAAAGGTCGGCGTCCCGGAATATGATCTCCGCTTTTGCCGATGGCCATCTTTTGGATGAGAAAGAGGATTCTCGCGACGCAGAAGCGGCGAAAGTCCTCCCAGGAGTAGTTGGTAAGAGGAGTAGAGAATCTCCTGAAACTCAAACTCCTGATAGATCTGAAATTACTCGTCGTAGAGACGGAGCAGCTCCAAGGGCAGCTTCTTCTCCAAGGGAAGTGGGCATGGAAGAATCTGGTGGGTCTGAACATGTCACGGAGTCACCTCCTCGCGAAAGGGAGAGAGATGAAAGCAGCTCCGCCCCTTCCACCGGTTGGCCTCACAACAAACGCATGAAGACCGGCCCAGCCGTCCACGATCCTTCGGGTCGGAACGCTCGTGTCTCTGTCCGAGCCCGATCAGATGCCACCACGGTATGTACAGCTCGAGCTCGAGCTCTATAACCTGTTCTTCATGCGTCAATATTTGATTCTTAATCAATCTTTCCTTCCTCCTCCTTGTTCTCTGCAACTCTTTCTCGATGACTGTGCCCTTAGTTACAGAATGCAACGTCTCTTGTTCCTGTTTCAGCTGAACGACGGATGTCAGTGGAGAAAGTATGGACAAAAGATGGCCAAGGGCAACCCATGTCCTCGGGCCTACTATCGCTGCACAGTCGCTCCAGGCTGCCCAGTTCGCAAGCAGGTGGGTACTGATAAGAAAGGCCGCTGAGCGCATCTGTATGTTACAGTTGTACATGCAGATTTTTAGTACAGTACTTGGAAGTAGGAGGTGTTTAATTTTTATATTCTGCAAGTCAGTAGATGAACTGTATATGACGATATGGAACGTCAATCGTTGTGTTTCTTACTGGACTTTCGTTGGATGTATATGCAGGTGCAAAGATGTGCAGATGATAGATCTATTCTTATAACAACGTACGAGGGTACACACAATCACTCACTGCCGCCAGCTGCTACTGCCATGGCATCTACAACATCTGCAGCCGCTAACATGCTTTTATCTGGATCCACTTCCAGCAGCGAGATGGTTGAAGCAAGCACACATGCTTACAACCTTGCTTCTCGTACTGCGCCTATCATCTCCGCATCCACACCTTTCCCGACCATCACCTTGGACTTGACCAATAACCCGGCTGCCGCCCAGCAAATGCGAATGGCAGGGGCAAATGCCTTCCAAATGCCTTACTCCTTCACCTCAGCATCCTCTGGTTTGCAAATGCACCCGCCCTCTATGATGACTCCTGTACAGTCTGCCGGTTACCACGCACAATCTGCAGCCGAGCAGCCTACCGGAGCATTTCAAGTCTATACCAATCCAGCTGCAGGTTGGCTTCAACATCAA
Source organism: Marchantia paleacea (assembly GCA_014180765.2). NCBI lineage: Eukaryota > Viridiplantae > Streptophyta > Marchantiopsida > Marchantiales > Marchantiaceae > Marchantia > Marchantia paleacea. The sequence continues at coordinate 3,024,645 of MUAA02000008.1, read as the reverse complement.
ATGCAGCAGCAGCAGCAACAACCGCAGCAGCAGGCTTCTCCAACGAGGTCCCCGCAGTTTCTTGCGGAGACTGTGAGTGCAGCTACGGCGGCTATCACATCGGATCCAAACTTTACAGCAGCTTTGGCCGCTGCCATAACCTCCATCATTAGTTCTCAAACCAATCCAACGATGATGGGAGCGAGCAATGCGAATATCACCGAGGCGCTTCGGGTCGTTGGGCTGCCAATCTCTTCCGCGAGAAAGGATTGAACGCATGTGACTTGTAAATTACTTACAGTACAATTGCAAAGTGGACCGACGTTCTGCCAGTCATCATCTAGAAAGTTGTATTTATGCTTATGTGCAGCTAAAGCTAGATGCTAACTGGCAGAATAATGTTTGTTTCTACGATATGGAATTCGATTAATGAGGGGTGGATTAAAACTTTACAGATTTCTTTCAGCTTCCAGCATCTATAGATCTTGACACCCCTGGTAAATTGTGGAATCTGAGAATCCATTTGAAACTTGACTTAGAGTATAGATTGTCATGGTCACGTGTATATTAGATGTAAATCAGCTGGTAGATCTAGGACATAGGCAAATGTTGCCAAGCCGCAGATTGCCTTCGATACCTTCACCATTTAAAAAAATGCGCGGATCTGTAGTACTTCCCGTTAGAGCGATGCGATTCATCGAGTTCCAGGAAATCGGTCGACGATTACCGATCCGGTAGACAGATTTGAGTTACGATCACTGCTTTGGCATGTTCCAATGCATTTGGGGACTAAATTATTTAGGCCAATAACCAGCGGAGTACAAATAAAGAGGAAACAAGCAAGCTTTGACTCGTCACACACTTGTTTTGCTGACATATGTGCGCAATCTTGCCTTGAATCATGTGTTTGTTCAAGTCAACGTGCCGTGGCGAATTGAGGTGTTTGTCAACTTAATGATTACGGAGGTCTTTCCTCGTCGATGTGTGAAGGAAGTAGACAGGTAACTAGTCAGTCGATCTTGAAGTGTGCCGATAGTCGGACTAAGCTTGTGCCTACAATCCACTCTATGAAGATCTCGGTACAGACGGATGTGGAGGCGAAAGGGGATTTCTGCCCTTCGGACGTTTTGATCTGATGTGGCGATGCGTATGACCGAGTGTGATACTGAAGTGGTGATGAGGCAGGTGATTATCAAGGTGAAGATATGTGTTTAGATATGATGTGATATTTGTGAGACTTGGTAAAAAGTAGAATTTACAATTGGCACAAAGAATGCGTTACGTATTAAGGTAGACCTGTAACCATGTGTCAAAAATTTCCAGTTTGGTATTTCAGAGTATGCCGCAAATGAAAGGAAAATGGGAGAAAAGAAATCTCAGTATCACCATGCGTCACCCAAGGTACGAGGACATTGGAGGGCACAAAGAACACACCACAAATATACTTGCAAAGGCCACTCTCGAATCAAAGGATTTCTTTCATCAGGCTGAGAGAATTAAACTTCCGATCGTGGAACATAAGCTCTCCGAAGAAGAGAAATTTCAGTTAACCAATTCTCGAGTTCATCAATAAAATATTCCCTCTTCTGCACCTGCATATATATGTCTTCCTCAACCTCGTTCCAGAAACTGAACAGAAGTCTTTATCTTTGACCATCAACTGTGTCATAGTGGACCAAAAGACTAGAACTTGGTCGTCTTCTCATTGTTGTACGGTAGGACCGAATCAAGAGTGACTCGGACGTGCTGTTGAAAAATTGTATATAATCAATATCGTAGATGTTGCCTAAAAGCCGTATTTCTTGAATTGGCTGCGTCTGATCCAAGTCACAGTTCTCATGTAGACCCTCCTGTAGAAAGTCGGGATCCCTTTCTTCGTACCTTTACAAAAGGTAGTGGACCAGTCAAAGTGAGGACACGTTCCCATCTTGGTTTTACATGTATTTGGATCGCATCTTGTTGTTGACGAGACAATACTTGTCGGGCTGGCATTCGCTCCATGTTTATAATGGTATAGGAAAGAACAATTCACGAACGGTAACCCAAATCAGGCCAGAGGGTCAAGGCTACGAGTAGGATTACGCAGATTTGGAGCCGGCAGTACTGTTTCGGAAGTTTTTCTTTTCCCCTCTGATGCCCTTTCGGGACATGTCATGTCAGACTGAAGAATTGGATGGTTTGTTTGATCGCGACTGCCGCAGACTGAATGAAGTCCAGGCGTGGCGTATGCTCATTATCATTGTATAATTTCGCCATTTATGCCACATACAGTTCTTCAAACCGAGTATCATCGAGTTTTAAATCGGACAAATGTTGCCAAACAAGGAGTTTACACATCATACGCATTTTAATGCTGAAATTAGACTATATCCTTTCTCGTGGTGGTGGATCACAGTAAGAGAGGGGCATGCAGGGCCAGCTAAAAGGTGTTTTTTTTTCACGCTTTGAAGTGGCAGAATTGCCCTCCCATCGCATCTTGAATCACTGTGATTAACTTGCTGGAGGCGGAAAACGGGCCATGTGAATAGACCTTGAATTGTTGTGCTCTATCACAAAAAAGAACATGCTCAGTAGACCTTACAATGGAATCAGCTTCACCTTTCGTAGACGGCATCAGATAATGTTTGATATCTGGCTTGACAAAACGTTCGACCCAGACGCCTTCTTAGAAAGAATCTGCGCTGCCTAGTTTGGTGAAGTCAACGTCAGGCATCGATTCTTACTCCAAGTTGCGGTTACATATACTGAACGTTACGCATTCTGGATCATGTGAAGTAGCAAGTGAGAAGTCAAAGTTCGGAGAACGCAATTCGTGCTTCGGTCAGTTACACGAACGTTGGTGCGAAATCTACCAAAATCTGTCACTCCTGATAATTCTAGTTAAAAAAAAAAAAAAAGCCCAAAAAAGACTCAAATCTCGAAGTTCCGATGACCATTCCTGAAGACGTGAATGAGGAAAACTGTGGTATGCTACCAGGCGGTTGTGCACTGGCGAGTCCTCAAAATCTTGACCAGGTCGAATACTTGAGACACAAGGAGCGATTTTCCGTGGTCCAAGGAGAGAAGCACACCTAGGCCACTCGAAACTAGAAGATAAAGAAACTCGAAGCATCCGCTGTCGGCGTCCCACTCGTTTTGCGACCTCGACACAAGTTGTGGCTTTTCGTGACACCGAAGCTTCATGTCGTGATCATGATCAGAATCTCAGCATTGCCAGCGAGTGTTGGTGACGGTGCTGGTACATGTGCGCGCATCCTTCCTTCCTTCCAAGCGCGCCCCAACATCAAATTTTTAGGTTTCTTGAAAAAATTTCTTTTAAGTTAGTTCCAATTATCGGTCCGTCGCGTATAGAAAAGGACCTTCCATATGCAAGAAGGAGGCTCGCTAGCATCTGGCGTAGCAAAGTTGAGGCAGCCGCGGTCGTGGTAGCTTGAGGGAGGCAGGTGCCATGACTAAGAAACAGAACATAACTAAGGAAAGAGACAACCACACAGATGCCGTTCACAAATTTTCAAACACGGCTTGTCAACTTTAGAAACCGCATATGGAATCCGAAATTGCGCGCTGCTTCGGGCAGAGTGCAAGGTCTTCGAGATTACGAGTACAGTTTTACCAGTGACGCTGAGCGAGAGTACAGTGGAGCGGGGAAAGCCTTGACAAAAAGCCACCCGATTTGCGTTGAGTTTGAGACATTGAATGAGCCTAGGATGGATGTTTCGCCCAACGGCAGTCATGGCAAGTCTTCTGTGTTTGTGTGTCAGCCGGACCATAGCGTTGACGATATTCGATCAGTACACTGGACTTCATGATCACCCAACAGCGGGGATACAGTACCCTTCGTGGATGAAGATGAAGAGGAAAACGACGATTTAAGTACAAGCCAGTGAAAGTGAAAGTACAATTATAGACAAGATGTGCATGTCATAAATTCTTCCTCGAGTGAGTTAAACAAACCTTCGTGGAAGAAAAGGAGTCCTCTAATTTGGTCCACTGTGAGCAGTAGCAGTGGACATTTTCCCTTCTCGTCCTTAGCCCATCCAGGTTCAGTGCGCAGTTTCAGGAGCCAGCCGCTTTTCGTGAGAGCCAATTGCAAATTACTTCGACCTGCATGATTGTTCTTAACTGCTTCCTGCTTTATCGCCGCATCCATGACAACGTTTCCCTTCAGATTACCCAGAAGCAGGTGAGTGAAAAACACAAGCTGCGCTGAACTGGCAAAGTGACCGGAATTACCCGATTTGTCTTTCGTTCTTCATAACGGAGCATTAACCAGCTTTTCCGTAGTCCATTTCTATCCTAGAATTATTCATTGTTTTGGAAAACCTTGCAGTCTTGTAAACTGAAAAGCCATTCGCATTTTCTTTCTCAACTGTGGAAAGCAACCCAGCCACTCCGTGCCGCGGTAGTATCGGTACGAGGTGCCCTGCGTGCCCTTTGTTGTTTATGAAGGCGTATCTCCAACATTTGTGAAGTTGTCACAACATTCCGCGTAGGATGGGTTGGAAAGCCACTCTTGGCAACCTTCTGATATAGAGTCGGACTCCATTACTTTCAATAAGGCAACTATTTTTTTTTAATGAAGATTTCAAAATGTGAGTAGAGTTAACATTTCGCTATGCGTTGCAATGAGCATGAACATCTTCATTTTCAAAGATTTATTCGCAATTTCACCGTAAACAAACCACAATACTAAATTACATACTCATGGGAGTACTTTTGATTAGTGATTCTCCTTTGAACGGAAACTAAATTAAATTCTCAATAAAGATATTGATTATTTCAATTTTGACTTATGCAACAAGATTGCAAGACGCATGATTAAAATTGAAAGTGAGATTTGAAAGATTTATCATTTTTCAATAGTGACAATTAAAATATTGATATATGAAATCATTTGATGTACATAACCTTATATCTCTCCCATATTGTTTATTGTCTTTTGAATATTAAAGGGTGAAGAATTATGTTTTCAAATTCGAACTGATGGTGGTTATATTATAGATTGACGACAGCTTTTAATTTTAACTACATTCTTGTATTTAATTATTAAATAATTTTGGGACATTGAGGAAAGGTAAATGTGGTTGTTCAATCATGATTAAAAAAAAAAACTTGATGAATTGTACTGAAAATTACTGATCAATACTTTATGATGGATCATCAATTCATGTATAGTTGATCAAAAAACTTATGCAGTGAGATCCATTCACAACATTTTCAAATATCAGCCAATTGTGAAAAACAAATAGATGAAAAAATGAACTCGTTAAACATTTAACTCTCACAAAATTGAAAAAATCACGCTTGAACTCTTTACTTGATATCTAGCATGATAACCATATGGAAAAAATGTTAAAAAATTGTCGAACGATTTTTTGTAAATACTAAGAATCCAAAGTATTTAGCATGGACACTTGGTTTCTATAGAGCTGCAAGATGGATAAACGGTTAACTATTACATTTGTCTGGATGTGGATACAAGTGATTTGGACATAAGCTCAAAAATCTGGGTGTTAGAAAGATACATTATTCTATCATTTTCAGTAAAATTTTCAGCTTTTGACATCATTGTTTGGTATGTATGATTCTCGCGGCTGTTCAGAGCTATCATTGTTGATAAGGTTTCATTTTCCATCCAGCCTCTATGCTTTTAAAATTTGGATTAGATATGTATTTTTCATATAATTCACCTGAATTGTCCTTTCTTGGACAAGTGTTACCTCATCTGTGAAAACGCACCGTTGATTTTTTTTATTTTTCTTGTGAACATTTTGAAGATGTGGCCGTTTAGTATACGTCCATAAGTGAAAACAAGACAAATTGTGAAATAAAATGAGATGTAGATAAGACAAACTCCACAGTGCATGCAAACGTGCGTCTAGTACTGTACGGCATCGACTTGAGGAGAAGGGAATATATCATTAGACAGAGGAATGATAACTTCGTAGTTATTACAGTACCATAGTCGAATTGACTGCGGTAACAACGAGTGAGAAAACTCGAACTTCGATCCGCATCTGAAAAAGATAATTCCTACCGTAGTAGATCAAATGACAAGAGTGGAATCCTTCGTTGTTGGAATCGTTAACATGACAGTGCGACATTGCCGTTTGAAAAATCTGAGAAGCGTATTGCTGGAGCCAGTCAGCAAGCATGGCAGTTTTATCCAGCAACCGACCCAGCTGAATCAACGAATGAGATTGCTCTTCTGAAACGGAAGCAGGCAGTAGGCTGCAGCTTAGAGGAGAGCAAAATTAAAGAACAGGTCTTGCAGGAATTGAGAATCCTGAACGCATAGAGCTGAGAATTCAAGGGAATTCCGTAGACTTGCTTTCCAGGTTGTGATTCTGATCCGGAAGTTCTGACAAACGTACGATGCCCCGACCCTATAAACAATGGCAAGGCTGGTGATATAGCGTGAGTTGAGATCAATGTGGTGTACAAGTGAGTCCTCAAATCGAGGTTCTGATGTGGGACTTTCAACCCCCAAATCTGGAATCGAACATTGAAGTTTCAACCTCTATTAATCTGCACAACGCTGCAGTATAGTTCGTGCTTTTTTCGTTGCCTTTCTGTTGGTTGACTTACAGTCTGCAGTGACTCTGAATCTCAAGCCTAATGTTGACTTTGAACTTTGACTAGATCATACGGAGCCCAGAAATCAGGGGATTTGTATCTGTCATCAAATTATTTCTTAAAGAAACGAAAGCTGGAAAGTGAAACTTCCTCACCATGCGGCTTCCTCGCTACCTGGTCACGTTGTCCTCGAGCTCATTTGCTCCATCAAACCAAATGTGGGTCAAGTATGAGACTTGTGTCTCAATGACACCCACGATCAAGTCTAAGTAGCTATCAATCGAGTATTTCTATTATATATTATGCATAAGTTCGTGGAATCTAGATCAGAGCACATGACTGTGAAGTTCTCTTAAATCTACGCATCCAATTATGACTAGTGCGCGCTTGGAGAAGAACGTAAACGTAACGGAGCTGACATCCACACCGTAAGTACTGACGACGAAGCCTAATGTCTTCATCGGCAGCAACTCGAAGTCTATCTGAACACGTATTTCGAAAATCACCATGACGTTCCAGAAAGGTCGAACTGGAAAAAGAAGTTTTACTTTAAAGGGTCCAGCATGGCAAACTTTTTACTATAGATCAAAATCTCCATCTCCACTCTCTCTACGATTGAGTTGAAAAAACTGTGGAGAAAGTAATTGACTATTATGAAGAAAGAGAGAAATAAGATTGCTTGCTTGACTCTGTCATCTTGTTACATGGAGATAGTAGATGGAGTCTTACACCAAGTCCATTTTTTATAATACATGGGACCAGTGCCGGAAAGGGCCTGCGCTCGCGCTCACACAAGAGTCCATCCGATTTTGGAAAGAGTCCTGACCAAAGGCAGTTTCGATCTCTGTACAGAATGCTGGGTTATAATTGGACGTGGAGGGGCTTTTTCTCATAAAAAGTCAAGAACTGTGAGATCAGAAGTTGGCCCTATCTAGGTCGAATGACAATCATGGATCAGTTGACAATCTATTCGTATCCTAAAGTCAATGCATATGACAATGCCGCCCAACTAGTGATCATGATCGAGTAAGCTTAGTTCTAGCCTCATTTGTGAGTACTTTACAATTGTGGTGCGTAAGCCCTTATAGAGCAAGTTGAAAAGCGGAGACCGGTGTCGACGACAGAAAAATTCAACTCGTTGAAGTTGTCACCAACTGCTTCCCCTCGGCGTCATCCACAGAACGCATATCATGTGGGACATTTCTAATCTTATTGCACTGAATTTGTTTTTCCTTTCTCTCAGATAGATCTTTTGAAGAGAATGAATGTGTCATACCAGTCCTTGCTTGTCGTGCTAGATCTGATCGTTCGCCTGTTATCTAGATTCTTGTTCTTTTTCATAGTGATGCCGCACGTTCTACAGTGGATGTAGATTTCACTGGGGTCTCATTTGCAAGCATACGCTTATTAGGATGGTTGTCCATATCTTCTCACTAATTGTGATGGCTTTTATGGTTGATCATAAGCTGCGGAGAAGCGTATGGCCAGGTACCTCTTGAATTGAGAGCACAAATAAACAGACAAGATCTGAGATGTTGAATTATAAAACACCTCATTTTCAATTTCATCGATTCTGTCAGTCACCCAAGTTACGAAAATCTCCAAAACTGATCCTTCGAAAAGAAGTAAAATCAGCAAACCAATCGTATCTATAGTCGAAGATGCTTTCTCAACATTTAAGCAGAAAGGTGTCCGTAGACTAGAACATTGTGGATCTGACTAGATTCTCGCCAAATTTTAATTTAATGTGGGTTCTACATGCCGTCTAATATCTTGAACATTGCAGTTCAAAAGAACGAGTGATAATTTTGAAAATCTTCTCGGAAGTTCTTCCAAGCAAGAATATATCTTAAGATGAATAGGGCCATCCTTCAGCCTCTTTGGTAGAGCTGGCTAAACTCGCAGCATCAAATTACTTAAAAAATTTGAGAAATTGAAAAATGTGTGCAATGGTAGGAAGGAGGTATTCATACTGGATTGTCATTCTAGATCTGAATAGTCTGGGGTTCTAATGTCGTGTATTGACGTCTGAGTGTCCGTGCAGCAATACATATTCTGTTACACATGCACACAATAAATTTGCTTGGGTTCTAATTAAACTGAACATTCCATTGTGTGTAATCATCACTGTTTTGTACAATGTGCTTAAAAGCTCTATGGAAAAAGAGCTGGTGACTGAGCTAAGAGAGAGGAGGGGTACATCGTACGTCTTTAATGGTGGCTCTAATTAGTCGATCTACGAATGACACTGGAGAAGCAGAGAAAAGCTGGATGGCACGACTTACTATACCTAGAAATTGAAACTGCGGATATTTTCGAGCGCGAGCCCTATCCGGGTTTGTTGGTGGAGATGAGAGGTTTCTTGCCGATGAATTTCATCCAGCAATTCGTTTGTAGAAGGTTGGAAGTGCTTTCGGCACTTTATCTGCTGTTTCAACAAGAAACTTCACCAAAGATCGGAGGCATCAAGAGCGCTGATTTTGACTTTCCAATTCTTCAGTCGGCACTGAAGAAATTGAACATATGATCATGTTGGAAGACAGTCACGTAATCGAAGAAGTTTCAAATCTTTTTGCTGGTTAATCAGTTGAAGTCGAGAGCTGATTTCCAGCGAAAACAACAATCTTATGCAACTGCTTATAAGTGTGGCACCATCTTGAAATGTTCGTAACTTCCATCCGTCAGCGCACCTGTCCATGGGCTTCTAAGGTTCGTTCTAGCATCTTAATGATAGAACAATGGAACAACTTCGGAGAAACGGCCATTAGAAACTGTAATCGGTTTGGAATCTACATTTCTGTCTGCTAAGGCGGGATCCAAATCAGAAGGAATCTCAAGAGCACGAATTCCACTCAGATAGCATGAGAAAACTGCCAGAAAATCAATAAGCAGGAAATAATTTTGTTTTAACTGTTGACTTCGTGTGATTAGCCGGTGAAATCAGCTCGATGAAACAAAAGTCAAGATGATTTTCGTCTATTCTCGTACTACCTTTCCAGTGATTCCAAGACTTGTGCTCATCTGATATTTTGATACAAGATTTCGTTAAGGGTTGGTTCTGGGGTTTTTGGTACTTTCAATTCTGCAATCGAAAGCAGTCATACATGTCACTAACGAGAAATCAAGTTCAGGATTGATGTTGCAATTGCGTATAGTTCATGCGCATATACTCACAGGTGATGTCACTTGTTCTATTTCATCTTGGCACATGACGTGGTACTTGTCAATGATTTCGTCGCATTGGTCAAATTTCACTTCTCCATGGGTCAGCCAAACACTTCGAACGGTGTAACACATGCTCCATTTAATTAGTGAGTAGTTTAAAGAACCGTTTTAGTCTTCTTTGTTGCCCAATTTTCACCATCTACACCCCGGCACCATAATTACTGCCAGACCTTTCACTGAATTGAAAATAAATCCTTTGACCAAATTTGGGTCACTTCGCCAAATCTTGGTTAGTTCAATCCAAACTAGTTTTCTTTTACATTTTATTTCTAATGGTTTTGGCAAAAGCTACATAGATTCGAATTACTATAAATCTACTTTGGACAATCTATCACAAAATACTTGCCAAATCTTGAGGGACGAAGTTCAATGACCTCGGTAGCAAGTCAGGACTATGTCCGCTGTCTCACAGCGGTGGGTTTTTAGTTCATTGAAAATGGGCCGCATTATTCATCTAGGTAATAAGAGATCTGATTTCATGTACGTGAAATCGGTGCGCGTGATTGACTGGCCAGTATAGACGGCTGCTGTGTGCCAATACTGGTCCCTATACTTGACCACATTTTTGTACAAGTGCTTAGGTTCTACTTGAGCTGAGAATATATGACATTCAATTTTCGGAACGACTATTAGAAACCGTTATACAAAATTTCTATTATTTTCGAGATTTTAAGTATTGAAAGTTCAACCTATTCAATTAACATGGAACGAGGAAGTTCGGTGACGAATATTTCAAATGTTCAAAGCCAATCAAATATCATTTGCACACGAGCTTCTTGATCGGCAGGCAGCAGAGGAACGAAATGATCGGAAGGACACAAGTCAATGGGGTTGAAACCCCTACAATTAAGAAGAATCCTTCGTGAGTATTATTTATATGTCTCTCTAACCCTGCTACATTTAACACACATTTATCTGCCATGGCCATGAACTCATTTTCGTAAAAAATATTTCTCGCTTGCTGTGTATTTGCACCCACCAATTGATGTGCTTTTGTAGCTACTTCTCAAACTAAGCTTCTAAATCTCCGAGCTTGACGTCCAACATTGACAAAGAAAATTGGGCCGCTGCGACACGCTGATTTCTTGGCCTAAATTAACCTCCAGGAAATTTTCAGGGTCCAAGACTAAAGAGTGAGCAATTCATCTGTACAGGACATGTGTAGTACTCCTCACTGTGTTTGGCTGATTGTATGAGATGCTTTCCTGCCTTCAGAGTTTGCTATGGAAGATTGCTGAGCAGATGCTTGATCATGGTCCTCGCTTCCTGTCGACATCGACAGCACCGAACGGTTTAGGAGGTTTCCGAGCGACGTGTTATGGATGTTGGGCTGCGATCTGAACACAGAATTGGCTATGGTATGGACGAGCATCTCAGATGACGAAGACCCTTGAATCTGCAGAGAGCTTGTCGTATTTTCCCCCGCTAAACTGCTGCCCTGGTTTTGAGGATTAGCTTGGGCACTGATCATGGATGTGATGGCAACCGCCAAGGCAGCTGTGAAGTTGGGATCGGCAGTTATAGCAGCTGTGGCAGCACTCACCGTGTCGGCTAGCAGTTGAGGCCCACCGTTGGCAGCACCTTGTGCTTGATGCTCTGTTTGGTTCGGGTAAGCAGCTTGCATAGCTCGTGCGCCTTCTGCTGATAAACCCTGAGTCGATTGCAGCGGAGCCAACGAGGTGGGGTTCTGCATAGCCCATGGATGAGTTAGTGCAATATGTCCTCCGAGAGAAAAAGGCACCGGCACAGCACTTGCTCCACCTAGAGACAACTGCGTGGTGGGATTGCTAGTCAGGTCCAAGGTGATGGTTGCAAACGGAGCCGAGCTCGACAACATGGCCGCAGAACCCGACGATGAGACGCAGCTAGACCCGATCTGATTGTAGTTGTTGACACGCACGTCTTCTTCAGCCGTAGAACTGGAGCCGGACAGAAGCATACAAGCGGCTGCCGAGGTGGTGGATGCCATCGCGGTTGCAGCCGGCGGCAGGGCATGATTATGAGTGCCCTCGTAGGTAGTGACCAGAATGGACCGATCGTCGGCGCACCTTTGCACCTGCACGGCATGAACGAAGCAACGAATAAGTTCGTGGTACCGAATGTGATGCTCCTCTCCAGTTGACCACGAGCCCGCAGGCTAGACGAGGCGTTGACCATTACGATCGTTGCATGCACATGCGTCGTCTCGTCGTCGTCACCTGGTTGATCGAGCCAGTAATATAAAGCATCCAAGTAGGAAAGCCCCTGGTTCGTTGCAACCTACACTTTGCGTGCTGGGCAATACAAGGACATGCCAAACATGTTGTCGATCACTAATGTCAACTAGCCCTTGACCGCCATACCAAGAAATAGGAGTAGGACACAGTAAACAAACAAAAAGGATGGGTAGACTATACAAGAAATCATGCGTAGACTTGACAAGGAGCAAACCAAACCGGCACTGACCTGCTTGCGAACGGGGCAGCCGGGGGCGACCGTGCAACGGTAATAAGCTCGAGGACAAGGATTGCCCTTGGCCATTTTCTGTCCATACTTCCGCCATTGACACCCGTCGTTCATCTGCAGCGGGCCATGGAAGAAGGGGCCAACCGAGAAACGCAATCAGTGACTTACAAGTCCACATCCGAGAGGCCAAAGTCGCTGACGTAGACTCGAGCTTGCGAACGAAGACATCAAGAAGAAAACCTCTGCTCTACGAGGCGCACAGCGAGGACTAAAACGCACGCAGCCGGGTACATTTCTCTAACGTCACTCCGCTTCTTCCCATCAGAGCCCGGGCCTGCATGGGCCCACAGGCCACAAACATGCCTCCCATGCTGGACTCTCGTCTCTTCGGCCTACTCTTCTGTCCAACGTGCCACAGCCATTGCCAATCGGCCATGAGAGCTAAGCTCCGGCCTCTCGAGTATTTTTCACCTTCCAGCGGAAATGGAAGTGAGGGGCGAAGGGACCCCTCCCGCTCGCGCCAGCAGGAGCGTGCAGCGTATGAGGCACGAGAGCCCTGAGCATACGTTGACGACGATTAGCCTTGCTCTCTTCGCAGACAGGACCTACGCGTATGTGGGAGGAAAGAGAAATAAGAAAGGGAGACCCTGGCCCTGCTGCAGGCTTTCCTCTTCCTCTTCCCTGATCTCCATCCCGCTGCATCCTTTCCGCCACCTTTGTCCGGATTGTCAGATTCCTGTTTCATTACGTCCAAGCTTCCGCGGGCGGAATTCCTCCCCCTTCCTCGTCATCGTCTCATCCAGATTCCAGAGCTGATTCTGATGATCTTGATCATGAGTCATGGCCATGGTGATGTTTCTGGCCACCATCCAGCGCTACTTCGGTTAAGTTCCGTCGTTCAAACCGAAGCTAAAATCGGCTCGTCGAAATTGTGGAGTTCACGTCGCTTTTTCTTCCACTCTTCCTCTTATTCTTCTGCTTTTTCTTGAATTTGTTCTTCAACAGGCGCTTTCCTCCCTCGTCGCCCCACTTGCGACTTGTCTGATGCTAAAGCGTCAGACATGCGTCAGACATGCGGCTTACCTCCGAACGTGACCTTGCGTATGACCACCTCAGCAGCATGCTTATCCAGCTTATGGAAACGCATGTTTTCCGACGTGGCAGCATCTGGAGACTTCACCGATTCCAGAAGAGGGGTCCGTGATGCTGGCCGTCGTGGCGTCATTGACGTCGGCGACGGTTCCTTGGTTCAGATAGAGGTCGGAACCTTGTTCTTCAAACTATTGACTTTTCTCCTCAAGCTACTAGCAGCTCCGTAGCCTACTCGGTTACCGTGATCGTCACTTTCAGCAAAGGTCACGCGAGCCTCAACCATTCGAGATTCGTGAAGGACTTGGAGTTCTCGGACTCGCTCACGAGAGTCCAGAATCGGATCTTCGGCCAAAACAGCAGAAACAGGACCGAGGGAGAGGGGAGGAAGCGGGTATTAGAACAAGAGAGTAGAAAATGGAGAGAGATAACTTACAGTGGGCGCGTCAGATCTCGCTCGGACAGAAACACGAGCGTTGCGAACCGTGGGATCGTGCATGGCGCCTGTTTTGAGGCGTTTATTAGGTGGCCAGACCGCCGGTGGCGCGGAGCTGCTTTCCTCGCGCTCCCTCTCTCTGGTCTCTCGGGGAGGAGAGTCTTCGGTCACCGGCTCCGAGGCTCCGGACTCGTCCATTTCGATGCCGGCAGCTGCTTCCAAGTTACGCGTGATGGACCGTTCTGGTGTGCTCCTGTTGTGCTGTTTGTTGATGATGTTGTTGTCGGAGGCCAAGGCAGATCTTCGGCTGGCCCGAGAAATAGGAAATACTTTCTCTTCCACCTGCTGCTGCTGCCGTGGTTCCGGCTCGAGACCGGGTCCTCGAGATTCTTCGTTGCCATCGTGTGCATCGGAGTTCTGATGACCGAAGCCAGAAACCGTGCCACTCGGTCTTATCGAGAACTGGTGCTTCAATGCCGCGGACGTCTGGTTTCGCGACGCTGCAGATGACCCATATTTGATATTTTGCATCAGTGGACGACTTTGATTTACTGCAGTCACATCATCTTCAATTTGGGCCATGACTGGAATCTACCATGCAAACACAAACGTGATCAAGGTTACAAACGTCACCAGGGACTCGAATGTGCATCAACTTGAACGTAACATCACCACAAGCTCATGACGGTAGCTACTACTCAAACCCATTCCAAGGGATGTCATCAGATTCCTAAAATGCTCCTGTCCAGACGTCCAATGCTTCTGCCTTCTTCTGGTTCAACAGACACCTACTTCTTGACCGTGATACATGGCCATAGTCACAGTTTCACCAAAGCCATTGAACAACCTAGTCATTAGGTTTTGGACTCTTGCTTCACACATGTCGCAATCCAAATATCCGCGAGCCCAGGATAACAGAAGCTTATCAAGATATCTTTGCCAGAATGAGATCGCTTCTCGAAGTACTCCACAGTCAGAAAATGGTGTAACGGGGATACACCGGAACGTTGCAATGAAGAATGCCTGGAAGAAACTGAAGAACGACAGAAGTTTGCCAAACATTTCATTTATGATGCGCGGAGTCCAAATTACCCGAGGCATTGTAGCTGCCTGCACAGACTGGGGATTGAGAGCTTGTTGCTGCATTAGAGAGACGACATGCACCTGCAGTGTCTGATACTCCATGGTCAAGGCAGCCAGCATTCGTCTCATTTGCTCTTTCTCCTCTCCCATTCTAACCATCTCTAGACGTGCCAGTCTGAGCTGCAAAATGCAAACAAGGACAAAAGAATTTTCTGTTACTTCGATTCTTGTCATATCAAGTTCCGGTGATCGAACTTTTGATCTCCATGACTGAAATCAGATTTTCACGACTCTATAAACGTCATGAGTGGGTTTCTTGCATGCACATTCACTAGCTAGTTAGTTGCTTCAATTCTGTGCGTAACCTTTTACTTTTCAATGGGTGAGATCAGCAGAATCATGTGGCTAGCGAAGGTTCTAAACAATTCGATTCTGGTATAGGAATTTAGTGCTTTTGCTCCCAGCCCTGCGAGAAAAGCTTTACGTGGAAGTAATCATATCACACAGTACGTCATGATTTCGGTACCTATGCTCCAAGTTCATGTGCATGTGGGGGTTTGGAAAAAGGAAACAATGAGAATTTAGGCCCTACGTTGACAAAAGTCACCAACTTGCCATTGGTAAACGAGCTTGGGAGGATCTGTGACAAAACTGATTCACTAAACCTTCTAGAACTCTACCAGCTGGATCACCTATTCAATTCGCTGTAACTAACTACAGCTTCCACAGCTCTCAATCCCACATTAGTTGAGGTTTGCATTGTGCCAATTCCAGTGCTCAGATAATGTCCGACATTTGAGTTGATGCTGATGTTATCATAAGCAGTGGCCAACACTTCCCAATCATAAACTGGTCTCGGCAATATGTATCGTGAATACGGATCCCAAGGACCTAGGTTGGATAGGTATCACGTGAAGTGAAGCTACGCTGTTCAAGATGGGGATGTATATGATAACTTGAATCTGTATTTGCCTCCACTGCGTTCTCAATTTATCAAATCGTTTCAAATTACCACTGATTGACATTACCTAATCTCCAATCTAGCATCTAACAGAGTACCAGTGGCTGGAAATGATTGCTATTAGTCGACTAGGTCTCCATTTCAGACTTCTCCTGAATTAAGGAAATGTTTCTCTCTTTAGCTCATGATCGATGTCAGTGTCGGGGAGTCTAGGAATAATGCACATTGGCATGGATTCGCTTACCTGATTGCGAATTTCCGACTCCGAAGAAGAAGTTTTCTGCTTGCTACTGGGCGAGGAAGGCGGGGACCCGTCTTCGACAGTTGATCGCTCGTTGCAAATGTTTGTGGCCAGACGAAGCCGATTCTGCAGTGGAAAAGATTATATACCTCGTCAGAATCCTATGGTATACTTTCCATGTGCAGAGTTACTTAACTTCAGAAGCTTAAAGAATCATTCCGCCCTTGAGGCACGTTGAGTATATCCGGAATCCGAGAGCATAGGCATCATCCGTTGAAAGCGTAAATCCTATTCAATTCCTTTTGTTCTCGGCCAAAAACGAGAAAAATGACCAGTCGGTCCTGTCTGCAGCCGCAGCAGGACCTGAATGAATGAATGCTCGTGATCAGCTCAGAAGCTCCATGCTTGTTCCATGCTCAGTCTCACTCCTTTCCCCGGACTGAGCTGATCCAGACGATTCTGGAAATCTTACATATCCCCCTTGATGCTACTCAACGGAACTTCATATGTTTTGAGGAGTACATGGCACCCTCTTTGCTCTGAAGGTTTCACGGCCCCCAGCCCTGACATCATCTGTGAATGGCCTCATTGTCTGTTCAAGTCAAGAGTCTTTCCGCCTCCGGCTGCGTGAGAGTTTAGCCGTTCTAACAGTCCCTCCATGTTAAAGATATTGTCAACTCGCATCGCCATTCAATCCATACTCGGACACATCACTCAAGTCTAGCTCTAGAAATTCACATGTGGAAATCAAAGACAAGGATGGAGTGTGTTCATCGAATCAGAGATATAGCTATATGGTTTTGGATGATTATCTCTGATGAAAAAGCTTTTCTTCACGGTGATTAGTATGACAGAAGCAACTTACCGAATCGTCGCCTCTTTCTGGCCTGAAACGTGAAGGTAGGGATTCGGCAGAAGCCCTGTGATTGGATACAGACACGGGTCCAGAACTGGGTCCTAATTGCAAAAAGTTTTGTGCAGGCGGTGGCGTTGAAGTGGAAGCTGGATGCTGCTCGTAATCAGCCGTCGCCATGTTCTGCGTTTCCTGATCTGTGTAAGTTTCGTCTACAGGTGCAACTGAAAGGTCTATCTGCTGCACCCGATCCATCCGCCCACTAGAGCTAGCCATAACAGGAGGATCCCCGTTGCTAATCCCCATCGGAAGCAACCAGGGTCGATACCCAGATTCGAGACCTCGAACTCGTAACGAGATTAGTCTGATGCGGCTGAAGACCAGACCACGAGCTTTGCCAGTGAGCTTGAGGTAGCCACAGCTGGAATTGAAGATTCCGATTTGCAATTGCTGGAGTGGAAGAATCTGAGCAAGAAAACGGACGCTCGGCTGCTACCGGCATTCCTCTAATCGTAATTCAGAGAGGTAAGGTGATGGCGACCGCGGAGAAGAAACCATATACGGTGTTCGTGAGGAGACTTTCATCGCCGGAAGAATCAAGAAAATGGGTTGTGGCTTAAACGTGAACCACCACCACCACTAGCAGGTATGAGTCCTACTAGTACTTGCAGTACAGTCGCCTGCTGCTGCCAACAAAGTTTTCATTCGGCGGAAAACCAAAACCGGGGTTGGCAACCACAGCAAATCTGGGTGACGGGAAATGGTTGCTTGAGTATTATAGAACATGGCGTTGAATTCTCAGCTCGCTCAGCATCATGACCAAGTAACACCGCTTGCCTTGTCCGACATTTTAGAGAGACACAGAGATAGAGCCGTGGATGGTAAGCGTGGGCGCTAGTTTCTCGTTAAAGGAAGAAACGACGAAGCATCAAGCTTGAGCTCCCGGGCTGCTTGCGGCATCAAAGAAATCTATCTAGGCACGACGAGATACTTGAAGGCCGAGCAGTAATGGCGAGAGAATCAAAGAAACTCCTCTTTGAACTTTCTTTTTTTTAAGCCGGCCTTTATTAACGCCGGGTCTGAAACCGAGTTTATTGATGAGGGTTAGGGTACAAAATGTAAGTGTTTCCCTCCCATCCTCCACACACAGACTTGGCCAGAGCAGCCGCTCATGCTGATGCAAGTACTGTAAGACATTCCAGCTACCAATCGGGAGTTAGGAGGTCTACCCCAAGCTTCACTATTTACATGTAGTCAACGGACAGGACGCGTGGAGACGCGGGATTACTGCGTGCCCAGGTTTCAACAATGGTTCCTTTTTGGGTTTCCGCTTAATAACTCAACTCAATTTCTTGTCCTTGGGCACCTTACTTCCTCTAGCAAGCAATCAAGCAAAACCATCATCAGACCACAATCTAGATTGTGGATGAAGGAAAAACATGCAGCTTGATCCACGATCTAGAGCTACCTTTCGCTTGCACATAATTCCAAGGAGATGCACCGTGGATTCCTTTTTGTTTCTATTAAAAAAATTGTTTTTGTAATGAACCCTCCAAATTCAGGTTTTCCTTGTTAAGCATGTGACCCAAGCCATCTTATCTTCACTTTTAACAATAAAGATAATTTAATTTGAAAAATGTTCTGTTCTTTATATTTTTATGTTAAAAAATACTTTAAATGCGATTAAAGCGACGGACAACTCTTGCTTTTGAAGAAAACTGAAGGTTATCAATCTTGACATCCCAAAGCATTCATCACATTACTCAAACTTTTCCAATTTTGTTACCAGACTACTGAATTTGCCGACCGAATTCATCTCATGCCAGAGGAGAATGATTGGACGGGTCAAATTCAAATGTAAACCTGAGTGGATCTAATCCAATAGAGTCCTCAGAGTCAAGATGTAAAGAACAGTAAATCCCCATGGACAGGTAGAAGTTGATGAACAAAGTAGGCATAACACCTCTCGAACAGGTGTACTATTCAACGGGTCTTTTCAGACCTGACTGCTCACTGAGTTGCCATCTGGTTTTTTATTCCATGCGTCCCCTTTTCCCATTACTTTTGATTTTTTACTTCGTCTCTCTTTTCCCATTACTGAGTTGCAGGAAGTTACACTAAACTAAAGGAGGTACTGAAGCTGGTACTGTGTTGCAAACTATTACTGTCTCTTAAAAGCTAAGAAGGAAATTGTTGGAGGCGGATGATGAGCAGCGAAAGGGGAGTCAGGGAACGGTCACAATGGAACGTTAGGTAAAGCATGTGTTTCCAAAGGCCTTCATCCCCACCCCCCACCTACAGTGGTAATTTTTGGTAGATTTCTATACTTCACTCGGGGACAGTGATTTTTCTTTAGGACAGTGCTTGGTTGATTTCTCTCTCCTTAGGACAGCCCAGATTCATACTACCTTATTATTACTCTTACCTGAGGAGTCAAGACAGTAGATTCAGGGTAGAAATTCCAAGAAGATCTTCATATTAAGAACCTCAACTTCACTGCCTCGCGCTGCAGGTTTAAAAGTCAAGTCCATCCACTATTCCAGTAGACTCAAATTCCAACAATCCTTCCAAGTCATTTCTTGTGAGTATTTGCTATGGCATCCATACTTCACTAAGTCCTGGATGTTCTGACGGTCAATGAAGATGACCCTCCTTGAAAAATGGAATCGTTAGTCCTTGCCCAGTTGGACACGAATTCTGTAGATCTTGAATTCTTCTTGGCTGCAAAGAAATTAGTTAAAATACTCCTCTAACTGGGGTCCATTATACATGTTACCGTATCAGGATCAATTACGTCCCACCTCGCGGAGAAGTTGTAATCATAATCTGCGTGTTTTACTATCAACATCATTCTCATAATGAGAATGTCCTTGTATATCAAGACAAGAAAGGAAGCTTCTTGACAATAGTGGTGCTTATTCTTCCACCACTGTAGTTCATTCTTTGAAGGTCATGTACCGATCATTAGATGCTCTCACCTCCATTCCTATGCACTCACTTGTATAAGTTCCAATCAGTCCTGGACCCCAAGATACTCAGCCATAGTTTCATATGACGAATATCATTACCCTTGAGTTTATACCGTCTTGAAAATTATTGTCCCTGTTTGGGCGAATTTCAACGACAAACATTTCTCTAACCAAGAAATGAGCGCAAATTGTTCTCGTTTAAGATTGACATTAGCGGAAATTCAGCACAATGTCATAGAGAGTTTGTGCATAGAAAAGGAGTAGACAGTGTACTTATTACCTTTGGGGGCAAGCTGTCAGGAGCACCCTGGAGTACTCAGACATCCAGCACCTAGTCTCATCAAGTTGTCAGATATAACACAAGGTTAGGGTGGTCATGATGGGCGAATCAGTTTGAGTGTTTGGAACAGACACAATCAACTGGATTTGGGAACAAAACTTTGACTCGTCATCATGAATTCTCTAATTTGGGACCCTTGTTTTCAGCCTCAATCAGACACTCTCACATGGATACAATACACCACTCATGACCGAATGATGGATGTTTCATAGTCAACCGAATGTCATGGGCTGAGCAAGTGGCGATAGCTGGAAAGACATGGTTCAAGCTCATTGGTTGTCACTCGGTTTGTAGACACTTATGCACACGAAGAGAAATGACTCTCTTATCAACTAACACCGACCGCAAAGATACGTATTCGTATCCACTGAACACGCACCACTCGAAAAATCCGAGCCTGCAAGCTTCTTCTCTTAATGCATGGAAGGTTTTTGCATATACTTAGTTTTTATTTTGCTGTCATAATTATAAACTGTCATTGGTCCTAAAAAACAAAGAGATGTAAAGTAAAGTTCAATAAAATAGTGGAAGTATCTAGTAATATAGCAAAAAGGATTGACTCCAAAAGGATGCCACAATCTATTACCACAATAATAACTTGGTCATCCCGAATCAACTGCAACGCATACAAATGTTCCCTTTATATGAGGTATCTACCCTCCCGAGCCATAGAAAACACCACATCCTTAATGGTATCATGGTAACTATACTCATGTATTCTGAATGGACAATAAGTCATATAGACCCATGCTGCATTCATGGTAGTACAACACTCGCAGATGAATAATGAAGATGCAAATGGGTGGATCAAACCAATACAGAACCTCATCGGTGTGAGTTAAAAAGCCCTAATGCATGTTCTATAAGACCCATGGTTGTACAAATATGATAAAATGTAAGTATCTCTAAAGTGTGACTAAGTTTATCTTTGTCATTATTGTGTTTAGCTAGTTATAATTAAGTTGGAGTGAAATATATAGTAGCTCTTGAGGTAGTAGATGAGAAAAACTATTTTGTTATTTTGGGGGAATCAATGAACCGATTTTATCACATGGATATCTTGACTTGGACTAGTTTTTCATTGGTTTGATTGGTGAATAACGTTAAATCTAGGGGGCAAGATCCTAATACTCCACTCCAATTGCTCTCAAATTTCATGAGAATGTCACTTATTATCCAAACTTTAACTCTAGAAAGTTTTTTTATGAAAATTTCTAATAGAAAAAGTTATGATCAGTGTACTCCAAGACCAATGAGAATGAAGAGTGTCATTTTGACCTCCAGTGTAGCCAAATTAGCTCCATATTAACTGAAAGCTTTCAACTATCATAAACACACTACTTTAGCCATTATAAACATAATATGAGTCGCCACTAATAAAGAGTCAAAATGACAACTTGAAACCAGCTAAGTATGAACGGAACTACAAACGGAACCGGGGAGTTTATAACTTGAGAATAATACTCCTCGCCAAAATTCCTAACAATCAACTCCCTATGACTTATTTTCAATAAACAATAGTGATGGATTGGAACCCACATGTTGAAAGCCACCACTACAGGTAAGTTTCGATCCATGGCGCCCAAACTAAATCAAAACGTATACTGTTAGGTCCCAAATCACACTGTACGAAATAATTGGAAGAATAATCGGATCTAAAGAGTTTATCACTTGTTGCATAAAGTTATCTCCAAAGTGATATACTTACCATGTCCAAAAGTGATCACGATGAAAACACCGGATGTTGATCACAAATGAATTCGGCATTGGTATATCTGGAGGATCATGTTGTTCCCTATCCATATCCTACGTCGGCTCTACTTCGATCAAATAAGCTCCTTAGTCAGCAAAATGATGTTTTAGATCTCTCCCATTTCCTTACCATCCTGACCACTTTTTATATCTGGTAAGGTCTAAGATAATATCTCTTTGAACCTTTCTAACATCCTGGCCCTACAAAGTCAATCCAACCATGGGCTCTTATCAGCCTTACAATGAGCCGTTGGTTATCATAACCTAAAATATCATCATCATAATAACAACTTTGAAGATGACACATGTCATCATCTTCTCATAGTAGTCGCGTCACAACACGACATCGGCTGATACTCCACGACCTCTAATAGTACTCTCTTGGCTATAGGTAGATGGAAAAGACGTGAAAAAGAAAAAGTCTCCTCGATATGACTAGCCATATACAAGGATGTGGGGCTTGTGCAGCTCTGTTATACTCCCCATCTTGCCCCAAGATCCTACCTAGTCGCAATCAAGTATGTTTTGATTAAATCTAACTCCTAACTTGTGCATCCCATATAGACTCCTCATGCAATATAGTCCAATCCCATACCCGAAATCTTCAAAATCTAGCTGCCACCTCACTATGACCAACACGATATCCCTAGTATAATGAAGACACCAATGTGGAAGTAGGAGAAACAAAAATCATGTTAACTCCTAATTTGTGCATCCCATACAAACTCCTCATGCAATGTAGCCCAATCCCCTACTCTGAATCTCCAAAATCTAGCGGCCACCTCACGACCTCCCTAGTATAATGAAGATATCATCGTGGAAGTAGAAGAAACAAAAATCATGTTAACTCATCCATGGGATCACAAGCCAAACAATCAAATGATAAGTAAAAAACCCATCTAGCCTTGTCACAATGGATTGCAAGAGGGAGACTATGGAAAAATTATGGGCATGAGAACTAGAGGGATTGATGTAGCTTGTGTGATCCCAATTGGTCCAATCATAATCTTTGTGCATTTTTATCAAGTGGGTCTTTACCCCATGCAAGGTAAAGAGTAAATGACACCAGATATGATGTATCACGCACCGCTCTAAATGGCCCCATGCAAAGAAGTGAAATCATAACTAGCACAAAGAGAATGTTAATGACACATAGTTATTTTCATCTCCATAATTTTCCACTTAGGTTCCAATTGAACCAAAGCTAGAAAATGAAGAGATTAGAACCAAAAAAAACTGTCACATATATGTCACGATTTATGTAATGGCATCTCTAGTTAGGTAGGTACGCGTATGCATAGCAAATATAGTAGTTAGAATCGATTATGCAATTAGCACCATTCGTACTAGAACTGCCGTTAGGACTGACAGTGCCGTTAGGAGTCCTAGAGCTTAAGTGGTAGAGTTCAAATTAGGGCTCTTTGGAGGGTAGTTTTTGAAGTTGAGACTTTGAGAGTGTGGCTATGGTGGATAGTAGCTAGTGTGTGAACTTGGAGTCTTTGAAACACAAAGTGGATTTGGCTCGATTGTAATCTCTCTTTTATGCTATGGTTATGAGCGGAATGTCATTGTGGACGTTTTGAGAATAGAATTCAATGCATACTCACATGTCAAAAATATGTCTTTAAGTCCAACCCTCTATAAGAAAGAAAACAATTTGTTGATTAGGAAAAGAATGAGAGTAAAAGATATGAAGCGGAAGAAAATTTATCTTGATTTGAAATGAGTGATAACTGTATCACACCTCTTGGAGCCACAAAGGTGTATACGTGGAGAGACTAACTTGCCTTTGAAAGAAGTGACTCATATACCATTTCTTTCAAGTGAGGGTTTCGAGTCTCAAGAAATGATATATGTATCACTTTTTCAAGTGTATGTTTAGAGTCCAAAGAAGTGAGACATGCATCACATTGTAAAGGTGAAAGTTTAGAGTCCAAAGTGGGTGATTAGAGTCTCCAAAAGAGTTACTAGTATCAATTCTTTCACATGGATGCTCAAAGTTTGTAGAAGTAAACTTATGTTTGTGTATTGTGATGTGATAGATATGTATATTATGATATGATATATATGTGCACAATATATATCCGATTTGAAAAAATTCACTCAAAACTTTAAATAAAAAAATTTAATTCATTTATATTTTTCTAGAAAATTCTCTATAATTTTCAATTTAGGTGTCAATGAAATCCAAATTAAAAAACTCAAAATATATAGTCAATGACTTAAAAAAAATTAGTCATGTTCTCCGAATCTATTCTCCCCAACCCATGAATAAAAAGCAAACTCAGATTTCTTTTTACTTCTCTCCGTGGAAAGATTTATCATGCTAAACTAAGAAACTATCTATATCTGGGTGGCGTTGAATGAGCTCTGCTAGTGCAATGATGGCGGGCCGGTTGATCCCTTGCATTTGTGGTTACTCATTGTGATACGTAGACCATGAACTCAGCTCCATAAATACAATGAAATCATTTCAATTCATTGATAACGCTACAATATCTGGATTCCGGAGGGCATCAATATTTTCCCGAGAACTCCACTTCCGAGGAAGTTGAAAGTTGAATCCCAAGTCCGAAGTCCCGTGGGTCTTCCCATCCTTTTTGTTATTTTACTGTGTCCTTTACAGCCCAAGTCCCTACACTATGTACACGAATGAGTCATTATGGAGCAGATGAGTTCAGTAGAAATGCAGTGCCGAAGAGCACAGCAGGAGCAGCAAGGCAGGTGCCCCAAGGGCCTGAGGCTTCAAGTCATGGTCAACAAAGGTCCTCGTGCTGAGACAAGAACCACGTACGGTTTTGACAGGGACTAAGGCGGCGCCCGCAATGCATCTTTGGATGGGCACAACTGGCACCTCTAAATATGCAGGATTCATTTGTCTGTCTCTCTCGTCTAGACCCTAGAAAATTTGTCTGTCTCTCAGACTCTGATCTGCTGCTGTTGCTGGTCTCCTTCCATTTTCTTGTTCTTTCTTTTCTCGTTTATGTTTTCCTTGGGCTGACATTTTTATACGCAGTCTATTATACCCGGTTGGATGGAAACGTCGCAGAGGGCCGGCAGAGAGTCTACCACTGTTTGATTTTGCCGTTAATTAATCGCCGGATTAATGTGTAAAGATTGCTTGTAGTCTCTGGACTCTGTTACAGATTGTTATTTACTCTGTTATGTCCTCTCCCCTCCCATTGGCAGGGAGGCGAGAGGACAGCTGACTGTCACACGCTCGGGTCGCTCCTGAATTCGAGCCTCGCTCGCTTGCTCGCAGTGCCAGCGTGCGTGCGCCTGCCCTTTTGAAGCGGTGGCGACCCGCAACTTCTTCTTCTACAACAAGAAAGCATGGGAACCGTTGTCAACTTGTCACTGCTGGTGAATAGTTGAGGAGGAGGAGGACATGCTGCTGCTGCTGCCTCTTCGTCTTGCTCCTTGCTCCTTCCGGCTGCTGCTGGCTCTAAACAGTGAGAGTAAATAGTTCGCGATTTGTTGACTGGAGATGAGGCGCCTGCTTTCGCGGCGACAGTCGTTTCGAGAATTCAGTAATGACTTGCGGTCTTCTACCAGTCAATGGAGAAACGCCGGTCTGTCCGGCCTGTCATCGGATGGGAATAGATTGGATGGGATGGGGCGCATGGACGTACTCGCATTCACTTGCGCTTCGATCTTCGCGCACGCTGGGTCAATTGCGAGCCCGCATTGCTGCAGTTAACGAGCGCATTCACTCAAAATCATCCGATTGCAATACAGGAGGAGAAATATTTCTGCTCAGCAACACTCACTCATCCCACTCACTAATCAATCAATCGTCCACTCATTCAGGTACGAGCCAGCATTTCAAAAGGGCTCTCCTTCTCTCTCTTTTCTGAAATTCTGTCCTCCCATCCCAAGGAAGGACGGGCGTCCTCAACCGTTGTAGCATCGAAGTAGACTTTCGGAGTGAGACCCTATTTGCTCAGAGTGAACAGGCCCAGCCATGGCCTCAATTCCTGAACAGATGTCTCGATCGCCCCAGTGGGCCCGAATCTCTAGCGTTGACCAGAGGGCACGTGAAGCGGTTCCTTTTGGGAACACTGACATCACCAATCCCTCATCGAGCCCCAGGAGTCATCAGGCGGATTCAGCCTCCTCATGCTTCGTCGCCCCCGCCACCCACGGAAGGATGGAAGAAAGAAAGAAAATCAACTCTGTCCCTCTGTCTCTCTCCATTTCCAGCAACCCATCCGACAGGTAACTCGGATGGAACATGCCTGCCATTTCAGACAACACTTTGTGTTTGTGCTGAGCATGTGGGTTACTGGTCAAGCATGTTTGGCGACTGATTCTCTCTCTCTCTCTCTCTCTTCGCTGTTATGTTAAATTTTGTTCCGTCCTAAGATTCCGTGTGGACTGTGTAAGATTACGGGAAGGGGTTGACACAACAAGAGCCTCTGAATAAGGTTTTTTGCCAGGGCGATTCTTCTGAGGGATCACGCGTGGGTGGATGAGTTAGTTTCGCTAATGGTGGGACAGAAGGCGAATGCACAGTCCGTTGTCCCATGGAAACAGAGCGAAACTTGCAACTTGGGGCTCGTGGAACAGCTCGCACTCCAAACATTCTCGAGAACAGATGTGCAAGTCCGCTCAAGAGCATCGCATGTCGCCCACTCAAAGGTTCAATTCTTCTCCTGCTGCCCGCTCCTCGCAACAGTGCTCACCCAGTTGGTGAAAGTACATGTCGGTGACTTTCTGCAAAGATACTCCATTGGACGACCGAGTCTCGATCTCGGCCCTCTCATCCCTTAATCTTGATCATGTCATGCCATATCTCCTTTGGTTAAGAACCTTACAACCAATACGTCGAAACAGAAAAGCAAAATTCGCTGTTCCGTGCAGCAGCTGAAGTCGGAATCTGTTCGCCGATGCTTAAGCACAAATGTAAGTTTATTGCAAAAAGGATTGTACTCGGAGCGGGTCCTCGGTGATCCGATAAGGATCTGAGTCTTCGCCAACGGAGAAAGATCAGTTCTGCATAATCCCAAACACTCATTCGTGGAAGATGCCATCGAGCTTGACAACGTCAGGCTGATTCACATGACCAGTAGATTCCGAACGAACAATGATGTCAAGTAGAGCTTCTTCTATATGAGGTTTCTCGGTGACATTCCTCTTCGGGGCCGGGGGGAGCGGTAACTCTGAGGACTTTTAGGTGACTTACAATGATATCTTGAAACATATCGGAGTTCATGTCCTTTCCAGATAAGGTGGAATCCGAAGAATTTATATTCCTATACCACGGCCTCATAAATGTCATCCCAGCACGTCCACTGTCATGCACGCAAAATCTTACATAGAGACGTCTGCAATGGCTCTATCGGCTGCAAGGAAAGCTGACATTCTTACAAACCTTCATTCTAAACCCTGTGAAGGCCTCCACCTTAAGCTCAACTTTGATCGAGGAGAATCTCCATCAATTCGACCTCTTTTTCTATATTAATATGCGTTTTTCATTATTTCCATATTCTTTGCTCTTTCTGTAGAGCAAATAATATGGATCATTAAAACATATCGCCAGAACCTCCTTCGTTCAACCTGTTCAGAGTTAAATTTCGAAAACTTTCTAAGGCGGCAAAACCTCGTATCAATGATCGGCAAAAAGCCGGGAAAATTTGAAGATGGAAACCTTAGAGAGATTAGAAGTCTAGAAGATATGCATGATTTAAGTCGCTATTGACAAGTTGACAAACGGGACTGTAGAAAGTCCGAGAGTCTTTATTGCGAGATACAGAGTACATGGGGAGAAGCGACAATGCCTTAAGAGGTGGACACATGATACGAACACACATCGACATGCTTGGTTCAAAGTAAAAGCGTATTACTTGGTCACATCCCTTGTAAACACACATGATATTGTTATCCAGTATTACTTGGTCCCCTTCTGTTTTTCTGTAAAAGCATCTCCACTACTTCTCTGGGCTTATAATCACCTACCTTAGAAGGAACAGACACACAGCTCTCAAGTTGAAGTTGCAGCTCCTCCATCAGTCTTGCCGCCCCAGCTTTGCATGTTCTCCACGGAAGAAGACCACAATGAATGAAATCTTTGGGACCCAGCTTGAAACAGTACTGGCTGTTTGCTCTTGCCCGGCCTTCGGACCAAATGTGATGTCAGCTCAGGTACCTCTTCTCGCTCCCGGCGTTCCGCAGAACAAGAACCAGATCGGCGTTCCGATAGAGCCATACCCGTCCGAGTGTAGTGTACCATCTCCGGTCCATCATTCACCTTGAAACACACCATAAAGCAAGGTCCTGTCGATTAGACTCTCCGGTATCCGGTCGATAGCGATTTGGTGACCGGTCGCGAGGTTGGTTGGATTGGTTGCGCCGACGGCCGACCCCAGCAGTTCTGACTTCTGACTCCTGAGCAAATGATAAGGCCCAGCGCTCAAGACTCAAGAGCAGTGGGGTACAAGAGCGAGAACAAGAACTACCATACCATACCAGCCACTTAATTCTAAGCAGAATTTTCGCTCAGCCCATAAGAGCAATCAGTCATACAAGTTTGTGCCGAGCGAGCGGCAATCACTTTGTTGAAGGAAAAAGTAGTTGCGAGATTGAGAGTGTCGAAATTAAGATAAAATGGAATGTAGAGTAATATAACCTTCCACCTCCAATTTTAGAAGAGTGGTTAGTGTTGACATTTTCGGTGCACATTTACATGAAACTAATTACTTGCTTAGTATAAATCAAGGTTTAGTATAATGGTTTCTCCATCTATCCCGTCCTCATCACAATTTTCAGAATTAATTAAAACCAAGAAGATTGAAAAGCTCCCCTAAGTGGCATGTATTGTAGGTCAAGTGTGCAATCTTTCATGGATTAGTTTATTAGCAATCATATGTTGTTATCAACCAATAAATTTAAAATTTTATTATTTTCTATATGGTATAAGTCTTCATACAGTGTGTTTTCAGAAATAAACATTAAAATATTTTTTTACTCTAATCAACTAATTTTCATTTTTAATTTGATGTGGATGATTTGTTACTTATGTTCATATATATAATCTCCTAATTGAATAGAATTTAGTTCGTTTCGTAATAAAAAATATATATTTTTTAATCTTTATCAAGTACTTGAAAGGATTCAATATAAAAACTAATTCTTTTATTTCTTTAAAAAAAATTCTTAAAACTTTTTTTTTATTTTGAAATTTAAACTTATTCATCGAAATAAAATTTATTATCTTTAATCCTATGACACAATCCAAAGCATAAAGAGTGAATGGGAATGGATGCATCCCACCTGCGATTGAAGTTTTCTACCTTGATACCTTTTTCCATTGTATAATGGAACTATGAATAGCAATATTTGCCGTATTAACTCAGCAAAGCAATACACATATATATACACAATACAGTTTTATCACAATTTGTATTGTGATAAAACTAGCATATCCACATTTTCAAAATCACCAGAAGTGAAAAAAATAGCATTACAATATATAATATGCACATTCTGGTCCAATAAAGTTACATTGTATATTGAAAATAGGTCCATCTTTCTTGGTCTTGAAGATGAATCTTTCCATCTCTTCTTAAATTGTTTCAAGTTTCTTTATGATGTGTTACTCTAGTAGTTACTACTGTTATCGCAACATAATAATATGACCTGAATTGATTCAGCATTTCACGCATAGTTTAATTATGTGTTGTTTGACATCATCTAATGTGGTGTTGACTGATAGTCTCTTGTGCGCATAATGGGATGCTAAGTATCGTCCTTGTGAGCATCACTCTACGGTCTGCAACTTCAATAGTGACATAAAGCTGAACCACTCTTTATTTATTGTCATGTGATTCAATGTACTAGTTAGAGTAATACCATTGGGTACAATGTTAAGTTCATGTGTGTCATCACCATAATTATTCCTCTCTTTCCATCGGAAGCTGCGGAAAAGTCATTGTATTGGTCTTCAATGTGATCATGATAAGCATATCATTTTTGATCTTTAATCCTATTCTACTTAATCAATGAACAGCTCCTTTGATCAAAGCATATAATCAGAGGTATTATGAGATACTTTTATGATAGAGTTTAATTTTTGTAATAATTTTGTATTCCTCACCTTTGTATATAAAACAAATAATGTATCTAACTACTTTCATTCCTCTTGAGAATGCAAATGTGTTATCCAATTGAATCTAATAGAATCATCAAAATGCTGTGGATGATCTAGTTCATAATGTAGTAATGGATTAGTTTACTATATTCATTTTTTGTTCATTTGATAGTTTTTTCAATCATGAATTAGAGCAGCTTGCACTTTAAAAAAATTTATCATGCAAAATCTACATTCTCAATAGTTGTATTTATTTAGTTTTTCTCTCATTATCAAACTTGTTCAATCATACATCAAAGAATTATTTGATTTCACAAGCAACAACTTATGGAATAGCACACAATAGGTCCAATGCACTTGTCTATCTTCTAAATTGCAATAATTATGTATGACCAACAAATTTATTCTAAAGATATGATGTGTTTATATGGACGTCATATGTATTAAATAAATTCATAACTTTAGTTGCTGTACTTAAAATGATGCAATATTTGACATGCACACGCTTAGAATTCTTGTGAGCCAATTCTTACTCAAAATTTTTGTTTGGGTCCTTAAATTTGTGCATCTATCTTACAAATTTGAAATTTTAATAAATCTATGATCCCTTTTGAACTTCTCACACCTGCTGAGATTCTTTTCATCTGTCTCTTCTCCATCTATGCTTCCTTTGTCTAACATGATAATGAATTTTTCTCACAACTTCCATTCAATGAGCTTACATGAGTGAAAAATATGAAATACTCTAATGTGAAGCTTAAACTTTTAAGTATAATGCTCAAACTCAAAACTTATGAATGCTATATAGTTAAACTAATCCTAAAGATGCTAAGGGGGCTAAATGTCCTAAACTATCTATATGACATACTCTCAATACATGTAAGACTAGTAGTTGTAATAACTTACTGCAAAAAAATATAAAAAATATATATTAATATTAAAGGTAAGATATATTGTAATATGTAATATTTTAACAATTAATTTTATCATGAAAAAATATTTTTTTTATTTTTTTATAATTATAGTTCAATTTAATCTTAAGAATGTTTATTCAATCACATGGGGAAGAACATTTCAATGATATTTCATAAATATAATGTAATTTATTTATCAATAAAATATTATCATTATTTTATAATCTAGATTCAATCTTAAAACTTAAATTACAAATATCATTTATATTTGGAGATGTTATTACAAAAATTTATTCAAATTTTAATATCCAAATTTATAAGTTAATTTTTTTAAATTTTAATTTTAATTTTAATTTTTTTTTTTTTTTATATTTCTCATCTCATAGCAATGTTTGGCAATTAGGCATGATGTATGATATTAAAACTATAATATGAATAATTCATATAACATTTTATTTTATTTAAGAAATATATTTGAAATGATTAAATTAATATGTAGATTTAAATATATTTTTAAATAATTTCATTTTATTTGAAATCAAAATCTAGTATGATATTTACAAATAATTTATATTAATTTTTTTTTAATAAATAATTGAATTTTTTACAATTACAATAAAATAGTTATGCTAATTTAATTAAAAAAATCGATAATCCAAATAAAAAATATTTATTTTAGTGAATTTTTTCAGTATCATGTTATATTGTTTCATATCCAAAACTTAATTTAAAATTTTTATTTCAATAAAAATATTTTTAAAATAATTAATTTTCTAAAAAAGTGAAATCAGAGATATATATATTAGAATTTATCATTTAAATTCATCAAATATTTATAATAAAAATCAAATTAATCTATTTTTAAAAAATACTTTGTAATAAATTTGAGTGAAAATAATTTGATCAATTGAACCATTAGATGAGAAGTATTCAAAGATGACATCTGAGTGAATTATATTTTGTTGATCCAAGAAATTTCATCTATCATTTTTAGATCATAAAGTCATGGAATGGAAATCCAGATAAATGTAAAAAAACCAGTGTATTCAAAGTTTGTGTAATAATTTAATTGCATAAAAAAATAATTAAAATATGAAAATAGTTTTTCATGAGAAGATTATCAATGATATTTGAGGTATTTTATTTGAACCCAAAGGTATATCAACATATCAACAAATATTTACATCATAAATTTTGCATTTCTGGATTTTTTTTATGTCTGTTTTTTTACCTAACATGCAAAATAGAGCATGAGGTGGATTAGAAGTGGAATCATTATATGTTTTGAGCTTTCTACAAAATTATAAGCATAGTAATTAAAGGGAGACATAGGTTATATAAATTCACAAAGAAAAACAAACCAAAAACAGCTTATTCAGAAGACTAGAAGTACTTAGACCAGACTTTGTTCCTTCAGCTTTGGACTTATACGGAGCTATGGACACCGACTTTGATATGTTCGGGAGAGAGTGCGCGAGAGCCTACCATACTAGGCGGTAGAGGGCATCACTCTCTTTAGTTTATTGTATAGCCTATTTTGAGTAAAGTGTATCCATTGTTATACAGAAAACATTAGATGATGGAATCCAAAGGAGAACAATCACATTAGGTGATACTTCTTGGGATGCTTATGTAGTATGTAGAACATTTGACCTAGATAGTTTATATATCTTAGGTGCAGTAGTACATATTTCCAATTGTGATGCTATTGGGGCCTAGCATATGTTACCCCTTTGGTTTAATCCATGTAAGACTTGATGGGTCTTCCCACATTTTTTGCTATATTACTTGGTACTTAGACCATATAAGTATCTTCTGTATATATACAAGCACATGCCATAAAAGTATTCATTGAATATATCTGGTTCGTAATTTCCTTTGAACTTTTTGTGTCCCGAAAACGAGGCATAAATTAGAAGATAATATCATCCGTTTATTCTACTAGGTCAAAACTTGGATGTGAAGAATCCGTATTCAAGCTCCATCGGTCTTCAAAAGTTGGAAGCCCAGTTTTTCTACATTCAGGATAAATTTCAAAATTCTTTTACATAAATTCGTGATAATCTTTTCTCATTTATTAGAAGTTTTCATGACTTAATCCATACCATCTTTCTGGCCACCGTTGACCTTTATAATTGATCAATTATTAGCAGACTGATAACACGCAATAACGTAAACTTTAAGCACCGGCCTCAAATGCTAAGGTTCAATTGAACGCGGAGGAATAGAACATTGCAAATCGACCACATAAACTGAAATCCCAGTTGAAAAAAGCAGGAGTTGTTCGGAAGGCCATTCATTCTTTCTCCTTAGATTTATTTGCTCGGTTTAGGCCCCCTGTATTCTTGAAGTGTATTTGATTAAGCTTGTGTTCGTGGTATGGCCGAGGGAATAGGTTTGACAGTTTTCTGTTCTGCTAGCATGACGTCTTTCCAAAAGAAATGGAGGCATTGTGTTCACCTTGCACTTGGATGACATAGTTTGTGGTCAAAACCAAATTGGTTTATCATCTTTCAATGTACTAGTGACACCAGATCCTCAGGTCCAAACATCATACTTATCTCAAACCTCCTCCAAGAATGAATCTCCACCACACCACAGTAACATTGTATCACTTCATTGAATTTACATATAGTAATAACCGCTTCCTTCGAACAACTTTACAAAACAAACTAAAAAAGTAAATTCCTATCTTCACCCATCTTTGCGAACATAATTGGGCCATCCTTGACCTTAAAGTGATCACAATGGGAGGACATTCACACTTAGACCAAAGGAATCTCTGAGTCAACAACCTCTACATAACATAGTGCCACAATGAAACCATGCTGTAAACTCCTACCATCAACCATCTTTGCCAACACGATTGGGCCATCATTGACCTTAAAGTGATCACAATGGGAATACGAGCAACCATTCACACTTAGACCAAAGAAATCTATGAGTCAATAAGCTCTAGCTAACATAATGTCACAATGGAACCCTGCTAGCTCTCCGTAAACTTCTACAAAATTAAGCCTTACTATATGGTGCCCATCTCATCACTACAAAATGCACCATTGCCTTGCTCTCATCCCATTTCCACCTGTTGGAGATCCCGCATCCAGTGGGATGCATCTTAGGAAGTGGACTCTTTTACCTACTATGCTACTTGGCTATGTTGTCTCTCTCTCTCTCTCTCATTCCTTTGTGTTCAAAAATATAATCGAACGAGTATTTGCAACGTGTCTTTGGCAATGCTTATCATGATAAAAGGCAGATGATGAAATCTACTTCATTTGACACTTTTGGCATTGAACTGTGCATGATTGGTTTTTCCCCATTCTCTTAGTATTGGACGTCTCCTTAGACTCTCGCTAACATGCTTTGGATGCTACTTTCTAGATTATCACCATGGGAAAATATAAATTATTTCCATGCTTGAAAACCACCCCACATGTAGGTGAACTCAATGTCCGTGAGCTTATCTCACCAACCACATCACAAGGAGAGGAAATTTCCAACCTTTAAGTACAACCGCTAACACCACTTTTTCATATCAGCGTAAGCCTAACTTTTGACTCTTCAGACCAAGCTTAGCTGAATCCACTAGAGAGACGAAAAAATACAAGATTTCATGCAGGCGTCCTGCATAACATCAAAACACACCAAGAAGGCAATAAAGTGCTCAACTGTTTGGATTAGAAAAGTCAGCTTTGGTGTGGAGGCTGTGGACCCATCAGTCGTCGGTGTATAGAACTAAAGCACAGGAGGGGACAAACTCAACCACCAAGTAGGAGAAAAACGGGGCCCCGAATGGAATCCTTTCCTTGCTACTGCCAATAAATTATTTCAGCCCTTGCAACACCACACCATTACACTGGAATTCGAGAGCTAATATTAAATTTTTTATTCAAATAAAATTTCTCAATTCTAAATAAAAACTTGAAAATGATCAGGACAACACGAAACCTTTTCGTTATGCAAATTCTCTTCATGTATACTCCACGGGTTTTCTGTATCATCTGTGACGACATAATAATAACTTTAACACAAAAACAACAATAATAATAACGAATGTTACAGAGTGACTGTGTATACCTCATTTCATTTCTTTGAGTGTCACAGTTCTCTGCACTTTTGCAGCCCCGTACAATCTTGCTCAGAATCCGACCCATTTCCGGGGTTCTGAAGCTTTTACCCGCCCATCTTCCACTCATTGTCAGAGTTTTCCCTTTCACATATGGGCTTTTCAGGAATGCGTTGTCCACTGCTTGGATGAGGTGTGCTTCGTTTCTCTCTGCTGGTGAATGGGGTGACAATGTCCTTCATAAAACGAATGCTGTACTGCACTGGTAATTTCTATCACGTTGATAATAAAGTCTGTTAGGGTAAGAATAAACGTCTGACATGGTGCATACGGCCGATTTGAAAGTGCATGTGAGGGGAGAACGATGGCATGCGTTGACCATGAAGCACGGGTAGAGTTTGAGGGGAGGGTCTCGGGCTTGGGCTCGACCTTGACCGGGGTTGAAGTGCCATGTCTTTCACTATTCTGCAAGGCCATCATTTCCTTGTCAGACACACTCGAAATGGCTTTTCGTCAGCTGCAGGAAGGCGTTCAAAATATCTGTGGGATATTTTAGGAAGATACTCGATAGTTGTGTCCAGACTTGGATTTGTCACTATTGACAAACTCGAGTGCTTAACAATTGGTCCCAGTTGCTACATGATCAGATCACTTTGGCCTTTCGTCAGGCATGTCTCTGAAAACGTCTCAGTTTAGGAATTTCAGGTTGCCAAACATGGCATTTTTACTTTTAAGCCCTGCCACTTAGCTCTTAACAGTCACCCAAATATCCACACTCCAGGACCATTACCTGCAACTTCCAACGAACAAACATCTGCAATGACCCTGATGATAAACTGCCCGACGACCAACGAGGACTCACCGTTACAATTCACTCCCCCGCTCTCTCCACAGGGCCCAAAAACTATAAAAGGTGCTTTCTGACTTCCTCGGATATTCAGTTTCCCAACGTCAAGTCTTCCGGACTCATTAGAGTTCACCCAACAATATCAAGTGTGATTTCATCTCAAAGTATATACCACAGTAGAATGAGCTGATCGATGTGCAACGCTTGTCTTAAGGCTGAGATCGAGTTGAACGTGTCAGCAGGTCTGTTGATTTCAGGTCAATCCTGATTCTAAATTTAATCAACCTGAGTTCTCAAATGATTACCGCACTTGCTTGCTAACGCTTTGAAGTTCTAAAAATGCTACTATCTATTGAATAGTTTATATATAAATATAAATATATATACATATTATCTATATTTACTTACACTGAAGGCTGATGTATATTACCATGTGCTCGAGGTGCTGTTTAAGTTTTCTGCAAGTTGCCATGATTGTATCCAAGTATACGGCATCTGCTACATGTACTAGATGTCAGGGTCGTAGCTATCTGTCAACCGGAGCAGTCATGAGCTCTTATATCCAGGACAATGGAAACACCATAACATCTTTACGTGGACGTTACAGTGAGATATGGAAATCCAACTCTGAAACACTGAGGATCTTATCAATCTACAACATCGACACAGTCAACTCACTTGATTCGTAGGTTGGTCTGGTCACGATACTGGTGCTTGAAATATTTTTATGAAGCTTGCCTTTCACTATCATGGGAACTGTTAGCAAAGCAAACAGAAGTTCAACGCTGTTTCGATTCCTCAGCCCCTTTTTGACCCAAAGTTTATGGACTCCGAGATTGACTGTAATATTGTGTAACGTTCTTAATTTTAGAAGCGCGATTCATGTGTACATGTGACTTCTGAAGGAACAATTCCTGTCCACGTTGACTACAAGCTTCAGCTATCAAATGTTTCTACTTCATGCATGCTGGTGTCTGGATTTTGTCAAGCACTAAGTGGCATGATGTATGTATAAAAGTTGAATTCTGAGAATGCTTTCAGTGATCATGGAAAGTGATTTTTGAGTTAAAGATGAGGGTAAAGTGAGAAGGGGTAAACACCCCTTCTCACTCCAGTTAATATCTGTATCAAACGGGAATTCAGATGTGACTAAAGAGAGGTCCATACAGTCGTCATGTTTCTACCTAAGATTTACAGATATGAACATACGGAATTGCCATAGATTAGAGTCCCATATACATGAGTGTTGGTTAGCTGTCTTCATCGTGGTTCTCTATCTCTCTCTCGTTCTCCCAGTCATGATGCATACTTGGGGATCTGTTAAGGAGCAGGCGTGAACGTCTTCCGGCATGCATGACGCCAAACAGTGCAAGGTACCGACAACAATTTATACCCTCTTTGGCAAATTGCATCCAATGACATGCCGAACGGGGAGTTGCTTCAACATGCGAAGGGAACGGTGAAAACGCCATCCACTTTAGGGCGTAAAGAATCCAAAACCTCTCTGTTCAAATTGCGGCTGATCATGCATGATACCCAAATGAAAAAATCTCACGATCAACCCTTCACAATTTTACCTTCCAAACGTTACACCGATTGCAATAACGAGATTGACCCTGCCGTGGTATCCACTACTGTAATCAGCCATTTTCAAGGACAAAATGCGATCACCTACATGATATTTGACGTTTATTTCAAGTCTCAGATTTAATCAGGTCCATAACTGGATCATTCAAACAGGCTTTGAAGATGAATCGGATCTTCTAAAGAATGTTGAACTATTCATCAACGGAGATGAATTCTAATACTGGCGCTCTCCAGCTTGACGTACTGCTGTACGTCTTCAATTATGAACCGTCAGAAGTTGGAATACTGCACTGTGCGTACGAAGGCGTAACCAGCTGATGCCAACCACTCAGGGTATGACGGGATCCCCAGATCTGCATAACTTGGTTGACTTCCAGTCGTCAATTGCTAGCTACTGTAGTTGACAGCAAAGTTTCAAATTCAAACAAGAATATGGAATTATTGCTTGCCGAACATTTTCTCCAAACAAGGGGATGGGGGAGTGCACATGAAAGGCTAGCTAGGATTCGGGAGGAAACGATGGTACAAGTCAGCTCATGAAATAATGATGTGGAAGCATGAGTGCAGCCAAAGAGACCAAATTCTAGACATGAGAGAAGGCATTTCAACCTTTAAGCAGTATGTACATGTTTTGTATTCTTTTTTGGGAAACGGGAAAACTTACCTTACTTAGTAAGCACATGTTTACAGTTTCCGATCCGTATCCACGGAGGACCTTGTTACTAACTGTTCGGGTCCGTGTTGTACTGGTGGTGATGGTGATTGGTTAAAGCGTTGGGCCCCATGCACGGACGGTATTTTTATCCAAATGTTTTCACCTATTGACGGATTCGAACTTAGAGAAGTGCTCAAAATTTGAGAAATCATGAAGTTAGAAGACCCAAGGTTGAAATCACTATTATTGATATTGAAGCAATTTACTTTCTGTAGATGTAGAATCATTAAAGCAATTTTTGTTATACATGTGTATCACTTCTCATACTTCCTAACTATTGAACAAAACAGTTGAAATTCTTTTTGATAAAAATTGATACATGTATCTAGTCCAATGTCAATGGGAGCTCTCATCTTTTCCACATCAACAAACTATGATTAAAGATAATTATGGTACTGATCCAATAACCAAAGTATCTCAAATGTGACCAAACTACAACATTTCTAAACGCAGTTCATACTCCAATTAAAATCTGTCAATGAAAGTAACCTCTATTAATGATTAAAAAATCATATAACTTTAGTTATTTCTCACTTATAAATTAAAAGTTACAAATAGTGACCATTTTCATGAAGATTTAAATCTTACCAAACCCTCCTAACAACACAAGATATGAACATCATTATTATTGCAACCACATTATATGCATTCTAATCATGTACAATCACAATTGAAAAATTAGAGTTATCAATTTGTTTTTCATTTTTTGATCAACAAATATAAATGGGACATTAGGAAAATTCACATAGTCATCTTCGCAACATTGAAGAGCAAAGGAGTCTAAGTAATGTGATTATGTTTGCAGGAGATTTAGTTGAAAAGTGATATGAGAATCTATATATTTTTAATTTAAGATGTCTTTCAATGACTCAAAGTCGTCTCCGGGTCCTAGTATAAAAGAGTTATCTCCAACTGTTTGCTTAGTAAAATCGTCATCGGGTCCTAGTGTTGTCTAGTCAACCCCCTCTCCTTCACCGTTCTAAAGTCACAGTTTCAATATACTAGAAGAAATATGAAATTGTCTACATGAGTGATGTCGCATGGACATTTCTTTGCTCGGAAAACGCCCGAGCGCCTGGCTGTAGAAGAAGCCTCTAGAACCTCGTGTGAGTTGACATTTTCTTCTTCTTCTCCTCAGCACTCCACATTCGAGTTCGTTATAAACCGGTAGAACTTCAGCGGAAGAAGATTGTGATAGCCGATGATTCGACCAATAACTCTCGCTTAAACTTTACAGAAAATTTCTTCACAACCTTTTCAATCTCTCAAAAAAGTTTCAAATGTTTTTCTCTTCTAGATCTCTCAGAACAATTACTGACTTGCACACTGTATCACAAGGCGATATGCAGACCCCTGTGTCAAAACCCATCACACATCCCAATCTTTGACTTCAATTGCTCCCAGATTTCATGAGAAGGTCACTCATTATCAAAACTTGAACTGTCTAAAGTTTTATTGACATAACTTTCTAATATCAAAAGATATGATCTCCGTACTAATTTCATCACAGTCAGTGCAGTCCTCCAACTCTGACTGTATACACTAACTTCAAGCTATCACTCCGTACTCAAAACTCATCTAATTGAGTCAAAATTTCAATCCAAATGCAAGCTCGAGTTGTAAACTATATCACAGTCAACTCATATCTTCCAAAACCCTTGTAAGATTCTCGGAAACATCCCAAATACACTCAAAGGTTTAAATTTCTTACTCTATCTTTGAATGACTATTTCAGAATGACAAATCTTTCAAATCCATCCATTCTTGAGTCCACGTCGTAGCTCGTCCCGTCAGCTCTTCAACCTAGTCCTCAGATCTTTGAATGTCTCCCTAAAAAGTCTCCAAAACTCCTCAAAACCTCGAAGAAGTTGCCCAAGTGTTCTCATTGGCCCAAACTCCAAGATCAATGGGAATGAAGAATGTTAGTGTGGCCAAATTAGGTCCATTTTAACTTAGAGCTTTACAACTATCCTAAACACACTACTTAGCCATCCTATACACAATACGAGTTGCCACTAATAAAGAGTCAAAATGACAACTCGAAACCGGCTAAGTATGAACGGAACTACAAACGGAACTACAAACGGAACCGGGAAGTTTATAACTTGAGAATAATACTCCTCGCCAAAGTTCCTAACAATCAACTCCATATGGCTTGTTTTCGATAAGCAATAGTGATGGATTGGAATCCATGTGTTGAAAGCCACCACTACTGGTAAGTGCAGATCCATAGCGCCCAAACTAAATCAAAACGTATATTGTTACGTCCCAAATCGCGTCGTAGGAAACAACTGGAAGAATAATCGGGTCTGGAGAGTTTATCACTTGTTGCAGAAAGTTATCTCCAAAATGATACACTAACCACGCCCGAAAATGATCACGATGAAGATACCGGATGTTGATCACAAATGGATTAGGCATGGGTACATATGGAGGATCATGTTGTCCTCTATCCATGTCCTCGTCGGCTCCACTTCGATCAGATAAGCTCCTTAGTCAGCAAAGTGATGTGTCTAGCTCTCTCCCATACCCTTTCCATCCTGACTGCGCTTTATATCTGATAAGGTCCAAGATAATATCTCTTGGAGCCTTTTCAACATTCTCACCCTACAAAGTTGATCCAACGGTGGACTCTTAACAACCTTATAGTACGCCGTCCGTTATCCTAATCTAAGGTATCGCCGTCATGACAACAGCTCTGAAGATAACACATGTCATCATCTTCTCATAGTAGCCGAGTCACAACACGACAGCGTGATAAAGGAGTGCAAAATGCACTTTGGAGATCATTGCACCTTTCTCCAGATTTTGAATGAGATTTTTATATTTTTTCTTCATCCATTAAGTGGAGAATTTTGCATTTGACTAAATCATATATCATTTTAAAGTATGATGTATCCTTTCTCATTACGAGTAGTGATCTCTACCTTGATTAAATTTGATAACAGAAAGTTACATGATAGTTATTTTTAATTATTACCATATTACTAAAAGTAACTCGTGTCATAAATCTATCCATTTTTCATGGTATGATTTGTTGAACTTGCACATTCAACTCCATTTGAATGATATATGGTGGTGGTGCATCAATAGAACCTCCAAGATTATGAAATAATCTTGGAGGTTGACCAATGTGGAGAGATGATTATGAAATAAATATCTCTCCACATTGGTCTGTTACAACCAAGATCAAGTAGTTCATCCTTACCCAACATAAGGGGTTGTGCAGCATAATCCAACAACACTCGTTGAAGTTAATAAACCTTTCATGAAGTTTCAATTTAACAAAAGATATCACTCTTGTTATCCTTAATCACCGCCCTTGGTGACATCCCAATATGCTAGTATGTTAGCCTTGTTGATAACTCCATTAGTTTAACGGTTGCAGCTTGCGAAGTTTAACTAGTAGCGATTTCGATTCCAAGATCAACAATAGCAGTGCTCTCAGTATCACTATCAACCAACATATCATCTTTGTTTTTGCAAAGTTAGCATACTTATTCTAATACATGGGATGATGAAATCCCAATGCCAATAAATTCTTGGCCAAGAAAATAAGAGTATGAACAAGATTTGTTGTCATCCCCAACATTGCACTGGATGTTATCTCAAACAATGTCAATGGCTAGATTCTCTTTGCTTCATCTCTAACTAAATCAACATTGGCTTCCACCCTCATCTCTCTAGATGACCATCTAGAAGCCATGGATGAAGTATTAAATGCCTCATAGAATGTAAAAGATGAAGAAAATTTTACTTATCCGCCAACCTCTTCTCTTTGTGGATCCAACTCTTCTCATGCTCTCTATACTCAATCATTTGTGTTGCATTCTGAGTCACAAAAACTACACATAATAAATTGTACATCTTCATCATAAGGACTAGAGGCATTACCTCTAAAATCTAAACTTTCCTAGGATACATCTAGATTGGTTATCTTCTACTTGATATGCTCTAGTCGAGATGTCATGTTCATCTCATGACTAGTCTCATGGGCTACCACTTGACTAAAGGTGGGTCCTCTTCCACCACCCTTGCCACCTTGAACTCCTCATCACTCTCTAAAACTGCAGCTGCATTCTTAGACCTAAATGATGTGAATGATTTCACTCATCATGGAAAGTGATTTTTGAGATAGATGAGGGTTTACCCCTTCTCACTCCAATTAAAATATGCATCAAACGGGAATTCAGATGTGATTAAAGAGAGGTCCATACAGTCGTCATGTTTCTACCTAAGATTTACAGATATGAACATACGGAATTGCCATAGATCAGAGTCCCATATACATGAGTGTTGGTTAGCTGTCTTCATCGTGGTTCTCTATCTCTCTCTCGTTCTCCCAGTCATGATGCATACTTGGGGATCTGTTAAGGAGCAGGCGTGAACGTCTTCCGGCATGCATGACGCCAAACAGTGCAAGGTACCGACAACAATTTATACCCTCTTTGGCAAATTGCATCCAATGACATGCCGAACGGGGAGTTGCTTCAACATGCAAAGAGAATGGTGAAAACGCCATCCTCTTTAGGGCGTAAAGAATCCAAAACCTCTCTGTGCATATTGCGGCTGATCATGCATGATACCCAAATGAAAAAATCTCACGATCAAAGCCTTGTAGGTGTTAGGATCGAGCCCAATATTTATCTCATATGCGGAACAAGTAACCTTTCACCATCGTAAACCTTCCCCCCACCGCCCTCAACCCTTCACAATTTTACCTTCCAAACGTTACACGATTGCAATAACGAGATTGACACTGCCGGTGTATCCACTACTGTAATCAGCCATTTTCAAGGACAAGGTGGGATCAACTACATGATATTTGACGCTTATTTCAAGTCTCAGATTTAATCAGGTCCATAACTGGATCATTCAAATAGGCTTTGAAGATGAATCGGATCTTCTAAAGAATGTTGAACTATTCATCAACGGAGATGAATTCTAATACTGGCGCTCTCCAGCTTGACGTACTGCTGTACGTCTTCAATTAAGAACCGTCAGAAGTTGGAATACTGCACTGTGCGTACGAAGGCGTAACCAGCTGATGCCAACCACTCAGGGTATGACGGGATCCCCAGATCTGCATAACTTGGTTGACTTCCAGTCGTCAATTGCTAGCTACTGTAGTTGACAGCAAAGTTTCAAATTCAAACAAGAATATGGAATTATTGCTTGCCGAACATTTTCTCCAAACAAGGGGATGGGGGAGTGCACATGAAAGGCTAGCTAGGATTCGGGAGGAAACGATGGTACAATTCAGCTCATGAAAAAACGGCGTGGAAGCATGAGTGCAGCCAAAGAGACCAAATTCATACATGAGATAATGCATTTCAACTTTCATTTTGCACCTGCTACCTTTTCTATATGGATGAGGTTATGATGTGGCTAGGTTCACCCATTTGTATATTCATTACTCACATATGAGTGTGGTAATACCTTAGATGCAGTGGGTATAAGCACGAGTAGTTGCGGGTTCAAAGGAGAGACGAAAGATAACCATGATGCCATTAGGATATGATGTTTTCTATGGCATTAGTCATTGGTTGGTATGCCTTGGAGTCTACTCCGGATATGGCATACATATATTTGGTTGGAAGGACCATGGTATTGTTGAGGACATTATTGTTACATATACTTTATGTGACATAATTTTAAAGGGGGTGATTACCCATCATGCTGAATGGGCGGCAAGTGGAGCGTCAACAACCAAATTCTCCAAGTATAGGGGTATGCAAAAAGGAGACCTCTTTGTGGTAGGCTCTCATGCACTCTCTCACAAACATGTAGAAGTCGGAGTCCATAGCCCCATATGATTCCTAGGCCATGGGTATGAATTTCTTTATCATATTATGTAACCTATTTCGGGTAATGTGTATCTATTGCTCTACCATTGCTTTATAGAGAGCATTGGATGACTAGCCT
This sequence comes from Marchantia paleacea, assembly GCA_014180765.2. NCBI lineage: Eukaryota > Viridiplantae > Streptophyta > Marchantiopsida > Marchantiales > Marchantiaceae > Marchantia > Marchantia paleacea. The sequence continues at coordinate 2,980,550 of MUAA02000008.1, read as the reverse complement.
ATTCCATACTAGAGCAATTATGTTAGATGATGATTCTTTGGATATTTCAGTAGTATGTAGCCCGTTTGATTTAGATAATGTAACCAATTTTGGTTAGCCATAGTTAGTTTAGCCAGAGTGTAGAGTGGTCACTAGATCATAAAAAGACAAGATAGTGGCGTGCATTATCAAAAAAGCAAAAGGTAAATGATGAGGTGGTTACCATGCATTGGTGGATCAGATTGTGTGCTAGATGTCTGTTAGGAATTGGTTAGGATAAGATAACAAAACATGCAACCTACGCATGTTAGCCATGTGGCATAGTTTGGATTTTGGACTTTTCTAGTCCTACACTATATAAAGCAAGGAGAGGTTTTGAGAAGACATCTCTCATCTTGGAAGTCATTCCGGAATCATTTGCCTTCAGTGTTACAATGGTATCATAGCATACTTATTGTTCCTATGAGTGTGGATCACCCCTCTTGGAAGAATTGTCTGGGTTGGTACAATTATTTGAGTAGAGAGTGTTTGTTAGAGGTTGGCAGTGACCATTGAGCTGCAAGTAGTGGAATGGGGTTATTGTGGATGCAGGTTATGGATGGGGGAGACAGAACAGTACCAAAATTCCCATTTCTTAATCCTTTTCATGTCAAACTGTTATACATTGAGAGAGCAAGATTGACTCAGTATTTGGTTTATCATTTTGGTGCCAACTTCATGGACCAAGTAATGAGATCTCGAGATCCGGTTATCTTACCTATAGTCACCTACGATGTTACTTGGGATCTCACAATCTACATTTTAGTTTAGAGATGGACCTCAATAGACCACCACTATGAGATTCAACACATGGTGTGAAATCTATTGTGTGTATCATCCTAAAGCTATGTTTCGGAGCCTAGTTATTAGAAACTTTGGAGAGAAGTATTACCACGAGGTGATAGCATCACCTATTCCTTTTGTGTTGCCAATCTTGAGAAATTGGAGAGTGTTCATCTTAACCCTATAATGAGAGAGAGTGGACGGAGACGAATCATGGAGGACACTTTGAGAGAAATGATTCAGGAGTTGAGAGATTTGAGAAATGCATTTGAGCAAAGTCAAACTCAAGTACAAGAGTTAGCTCAAGAATTGACAGCAGTCAAAACGAGAGGAATGGAAAATAAAAGAATGAGAGAAACTCAAATGGAGATAGAGACGTCACCATCCATGGTGGAGAGTGAAGAAACAATGAGAGCCAGTGCTCTTGAAGCCCAAGCAACACAACGAGCGAGAGAGCTAGATCTTCAGACATCCATGATTCTGAAGATGACAAAAGCTTGTAAGATAGAACCTTACTGAGGTAGTCGAACCATGGGAGTTTTGGAAGGTTGGATTGAGAGAATGGAGTACCATCTTGCCTTGTTCAATATCAACAACCACATTGCAAGTCTTTTTGTTCGTATTTTGTTGTTGGAGAAAGCATCCACTTGGTTTCAGGGTTGGATGATGGAGCTCAATGAGTCAGGCCAACAAGTTACTTGGAGTGCAATGAAACGAGGTCTTGTTCAGAATTTTCAAGTAGTTGATCCCATCATCACGGCACGGATGAGGTTGTGGAAACTTGAACAGAAGGGAAATGTGGAGGAGTATATTGAGAAATTTTGAGATCTTCGAATTCAGATACGAGATATAAGTGGAGCTGAAGCCCTTGATTTATTCAAGAGAGGGTTGAAGAAAAAGATTCAACATGAGGTGATTCGGGACAATCCAAGCAACTTGAACGAGGCTATTGCTTGTGCACAACGAATGTCCAACGTCTACCACAATAGTGGAGAGGTATCAGTTCCCACGAATCAATACTATGGACCAATGCATATGGAGTTGGACAACATAAGGAAGAGAGAAGATTTCATTCCAAGGGGAGTGAACGCACAAGGAGGAGATCGTCGTAACTCGAATCCTCATCGAGAAGCAAATTCAAGAGGAGGAGACGAAGTGGAGGGAAGACGAGAAATGAGACAATGCTATAATTGTGGAAGATTTGGTCACATTGCCATGAATTGCCGTACCCAAGTTCTAGCAAGAGGAGCTAGACCTCCCTATCAACGAGCTCTCAACAATCTTGAAGGTGGAGATGAAGTGATCGATGGAAATCCGGGAAATGACGGGTTTCAAAGGCCTTGCTGGTTCTTCAAAGGCCTTAGGGAACCACTAATAATCTTGCCTCGCGGCCTTACTGGTTCGATGAAAAGGAGGAAAGGCGAGGAAAGGAACCACAAACATGAGGTAAATGGTTTGAAAAAGAAAGAAACATGTTTGATTGTGACGGATGGCGAGATAGAAGGAGTCAAAGTGAGAGTATTGATTGATCCATGAGCTACAGAAAATTTCCTATCTCGATCTATTGCTATAAAGTTGGGATTAGCTTTAGAGAAAGATGAGAGCGAAAAGGTAGAGTTGGCAAACGGGCAAACAGAGAGCATTGAGAGCATTTCTAGGAAAGTGGAGTTGAAGATTGGGCAATACAAGGAATCGTTGGAGTGGAGAGTAATTCGCTTAGCTCGCTATGATGCTATTTTGGGTATGCCTTGGATGGAAAAATATAATCATGAGGTAGATTGGCGAAGGAAGATAGTAAAAACTATCAGTTGGAGGATCTTTGGAGATAGACTTAGATCAGAACAAAAAAACTTACCTCTATACGTGATAGGAAAAACCGCTATCAGTCACAAAGATGTATGTTTTTTGGGCCTAATAAGAGATGTAAGCGCTCCAAAAGAGCAACCTTTTATACATGAGGAGTTAACTTGTATCTTGAACGAGTTTCAAGATGTTTTTCCAGATGATTTGCCTCCAGGTTTACCACCAAGAAGGAGAGTGGATCACAAGATAGAGATCTTACCAAGAAGTTCTCCTCCTTGTAAAAGTCCCTATCGACTTGCACCAAATGAGCTGGAGGAATGCAAGACACAATTGGAAGAGTTGTTGGAGAAAGGGTTTATCCAACCTAGTGTGTCACCATATGGAGCTCCCGTGTTGTTTGTGATGTGCATGGACTATCGTGCTCTAAATCAAAAAACGGTGAAAAATAAGTATCCATTACTGCGAATGGATGACTTGTTTGATCAACTTCATGGAGCTAAGTATTTCACCAAACTTGATCTTAGAAGCGGATACAATCAGATCAGAGTGGCGGATGAAGACATACAAAAGACAACTTTTAGAACTAGATATGGGCATTTTGAGTATCTAGTTATGCCATTTGGTTTAACCAATGCCCCTGCCACATTCATGGGACAGCTGAATGATATTTTTCGTAAATATCTAGATAAATCATTGATTGTGTTTTTAGATGATATCTTGATATATAGCAAGTCCTTACAAGATCATCAGAAACATCTGCGAGAAGTACTCCAAGTGTTGAGAGAAAATAAGTTGTATGCTAAGATGTCAAATGTGAGTTTGGCAAAAGCGAAGTTGATTACTTAGGCCATAGAGTTAGTGCACATGGCATCCAAGTTATGAGTGACAAAGTGAAAGCCATTCAAAATTGGAGTGCTCCATAGAATCAGACTCAACTACGTAGTTTCTTGGGTTTAACCGGCTTCTATAGAAGGTTTGTGGAAGCTTTTGCTCGTATTGCTCAAGCTTTAACAAATCTCTTAGGTCAAGGGCAGAAATGGCAATGGGATACAATTCAAGAGATTGCATTTCAGGCTTTGAAGGATGTGCTCTTACATGCATCAATCCTTAAATGGTATGAACCAGGTAGACCAACAAAACTTACTACGGATGCATCAGGTGTGGCAGTTGGAGGAGTATTACAACAGGAATGGAAAGATGGATGGCACCCAATTGTGTTTTTTTTTCACGGAAACTTTTGCCAGCGGAGCAAAATTATCATACCACAGAGAGGGAGGAGTTAGCCATTGTATTGACCACTAAACATTGGAAGTACTATCTCGGAGATAAGGAGTTTGTGGTTGAGACAGACCACAAGCCTTTGGTTTATTTAGAAACTCAAAAGGACCTCTCAAAGCGGCAGATTCGTTGGGCTGAATGGCGACAACATTTCAACATGAAGATCGTGTATGTGGAGGGGAAGAAGCAGCTTGCCGATGCATTGACATGAATGTCATGCATTAATCACATCACAGAGGTGAAGATTCACTCTGAATGGTGGGAGAACCTAAATTGAGCTACCAAGGAGGATGAGGAGATTGTACAAGCCCTTCAGCATGATTGAACGCATTTAGAACGGGGATTGGCGTTCTATAAGGGAAAGATTTGGATACTCTCAGATGTTGCTCTCCGTAGAACAGTGTTAGAGGAGGCTCATGATTCAACTATTGATGGCCATGTAGGAGTGGAGAAGACTATTGAACGTGTCCAAAGGGTATACTTTTGGCCAAAACTAAGAGAGGACATCACCAGCTATGTTTGAAGTTGTGTGGCTTGTCAACAAAATAAGGCTAGCAATTAAAAACCAGCAGGTCTACTACAATCTCTACCAACACCGACTAGAAGATGGGAGCACGTTAGTATGGATATTGTATGTGAGTTACCAATGACATCTACAGGTTATGATTCGATAGTCGTTTTTGTGAAAAAATTGAGCAAGATGATCCATATTAGGCCTACAACAAAGACATTTACTACACCTGAACTTGCTCAAATTTATATGGATGCAGTTTTTGCTTAACATGGTTTAGCTACAGTTCTCATCACCGATAGGGGCACTCAATTTACTAGCATGTTTTGGAAAATCCTATTTGGACTATTCAAAACAAAACTAGCCATGTCCACAGCTTATCATCCTCAAACAGATAGGCAAACTGAAAGAGCAAATAGAACTATTGAGGACATGCTTAGAGCTTTCATTTTAAAGGAGCAAGAAGGTTGGGATGGACTTTTACCCTTGATTGAGTTTGCTTATAATAACTCAATCAATGCATCCACAAAAGTCAGCCCTTTCTTCTTGATGTATGGAGAACACCCCATCACACCATCTAGCTTGATGAGTGTAGATCACATGCAGGAACCATCAACCCAAGTTGAAGCGGTGAACGAATTTGTGGCACGAGTCCAACGAGGAGTGCATCAAGCAAAGCAAACATTGACCATTGTCCAAAATCGGCAAAAACAATATGATGATGCTCATCGACGACATGTGGAGTTTCAAAAAGGCGATCAAGTGTGGTTGTCTACTACCAATTTGTCATTAATAGGGGTTCGAAAGTTAAGTCCACGGTTTATTGGACCTTTCTTGATTGTCCAACGGATTGGAGAAGTTGCCTACAAGTTAGAGTTGTCAACACACATGAAAATACATCCCGTTTTTCATGTGTCTCTCTTGAGAAAGTATATCCCACGATCTCCTTCCTTTGGCAACCCACATCAACCTCCTCCTTTTCCAGCCATGATTGATGGTGTAGAGGAATATGAGGTTGAGAGAATCCTCAAGAAACGGACAAGAGGTCAGCGGAACCCAAAAGTGGAATATCTAGTCCAATGGAAAGGCTATCCACTTTATGAAGCTACTTGGGAACCATTGGCAAATCTTACAAATGCCAAGATACTTGTAGAGACTTTTGAGTCTTCTTGCAACGAGGATGTTGTGACTTAAATGGAGGGAGGTTTGTAACCAATCTTGGTTAGCCATAGTTAGTTTAGCCAGAGTGTAGAGTGGTCACTAGATCACAAAAAGACAAGATAGTGGTGTGCACTATCCAAAAGGTAAAAGGTAAATGATGAGATGGCTACCATGCATTGGTGGATCAAATTGTGTGCTAGACGTCTGTTAGGAATTGGTTAGGATAAGATAACAAAACATGCAACCTACGCATGTTAGCCATGTTGCATAGTTTGGATTTCGGACTTTTCTAGTCCTACAGTATATAAAGCAACTAGAGGTCTTGAGAAGACATCTCTCATCTTGGAAGTCATTCCGGAGTCATTGCCTTGAGTGATACAGATAATTGGGATATCTTCGATGTTGTAGTACATATTTACCATTGTGATGCTTTTAAAAATGAAAACCAAGTAATATAGCAAAAAGGATGGGAAGACTCATCAATTCTAATAGGGATGAAAACAAGGGGGTAGGATGGGACTATGCCCCTATAACATCACAATGGGAAATATGTTCCTCTTCACCTAAGAGATCCGAACTATCTAGATTAAACGGTCTACATACTACTAGAGCATTCGAAGAAGCATCATCTAATATGATTGCTCTCTTATGGATTGGCCGGTCAGTGCCCTCTTTAGAGTAATGTACATATGATACCTAAAATAGACTACACAATATGAGTAAAGAAATTCATACCCCATGTCGCATAGTATGGTAGCCTCTCATGCACTCTCACAAGAGAGTGTCGAAGTTGGCATCCATAGCTCCATATAACTCTAAGGCTAGAGGATCAAAGAGTTGACCTATTTGCATAGCCCTATACTTCGAGACCTTGGTTGATACAGCTCCAATCACCACCCATATACGAGGATATGTAACCACAATGTCCGCATGGAAAACATGATCTTCCCGAACCAAGTATAGGTCTTGCCTTACTCGAGTTAACCGGAAGGAATGTAAACCTTCAGTGTGAGGTATCCATGCCATAGCAAACATCACAACCCTAATGGTATGATAGTAACTATCCTATGTTCAATGGATAAAGAGTCATATGTACCCTTGCTGCATATAAAGTAGTATCACATTCATTTCATTATCCAATATACCAGTCATGAAGATGCATATGGAGGTACCTTGTGTAGCTAAATTGAAACTTAATCATGTAATTGTTATAGGAAAGGTAGCCTATGAGAGTTGGAAAGCCAATGGTCGAGCCAAGATACATAAGGTTACGAGTAGAGGGATGTGGATCCAGTAGGAGAGATTCTAAAGAGCGACGAAACTGTAGGTAGATTTTGCCTAGCGTACCCGTTGTCCCACCCCTTTAAGACTTGATGGGGGTATTCCCATCGTTTTTGCTATATTAATAGATTTTATTATTTCAACCTTCAAGTACTAAGTACATGTTTCGTCTTTTTTTTTTTTTTTTTTCATAAACAGGAAAACTTACGTTATTTAGTAAGCACATGTTTACAGTTTCTGATGCCCATCCCGATCCACGGAGGACCTTGTTAGTAACTGTTCGGGTCCGTGTTGTACTGGAGGTGATGGTGCTTGGTTAAAGCCCGGGGCCACATGCACGGACGGATTTTGTATCCAAACATTTTCACCTAGTGACGGCTTCGAACTCAGAGAAGTGCTCAAGCAACTGAGACCAGGAGAATGAAATCCCTTACAGGCTTCGAAGCTGACTTCGCCATGGCCAAATCTGGCTGGGGATACTTGAAATCTTCCGCTAATAGCGCTGGGGTTTGTCGTTCCTCGTAGCAGGACAATGTCCGAGAGCAGGAATCTTCGACAGAGTAGTTAGAATTACTGCTGACTTCTTCCAATTTGACAACACAGTGATAAGCACCCGAGGCTCTAAGGGACGTTCCACTTTTCTCGGGTCAACTTGTAATTTAACAAGTTAAGAATGTATTATTAATTTAGTCTTAATGACGAAGAAGACGAAGAAGTTGAGAGAAAGACGGTGATACTACTACGGTGAGTAATCAATGTCACGTGGGGGAATTTTTACACCACCATCAAGATAAGGATGATGAACCTGCTGCAGATAGGAAATCTAGAGGCCTGACAGTATCTCCGAAGCTTTACTCCACAAACTGCGTTGTGTCATTCCATGATCTACATGTCATTGTATTAACTCTTCTCTCCGTCCATTGTGATATTTACGATAGGCACACGTCAAGAATAACCTTCTGAACCAGCTGAAATCATGGAGGAAGTAAATCGTCCCAGCCTTACGACTTGCACCTTAGCTATAGTTGGAATATCTCTACGGATCCCTGTCTGCAGCGGTGACAGTTGAAATTCATGTTCTCAACGAAATAGGGCGAGGAAATGTAGGTGCAGTTCTGGCATGGTAAGAGAATTCAGGTCACGGATGGTGCTTCGCATTCCCTCCTCCTGATGTATAAAATTGTGTTGGCGTAATACTTGCAGTGAGTGCGTAACCTGATCAGGTTAAGAGTTTTCCGATTTTCAACCGGTGAGAGTTATTCATGAACTGTCGTGCTCGCGCAAGGCTTGCAGAAGATTCGTGTGCTCATGCCTCCTGTACAGGTTCTCTTTCCAAGTGGAAGCACAGCAATATTTGTCCAAGGCTAGCTGTAAAGTTTGTTCTCAGCGACGCAGACTCTACCCACATCTAAATGATCTGAGGAGAAATCTGGTATCCGAAGCACGTTTATCAGTTCGGTATCTCGTTGTTTAGTTTGACTAATTGATTACTCTCGGGTTCAAACTTAAAGTTTTCTGTGACAGGAAAAGACTGGAGTTAATTTTTCTTTCCTCTATTTTTTAACGAAAGGTCCGGTTTAAAGATGAACTCGGTCACTGCACTCGGTCATGCTTTTATCTGACGACATTTGTAGTTCCTGCTTGATTCCTGGTGTTTCTCTGCTTCTTTTTCTCTTTCTTTCTTTTCTTTCTCTTGAGGCATATTTCGGCCTGGAGCCTTGTGCTTTTTCAGGCACTTCATCCCCTGAATTGAATCACATTGAGGGAGGAAACCGGGTCCACAGTCCATTATCCACGAGGGCCTGATTCGTCCAGATGTTCCTCTTCTTAGAACCACTCACCTGTAACCTTTCCATTTCGACGACAGTCGAGAATAATAGAAGACGCGAGATGAAACCGAATGCAGTTTATTCATGATTAAATGGTTTTCTAACGAAGATACTCCTCGATGCATGCATGAATGATAACTCATTCAACCAATATATGAGAACACAAATATTGCAGTCTTCCTGTCTGGCATATGCATATTAGTAGACCAAATTGAATATAAATATGCATATGCTCGAGATCGTAGTACCCACACAGTAGTCTATTCATAGAAGAACGTAGACATCTGTCACTCCAACGTATACAGTATTGTCGAAAGAAGGACAAAGTCACAGCTTTGCAATATCTCCACGAAAGCGCGTGAGGTACATCATCCTCTCGGACTGACTAACTCACTCACTCACTGACTCTTCAACGACTTGCCCCACATCACATCACTGCAGCAACACCCCACTGTAGAGAAATATCAGTTTGATACCATCCGTAAGTAAGATCTACTTCAACGGGGGGGGGAGGGGGAGGTGTTGGGGGGGAATGAACACAATAATGAGGTCTAATGCGTAAACGGACAGATGTTACACTCCACTTGGGTTCAGATTTTGAACGGTCCCCATCCGAGAGGCTGCCTGCCTCGATCGCCTTTCCTTGCGTGTGGAAGACAAAGAAGAAGGAGGAGGAGCAGTGAAATTCGATGGCTTTTGAATCATCATCACTATCAGATCAGAATTCATGCTCAACCATGTCTTAAACGAACGAACGAACAGCACCCCACATGATCACGACGGTTTCCACTCGAACTAACTGCAGCTGCTACTGCCCATGGAAAATCTGCCACGCCGCCTCTTATTAGTTGACCTATAATGATAAAGTCTCACGCCGGGGCCAAAGTAGCCACACTGTAGGTGGCACACTGCGATTTCCAAAATATCTCTTCTTGACGTTGAGTGCCAATAAAGGCTTTCATATTTTGTGTATCCTGGCTGTGAATAATAATATCTGGAGCTCAAAGCTCCAGATATTATTATTTACAATCATACCATCATTACTGTAACATACTCATGTTGAATAATATGAAGACTGCCACCACAACAGCATACATTGCTTATTTTCCTAGTACTGTACTTCAGAACGTTTATTATGTAATTCAGCTATGTGTACAGTTTCTTGCGAGTGAGTAAGTTCATTGACAACTGGATAGCCTGCGCATGCATCCTATGGACATCCTCTGGTGGCTGGTGATGCATGTTTGTGGATTGACGTCTGTTTCTAGTCGTAGATCTTAGTCGTTTGGTGAAGGCTCCGTTTGGCTAGGTAGCTAGCACATGGCTGTGGGCTGAGTTTGCAGCGGAACAAAGACTGACATTGCAAGTAGTAGTCAAAGTTATTCATTATTATAAGAGAAAATTAATGGTAGATTGATCTCAATTTCTCATCCAGGAAAAATCCAAATGACGACTATCTAGGAACACTGTGATCCGACGAGTATTAGGCATGGCAGCACACACAAGCTACCGTACCGTTGACATTTTCGAAACGATTGGAAGGGAGTACTGAATTTCATCTCTTTGTTCTCTGCATATTGGGGCCACTCGTGTGTTTGAGACTCTCAAGTGCAATGTTGATCCTGCCTTAGCTCAATTACTTGAAGACTTAGTCTTTTCTTTCCTTTTCTTTTTACACAACTTCGAAGCTTTTCCAAATTTTCCCGAAAAGTTGCGAACTTGGAATTAAATGCGCATTGTTTCCAACCTAAAGTTCTCTCTCTAATTGCTACGTCACTGCGAAACAAGTTTTGACAGTATTGCGAGGATTCGGTCCAAGACTTGTAAATAAGAGTCGGGCTCCAAGATCGTATGGTCCGCTTCTAGCCACACAATTTCGAGGAAATTACTGCTGAATTTCGTTGAAACTATTTTGTATCTAGACCGTAGACTTGCAATTAGCATAACCGTAGACATAGGAACAGCCAGTAGTACAACTTGCCAGTCTCTCTGCATCTTTTATTTGAACTGGCAGGCAAGGGAATATATAATATCATAGAATCTTACCGGGGCCTTCAGTTCTTCCATGTTAGGAACCCTATAATTCAATTCAACTCTGTACAGCATTACTTTAGATCGCCAAGCCATGGGTCTGATCTGCAGAATTCCAGGTAAAGTGCCCCTTGAACAGCCATATGCAACGGGACGACGGCTTCGAAACTTGTTTTCTCCACACGTATCCAATTTCGGTCACCTGTTTGAGAACATGAGCCGTACCCATTGACTACATCTCTTCCGTGTGTTACAGGACTATTCTTCAATCTTGGACGGTTTTGGAAAAGAATCCAGCCAGTCTTAAACAATCCTCTTTTACTCCAAACTTGGAGTCATGACTTCCGTTCGAAATCTGATTCCGAATTCAGCTACGACTGAAGCTCTGGATCGCCTTAGCTGTGAATCTCCGAAAGCCATGGGCATTTGCGGCAAGTTTATGTATATAATGTCTGTCCGTTGAGCTTCGCTTAAGAACAAGGTTGCCGTGTCGTACTTTAACAAAGTCTCCTTATCTTGCATAGAACCTAGCTTGCAACCCATGCTGAAATTGTTATTTTACGTGGACAATCCGGATCTTCGATATGTCTCTAGCTACTGGCCGGAACGAGCAGCTGCTGAACATTAATAATTTAAAAAGGTTCCATCCATCTGGGAAAACATAAGTTTCTTGCTTTGCCGCTTATTAAATTCAATGAAAACTCGATTTCAGCATCCGGGGGCGTACACATGTAGTCCCTCCTACTTGAGACCTTCGCTGGAGGCCTTCCTTCTCTTAAATTGGCAGCTTCAGACTTTCGGCAAGCATCGGCATGTTCACAACTTCACTTGCCGAAGGAAGAGGATGAAATTCGTTTCGAGCCAAGAACTATATTGTATTGAGCTCACCGTGCTGAAGTTTTTGGGCATGGGGTTTCTTCTCGTGAAGGCCGTCCGGTCGAAAGGTCTTCACAAGAATGGGAAATTGAAGTTTTTAATCCAGTGTGGGAATGTACATGTGCCTTGCATGATTGGTATCCATCCATGGTCATCCAAAGGTAGAATAGAGATAGAGGTGCTCTATTGACTACACAATAAGAATAAAAAGATATGGAAGCAACTTGACCATCTCGTACTTTCACTGCTGGAAGAGAACATATGTAGGCAAAGCATGGACTCAGGTAATACTACCAGAAGCCTTTATTGGAAGACTGGAAGGAGCGCTCTTGACTATGACCCTGTCTCGAGGTTTGAAGCACAGTTCAAAGCTACTGTGTCAGACATGCTTCAACGAGTTCAATACCATAGACTTTCCAAATCACTTACAGCTCGTTGGCATTCGTGGTCTCAATTTCAGCTCTTTTTCGTCTCGATTTTTTTCTTCTTCAAAGAATCGAAATCTCGATTGCATCGAGATCAGATCTGCAAGACGCTGTTCAGATTAGAAGTGCAATTATACCTTTCCTTTACACTAAACTGATTTCACCTTCCTAAAAGTGCATCTTTCCTCACTTCAGTCTGATCATGAGACCTGTGGTGAAACATTTAGTGAGCTCCATGAGAATGTCATTGATTAGTTTGACATCGTGACATCAAAGTTTGGCCACTGAAGCTGACTTTTCGATCCGTGCCTTCTTATAATAGACCCTCACACAAAAGTCACTGAGGTTTAGCTCATCACAGGAACATCGTGATACATGCATGATCCGAATCTCAGTTCTGCTAAGCTCACCTGTGCTGCAGCTCCAGCAGGAGGGAGGCATCGCATACGTTTTCTTTGGAAAAGATTTGCTTTGTACGAGCTGCAGGCCACGGCAGAAAGCTGTAATGGAATAGGCGGGTCAAAGTTTTTGCATGCACCAGAACCAATGTTTTCCTGCAGTCAAACCCGCGTGCAAATTTCGCCAATAAAATATAAGACATGACTAGAAGTGACCTGAGTCAATAATTGCTCAAAACAATCAAATTCTGCACGCTTTTGTTCCGTACAGCAGAATTTAGTCGTTCAGCAAGTGGAGATGGCAAAAATTGTCACGGTCCGTGGAAGGCAATAGAAAGGTCAAGCTTCTACTCCAACTCCAAGGAGGTGTGTCTGGGATAGGGCGGCGCACGAACTTGTCCGCCGGCTAGGCTCACTGATGTTGTAATAGCGAAAGGTATCCACAGGTCCAGGACAGTAATCTGTGACTGAGTTGCTGCAGGCTAGCTAGGGGTGCTCGTTGACTTCGAAGTTCCATCACAGTGCCGATCACACGTCCCCGTCGTCCTCGTTGTCCTCGTCCTCAACATTCAAAGACGACGATGCCGGGTACATTCGTGTGAAGTCAAACTGACGTCATGATTGAGCTCGTAGAGCAGCACAATCCCTCGATGCCCGCCAGTTCGAAAGACGAGTGCCGCACTGCATGCCGACTGGTCATGGATTCATATGCAATTGCGGCTCTTGGTGGCCATTATACGGCAGTTCCCAGAATCAGTCGCCAACGGGTCTTCGTCCCACATCCCAAACGCACCGACCGGGACGACGGCCACTTGGAGAAAAGATCTTCTCGAGATTGCTTAATTTGGGCCCTCGACTGTGCCAGTTTTTGCTCGGGCGGGGTCGACCCTTATCCACTTGCCCCATCTTTCGTTGGAACACAGGGAGTCCAATTTTTCACGTCGGTCAGAACATCATCTTCTCTTCCTCCCCAACAGGTGTTCGGTTCGGTCGCTCAGGATGAGATCGGAGTCCAGTCGCGCAAGCCTCACTGAGAAGAGTACAAATCATGCATAACTGGGAATACTTCCGGGGGACAGCTATGTGGCAAATCTCCCTCTACCGCAATGGGCAGCTGATGTCTGCCCAAAGAAATTCTCAACCCCTGCCATCGGTCTCTCTAACTGCTGCAAGATCTGGAAGATTGTCGTACCCACATTGAAGGAATGAAGCACATCGAGAAAGCACAGCCGTGCCCATATGATCCACGGACGACTGCCCCCCGGGACAATCCGGCAGGGGGTAGAGAAAAGCGGGAGAGACAAAATATAGAGCAGTTGGATAGGCGAGTTAAAGTAGAACAATGACAGCTCTTTTATTTTCCTCCTTGTTTGAAACGATATGGCAAGGACATTCAAGAAACAAATGACCTCAGATCCTGGATCTAGCGAAGTGCAGGAAAATAAGGCAACGGTATATAAAGGGGGACGACTGGAAATAAAAAACAAAGTGCAGGAACAATCGAAAGTAATGTCCAAATCACAATTGGAATGAAAAAAGTGGAGTGCTGTTTAAAACTAACTTATTTATCGGGAACTACCGTACAAGTCAACTCAACGATAAAGGGAACATTGAAGAAATATGAATTATAGAAAAGTGGGGCATCTAACGTACCAGGTCGGAGAACAGTTAATAGGAAAGATATTGTGGTGCGAGCTGCCCAGAGTATATAAAAATGACAAGGAGGTCAATATCTCGAAGAGAAGATGTAATTTCTAAGTTCACAACTGCGCAAAATAAAACATTCATTCCATGATGAGTGGTTTATTTTGAAACATTCGTAAATGTGATATTATTTATTAATCTAGAGACAAAGACTGACGGACCATTCAAAGAACAGCCAAGACTTTAGAACGGTGTAACGTCCTCCATCTCCGATAATAATAGCAAATCAATATTTTTACTGAAATAACATCATTCTCACAAAAACACTTTTGGTTTGAGCAAAGTAGAGTTTTGCAAAATTATTTTAGAGAACTTTCAAATGCAATAACTAGATAACTGAGCAAACTTTTGGGAGAAGAATGATGAAAGAAGCAAACATTTAGCATGTCTCTTTAAACAATCTGACCTAAACAATAATCAAGTTGCAAAGAAGTCTTTACTAAAAAAAAATTATACCTTTAAATGTTATGTATAATTTTGTGAAAAAAAGAATTCTAGACATGAAGCGAAATATTGTTATAAAAACTAATACAAAAATAAAATTATTTATTAAAATTGAAATAAAATTTAAAAATAAAAATAATTAACAAGATTTTTAATTTTTAATTATTAAATAACTACATAATTTTTTTTTAAAATTAAAGAATCAATAAAAAGAAATCTTAAAAGTATTATATTTTAATTGATAATATCAGAAATAAAATATAATTTACAAATTAAATAAAATCTATATAAATCATTATTAAAACATCAAAAATTATCAAAATATTGTTTATTTATTAAAAAATATTATAATTGAAATTTTTTTTAAATATCAAAAATTATAACTATGATAAACTGTAAATAAAAAAAGTAATATTATAACTCTAAAAACTCAAAATATTGTATTAAAAAAACAAGTTATGTACAAAAATTACAATACTGACTCAAAAATTTAATAATAATAAAATTTCATTTTAATAACATATTTATGATTTGAAAGCATGAATTTATTAACATTATTTATAGTAAATGCATAGTATCAATGAGTTCATTAAAATGAGACATCTTTATATCCAAATTTTACACCCGAAAGTTCCACAATACTCATTTAAAAAGTTCAACAACTAAATGTTTATTTTCCAAATACTTCACATGTCATACAATTATCAAGTCATACACTTGTGCTCTATAAAGAACCTGGTGAGAAAGAGTCTTGACTTGCTTTTTATGTCATATGAACCATGTGGCAATGTCAACATATCTCATATATTATCTAATGGAATTATAAAAAATTCCTCATTAAGTGATATATAAGCCATTGCTTATATATCAAATAAGTCTAATAAAAGCAATTTCCTAGGTCAATTCTCTTTGATAAAAAAATAAGATGACGACGCTCCATCGTTTGAAGACTTTCTTGTCAAACAATAAACATGTATGATACAATGACAGATTACATGAGTAATGTGAGCATGAAAGTAAAGATTGCCTGATAAGAACAAAAAATTGTCATACATTTTATATGAAGGTATTTTTGTTGAAATATCTCATGCGTATCATTATGGCAATTGCCACAATTTTAGAGTAAACATATAAACTAATCCCTTCTAACAAAAATGGTGTCAAATATGAAAATTTTTCTAAATGTTGAAAAATTTGAGAAATAATGAATTTAAAAAATCAAAGGTTAAAATCCTTATTTTTGACCTTGAAATAATGGACTTTCTTCAGGCAGAAAATATAGAAAGAAATTTTTATAATACATGCATCATTTCTTGGACTTTCTAACAATTGAACAAAATAATTGACATTTTTTTGGAAAAATCTGATACATGTTTCATTTTCCAATGTCAATGGGAGCTCCAATCTTTTCACATTAACAAGTTATGATTGAAGGTATTCATAGTTTTGATCGGGTAGCCAAAGTACCTCAAATTTGACCAAACTACAAAAATTTTAGTTGCAGTTCATACAATAATTAAAATTTGTCAATGAAAATAACCTCTATTAATGATTATAAATAATATATAACCATAGTTATCAATCATTTATAACTTAAGAGCTACAAATAATGACCACTTTCATGAATGTCAAAATCTTACAAAATCCTATGTACAATACAAAAATATAAAGATCATTAAGAGTGCATAAATTCTTAATGATATCAACAATCAAAATTGAAAAATTAGGGTTATCAATTTTTTTATTATTTTTTTATCCAAAAAATATAAATGAACGTTAAGGAAATTTACGTGGTCATGTGACGCAAGGTTGAAAAACAAAGAAGTAGTGTGGTTGAGCTTGCAAAGTTATCTTTGATTCCTAGTGTAGGAGATTCATCTCCATCTCTTAGCTTAGTAGAATCATCTTTGGATCCTACCGTTATCTAGTCAACTCCCTCTCCTTTACCGTTCCAAAGTCACAATTTCACTATATCAGAAGAAGCATTAAATCATCTAAATGAATATGATAAAGGAATGCAAAATACTTTTTGAGATCATTACAACTTTTTCCAAATTCTGAAATGTTAGTCCAAGGATTGTATTTATAGAATAAAGTGTGATTATATCCATGATTTAATTTAATTAATTATGATTAAATTAGAAAAATAGCTAGGATAATGGAGTGGATGATTAAAACAACTATTTTTTTAGTGAGATTCAAGGGTCATATTACATCACATGATTATTTTGAGATTCCTTGATTTGATTGATATTTCATTAGTTTGATTTGGTGATGACTCTTAAATATAGGACCGAGATTGACTTGATACACCAAAGTCAATTAGAGTGTAGTTAGACTTCTAGAAGGTCCAAGTGGACTAATTAAATGTTGTCTTAAAACCATTCTTATTGGGAGTTGTGATCTCTTCCTTGATTAAACTTGGGAAGAAAAACATGATAGTTATTTTTAGTTAGTATAATAAAATTTTAAATAGTATAAATAGATAGATTGAGAAGAACCTCTCAAGTCTTATTTTGGGGAGGATACCTTGAACATCAATAAAATATCTTGACTTTTTTAGTGATATTTGGATCTACTGGAAATAACTTAGGTAGAAGAGTTGTCATGAGAGTTCGGTATGGAGTTTGGATGTCAATAGTTTGTGTAAGAGGATTCATTGGACTATGGTTATCAAAGAATGAAAACCGATGATCAACTCTTGAGCACTCATATGGAATCAAGCATGGTGCACACACAAGAAGCATGTATGGGGAAAATCTAAACACAAAAATCCATCCACAAATAACTTTTACAATTGCGGATAGACCCATCCTTGACATGTATGTGAGGGATGTGGAGGGATGGTCATTTCTCCTACATAACCTATTAAGATAGATGAGAGATATTTTGTTTCCTCATGCATGACAAAAGCTCTCTTCTTTTTCCTCTTTATCCATCAATCGGACTAGAGGTCTAAAGCCTATCATGATAGATCGACAATTTTAACAAGCTATATATTCTCCCTTAGTGGATCTGGTTATTCCTCATACTACTAGAGCTCGTCTACGCTCTTGCTCTTGAAAGGGTGCAGGCTCATGAATATTGGCTTAACCATGCATTAGAACTTTCCGACTCGCACTAGCTACCTTCTCTATAACAATGAAGTTCTGACTTGAATTGGTCTGCCCATTTACATCTTCATTACTCACATGTGTGTGAGTATAATACTACCTTAGATGAAGCGGGGTCCATATGACTCGTTGCCCATTTGAAGGATAGAGAATAGCTACATATGATGTTTGTCATGCACATACATATCGCATCATAACATACATCACTATCACATCAAACATCACAAAACATAGATTGTCATACACAAACACAACTCATAACCGCTCATAACCATAGCATAAAAGAGACATTACAATCAAGCCAAACCCACTTTGTGCTTCAAAGACTTTAGGTTCCTGCACTGCTATCCACCATAGCCACATTCTCAAAGGCTTAACTTTGAAAACTGCCTTTCAAGGAGCCCTAATTTGAACTCTATCCCTTGAGCCCTAGACCTCCTAACTGCACTGTCGGCCCTAACGGCAATTTTAGTACCTACGGCGCTAACTGCACAATCAACTCTAATTGTTATATCCGTTCATGCATACACGCACCTACCTAACTAAAGATGTTGCTACATAAGTCGTGACAGCTATCATGCACATATATATTGCATCACAACATACAATGTTGTCACATCAAACATCACAATACATAGATCGTCATACACCAACACAAGTGTATCACAATCATCCTCCTAACAGACGGTTAGGTCCTTTAACAACAGAAAGCCATCTAGTTCATAACATGATATGCCTTTCATGGCGCTAAGATCAAGAGACCAAGTGCTATAATACTCCATCGTTAGTCGCCTATCTGCAATCCATACCATGTAACGCTCAAATGTGCTTGCACTTTGCTGCAAGTAAACATAATCACCAACATGAAATTTGCGAATTGAAGGTCGATATCCACAATTTTGAATGGTAGCATAACATAAAGTATCTCTTATGTTGAGTAATAGCTAGGTTCTCAAATGCCATGGCCATTAGCCTACGGAAGAATTCACCCTAATCCAAACATCAGGGTTATTCAAGTCCAAGACTTCAGCTACAGATAAGTCTGGATCTCTACCATATAATAAAAAGTATAGTGAAAATGACACTAGAGATGCTTGCCGGCTAAATTGATAACCCATGGGCAACCATGGTAGCTAGATATCCCATTCTCCTAGATAACCTTTCTCCAAGCCAAGCTTTCTTAGTCCTCTCTTCACCATCTTTCATATCGATGATGTCGCATAGTCAATGATATAGGTCCTGCAAAATCCAAACTCCAACGATAACCAAGTCCCATAATAGGTAGAGGATGTAATTGTGGTCTAGGGGTATTGAGTGATGCTCGAATACGATCACATACCATACATCTGGCCACAAACTTCTGCACCTCAATTTGCATACCTCTCCACCAATAGTGATTTTGAAGTAAGCTATATGTCCGCTTGACTCCAAAATGACCTAACTCCTCATGAGCATGTCTGACCAAATGTGCTCTCTAAGATGGCAGTGGCACAACACAAACGCTGCCATCCCCCTATACTCAAAGAAGATGTCTACCTTCCCATCTGAACCATCGAGCTTTTTGTTAAACTTGATTCCAATCCTTGGCACTTAAAGTGACCTTCAAAGTGAAGATACTCTAACACCACCATAGCTCTCAAGCACCAACAAACTCAAAAAGGCATATGCATACCAACCCGACACCATCTCTTGATCAGTATCACCGTCCCATCGAGCCCCGGTTTCATCAACTTGACTTGTACATGGATTTCAACTTAATCCATCTACATCATGATTTACAACTCCAAGTCTGTGAACAATTGTGAAATCATACTCTTGTAGGATTAGAGCCCATCGTAAGCTTGTCTGATTCCATTGATCATCAACCATTAAAATGATTGATGATCAATGATGAGAGTGAAGGAGTTTTCAAATAAATAACATATGAAATGTGCCACTGCCCAAACTGCTACCAAACATTCTCGTTCATAAGAACTATACTTTGAATCCACTGCATTATTGGAGTGACTTGCATAAGCTACTACAAACTCCTTCCCCTCATCATCATGTGGGGTAAGCACTGCTTCCAAACCCAACATACTCCAACCAGTATGTACTTGAAAGAGATGACCTCTCACAAGTCTCCTCAAAATATGGGTTGATGTCAACCTTTCCTTGAGCTCAACAAAAGCTCTCTACTATTCATCTCCCCAACGCCACTCTTGATCTAGCTTTGTCAACTTTGTCAAGGCTTTGGAAATAGTGCTAAATCCTCAGATATATCAACAATAGAAGTTTGCAAGTCCAAGGAAGGCTCGCACCCTACTCACATCTGAGGGTTGTGGAATATGCAGGATTGTCTCCACTTTGGTTTGCTGAACTCCCAATCCTCTTGGGTATAAGGTATGACCCAAGTAATCTACTTGCTCCTTAAAGAACTTACATTTTCCATAATGCAACTTGAGACCATGAGCAATCAATCGTTCAAATACCTCATACAAATGTATCTCATGCTCCATCAATGTATCACTATATACTAGAATATCATCGATGTAGGCTCGTGCATAATCAAGTCTGGCTAGGATCCCATCCATAACTCTTTGGAACTCAGCAGGTGCATTCTTCAACCCAAATGGTAAGAACTTCTTATGATACAACACATGTGAATCAATTGCCCAAAAGACTATCTTGGCCTTATCCTTATCTCGAATCCGCAACTGATGATATCTTGCTCATAAATCCAATGTGCTGAAAACCTTTGCATGCCCAACTGCTTCAAAGATTTCATCATGTGTAGGCATAACATATCGATCAGATTTTTTCTTTCAATCGATAGATCGGTAGTCACTACACATGCGTATATCTGTATAATTGTCATTTATATCCTTCTTGACTGGCATCACCACAGCATATGCATACTCTCCATATGATATCTCTAGTAATCTAGCCTCAAGAAGGTCTTGACACCTACTTTGGATCATATCTCTCTCCATATTGATGTGTTGATAGGGATGCTAGAAGACTAGTGCATCATTTGTCAAGTCAATCCGTATACCAGGTCTCTTCAAACAGCCTAAATCTTTCATACTAAAGGCAAAACAATATCTGAAACTCCTTAGAAATCTCCACATCTTGCGTTCTTCTCCTATCACTTTGGGACCAATCTCAATATCCCAAATCTCCTCTCCATTGATACTAGAGATAGAAGGCGTAGTATCTTGTCGCTAAACGATAACCTTTTTAGCAGAAAACTTTTTCTGCTCTCTCATACTAGGCTCCACTAGCTCTAGCAACTCTAGTTGTAACCTCTTGAGTTGTATCATAAAGGTCCGTAGTGAAACCACCACTTGCTCCACATAAATAACTCCAACCATACTTGAAGAAGACTCTACCTCTCCTTCTCTAACATCCCTATAAGACCAAGGACGAGATCTTGGGCACTTCTCGCCCCCAGCTTTTGCCTCCGCCGTCTCGGTAGGCAAAGAGCTTACCAATGATCTTGCAGTCACACAAGTGGACCGCATGCATCTCTGCTCAGCCAATCCGAGGCTCACAATCCATGTCAAACAGTTCAGGTCCATAGACTGACCCAACACCTAACGTCGTGCTGCCTCTGACAATGTAGGTACTGTTACTGAAGTACCGGTACAAAATCCCATAGCTCACTCTCTCTCTCTTCAGCGTTGGGTTCCATCAACCACTGCAAGCAAGAAACCCATATAAGTCCAGAACCTCTCTCTCTGTATGCATGGGAAGCTAGATAATTCAACAATGTGGATAATGCAGCTCTTGGCTGACCTACAAGATTCACCATTGCCATGGGTGACTTGTCAACATAGATCACTGTCTACCCACATCCAAAATACTTTCCACTATGAGATATGAGGGCCTCTCCACTCCGTCATATGCTTGTAATAAAACATCCATTATAAGAATGTTTGTCCACCATAGACGTGGATGATGTGCATCAGATCCTACCCTCGTTGCATCTAGCAATATTGCTGGTCCAATCCATGACCGCATTTGATGTGCACTTGTCATCACTCGCCCACGTGGATCACCCAACAAGAAAACATTCTCTATAATGTATGCTGGAGAATAGGTTTGCTATGACTAGAGAGATTGTAACACACGTAACATCTCCCAAAACATGCAAGAACGTGAATCTTGTAGCCCATGACCATTACTAGCTTGTGTGTGTCTCTAACATGGCCATCTAGCAATAACCAAATGTATGGTGTCATGTCGAGCAAGGTCTTGTGCCCTCAACAATAAAATATCTCAAGGCAAGGCCTGCTGATATCCTTGAACCACTAAAAATGGTAACAGATATGGATATCATCGCACCAATTGTGCCACATGGCGTAATGACACATGTCTTGTAATCTCATCTAGCTCCACATACAAGTATTGATGTATTCATATGCCAGACTGCAAAACAACAGCCAAATCTATGCTAATCCCTCCAAATAGATCTAGCACACATATACCCTCCTCTGGATAATGCGAAGCAATAGGCATTGTATCTAAAAATGACAACATAGTGGAAGTGGGAATAACTTCCTTCGTCTCCTCCATCTCCAGAGCAAAAGACTCACTCCAAGCCTGATGTATGACCTGCTATGTCATCTATCATAGCTGCATAAATGAAGTACCTAGTGATTCATCCAACGTGGATGACACTACTCCACTAAAATTTGGCATGATAGCCACATTCTCTAGACAAGAACTATCATGTGCATCGATGTTGACTTCCAACAAATCACGAGGTCAAGTAACACAAATACTAAAGGTTACAAGATATGTCAAACCTCCATTTGATAAAGGGCTAGAACCAATAATGAATCGTATAGGTAATTGAATCACTTAGCCCTCACCAGATTGCCAACCTGGCCAATAAAAAGTTGTCTCCTCCCAATAATCAATGCTAAACCCCATCGGATATAATACTGCCGCATCCACCAAAACATCATAGGGTTCTACAAGTGTTGTAAGTCCGAAACATGAATACACAAAGAAACACATGCAATCAAGAGTTGACACAGGAAATATGTGGTTCACCTCACTAAAGCTACGTCCACGGAACACGCAGAGACACTTTATTGAATAATCCTAATTGTGTCACATAGAGCTTTTGCCAGCCCTCTTATATAGTAGTACCAGCCCTAGCCCTAGTCTAATTAAATATAGTCAAACTAACCAGAGTTACTCAAGACATGGGTTAACTCCTAACAATCTCCCCCTTGACTCATGTCTTGGGGTCTCTAACTCTTGTTATCTATATACATACTCCGTGGGAAGTCCTAGAAGGAAACCTTAAGCATAGGCCCTCCTCTAAACAAGGATTAACTAGAACTAAGCCGTAGCCTGACTAGGAAGGAGTAAAACATATACAAGAATCAAATAATTGCTAGAGTAACTCTACTAGTGCTCCTTGTGCAAAACCTACATAGTAGCACAATGCCTCCTAAAACTCTCTAAAGGAATAACTTTGGTCAAAGAATCAGCCGGATTGAGTTTACCGTCAATCTAAACTAGCTCAACCTTCCTATCAGAAACTGCATCTCTGATAAAGTGATATCTAATGTTGATGTGCTTCACCCTACCATCCATCACTTGATTTGTTGCAAGATGTAAGGCACTCTCACTATCACAATGGAGATTTACAACATCTTGTTTCAATCCCATCTCAGTGATAAGTCTATTCAACCAAATAGTCTCCTTTGCTGCTTCCACTGCTGCTACATCTTCGGCTTTCATAGTTGACTGAGCTATGCACTTCTGCAAGGTAGATCTCCAACTAACGTATCCACCTCCAAGTGTAAACACATACCCAGTTGTAGACTTCCTCTTGTCCATAGTCAGCATTAATGTAACCCAACAAGGATTTATCATTGTCCAATAAACCATCAAACAAAAGACCAGTGAACTAGTGAGCACTGCAAGTCGCGATCGTGTAGCAGATCGGATGATTACATTGGGACAAAAGAGTGACAGAATGCGAGCAGATGACAAGGACGATTTCCTTACTACGGTTGATGTTGTTGCTTGTGCAAATACAGCAGCTTGCCGCTATTTCTTCCCAAGAGAGAGAGAGAGAGAGAAAGAGAGTCGGAGACGAGGCTCGGGCTCTACTCTCCACGGGCAACCAATTCCTCGATTCGCCGTCCTCGTCCAGTCTATGTACTGTGGTGTGTGCAGGCAGGCTATAGTTAGGGGCTAGAGAAGCAATCTGAAAAATGTAATCTAGTAGATAAGATGATTTTCTTTCTCGCCAAAGACGTTGTTTAAAAATGGTAATTGGTCATTAGACATGAAACATTCTTTACAATCAGTGTTGCATTCCCCCGCTTTGTTTCAGCTCTCCACTAACTATGCAGCCATTGTCCCAGTTGTTGTCATCTTCCCGCACTTGTAGAACGTGCTGCATCACTGTGTCTCGCAACAAGAGCTCATTCTAAACCTGATTAATAGCATGACTGTAGCGGGAGAACACCCACCAGTGATGACTAGAGCTTCTCGTCTCAATTGACAATCCGTTCCTAATAGCCTTCAAGAACTGACTTTGGTGGCGCTGCATACAAATGTCGTTCAAGTTGGAGACATGGTTGCACATACAGAGCAACCACACGCATCCGAACAAGCATCCACCTCCAAAATTCCACAAATCGTAACACAAGTATCAAAAATTGGGTCTTTCAAAAAAGCCCCCATGCAATTCAGCATCCGCTTCGACATGCACACTCTTTCCTACACAAACTCTTGCTATCACACCATCACAATTGCTCCTCCTCTAACCGCCCCCTAGTCCGCGCTACTTGGTGCATCATCGCTCTGATACCAATTGTAAGTCCGAAATAGGAATACACAAAGAAACACATGCAATCAAGAGTCGACACAGAAAATACGTGGTTCACCTTATTGAGGCTATGTCCACAGAATACACATAGTCACTTTAGTGAATAACTCTAATTGTGTCCCAGAGAGCTTCTACAAGCCCTCTTATATAGAAGTACCAGCCCTAGCCCTAGTGTAATTAAATATAGTCAAACTAACCAAAGTTACTCAAGACCTGAGTTAACTCCTAACAAGTGTAACTACAGCACGTGCTCGCGTTGTAGAGCTATCCATGATATGATCTTGTTGCACTTACACAGTCAACTCCATCCGGGTGATGTATGGTGTCAGGGCATCACTAGAACCTCCAAGAGATGTCTGAATCTGAAATAGACATCTCTCCATATCGGTCTTTTGTAAACTAAGACCAAGAAGTACATCCTTACTCAACATAAGTTGTTGTGCACCCGAATCCAACAACACTTGTTGAGGGCAATAAACCTTTCCTGAAGATCTGACCAAACATAAGACATTACTCTTGTTATCCAACATCACCACACTTGATGACACCCTGGTACGTTCATAATACGGCCTTGTTGGTAACTCCATCATTCGAGCGGCAGCAACTTGCCAAGTTCCACTAGTAATTGTTTTGACCCAGGATCAACACTACTAGTGCTATCACTACTAGAAGCAACCAACACATCCTCTTTGCTTTTGCAAAGTGTAGCTGCCAATCGTAGTATATGGGATGATGACACCCCATACGCCGATAAATCCTTGGCTTAGAAAACAAGAGAATGAACAAGAGTCTTTGCCACCCCCAACATTGCGTTGGATGCTACCTGAAACGATGTCAATGGCTGGTCCCTACTTGCTCCATCTCCAAGTACATCCATATTGGCTTGCACCAACAATGTGAATGACTGAGGAAATCTAACTTGTCGGCTAGCCTTCCCTCTTTGTGGTTCCAACTCCACGGATGCTCCTCTAGACTCATTAGTATATGTTGCACTACAAGTCACAACAATTGCACATGGTTGTGACGCTGCATAGATGTATTCTACCACATCTCCATCATATGATGTAGAGGCACTAGCTCTAGAATCTGATCTTTGTTGGGCTATAGCCATACGTGCTATCTTTTGCTCCAACTGCTCCAGTCGAGATGTCATGTTCACCTCATGACTAGCCTCATGAGCTAACTCTTGATTAGGGGCTAGTCCTCTAGCACCACCCCTGCCACCACCATTGCCACCTCCTCTTCCATGGACTCTCACGGCAACTCTTGTTGATCGTAATTTTTGGATGGATATCAAAACATCGATCCATCATGTGACCATGTCTGTAACAATGCTCATATGATGTTGATCCAACATGATCCATCGTTCAACCTTGAAGTCAATCCTTTTTGTGATGAGGTCCACCATATATCCAACACACCATCCCAATAATTGATTATTGATTTGAAAAGGATGGCAATGGTCTCGATGCGGCACCTTCACCACTCTATCTAGATGGTCGAAAGTGTCCCACATGTCTACCATAACCACTCCGGGTTTGTGTTGTAGACTGGTAACGTGAAGGAGTCGACTAAGTTGGTGAATCTTTGCTAAACCCATCAGTCATCACCCTCTCTTCTTGCATGTTGAGCTCAATACGCTCAGCAAGAGAAAACACAATGGCCAACATAGGTGATGTCTCTTGTAGTAAGGTAGCATTTCTCACTTAACTTTGCAACTTTTTATCCAATATCCCATACCAATATTGGACAGCTTGTGCCTCTCTCACCCCATATATAACATTGATTAACCGACGCATTCAAGTATACGTCTCTTAAAGACTCTTACCAATCTTCCATTGGAACTCTTGCAAGCCTCATAGTTTGTTAGTTCTCACCCCTTGGTAGTCTCTCCTCAACCGTGCAAAGAACTCCAAAATAGAGTTAAAGGTTGGGACCTCTAAACTCTTCCCAACTCAACTAGCTCCAATCGTATCATCAGTGTTATGTACAGAGGATGAACTCAGACCACCAAACATTGTATCCAAAGTAATAGAAATGTATTTTGGAGACCACTATTGTCTCCAGAACTCAATCTCCTCATGGTGATCACGCCGAAACTCATGATAATCATCCATCGACGGATCCTCCAAATGCTAGAATAATTCCTTCCAAATCATAAATGGATTAAATAATGTAGAGTTGCGCATCTGCTTTAAATCCAACCATGAGTCAAACTCATGTAAGAAGTCATACAACTCAATAGTGCCAACTATATCCAAATATTGTCCCGGATCCTTGGTGGCCCCATAGATATCGTTCATGTCCCACAATAACGATGTGGGTACACACTCCAAGATATAACCAAGCTAAGCTCCGTCAGTCTCTGAAACCAAATCAGAGTCTTCTATGAATCTCAAAGGCCAAGGTTGGTACCAAATTTTGCTACGGATGCACCCAATGCTAACCTGAGCACTCTCTCCTCTAGAATCTCCAAAGAACTTCATTGTGATACTAATGTATCACTTGTGCAACCGTATCAGAACAGGTCTCCAACTAGAACCAGACCCCGCAACAGAAGGTACCCAAGGCACCATAAGGTGCTAACACAAGGGCAACCTGAAACCTACCATCACCACAAACACCCATCCCAACTATAGGTCCGCAACTCCTGTCTCACTGTGGAGAAACATGGATAGTCTAACTGGTTCATAAATCCAACCTCACTATTGACATCACACATGAGCACTGATCTAGATTGAAAATTTGACACTGATAATCTAGTTGTATAAGATCTTGCCTTCAATTCTCTACCTAACCTAATTTTATTTTTTACAAACGGACATCGTTTGAAATTTTTGTGGGACTTTGAAAATCTTAAACTCCAATTTTAGACCCCTTAACGTCAAAATTTCAAATTTTGATATTGTCGGCCTTGAGTCCAACATCTTTACCACTGTGCTAGATAGTTAACATCTTCTATCACTCCATCAAATTTCAAATCAAACCGACACTATATGATAATCTGATAGTCTGCCGCTCCTATTTTCGACCCAAAAACTTCAAAATACCAAATCTTGGAATTTGAGCACTTATGTCCGAAATCTTTTTCGGCCAATCTCGATTTATAGCCCAAAGATAATTATGAGTATCAATCCACTTCGTCAATTTTTAGCAGCGCTTCCGTCCTCAAAAATTCTCAATTCGGATTTAAACACTAAAATAGAAAATATAAAAATTCAAAATTGATCACATCAAACTTTGAAACGACTCTACTTCTAGATCCCTCCTACAATTTTCACTCCATCAACACCATGCACACTCAACAGCAAACATATGAAAGCTACCATCGATCCAAACTCTTCAAAACACCTTCAACGCTTCAAGAATTCACAATTCTCACCACATAATCCAATTTGAGTTTTTGAAATAATCTTTTCTATTCTCAAAACGTCCACACAAACTTTTTGCTCATAACCATAGTATAAAACAGAGATTATAGTTGAGCCAAATCCACTTTGTGCTTCAAAGACTTCAAGACTACTATCCACCATAGCCACATTCTCAAAGTCTCAACTTCAAAAACTGCCCTCCAAGGAGCCCTAATTCAAACTCTATCCCTTGAGCCCTATGTGTTCTAACAAGATTATTGTAACATAGATTGTGACTACATATCCTATACATGATACAATTTCAGAACGGGTGATTATCCATCCTCCAAAATGTCCATCTAGGGGGATAGGCAGCAAGTGGAGAGAAAGAAGCCAAGGTCTCCAATTATATGGATATTCAAAGAGGTCACCTCTTTGTTCCTTTATCTTTGGAAATATATAGAGCTATCGACATCAATTTTGACACATTCGTGAGTGATTGCACAATAGCCTACCATACTTTGTGACAATAGTATCACTTTATTTATCACATTGTGTAGTATATTTTAGACATAGTGTATCAGTGCAATCCATAGGAGATCAATCATGTTATATGATTGTCAAGTAGCCCTTTGATCTTGATGTTATAGTTGTGATATGTTATGTGGAGTATTACATATTTCCCATTGTGATATTATTTTGTCCTAGCCCCATCCTGCCCCACTATTGGAATTGATAGGGTCTTTCCATTCTTTTTGCCGGCATACTAGCTACTCCTTTCGAAATCTTTCTCTCGACTGAGGACGCAATCTCAACACATGGGTTCTAGAAACCCAATTGGCATTTCATTTTAGTACGATGATTTATTTATTACAAAACATTTTTAGTACAATTAAATGTTAGTTTCATTGTCTCAGGTGAGAGTACACCTGATGAAAGGCATAAAGTGTACACCGATCCGATATGGACCGAAAAATGAATACTGCAGAAGTCCAACGGCTAGAGAAAATCGGAAGGCAAAAATCTAACGTGAAGTATACTTACACGGTTAATGGTTGTCCTGCATGAAGGACAGATGTATTGTCAAGTCAACTCGAAAGTGAAATTTTCATGACTTTACAATTATATTACAGACAGATCTTAAATTTAGCTCAATGTTGATATTTTCCCCAATTCTTTTCCAAATTTTCGGAAAAGGTCTTGACACATAGAATACACTATGAGAATTGTTCATCATGTTAGTCTTCCAAGTCTATAGTTCTAGGGAAGAATTTAAAGTACGAAAACGAATCTACTATACAGAATCTTAAACATCCATGTCTGGTCAACTGAAAGAATTGAAAATTTACTGACCTTCACTAGCAGCAAAATGTACAATCTAAAAACTGAGATGACCATCGACATCTATCAATTATTTATCTACGTAGCGGCTGACGACTTTCTGTAATTTGACACACTATGCTTCAATTTGAAAGGTACTTTAGTAGGAAACTTGCATTCTCGATAGCAACAGGACCACGGCGAAGGACTGCAGGGAAGAATAGGTTCTAATGAATGAAATATTTGAGGACGAAGTAGTGCAAGTTTCCAGGTCAGGTCTAATGTTATCGTGTGCAAAGAAATGCTGGAAAGTTGCAGATTAGAGGAAGTACTACATGACATATGCTACTCGTGATGCTGCACGTAAGGCCATATATTCTGCTTCTGGACACGAGAAGTGATGTAGGCATTGAAGGGAGGTGATAAGCGTGAATACTCCTTTTTGGGCTCGAGCTTGAAAATCAGTTGTGACAAATCTTGTAAGAAGCCATCTTTGATGTCGTTTTGCAAACGATTGAGCTCGTCAGACGCCATTCGGATGCATGAATTCTCTTTCTTGCACTTTTAGTTGTATGGTCAAACTTTTCTGTACCGTACATGTCACACAATAACGAGCACTGTGTATAATTTGTCTTATAGGGTTGAAAACAAGTGGACACAAAGACTTCTGGCATGCACTGTCCCTACTCTTGTCTTTCACGGTCATGCAAAAGAGAGCGAGGAGGAGAAAAGAAAAGCAATACAGAAGAAAAAGAAGAAGCGGTACATGTTCTTGATACATGAACACTATTCTTACAGCATTGGATTCAAAAGAAACTGCGGTGGTTTCAATCTAAGTTTCTGATTTTCCTTGTATGCGGCAGATTGACCATGATATACCGTCTAAGAATTCCATGTCTAAAACGGAGTTCAAAGGTCCAATAAGATGGACCAATGCATGATTGAAAACATGTGGGATTTGTTTGTTGCTAGAGCATTGAACCCGAGGATATGATTTACTACATCCAAGCGCGAGTAAATTTCTCCAAACCCTCTAAGAATTGTTGCTTGTATCCATTGTTGTAGAAACAAATTGGCCTGTGCAATCCATAGTATATCATACATATATGATGATTCTTTGGATGTTATGTGTTATATATGGTAATACATTTTTCACATTGTGATATGCTATTGGGGCCTAGCTTATCCAACCATTTTGGTTTCATCCATGTATAACTTGATGGGTTCTTCCCATCCTTTTGGCTATATTTCTAGGTTTCTTTATTTCTTAGGAATATCATGAGTATAATGAAGTCAATTCATGATTACACACGCAAGATACAGCTCATTAAGTTCATGAATCAAGGTATAATTCATGACGAGGTATTTCGTCTACTGCAAACGGCATTATCTACATCTGGAGGTGGCCTACTACTGCCAGAGGTAGGTCTGGA
Organism: Marchantia paleacea; assembly: GCA_014180765.2. NCBI lineage: Eukaryota > Viridiplantae > Streptophyta > Marchantiopsida > Marchantiales > Marchantiaceae > Marchantia > Marchantia paleacea. Next base: position 2,949,954 of record MUAA02000008.1, on the reverse strand, counting down.
GTGCTCACATGAGGGTGCGCTTATGTTAGTAGACAAGGTTTTCTATGTAACTGCCTGCTAATGCGGGAATCGATCTTACCAAGTCCAGTGATTATCCTCTCCACCGCCGGAACGTTAGTCATGATATTGCTTCATGACTTGTGTATAGACACTAGAAGTTTGTACAAAAGGGTCGGTAATAACTGACCACACCGGTGTGTTTAGGAACTGGGTAACTCACCCACCAAAGTTCTTACCTTCTGAGTTCCAAAATTCCGAGATTAGCGTTACGGGAGTGATTAGGAGAACGAAATTAGATTAGGATGTCGGGTGTTATATGATCTTATACTTTGCCCAAAGTTGAGAGTATATTTACAGTTCTCAACTTTTGGCATATGGGAGTAAATATACAGTTACTTTTGTTCTTCAATTTTTGGTCCTCAAATTGAAAAGTAATGAGAATTTTATAGATAAATATTAGTGAATTTATTATTTTTACAGTATCAAGTGATTTTTCTCAAATCAGTCAAATAGAAAAATTTTTTATTCCAATCTCTTTTTTTTCATGCTTTGGTTATATTGGAACCTAGTTGGAAAATTAAAGAGATCAGAATAGAAGTAATAGTATTTTAAGATTTTAGTATTTTGATAGTTATCATTTCTTCATGCGACATGGGGTGTCAAGAGGTTGTGGTTTTGCATGTGGGAAGAGATACATGATGAAATACCTTGTATTCTTATCTTTCTCTTTATGTTAGGTATAGCTAACATAAATAGCCTAATGGGGCCGCGTACAACCATGATATACCATGTCCAATGTGTAATCTTCTCTTTACCTTGCAAGGGATAAAGCGCCACATAGGAAAGATGTACAAGGATTATGATTGGACCACTTGGAATGCGCATGCGAGACGGACGATCACATCAACATTTGTCACTTCGAGGATCACACATGCCATTTTGATCCTTTCATTGATTATTCCGGGTATATCAATCGAGTCATGGAAATGGTTAACATCCGAATCATATTTTATTTTGGGGCTTTTCGAGACTAGATTCTCATGTCCACGCTTATTTCATAGGCCTATGGAATAAGCTCACTCATGCGCTCCATGACGAGACTAGACTGGATTTTTGCTTACCGCTCGATCAATTGGTGTGTGATCCCATGGATGAATTAGCATGATTTTTATTTCTCCCACTATGGGGTGTGCTTGACATGGGGAGATGGCAGCTAGATTTTGGAGATTTAGAGTAGAGGATTGGGTTACATTGCAGGAGAAGTCCATATGGGTCACACAGGTTATGAGTCAAGTTCAGCTACATGATACTTCAGATGTGGTTCAATTGCGAGAGTGTAGGATCTTGGGGCATGCTAGGGAGTATAATAGAGACTTAATTACCCTTCATCCTACTCATAGGACTATTTCTTCTTTACGTATTTTACATCCACTTATGGATGAGGGAGTATCATTAGAGGTCTTTGAGTATTAACTATATGAGCCATTATGTCTTGATAGATCATTTTTTTCTCATTCTTTATGTACAACTCCATACCTATCTTCATGAGGTTAGGGATGATATATGAGCATCTTAAAGATTGCTTTCAGTTATATGATCCCTCTAGTGGTTTCACTGAGTTGTTCCAAATGGTTGCATAGTTCCGAGAGGGGAGATTCCATTGTGAGTTAGCCATGTCTATATGCCCCACATGTAATTGCGATGCATAAGTACACTTGGGGCATTAGATTGATTGTTTGGCGAGGTTTTATTGCACCTTGTTAGTCGTACTGTGGTACTGCATCATCATTTCCACTTCCAATAACATTTTTGTCCACATCAGTTTGAAGTCGTTACATCATGGGATTGTGAGGCGATATCGTTGGGTATTATAGCACTCCTAGATATACATCTAGATTGGATTGTTTTGCATATGGATGTTGAGAATATTTTTAATAGTGTCTCACATGCATCCATCTTTAGAGAGCTTAGAGAGTCTAGTGGATTTCTATCAAGCCTCATTCATTTCGTACGGTACATCTATGATTCACATTTTTCTTTCTTCTATCAGCATGGTTTTTCACATGAGGGAGTCATTATTTTATATTCCATCGTTGATAGTCAAAAAAAAGATCCTTTGGGATTAAATCTATTTTATCATGGCTCATTATAGAATTTTTTTTCTACTATTTCAGTTGTGTCAGGTTGTGTGTTTGCACTCCCGAGCGGATGATACACACATTATGGGCCATGTAGATTACATTAGGCATGTCTTTGATTACTTGACTACCGAGCTTCATCTCGTAATCTTGAGAGTCAAGTGTGAAAGTGTAGGGCATGGTATCCTTTGGGCATTACTCCTCATCTCTAGCTTCAAGAGGAATGTATGACATTGACAGACGACTTACACATTCTAGGAGTGTCAATAGGATCCAAGGACTTTTCCTCACACAACATATACACAACACTTACCGAGGATGTATTGCATGTAGATGACCTTCTTCTACTAGGGGATCCGCATATGATGTTTGATATATTCTCCTCTATATTAGTCATCGACCCACCTACCTACTTTGTAAGGCTCCTTTTCATATGTATTCCTATCATGTTTGATAACCTTTGATAAGAGGATCATGGGCATCTTTGGTGACATCATCGAACTATGAAACTTTGAGTGTGTGACATAAAATTTGGCACGGAAATATACATTTTTACCGATTTTGTGTGGATGGCTAGGCTTATTATCGATGGAGGAGACGACACCTATAGTATCTTTGGTTAGTTTGGCACTCTTTGCATCTTTGTTTTCTTCCCGATTTGTGATTCTAGATAAGCCAATCCTTGAGATGTATATGTGGGATGTGGATGGGGGGTCATTTCTTTTACATATACTATTACAGCAAACGAGATGTTTTACCCTTTGAGATACGACATGAGCTCATGTCTTTTTCCTCTTTGCTCACCAATTGGACTAGAAACATGCATTTTTGTGATAGATCGATAGTTTCAATAGGCCCTACACTCCCCAATCATTCCTCTTACTACTATGGCTCGTCAATGCTCCTATGACAGCAAGGATGCATGCTCGTGAATCTTGACTCAACCATGTATCAAGTATTTCCGACTCGCACTTGCTACCTTTTCTACAACGATGAGGTCTTACTTTGGCTTGGTCCATCCATTTGCATCTTCATTACTCACTTGTGAGTGTGGTGCTACCTTAGATGCAATAAGGGTCCATATGATTCAATGACTATTTTGAAGGCAGAGGATAGTTATCCATGATATCATTAGAGATGTGATGTTTGCTATGGCACTAGAGGGTGAATACCTCACATTCTCTTGTAATATATAAACAGTTTGACCTAGATAGTTCAAATATTTTAGATGTAATAGTACATATTTACCATTGTGATGCTATTGGGGCCTAGCCACATCTTACCCTTTTGGTTAACTTGTACTAATTGATGGCATCTTCCCACTCTTTTTGCTATATTACTTGGTTTCTAATCAAACTTAGAGTCATTGAGCCATTATCCGCATATATTCGGTCTTCTTCAGTTTCTTTCGTGGAGGTAAGGTCAGATATGGAGTCAATACGTTCAGTCCTTATGTGAGTCCGGAATGAAACGCCACCAAAGTCCAAACCGTGTACAGTAAGAAAGTGACTATGTGAGTCAACTCTATTGAATCTAATTGTCATTGCAAATCGTATATTATAAAACTTGGGGCTAGGCCCCATGTTACCGGTTTGGTTCCATCCTTGTACGACTTGATGGGGTCTTCCCATCCCCTTTTGTCATTTTACTGTATGTTCCTTATTTTCTATTATAAAGCTTCCCGGTCAAGGGTCCCGACACCAATGTGTTCAGTACTAAGAGTCTAATGTGTTACTTCGAAACTAGTGGGTCCACCAGAAAAGCAAGAAGCGGGACCAAAACAACCGTACTGGCTGCCAGTTGATTGGTTCCTAGCGATTAGCTTACCAAAGGATCAGTCTATGCAAATTTCCAATACACTGCAACTCTATCGCCCTCAATAGAGAACAGAAACTGAGCCTCTTGTACTGTTCAAGGGCGAAAATCCGAGACAAAATCATCTCGTTTGACTCCTATCATCTGTGGTATGGGTATTTTGACACCTGTATTTTGACATCGAAATAGACGAAATATAATAATAAAAAGGATGGGAAGACTCCATCAAATCGTACAAGGATGGAACCAAACCGATAACATAGGGCTAGGCCCAATAGTATCACACTGAGAAATATAACCTACAACACCTAGGATATCTGAACTATCCAAGTCAAAAGGTCTACAAACAACAGAACATCCAAAAAAACATCACCTAACGTGATTGCTCTCCTATGGATTGCAACAACTAGTACTCTCTGTGAACAATGGAAACACGTTGCCTAAAATAGACTATACATTAAACTAAAGAGAGTAATATCCCATATCGCCTAGTATGGTAAGCTCTCGCGCACTCCCTCACAAACATGTCGAAGTCGGTGTCCATAACTCCATATAACTCAAAAGCTAGAGGAACAAATATGTGACTTCTCTGCATACCTCTATACTTGGAAACCTTGGCTACTGCCGCTCCACTCTACGCCCATCCTGGAAGATGGGTGATCACCCCTTCTGAAACTGTGTCTCTAGTAGGATCGATAACCACCACATCAACCACAGTGACCTGGTCCTCCCGAACCAAGTACAAGTCTACTCTAACCCTAGTCGACTGCAAAACATACCAACACTCTCTCCATGTGAAATATCCACCCTCTCGCGCCATAACAAACACCACATCCCTAATGGCATCATGGGTAACAATCCTCTGCCCTCCGAATTGACAACAAGCCATATGAACACCTCCCGTCTGCATCCATAACCTTCTTTCAACTTAGGTGCTAGTTTATGCTAACATCAAAAGTGTGATTAAGGAGTTTTGTCTCCTCTGTGTTCTATTCGTGGTTCTGGTTCGCTTATCTAAAGTCGATCTTCGCAAGCTCGTTCCATATTGTCTTCGTCGTCAAAATGGGTGGAAACAACCTGTCCATACAATGTGGTTCACACAGAATACAACAGTGCAGTTCTTTCAACACTTTGCCTAAAGAACCCATTATCAAAATTGCATAAAGTATACTAGTATACTTCACAATGTGGTCTTATTGATAAGGAACTTTTAAACTGATCGTGCGTTCTTCAGTATTACAGGCGGGCCCTTCCACTTTGATTAACACTTGTTAACAATGTCATTCTTCTTGAGTACGTACGTTTACAAGAAACAAAGTTGCACATTTGAACAAGCATTGGTCACCTTTCCAACTAGTCAGTACATTGTCGATGTAGAGAATTCCCGCTTCGAGTGTCGATGGACGGAAGCACGAGTAGGAACAGATGAATCGTGGATGATGATTTGATCTCCGAAATGACGTATTTACGACATTGCACTGCCCGGCTTCTCAGCTACATCACACAGATACTTCATGCTCAAGCGCCACCGAAGAGAAGAGGTCCAGCTCAATCATCATCATTAAGAACATCATGCCTTCCTCCAGCCCCTTTATCTGACCTCCTTTCTAGCTGTATTAACTCCGAATATCAAACAAGTTTCCTCTAGCTACTGAGGAGCCTATGGACAAAGGACTAGCGTCAAGAATGAAAGTGAATCTTTTAACTTCAAACAATCATGCATAAAACGTGACTTCACGACTGTCTGGCTAACATCTTGTAGAGCTTAAGCAGGATACGGATTGGTTCTGGATTCGCCTAAGCCGGATAAGTCCCTTGAGTATACCCACTTTGTAAATGAGAAAACGGTCATTCTCTAGTATTCATTATAGGCTGGAAATTGATGAGTCCAGCTCAAGAATTGCGCAAGCATTCCATTTACTTGACGAAATTTCACTAAGGCTAACTCCAGTGCTGCATAGGAAATCGACTGCCGTGAGACGTTCTGTTTGGAATAATAACGTGAGTGGGAAATTATACGTTCTGTTTTGAAATCCGAAGTGATAACAAACATGAAAGTGAATTCGAAGAGTGTTCACTCTGACATGTACTTGATGAGCTAAAAAAATGCAACTGAGTATCCCTGATACGTTGAACAAAGTTGTCCATTGATGGCTTTAAGTTATATAAAAACTAATATGAATAATTATTTGACTGTTGACTCTGTAAAATTAACATTAGCAGCTGCAAAGGCGAAAGGTAAACTGTTATAAGCAAAAACGAAGCTCCAGGTAGTCGTAGCTAAAACTGAAGGTACACAGAACCTAGTAGAGAGCATTCAGAGTGTAGTAAAATGTTTGACGATAGACATAACAGAGAAAATGTTAGCTAAAGTGTTGAAGCGCATTTAAAAATCACGGACTTTTTCTCGAGATAAAACTCAGTCAAATAAAGCATAGTCGAAAAGTTCACAAAGACAAAGATCTGAGATGAAATAGAGCTTAAAGAATAGTTGAATGCAAACACACATAGTGGTCAGTAACATGCGCAAATTCCAACAATGTATGCTTTTTCGAACAAAAGAAGTACTTCCAACAGCGAGAATATAGCTAGATGTCCACTCGAATGCCAAGTGAGCGACACATGTGTATGTAGGGTACTTTCGTCTTACAGTAAGAACAAGAAGATACTCTAAAAGCGAGAGGAAATCCCGCAGCTGATAGGGAAAACGATATTACACTCGAATTTCCGAAATTATATATGCTGCACAATAAAAACGTTTTCAGAACAAGCAGCCTCAAATTCTGAGAAAGCAAGAAAGTAGGTAGAAAATATAGTATAGGGTAGAGATACTGGGCAGACTTTATTTGAGTTAAAACAGGTTTCTGTTTTGAGTTCAAATTCTTGAGGTTACCCATCATGTCACCAGGTAGTGCTAGAGAGTTTCTGAGCACATGAAGGTTATAATAATGCTTTAGACCTATAATGCTTCGTGGAAGTCGAAAGTCGAATGATGTTCCAGGTGTTAAGGATATGTAGGTTGTTGTCTGTGGCAAGACAAATTTACAACTCGGAGTTTGACGGGGCCGTACATACTGTGAACTGAAGTGTCAAAAAGTAAGAGGTATTACATCCACGACAATAAGCAAGAGCAGAAAAAACAAATGATGTATGTTACGTACCCAACTGCAAGAATGCCTTTGCCTTTATAAACAGCACGGTTAGATAAACCACTGCTATGGGAGAAGACCTGAAAACCACTAGCATTACGTGTCTGTGAGAAGTTCGAGATTATTGACACAATTACGTGAATGGCCCACATATCTGTCCAGGGGCAAAGTACAAGTAAAAGAACGCCACACAAAAAAACACAAAAAACCTTTCACCCAGTGAACTGTAGATTACTATATGCACCTTGCATATGCATGTGACTCTGCTCCTCATTCACCTAGCTCATAGATAAGTTTGATCGCAAAGACCCAATGTGCATACTCAATGTTCAGCAAAATATCTACACTATTGAAATGAGAGACCTGAGAGTACATCTTAGTTTCTGTATAGATGAGCGTAACTTCAGGCAAAATACTGCAACTGAAAGTGAATTCCAGAAAGAATCTATCAAAGCTTATATAGAAGAACAATGTTTGGCAAATCTATGAAGTCAAGGAGTTTCATACCTCAGTTTCTACTTTGGTAACTGGAAAAGGAGAAGGTAAATGGGCAACAAAGTTCAGTCTACAACTGCAACTGAAGGATCAACCTGCAGAACCAAGAATTCTGTGAAAACTGCAAAATTCCAGGACAGAAGGTTAAAAGTCAGGAATTCCTTTTCTTGTTGATTACATCGGATAAGAATCAGGACTGTTTACTGAGGATATTACACAAGCGATCATATGCAGACCAGAAAACCAGACTAGAATTACGAGTTTATTTCTAGCTCTCGAACATCTAGTACATCGATCTTTGCTTAGGGTTTCTTACAAGAGGGGTTTGCAAGGTTTTCATGGCTCAAATTAGGCAAGTGGTGCATCGGATAGGAGACTGAGTTCCGAACATGTGCTGGAACCTTGGGAACAGAAGGGGTAGTTTCACGGACCTTCAACAACCTGAAATTTCTTGCCATGTCTTCACGTCGAGACAAACAGAGAGCTTTCAATTAACTTAGGTATCTATCAGAACATATAAGAAAGTATCCATGATCCAACGACGACCTATATATATAAGCAAAGCTGGACTTACTCATACAAATTGAGTAGTTATATTAAGATTGCAAAGACTAGGTGACTATTGACAGAGAGTGTTGGCAAGTCATTCTTCAGTGAGGTAATGGTTAGTAAGTCACCCAGGTGAAGGTTGATGTCGAAGCGGAGGTTTATGATTTAGCAGGTATGAAGACTAGTATCAAAACACAGCCGCCATGGTAAATTAGCGATGTAGGATAAAAGCATTCAGCAAAGAGCTTTCGGTGGTTTAAGTCTTACAACTGTGAGATTGAATTAATAGAATCTGGAGCGAAGTATAACATTATAAACATAAGCCGGCATACAATATATAAAAAGTGAGTAGAGAACGTAATGTGGCGTGGGTTGGATACAACAGATAACAATAGATATAAACGAAATGCAATCACGGAAGTTATGTGAAGATACCCCCCTGTTCATGGATATGCAGAGAAGAAGCCATGAGGAGCCAACTGCAGGGACAAGAAAAAAGTTTCAATTCAATGAATATGTAAACAATATTTTAATGAAGATCATTTGAGAAATCCATGATGAGAAAAATTGCTAAGATTTACAAGAAGATTAACAAAAATCCTTATTGCAGCCACATGCAGTATGGAGTATCTGACAATGCGTACTGATGTCTGGGGATCTTTTACAATATTAATGTCCAGGCATCAAGGCACCATCGCTACCCATTGATTTCAATGGCTCTTTCAGTAAACTTCCTCCTCTCACGCATGTTCAGTCTATGTGCACACTTGATCAAATTAGGAGAAAGAACTGTTAGCTGGCTAATTTACTTCCTCTCTCTTGTTTCCTGTGTGGCTCTCTTGTTTCCTGCGTGTAATGCATGCTGTATCTTCTGAGTTTGTCCATGCACTCACACTGTGAGTGAATGATATGGTAAGCAGAAGAGACAGAGGTATCTACAGACAGTAGAGGTTAAAAGTTCAACGATGCATTTCCTCATAACTCGTGTTTGACATCTCCTGAGGGCAGAACTGCCGCACATAATTAAAAACTGGAATAGGTTTTGACACACTACTAAGTCATAGAAACGAAGAAATGATAATTCCTCTCCAGGAGAACACTCATACGAATAAAGTATCAGGTCAGAATGGAAAAATCTGCTAAACTAGAGTTTGTGGAGATGAATTGACACGAACTGCGTCCACTAAATTACCGAAAGCATACAAAATCGAAAACAAGAAATGAAACTTTACCACTTCGAGACACTAGCTCAAATGCAGACCAAATTCTAACTATTTTTCAAAGAAAATAGCTCTGCGCTAAGATACTGGAATTGACCAGTGCACAGGGCACACCAACCTACAAAAGATCCAGAATCCCACGAGTAGACAGTACAGAATTTAGGAGGTTGTCTCAGAGATAATATAAGAAAGGCAAGTTGTCGGCCATGGAGTATCGATAATTGTAAGAAAATCATCTGCAGTGCTAAATCCATTTTACAGTTTTCATGTCTATTGTCATCAATCTCCAGAGTACAGAATAAGGGTGTGATCGGTGTGGATGATCACGTCTGACACACTCAGTAAGTAGAGACAATGAATCAACGTCGCTATCCTAATCTAAGAAGTTTCTTACGTCCTAGATGAGGAGACAAGTATAATCCAATTCTTGGAAACACTTTCATTCTAAAAAAGTCTATTCTATTCATTCTATACGTTATAAGTTTTCATCCGAAGCTCTACAAGAAAATCTCCATGCCAAGTAAATCCTAAAATCGTACAAGAAACGATTCTGGAGAGTACGTACCATGTCAGAGGGATGCCACACAAATTCGTTGTCGGAGACAAAGCTTGCGATCCGACCAGTGCTCTCGCAAATGACCCGCAGAGTGCGATCCCGCGACTTTTTGTTGATGGTTTTATGAACTTAGCTTCAATGCCTTGGACGCGCGTGTCTCAACTGGAGCCAGATTATCATACTTAATAATGACTTAAACTAGGTATACATAATACAACTTTAAATCTTATGTACATCATTGAAATCCAGATGAGTTAATCATTTTATATTGATCATCACTTTATCATAAGAATGTTTGTCTGTGTTGAAGTACATATCAAAAAAATTTCCAACAAGTATAATTTTTGGTTCTTGTTATATTTGTTAGCATTTTTTTCCAAAATTCAATTATTTGCATTTAACTTTTTGTCATTGTTGTTTCAAAATCTATACATACTCTGATATTTTAACATGATGTTTAGCGTTTTTATGGGAAAAAAATTTCTTTGAACTGTTACACAATAGTAACAAATAATGTCATTTGAAAAAAAAACATGAAGATTCCAATTTGACTCATATTATTTCAAACATATATATAGTTTCGAATCTTTATAAGTTTTTCAACTCTTGTGTAGAATTAGAATAAAATTCTCAAAATTGTTACCCTTTATAATTAACTATAACATAACAACATATAATAAGATTTAGAAATAAGATTTAGTAAGATATAACAAGGTTGTGTTAAAATTTTTGAAGAGGCTTTTTTTTATGAGTGTTTGAAATATAAAAAAAAATTGCAAATCAATTTATATTTTTAAAAAATTGAAATTAAATTTTTTATTTTAATACAAATTTTTTCATCCAATTTTTATACATTTTAAATAATTCTACATAAATAAATAGTTTTGATAAATAGAAAGATTATTTGATAATTTAATATAAACATACATAAATTTTTTATCACTTTTATAATATAATATATATCAAGAAAACACCTGATTTTTTTAATATGAATTTTTATTAAATTTTTTTTAATTATTTCTAACCAATAATTTTTAAATCAAATTTATAATTTTTTGCTTTTTTCATATTATTTTATGTAAATAATTGTAGGCTTTTAATACTTATATTAGTATTTTTTGTCTTAAATAAATGGATTATTTTTTGACATTTATACATAATATATTATTGTATTTTTTTACATAAAAAAATATGTTTGCACAAATCTTACATGTTTGTATGAAAGTATATGTAACAATGATCAATTTTGCAAAAGATATGGAGTTAATTAACATTGCATGTATGTAAATATGAAATATACACAACTTAAAATCAAATGACATTGCAATCATATGGTTGGAAAACTTATTCATCTGGATTGATTTTTCATAGTATAGTGATACATGATATTGCTATGTTAAGAAATGGATAATTTCAAAGCTCAAGATCTTTTGTTATTTAATGTATATGTGAGAATGATAGTTGTGATTCTTGATTTAATATATATTGCTCATGATATGCACTTGATTGTACTGAGGATTGTCATGTTATGTTCACAATTTCATTTTTTTAAATAGAGAATTTTGTTGAGTATGAAGATGAACAATCCCATTAGTGGACAATAGTCATTAGTAAATTCATCGCATATCTTACATAATATACTATTGCTTAATTTAAAGATTCTGCACAAGACTTGGGGACTTTAATAAATATAGAACCTGCATCCAAGTGAAGAAAGAACATTGCATTTGAGTGTTGAAATCCCGATGACATCCATAGAAGAAATTGCACACCTAGTTGAAAGATGTGCTTCGTAGCAAAATATTAGCGCAATGGTATATGATGCAAGGTGTTGAGTGTCAAGTTAAGAATGATGATGAATTTTGTTCCATGCGGAAGTGGATTGTGTAGAAAATCACACCATGAATGATAAGTTACTTAATAATATTGGTGAAAACGAGGATACTTAAAATTGCATTATGCATGTTTTCGTATTACGTTCGAGGTTTATTGTACCAATGATGTTTCATATTCTGTGTGGAAATTTGTGAAAATAAAATTATATGTAATTTCTAGGGTGTAGTTATGTTGTGTGAGACACATGCATAATGTTTGCAGTCTTATGTTCTTATGCAATTTGAAATGATTTGTATTGAATAATATTGCAATATTGGCTTTACATACAAACCCATTTATTTTGATGGATATGAAAGATCTTTGATGTTTTTCAAAGTTAACAACTTGGAATCATGTGTATTAAGAAAAAATATTGTTATTTTAAATAAAATATTTCTTATTAAAAATCATTACATGTTATATCTAGTATCCTATCACAAGATCATGAGACATTTGTCCTCCTATTGCATTATTAAATGGTATTGCAATTTAATTTCTCCCCGTCACATATGTATTGTTTGAATCGGAGATGACATTTAATTAGTATTTGTAGCGTTATATCCAATCATTGCATACATTCATATTTACTATTTTTTTCTCTGGGTGTGGAGAGTACAAATAATGCACGATATGTGACATAAGCTGAATCCGACTATAAAATCAAGTATTAGACGCAAAAATTACTAAAGTACTTGGAACATACTTTTCGAGTTGATCTTCTAATGCACCTACAGTAGCACGTCCTGTGGAATTATGAATGTATGTTCTATGTTCAATTTAGACTCACTTTGAAGGATTTGATTTGCTGACTTCTCCATTACGAAGACTATCATAAGCTCTATGCTTGACTCAAATTCGGAACTCACTGCTACTAGTGAGAGCCAAGGACCAGTGCGTTACCGCCAAATTTCATATGCTTGCTGGCAAAGCTCTCTGGTGCTCAAGGTCTTGTTTGCTCTGCTATTGGTCGCCCAAGGAGTTCAAAGATAGGCTCAGAGCCCAAGCCCCTTCGTCGAGTATCATGCGACCGGGTTATGGACTGTCTATAGCTCATCCTTCTCCTGAAGTCTTTGACGTCGTGCGGGATGTAATACGACGATCCATCCTGAAAGTTCAAGGGTAGCCCTGCAAACCCAAGGATAGTCAAAGCCGCTCACATTTTCTAAGTGCTTAATATATCTCCACATTATCAAGGAACTCCATGATGAAATGACAGAGACGTTTGGTCCATGTTCTTTTAAGAAGTTCGAGAGCATATCAGTCGCTAATGTGGAAGCTACATTCATGAGAAAGTGTACTTTTCCTCATCAAGATCTGTATTAAAGTATCCGTATCGTATTATTATCCGCATTGTCTTGTTATACCACAAAACCGGACGAGCTTATGAGGTCTGTGTACACAACGAGTGGTCAGGACACTAAATTTGGTGTGAAAATGTCAAGGGCATATGAGCTAATTTCAAGTGTCTAGCAGTTCACTCACAAGAAGATGGAAAGCAGTTTTTCCGAAGGACCCAAGAACTTGAAATTTGACTTTCAATTACAGCCGAGTTCCAGGAACATTCTCCTTGCAGTCTTGATAGATTCTGGATTTTTCATTCGCAATTTCTTTACTGCGTTGGGTGGTCGACGAGGAGAAAGACTGATCCTTAAGATTTCTCCCTCGCAAGCAGGTGATTTTGATTTCTCGTAATGGCCATTCAGGTACGTGTCTCTAGTATTCGGACTTGCACTGCAGACGCTCTGGGCTTGTCCTTACCCTGTTCCTGTACTCTTCAAAGTTGACGTGATGACTGATTGTATAGTGTAAATATAGATGATTTTGTGTAGAATGTGGGACATTGTTGGTCACTGCACTCGAGTTTTGACTTACAATAACGGAGGATGTTATTCAGAAGCCTTAAAGTTCTCGATGGACATGACTAGGAGGAAGGCTGGTGTTTCGTTTGTCAGTCAGTAGTGATGGTCATGACGTGGGGTCATTGTCAGGGATGATGTGTAGCTTTTTTGAGGTTGCGTAAAGTCAGATGGAAGTTCCTTAAATTGCAGATGAGAACGCCGATGGTTGCGATATGATTATTGCGATACGATCTACAATATCAGTCATAACCGATAACCCTCTTTAATGATTGCGCAGGAATGGAAGATTCTGAATTTGTCTACAACCTGATGCTGCATATCGATGTCAGTGACGGGTGGTCGTATTCTGTATTGTGCTGGTTCCGTCCGTTGGCTGACTAAACCGACCTATTGCGACTGCTGCTGCAGCAGCTGCGGCGAACGCACTACTTAAGCAGCAGTCCACTGAATCTCTCTCTCTTCTCTCTCTCAGGCACTCCACTGGATTCTAATAACACAGGGATGTCTTTCATATGCTGGCGCGTCAGTGGTGAAGATGGGTGGGCATCTGTGACGTGCAGAACTTCCACTGCGACAAGTTAGCTCGGGACGGGGCAGCTCGGAGAAAACAATCTGAAGGAAAAGGCAAGGAAAATCCTGCTGTTCGACAAATGTACTTGAGAGAATAAGCATATAGTTGGACTCCTGTCGCCTTCAACTTAGCCGTTTCCATGGTCCCAAATGTTACGGATGCTTGAGCCTGCTTACTTGGAGTACTGCAATGGATTTTGACGGGTCGAAAAGCTGCAGCAAACCATGGAAACATGTGGTGTGGTCCAGTCGCTCGGGGGTCTGTGAATGAGCCGAGCCACTCCTGACCCATTATTGACGGCCTTGTCTGATTCCGGTGACAATCGCACTCGGGTGGATCACGGATCCACTCCTTGTATATGTGCCCAATTACTGTACCAGTGTCGGTGTTTTCTGATCACGGCCACAACCTCTGAGTGGCAAAAGTTGTTGACCCACGAGCTCTTCACGGGCTAATCATTCGTGAGACCTGACGGATGTGTGGTCTGATCGAAATCTGCATGACCATCGAGAAAGGACGAGTGACACGAGCGGCAGGAAGGAAAGGCCGACCGTATGAGGTTCTAGCTCCTGACGTAGTACCGACTCAATCGAATATGTGGTATTTGGTGCTCCGGCCTTCCGGGAATTTCCACTGCTACCGTGACTTACTGCCGCCGTCTCAACAACTCAGCTTGCCAATAGTCTACACGTGCTCCAAGGTCGCTGCAAGCTTTTGTGACGTGCGTTATGATACTTCCAAATCAGTGCTGTGGAGTAAATTCTTGACTCTTGTTCCATGGTGCGGCGGTTTTTTTTTTTTTTTTCCTTGCACTCGAGAGGCGAGATATGGCAAATGACAGCGCGCAGTCGGCGTTCGTCGGCTTTTCGAATTGCAGAATTTTGACCGGCTACCTTACCTCCATAGGGTACTTGCCTGAATCTCACAGGCCGCCGACGACGTACGAGGTGTCAAGGTGCCTCGGAAAGTAAAGTCTGTTGGCTAGCCCAAAACTTCCAGAAGTTCAGAAACCTACTGTATCTGGGTTTAGGTCCACAGAGCTACACCTTCCTCGGATGCTTGCGCACAAGTGCAGAAGTGCCACACTTTTCCTAACGCACTATAGGCCAAATCAAGTTTTCGATTCCCGTTTTGGCGACATTTCTCTTTCGCACGTACAAAGGCCCTGGAGATTTGCAACCTCTTTAGTACAAGCCCCGGCTAAGCGCGAGACCTCGACGTGTTTTATGGTATAATCGAGGAATATTTATAAATGTGTTTCACTCCTAGGATCTCTGTTGCTGTTATAACCAAAACTGAATACGTTTAAAAGATTGAAGGGTGACGATTGCGAAAAATGTGTTTTGATATACTTTAAAGTTCAGACCTATTTCAAATTCAAGAATAATTAACAAAGTTAACTTTGCTAAATATGTATAAGTGACAAGCCTGGATAAGAGGGAGGTTCACTCTACTAGCCTTGAACGTCTCCAGGGACAATACAGGCTTCAACTTGGACGGGACGCTATCCATGTGGAATCTATCACCTGCTCTGATTGATTCAGATAACGTCCGGCCGGATTCATAGAACAGGGAATGCGTTCTTTAGTGATTTTATCCAATTGCAATACTCGATCGGCAATCGTCACGTCTCGGCTGGATAGTGAGACTTCATGCATGAGCGCTGAGTGGGCGATTCATGCGATTAAGATGCAACTTCGAGTCACAATCTTGATCAGACGCATGTGCTGTCATGAAGAGCAGTCAAGCAAGTATGGAACCGCTGGCTAATTATGTTATAAGTATTGCATCACCTAACTATATGGTGAACTCAACAGAACGGATGTTGAAGTCTGTGATAAGCTTGCAAAAGAACGGCAGCCAGCATGCCGTTCTTTTGGGAAATGACGAACTTCAGTCAAACAAGATCAGAACCTGAGACCATTCCACTATGCCAACTCTGTACCGCTCAAAGGCAAGGAATTGATCATAGGGCAGGAGATTTGAAGGTTTTAATTTCCGAAGAAACAGCATTATCTCTCTCTAGGGTTTTGATTTTACTGAGAAACGAATCACCCCAACATGTTGTCCGTCTTTGGTTCCAGCATCGCTTGGGTTCCCGGGAAAAGAAAGTTCTAATTATTCATCGCCTGAGCTCTATTACTACCGATTAGAATTTTATTCAAGCATCCTTAGTAGGCCACTTAGTAGTCAGCTGATCAGTTTTGCAGGGATTTAGAGGTTGTTCAGAGAGAGTTGTCAGTGATATGATGACTTGACAGCTCAAGCGTTTCTCTCAACACTTTTGTGGGATTTTTCGGCATCTTGATCCTACTTCTCTCATGAGATCCAAGACATGATGATACACTTCCGGAAAATGCACACTGAAACATGGAAAGAACTCTTTGCACATCTTTGACCTAGACTCTGTTCACTAATGCCATTCAGTCGAGAAAGATTTGTTGATACGGTAGAAAAGCGACGCAGGTTGTGATTCCTTATAGCGAAGAATCGTTACGGTTTGCACCGTTTGAGGGGTCTCCGACAAAAAGGCCGCACACAAGTTACATGTTGTACAGTTCACGACAAGGAAACACTACAGCGGAATGGGTTATCCTTTACTCTAAAAACTAATGTTTCTTTTTAACGCATGTTTCGGCCTGGAGCTGTTGCGCTTTTCCAGACACTTCAACCCTTATGTGGAGACAACCAGGTCCGGAGATCATCAGACACTAAGGGATCTCTCCGAAATGTGCCCGGCCTGGGACTCGATCCTAAAATGATATTAAGTTACCAGTCGTCCCACGACTCTATTCTTGACCTTTCTTCTTGTGTACTTCTGTTGTTGTCACCTGGTTCACCGGCTATGTATGCAGCAATGACATAATGTGTGCTCATGGAGAAGTGGATGATGGATACAGAGTTTGACAAGATCCAAGTAAAAATGCTCATATCAGCAGTGTACTATCTCTCTCTCCATTTCTCTCTAGGTGTTAAATACTTAGACAACCGTTATCAAAGTTTTGCAGCGCCTATTGCCACGTGCTATGTAAAAGAAAATCTGCCTCGTCGTTGCCTTACCTGAGAGTTAAGACCTCCTGTCGTTGTGTTCAACTTGTTGTCGTCCTTTTCATACTCTTATTATCAAGTGTCTGTCTCTAACCTCTCCTTCAATAATGCGCATTTTTTCCTATCAGTGAATAAGTCTACTTCATAGATTATTATACATTCTTAGGAATATGATCTTATATGCACTTAATGTCGTGCTCTATCCCTTCTTATTCCATCTCGTTTTTCTTGTTGTTTTCATGTTCACAAATACATAAGAAGGTACATAAGAAGGTAGCGTCGTTATTATAATATACAAAGATATTGCCCAAAACTTTGAAAAATGCAGAGTCCTAAGATTTATTGTAAACATATATAAATAAGTAATGTATATTACTTATTTATATATGTTTACAATTGATAATATATTAACATGGTAATATATTAAGCTAAATTATTTGATTCCAAATCATGAAATATAAAATACCTTCTATGTACATTTCAGTTTTTTTAATTAAGTATTATGTATGATAAATGTGGTGTCAATTTAGGCAATAATTTGAAAATCAACATGATTTGTGTCTAAGTTGTAAGTTGTAGATGAATTTTAACAAGATGACTTATCTAGATATATTGTGTTTTAAATATACATCTTAAAATATTTTTTTTTAAACTGAATAAAAGAGGTTTTTGGTGCTATCATGCTACTATGAAAGACATGAGAATAAATTTTGGTTCAAGCATAGGTAAGGAAAGGGTATGATTCATTCCCAGATTCACAGCAGGGATACTTAGTTCATTTCTAATGAAGCACAGTGCGTTTGGTTGTTATTGTTTTCCAAACATACATTCATGTCAGATTCATCCCGATTAATTTACAGCGGTCCCACTTGATCATCACTAATACTGCGCCATCAATAGATTGAAAATCTATTGATTTAATGAATTCTAACTAAATTTTGGACATTGACTTTTATCCGGTATTGTTAATGCAAACATGATGGAAAATCAAATCTAAAAATGAAGGATCTAGCACGAGTTGGCAACGTATATAATTTCTTTTGCTATATGTTTACACTAATCAATTTAGATTGATGCTTGTTGGAAAATTATCCTTTGAGATTGAATTTGTATACAAAATGTTATTTACATGTTTTTCTTAAATCACAGTAAAAAATATTTTCGTTAAAATTTAAATTTATTTGGTCTATTTTTAGGATCAATACCTAATTTTCACTTTTAAATTTGATAAGACTTGCATTTATTTGGACACAAAAGATTGTGGATGGTGCGATGGAATGCATTGAGCCCATTTTTATCATTGTGTGTTTCGTATTCGCCTCAAATTTTGTTGGCATCACAAAAGGCCCTTCTTCTATAATAACTGTATACACTGATAACTTGGGAGTTCTTTCAGTCATACTTCACTGAACCACCAGTATACCTGTAGTAAACCAATTCTAGATTATTCCTTGGAGGTTTACTACCGTTCCGCTTATGGAAAGTGTCAGCTTCTAACTGTCTGAACATTTGAAGGTCTTGCCTTTTTTTCTTTTAATTTTCTTCTCATAACGATTATTCTTGAAATCGCAATTAAATCTTAAGTTTACTTTTAACATGTTCTGTTGCATAATTTTCGTTCTCTGTATTATTTTGGAGACTTATATGAGATTTTTAGGAGATGCTTTTTCATTTACCCTTTCCTTCAAACAACGCTAGATTGAAATATAGTCCAATAAAATATATTTTTTAACATATCTTCATAAATGGTACATTCTATCCAAAAAATAATAATATTTAACATGCAGAATTGGTGCTCAAGTAAAATTTATCTTTTTATTTTTAAAGTGACAAAATTTCCAAGTAAGTAAAAAATTTCAAGCATAGATGTCAAAAGTTATAAGGTGAACTTGTGCAGCAAGCAAGAAATCAGTTTAATAACAATTTTACTATGAGATATTGCAGATTTAGGACGCAGATTTACTGTTCTATAGTGAACCATCAAGCAATTCCAACTTGCTTGGTAGCGACGTTGCTTTGACAGTGTTTGAGTCTCAGGATGGTCACATTTCGGGGTTGCCTGTGGTGACGTAACTCGGGACAGGCTACCTCGAGACTCCACAGCTACCGATCATAAAGAGAGATCTATGAGTAGAATTCCGCCCCTTGCCTCCACCTTCCCACAGCCATCAGCTGACCTTGTGCCTATGATACAAGTACAGTGCAAGAGGATGAAATGCATTAAAAGTTCATGTCTCTATACTGAAATATGCTTTAAAATATCAAAAGATGGGTTACTATTAAGAAGAATAAGATTACCAGTGTGTTGGATGAAATAGTATATAACTTTTGCAGGACTATGGTAAATTGACTTTGAAATGGTCCAAATGGTTATGTAAAATTCCATGCATTTTCTGCATCACTGACGGATTCAGATTTCATACCATACAAACGCAGGTCAGTCTTTTTTCGGTGCTCTCAGATATGGACTGTGTCTCTTCTCCTTTCTATACTTCTTGTCTCAGATATTTGCATGAAATTCGTTCTAATCCATAGAGAACGTGAATCGTCGTGGCTCCATAATGACCTCTACGTATGGAAATCAATAAGGATGGTATTTCCATCAGTTTCGAAGTGGAACTCACGAGCAGAAGCACATGGGAAAGCCGAATATTTGATTAGTACTTTCCTGGTGTCAAATATGCCACATCTTCATGGTAGAACACATGTGACATTAATGACTTTATCCAAGTCATCATCGTTTCTCACCCTCGCACCCACTAGACCTACCTTATGCACGCTACAATATACCCCTTTTGCTGCTGAAATATTATTATTCCCCTTGGAGAATATTAGGTCTATATATTCCATGATAAAAGAACAAGCAATTCTTCGCCGTTGTGATTATTTTTGCCCTTATTGTTCCCACGTAGCTGCACCTGTGCTGTTTTCAATTTCCTTTTCTTCTAGTTAGTTTTCCTTTCTTTTAGGGGATATATAAAGACAAAAATAATAATTTCATCGTCACTCCTATGTGTCTTCTTTCATTTCACTTGTAGTGTTCATATTCTAACCAGGTGAAGCTACTATTATATGGCTAACCTTGATGTTTGTACATACTATTAGGTCCTGTGAACACTCAAGGGGTCCTTGCACAAGGTAAGGCAGGCGCTAAAACTTGCATCGCAACTCGTAAATATGGAACACGAAGGCTTCAGGTTCACGAGAGGAGGAGGGTATGGAGATTACAGGGAGAAAGAGAGTAGAAAAGGGGGGTTATGGTTCTGCAGGTGTGAGTAGATACATGATGAGTGTTGGGTGTCTTTATTGTTCTCTTTGTGCTAGCTATAGCTTCACTTTCACTCATGAGCCGCCAAAAATGGTGCATGATACACCATGTCTGGTGTGTCATTGTCTGTTTATCTCACAAGGGGTAAAGATTCACGTGAGAAAGATGCACAAAAATTATGATTGGACTACTTGGGATACGCATGTAAAGAGGACGATTACATTGACATCGGTATTTGTCGCTTCGGGGAACACGCAAACTACATCGACTCCTTTGTTGAGCATTTCGGGTATACCGATGGGTCATGGAAGTGGTTAGCTTCCCATGCAGGTTCGATTCTAGGGCTTTTTGAGACTAGGTTTCCATGTTCATGACGATGCTAGCCGTGGTTTTTGCTTACCGCTCGATCGGTTGGTATGCGATCCCGTGGACGAGCAAGCATGGTTTTTGCTTCTATTACTTCCGTGATTGTGTCTACGTTATACTAGAGGGCGACGTGCTGGACATAGGGAGGTGGCAGCTAGATTTTAGAGATTTCGAGCAGGGGATTGGGCTACATTGCAGGAGGAGTCTGTTCGGGCCACACAAGTTATGAGTCGGGTTCAGTCACATGATACTTCTCATTCGGCGTGATTGTGATGGTGTAGGATCTCAGGGTAGGCCGGGGAGTATAGTAGGGCTGCACGGGCCCTTCATCCTTTGTCCATGGCTAGTCCTACTGAGGAGACGATTTCCTCTTTACGCCCTCTACATCCACCCATGGGCAAGGAGATACTATTAGAGGTCTTGGAGTATCAACAAGAGTAGCGTTTATGTCTTGATAGATCATTATTTGCCCATTCTCTATGCATAGCCCCACACTTATCCTTGGGAGGTTTGTTAGGGATGGTATATGAGCCTCTTCGAGATTGCTTTCAGGCGGATGATCTTTCTAGTGGTTTCACGGAGTTGTTCCAAGTGGATGCATCAATTGCAAGAGGGGAGATTCCGTTGTTAGATAGTCAGGTTTTGGGTGCTAGTCGGCTTCTCGCCATGGAGAATGACACTAGGGGCATCAGACCGATTGCTATTGAAGAGGTCTTATTGCGGTTAGTCAGTCGTACCATTGTCTTGCAGCATTGCTCGCACTTCCAGGAGCATCTTTGTCCACATCAATTTGGAGTGGTCACACCAGGAAGCTGTGAGGTGGTATCGTTGGGCATTAGAGCATTTCTAGATATCCATCCGGATTGGGTTGTCTTGCAGGTGGACGTTGAGAACGTTTTTAATAGCGTTTTATGTGCATCCATTTTTAGAGAGCTTATATGCTCATGGACCTCTATCAAGCCTCATTCCTTTTGTACGGTCTTTCTACGGTTTACATTCTTCTCTCTTTTATCAGCATGACTTTTCTGAGGAGGAACTCACCGTTCTACAGTCCACCGTTGGCACTCGACAGGGAGATCCTTTGGGAGGACCCCTATTTACCATGGGTCATTATAGAGCTCTTTTGTCTATTTCTTTGGCCGTGCCAGGTTGTGTATTCCCCTCCTTAGCAGATGATACACACATTGTGGGCCCTATAGACAACATTAGGCAAGCATTTGATTACTTGACTACCGAACTTCATCTTGTAGGCTTGAGAGTCAAGGTGTCAAAGTGTAAGGCTTGGTCTTCTTTGGGCATTCCGCCTCATCTCCAGCTTCCAGAGGGATGTATGACTTTGACAAATGGTTTACATATTCTAGGAGTGCCAGTAGGGTCCGAGGATTTTGTCTCATGCTACCTAGACGCCGCACTTGCCGAGGATGTTTTGCATGTAGATGACCTTCCTCTACTAGGGGATCCGTAGGTGGCATTTGATATACTGTCACCTAATATTGCTCGTCGACCCACCTACCTTCTTTGCACGGTTCCTCCTTCACCTACATTCATATCACGTTTGACAACCTTTGATAGGAGGATCATGGATGTCTTTGGTGACATCATCGGACCAGGGACATTCGAATGTGTGACAGGAGATTTGGCAAGGAGATAGACATCTTTGCCAATTTCATGTGGAGGGGTAGGCTTATTATCGATGGAGGAGACGACACTTACGGAATTCTTGGTGAGTTGAGCGCTCATTGCATCTTTGTTATCTTCTCGATTTGTGATCGTAGATAGACCTATCTTGGAGATATATGTGAGGGATGTGGATACTAGATCATTTTCCTTACAGGTATTATTGCAACATACGAGAGATGCTTTATCACGGGAGATACGACATGAATTCCCGTCTTTTTTCTCTTTGGCTACCAATTGGACTAGGGGTCTGCAGTCTATCTTAATGGACCAACAGTTTCAGGAGGCTCTACATTCACTCTTAGTGGATCTGGCCATTCCTCGTATTACTAGAGCTCGTCTACGCTCTTGTTCTGGCAAGGCTCATGGATCTTGGCTTGACCATGCATCAAGACTTTCAGACTCGCACCAGCTACTTTTTCCACAGCTATGAGGTTTCGTCTTGGCTTGGTCCATCCATCTACATCTTCATTACTATGGAGAGAGCGTTGGTATGCCTTGAAGTCGATTAGGGTTAGGTCAGACTTGTACTTGGTTCAGGAGGACCATGTCATTGTGGCGGATGTGGTGGTTACCGATCCTACTAGAGACACAGTTTTAGAGGGGATGATCACCCATTCTCCAGGATGGGCGGCAACAACCAAGATCTCCAAGTATAGAGGTATGCAGAGAGGTCACCTCTTTGTTCCTCTAGCTTTGAAGTTATATGGAGCTATGGACGCCGACTTCGACATGTTGGTGAGGGAGTGCGCAAGAGCCTATCATACTAGGCGACATGGGATATCACTCTTTTTAGCTTACTGTATAGCCTATTTTATGCAACATGTTTCCATTGCTCTACAGAGAGCACTAGCTGGTGCGATCCATAGGAGAGTAATCATGGTAGGTGATGTTTCTTCGGATGCTCCTGTTGTTTATAGATCGTTTGACCTAGATAGTTCGGATATCTTAGATGTTGTAGGACATATTTCCCAGATGCTATTGGGGCCTAGCTCCATGTTACCGGTTTGGTTTCATCCTTGTATGCTTTGATGGGATCTTCCCATCCCTTTTGTTATTATACTCTATCCCAGCCTCATACTCGGTACATGCTCCTAGCTCTTATAGGGTTGAGGTCCATGGACAGATCAAACTTCTTCACTTGACGCATCATATGAACCGGAAAGAATAGAAAGTGGTAAACAAGCGAAGCAATCATTACAATGTAAATGTATATGCCTTATCAATGCTATAATTTGTTCAGTGTGGTATACATTAAGTTTCATTGAAATAAATAACACACACCTTATTTTTCACATTCTATCCATGAGAAAAATTTGGAGTATTTTTATACCCTAAAAATTCCATGGCATTGAACATGGTGTATTTTCTCTTTGTGCCCCCATCATGGCCTCTTTATTGGATGATTTTACTTGAAATGAGAGTGTTGTTGTACATGAACCCATGCAAACTAGTGTGAAAGATGATAATTGATAGGCAGTTTCAAGTCAAATTTGATACATATCAAGATGGGATAGTGAAGAGAGTGAAGAATAATCACATATTTTATTTGTGGTCATTAATGAGAAAAAATTAAAAAAAATTAAATATCTGCTTTTTAGTGGCACAAAAATTAATAATCAAAATTTGTTATTATGATAGTTTTTAATTACCATGGATTTTTAGTAAGTATTACAATTTGAATCATATGAAAGTTTCAAAATGGTAGTTGTCGTGCACATACATATCGCATCACAACATACATCGCTGTCACATCAAACATCACAACACATAGATCGTCATACACCAACACAAGTGTACCACAATAATCTTTTCTACTCTCAAAACGTCCACAAGGACACTCCGCTCATAACCATAGCATAAAAGAGAGATTACAGTCAAGCCAAACCCACTTTGTGCTTCAAAGACTCCAGGTTCCCGCACTAGCTACTATCCACCATAGCCACACTCAAAGGCTCAACTCAAACCGGCCTCCAAGGAGCCCTAATTCGAACTCTACCCCTTGAGCCCTAGGACTTAACGGCGCGGCCCTAACAAATAGTCCCCCAAGTCAGAATCAAGCGCTAATCGCATAACCGACTCTAATCATTGTATCCGCTTCTTGCATACGCCAAGCCTACCTAACTAGAGATGCCACTACATAAGTCGTGATGCTTGTCGTGCACATACATATCGCATCACAACATACATCGCCGGTCACATCAAACATCACAACACATAGATCGTCATACACCAACACAAAGTACCACAATCGCCCCTAACCTCCAAGGTTAGGTCCCTCTAACACCGCGTAGCCATCTAGTCCATAACATGATATGCCCTTCGTGGGGCTAAGATCAGGAGGCCGGGTGCTACAATGCCCCATCGTTAGTTGCCTATCTGCAATCCATATCATGTAATGGTCAGACCTACTTGCATGCTAAACGCATCGAGGACATCTCCACCGCCCACTGGGCACCGCATTGAGAGGAGGTGTCAAACATGACATATGCCATCCTCTCGAACAAGAATCACAAATCAACATATGGGCTGCTCCACCACCGATCCACATAACATACATCTCAAGCCCGCACGCATAATTCTGCTGCTTGGATCCATAAGTATCAATGTTTGGAAGGTGACATGGCGCACAATTACGCACATGATCCTTCCAAATCACACCATCACGACCCTCCAATACCAAAACCCCAGAAGGTAAAACCTCACGCATCAGAGAATCGTGCGACCAAATTGTAACATCCAATGTGGTCGGTGCACTCTGCCGCAAAGAAACGTAATCACCAACATGAAATCTGCGAATTGAAGGTCAATATCCACCTCCTCGGATGATAGCATAACGCAAAGTATCTATGCCGAGCAATAGCAAGGTTCTCAAATGCCATGGGCATGACTGCACGGAAGAGTTCGCCTTTTAAGAACACACCCCTAACCCAAACATCGGGGTTATCCAAGTCCAAGACTTCACCGATTTCTCTACTACGGATAGTCAGAGAGTAAGTCCGGATCTCTACCATATAATAAAAAAGTACGGTGAGAATGACGCTAGAGATGCTTTTGCCGGTTAAATCGATAACCCATACTAACCATGGTAGTGGATGTCCCAGCCTCCCAGATGACCTTTCTCCAAGCCAAACTTTCGCAGCCCTCTCTTCACCGTCCCGAACAACTCTCTCTCTTAGACCATCGCCCTCGATGATCTCTTGAGGTGGTACGATGATCGATCAACGCCGATCACACAAAGCCCGAACTCGCCCAAAAACTCAGTACCCTGATCAATCAACACTTCTGCTGGTGCACCAAATCGGCTAAGCACTGCAGCTAACAACGCATAAGTTGTTCCCTCACTTGACTTGTCGCAAGGCCACCAAACTCAATCCACTTGGAGAAATGTTCCACCATGACCAACACATATCGATGATGTTGTATAGTCAATGGCAAAGGTCCTGCAAAATCCAAGCTCCAACGATAACCAAGTCCCATAATCGGTAAAGGATGTAGTTGTGGTGTAGGGGCATTGAATGATGCTCGAACACGATCACATACCATACATCTCGCCACAAACCGCCGCACCCTCGGTTTGCATACCTCTCCACCAATAGTGACTTTGAAGTAAGCTATATGTCCGCTTTACTCCAAAATGACCTAACTCCTCATGAGCATGTCGACCAACGTGCTCTCTCGAGATGGAAGTGGCACAACACGAACGCCGCCATCTCCCCCATACTCGAAGAAGGTGTCTACCTTCCCATCCGAACCGCCGAGCTCTTGAAACTCAATCCCGCCTCCTTTGCACACAAGGTCCAACAAAGCACCAAAGACGAAGATACTCCAACACCAAAGATGTCATCATGGATGTCTCGGGTTTACGATCAAACCGCCCCGAGTCTCTCCCAAGGCTAATATATCTCGCTCTTTGACCCAAGAGAGATATCATATAGCTCTCAAGCGCCAACATACTCAAAAAGGCAGATGCATGCAAACCCGGCACCATCTCCTCATCAGTATCACCGTGCCATCGAGCCCCGGTTTCGACTTGTACTTGACTTGTACATGGGTTTCGACTTAACCCATCCGCATCACGGTTCACCACTCCATGTCTATGAATAACCGTGAAATCATACTCTTGTAGGATAAGAGCCCATCGTGCAAGCTTTCCTCCGTAAGCTTGCATGCGATTCCATCAACCATTTCAATGGTTGATGATCGATGATGAGAGAAGGAGTTTCCAAACAAATAACATCTGAAATGTGCCACCGCCCAAACAGCTGCCAAACATTCTCCTTCATAAGAACTATACTTTGCCTCCGCTGCATTGTTGGAACGACTTGCATAAGCCACTACAAACTCCTTCCTCTCATCATCATGTTGGGTAAGATCGCTCCCCAAACCCAACATACTCCAATCAAGATGTACTTGAAACGGACGACCTCTCACACAGTCTCCTCAAAATAGGGGCAGAT
Organism: Marchantia paleacea; assembly: GCA_014180765.2. NCBI lineage: Eukaryota > Viridiplantae > Streptophyta > Marchantiopsida > Marchantiales > Marchantiaceae > Marchantia > Marchantia paleacea. Next base: position 2,922,908 of record MUAA02000008.1, on the reverse strand, counting down.
GTCAACCTTCCCTTGAGCTCAACAAAAGCTCTCTCCCTGCTCATCTCCCCAACTCCACTCTTGATCTAGCTTTGTCGACTTTGTCAAGGCTTTGGCAATAGTGCTAAATCCTCGCACATATCGACGATAGAAGTTTGCAAGTCCAAGGAAAGCTCAAACATCTGAGGGTTGTGGAATACGCAAGATTGCCTCCACCTTGGTTTGCTGAACTCCCAATCCTCCTGGGTATATGGTATGACCCAAAGATTTCTACCTCGCTCCCGAAAGAACTTACACTTTCCAGATGCAACTTGAGGCCATGAGCAATCGATCGCTCAAATACCTCATGCAAATGTATCTCATGCTCCCTCATCAGAAGCACTATACACTAGAATATCATCGATGTAGGCTCTGGCACAATCAAGTCCGGCTAGGATCCTATCCATCACTCTTTGGAACTCAGCAAGTGCATTCTTCAACCCAAATGGTAAGAACTTCCACTGATACAACACATCCTTGCCATGCGAATCAATTGCCCAAAAGGCCGTCCTTGGCCTTATCCTCATCTCGAATCCATGGAATCGATGATATCCTCGTCAGAAATCCAATGTACTGAAAACCTTTGCATGCCCAATCGCATCAAAGATCTCCTCAGTGTAGGCATAGCATATCGATCAGATTTTGTCTGTCGATTGATAGATCGGTAGTCCTCACACATGCGTCTATCTCGTATAACCGCCATGTATATCCTTCTTGGACGCAAGATCACCACAAAGAGGGTATACTCTCCATATGATATCTCCACTAATCTAGCCTCAAGGTCTTGACACCTACTTTGGATCAGATCTCTCCATATCATCAGACGATAGGGACGACGGAAGACCTGCATCATCCGTTGTCAAGTCAATCCGTATGCCGCGTCCCTTCAAACAAATTAAATCCTTCATACTTTGAAGGCAAAATAGTTTCTGAAACTCCTCGAAACCTCCACACCCTACGCCTTTCTTCTCCTGTCACTTTGAGACCAATCTCAATATCCCAAATCTCCTCTCCATCAACACTAGAGATAGAAGACGTAGTATCTGATTGCTAAATGACAACCTCTTGAGCGCAGAGCTTTTTTCTCGCTCTCTCATACCAGGCTCCACTATCTCAGTGTGAACAACTCATGCTGTTGTAGTTGTAACCTCTTGTGTTGTATCACAAAGGTCAAAAGTGGTAATGTAACACTGAAGCAATGACTCCGGAATGACTTCCAAGATGAGAGATGGTCTTCTCAAGACCTCTCCTTGCTTTATGTACTGTAGGACTAGAGGAGTCCGAAATCCAAACTATGCCACATGGCTAACATGCGTAGGTTGCATGTTTTGTTATCTTATCCTAACCAATTCCTAACAGACGTCTAACACACAATCTGATCCACCAATGCATGGTAGCCACCTCGTTATTTACCCTTTTACTTTTTGGATAGTGCACACCACTATCTTGTCTTTTTGTGATCTAGTGACCACTCTACGCTTTGGGTAAACTAACTATGACTAACCAAGATTGGTTACAAACCTCCCCCCATTTAAGTCGCAACGTCCTCGTTGCAAGAAGACTCAAAAGTCTCTACAAAGTATCTTGGCATTTGTAAGATTTGCCAATGGTTCCTCCAAGTAACTTCATAAAGTGGATAACCTTTCCATTGGACTAGATATTCCACTTTGGTGTTCCGCTGCCCTCTTGTCCGTTTCTTGAGGATTCTCTCAACCTCATATTCCTCTACACCATCAATCATGGCTGGTAAAGGAGGAGGTTGATGTGGGTTGCCAAAGGAAGGAGATCGTGGGGTATACTTCCTCAAGAGAGACACATGAAAACGGATGTATTTTCATGTGTGTTGGCAACTCTAACTTGTAGGCAACTTCTCCAATCCGTTGGACAATTAAGAAAGGTCCAATAAACCGTGGACTGAACTTTCGGACCCTATTAATGACAAATTGGTAGTAGACAACCACACCCGATCGACTTTTTGAAACTCCACATGTCGCCGATGAGCATCAGCATATTGTTTTTGCCGATTTTGGGCAATGGCTAATTTGTGCTTTGCCTGGTGTACTCCTCGTTGGACTCGTGCCACAAACTCGTTCACTGCTTCAACTTGGGTTGATGGTTCCCGCATGTATGTGACCTACACTCACCAAGCTAGATGGTGTGATAGGTTGTTCTCCATACATCAAGAAGAAAGGGCTGACTTTTGTGGATGCATTGATTGAGTTATTATAAACAAACTCAATCAAGGGAAAAAAGTGCATCCCAACCGCCTTGCTCTTCCAAAGTGAAAGCTCTAAGCATATCCTCAATAGTCCTATTTGCTCTTTCGGTTTGCCCATCCGCTTGAGGATGATAAGTCATGGACATGGCTAGTTTTGTTTTGAATAGCCCAAATAGGGTTTTCCAAAACATGCTAGTAAATTGAGTGCCCCTATCGGTGATGAGCACTCTAGCTAAGCCATGTTGAGCAAAAAAACTGCATCCATATAAATTCGAGCAAGTTCCTGGTGCAAAGAATCGCCTTTGTTGTGGGCCTAATATGGATCATCTTGCTCAATTTATCCACAAAAACGACTATTGAATCATAACCCGTAGACGCCATTGGTAACTCACATACAATGTCCATACCGACGTGCTCCCATCTTCTAGCCGGTGTTGGTAGAGGTTGTAGTAGACCTGCTGGTTTCTGATTGCTAGCCTTATTTTGTTGACAAGCCACACAACTTCGAACATAGCTAGTGATGTCCTCTCTTAGTTTTGGCCAAAAGTATACCCTTTGGACGCCTTCAATGGTCTTCTCCACTCCTACATGGCCCGCAATAGCTGAATCATGTGCCTCCTCTAACATCATTGTTGTGCGAAGGGCAACATCCGAGGGTATCCGGATCTTTCCCTTGTAGAACGCCAATCCCCGCTCCAAATGTGCTCGACCCTGGCAAGGGCTTGTGCAATCTCCTCATCCTCCTTGGTAGCTCGATTCGGGTTCTCCCACCATTTACAAAGTGAATCTTCACCTCCGTGATGTGATTAATGCATGGCATTCGTGTCAATGCATCGGAAAGTCGCTTCTTCCCCTCCACATACACGATCTTCATGTTGAAACGCTGCCGCCATTCAGCCCAACGACTGCCGCTTGGAGAGGTCCTTTTGAGTTTCTAAATAAACCAAAGGCTTGTGGTCCGCCTCAACCACAAACTCCTTATCTCCGAGATAGTGCTTCCAATGTTTAGTAGCCAAGACAATGGCTAACTCCTCCCTCTCTGGGTATGATAATTTTGCTCCGCCGCAAAAGTTTCCATGAAAAGAAAGCAATTGGGTGTCATCCATCTTTCCACTCCCATTTGTAACACTCCTCCAACCGCCACACCTGATGCATCCGTAGCAAGTTTTGTTGGTCTACCATGTTCATACCATTTAAGGATTGGTGCATGTAAGAGCGCATCTTTCAAAGCCCGAAATGCAATCTCTTGAGCTGCACTCCCATTGCCATTTCTGCCCTTGGCCTAAGAGACTTGTTAAAGCTTGAGCAATACGAGCAAAAAGCTTCCACAAACCTTCTATAAAAAGCCTGTTAAACCCAAGAAACTACGCAGTTGAGTCTGATTCTCCGGGGCAATCCAATTTTGAATGGCTTCCACTTTGTCACTCATGACTTGGATGCCATCAGCGCTAACTCTATGGCCTAAGTAATCTACTTCTTTTTGCCAAACTCACATTTTGACATCTTAGCATAGAGCTTATTTTCTCTCAACACTTGGAGTATTTCTCTCGTAGATGTTTTTGATGATCTTGTAAGGACTTGCTATATATCAAGATATCATCTAAAAACACAATCACTGATTTATCCAGATATTTACTTAAAAATATCATTCATCGGGCCCCATGAATGTGGCAGAAAAGATTGGTTAAACTAAATGGCATAACTAGATACTCAAAATGACCATATCTAGTTCTAAAAGTCGTTTTTGTATGTCTTCATCCGCCACTGATCTGATTGTATCCGCTTCTAAGATCAAGTTTGGTGAAATACTTAGCTCCATGAAGTTGATCAAACAAGTCATCCATTCGCGGTAATGGATACTTGTTTTTCACCGCTTGTTGATTTAGAGCACGATAGTCCATGCACATCCGCATGGAGCCGCCCTTATTCTTCACAAACAATACCGAGCTCCATATGGTGACACACTAGGTTGGATAAACCCTTTCTCCAACAACTCTTCCAATTGTGCCTTGCATTCCTCCAAATTGCTTCGGTGCAAGTCGATAGGGACTTTTACAAGGAGGTGAACTTCCCGGTAAGATCTCTATCTTGTGATCCACTCTCCTTCTTGGTGGTAAACCCGAGGCAAATCATCTGAAAAACATCTTGAAACTCGCTCAAGATACAAGTTAACTCCTCATGTATAAAAGATTGCTCTTTTGGAGCGCTTACATCTCTTATTAGGCCCAAAAACATACATCTTTGTGACCGATAGCGGTTCTTTCTATCACATAGAGAGGTAAGTTTTGTGTCCTCGATCTAAGTCTATCTCCAAAGATCCTCCAACTCATAGTTTTTACTATCTTCCTTCGCCAATCTACCTCAAGATTATATTTTTCCATCCAAAGATACCCAAAATAGCATCATAGCGAGCTAATCGAATTACTCTCCACTCCAACGATTCCTTTGTATTGCCCAATCTTCAACTCCACTTTCCTAGGAATGCTCTCAATGCTCTCTGCTTTGCCCGCTTGGCAACTCTACCTTTTCACTCTCATCTTTCTAAAAGCTAATCCCAACTTTATAGCAATAGATCGAGATAGGAAATTTTCTGTAGCTCCCGGATCAATCAATACTCACTTTTTTACTCCTTCTATCTTGCCATCCGTCACAATCAAACATGTTTCCTTCTTTCTCAAACCATTTATCTCATGTTTGTGCTTCCTTCCTCGCCCTTCCTCCTTTTCATCGAACCAGTAAGGCCGCGAGGCAAGGTTACTGGTGCTCGTCGTTTCCCAGGTTTCCATCGGTCACTTTGTCTCCACCTTCAAGATTGTTGAGGGCTCGTCGATAGGGGGTCTAGCTCCTCTTGCCGAACTCTGGTACGGCAATTCATGGCAATGTGACCAAATCTTCCACAATTATAGTATGCTGCCTCATTTCTCGCCTTCCTCCACTCCGTCTCCTCCTCTTGAATTTGCTTCTCGATGAGGATTCGAAAGGCGACGATCTCCTCCTTGTGCTCACTACCCTTGGAATGAAATCTTCTCTCCTCCTTATGTTGCCCAACTCCATAGGCATGGGTCCATAGTATTGATTTGAGGGAACTGATACCTCTCCACCATTGTGATAAACGTTGGGCATTCGTTGTGCACAAGCAATAGCCTCGTTCAAGTTGCTTGGATTGTCCCGAATCACCTCCCCGTTGAATCTTTTTCTTCAATCCTCTCTTGAATAAATCAAGGGCTTCAGCTCCACTCATATCTCATATCTGAATTCGAAGATCTCGAAACTCCTCAATGTACTCCTCCACACTTCCCTTCTATTCAAGTTTCCACAACCTCATCCGTGCCGTGATGATGGGATCAACTGCTTGAAAATTCTGAAGAAGACCTCGCTTCATTGCACTCCAAGTAACCTGTTGGCCTGACTCATTGAGCTCCATCATCCAACCCTGAAACCAAGTAGATGCTTTCTCCAACAACAAAGTACGAACAAAAAGACCTGCAATGTGATCATTGATATTGAACAAAGCAAGATGATACTCCATTCTCTCAATCCAACCTTCCAAAACTCCCATGGTTCGACTACCTCGGTAAGGTTCTATCTTACAAGTTTTTGTCATCTTCATAATCATGGATGTCTGAAGATCTAGCTCTCTTGCTCGTTGTGCTGCTTGGGCTTCAAGAGCACGGGCTCTCACTGTTTCTTCACTTTCCACCATGGATGGTGATGTCTCCATCTCCATTGGAGTTTCTCTCATTCTCTCATTTTCCATTCCTCTCGCTTTGATCGTTTGTTAATTCTTGAGCTAACTCTTGTACTTGAGTCCGACTTTGCTCAAATGCGTTTTCTCAAATCTCTCAACTCCTGAATCATTTCTCTCAAAGTGTCCTCCATGATTCGCCTCCGTCCACTCTCTCTCGAGATAGGGTTAAGATGAACACTCTCCAATTTCTCAAGATTGGCAACACAAAGGAATAGGTGATGCTATCACCTCATGGTAATACTCCTCTCCAAAGTTTCTAATAACTAGGCTCGAAACATAGCTTTAGGATGATACACACAATAGATTTCACACCGTGTGTTGAATCTCACCGGTGGTGGTCTATTGAGGTCCATCTCTAAACTAAAATGTAAATCGTGAGATCCCAAGTAACATCAGAGGTGACTATAGGTAAGATAACAGATCTCGAGATCTCATCACTTGGTCCATGAAGTTGGCACCAAAATGATAAACCAAATACCGAGTCAACCTTGCTCTCTCAATGTATAACAGTTTGACATGAAAAGGATTAAGAAATGGGAATCTCGGTACTATTCTATCTCCCCATCCATAACCTCGCACTCCACAATAACCCCTTCCACTACTTGCACTCAATGGCCACCGCCAAATCTAACAAACACTCTCTCTCCTCAAATAATTGTACCAAACCCAAACTATTCTTCCAAGAGGGGTGATCCACACTCATAGGAACAATAAGCCCAAGCCTCGATACCATTGTAACACAAGCAATGACTCGAATGACTTCCAAGATGAGAGATGGTCTTCTCAAGACCTCCCTTGCTTTATATATTTGTGGGACTAGAGGAGTCCGAAATCCAAACTATGCCACATGGCTAACATGCGTAGGTTGCATGTTTTATTATCTTATCCTAACCAATTCCTAACAGACGCCTACACAATCCGATCCACCAATGCATGGTAGCCACCTCATCATTTACCCTTTTACTTTTTTGGATAGTGCACACCACTATCTTGTCTTTTTGTGATCTAGTGACCACTCTACGCTTTGGCTAAACTAACTATGACTAACCAAGATTGGTTCATGTAACCACCGCCCGCCTCCACGCAAAAACTCCAACGATACTCGAAGAAGACCCTACCTCTCCTTCTCTAACATCCCCATAAGACCAAGGATGAGATCTTGGGCACTTCTGCCCCCCGCCTTTTTTCCTCCACTGTCTCGGTAGGCAAAGAGCTTACTAATGGTCTTGCGGTCATACATGTGGATCTCATGCGTCTACTGCTCACCCAATCCAAGGCTCACAATCCATGTCAAACAGTTCAGTCCATAGCCCGACCCAACACCGACGTCGTGAAGCCTCCGACAATGTATAGACTTGTTGTAATAATGGTACAAAATCCCATAGCTCGCTCTCTCTCTTCAAATTGGGTTCCACCAACCGCTTGCAAAGCGAGAATCCCATACAAGTCCATGTCCTCCCTCTCTATAAGCATGGGAAGCCGGGTAACTCAACAACGTGGGTAATGCAGCTCTTGGGCGACCTACAAAGGTTCACCACCGCCATGGGTGACCTTTCAAAGATAGACCACCGGCTCGGGAGTGTTTACCCACATCCAAAATACTCTCCACCGTGAGATGTGAGGGCCTCTCCACTCCGTCATATGCTCGCAATAAAACCTCCCTTGGAAGAAGGTTTGTCCACCATAGACGTGGGCCGGTGTGCACGAGATCCTACTCTCCGCATCCAACAATACCGCTTGGTCCAATCCATGACCGCACGTGATGTGCACTCGTCATCACCCGTGCACGGATCACCCAACAAGGGAACATTCTCCAAAATGTATGCCGGAGAATATGTCTGCCGTGGATTGGAGAGAACATAACACACGTAACATCTCCCAAAACATGCCGTAACGTGAATCCTCAGAACCCATGACCATTACCAAAGACGCGTGTGTGTCCCTCGACATGGCCATCCAAAGAATAACCAAATGTATGGTGCCATGCCGAGCAAGGTCTTGCGTCCCCAACAACAAAATATCATTGACCAAGGCCTGTTGATATCCTTTTTGACCGCCAACACCGGTAGAAGATCTGGGTATCTCCGCACCAACTGTGCTACATGGCGTAATGAGACGCGCCTTGCAATCTCATCTCGCTCCACATACAAGTATCAATGTACTTCATTATACTGGGCGCAAAAAAAGCAGCCCAAACTCGTGTTGTGTGACCTCCGGTGACTCTCACTCGGTTTACCTCCGATGGCTTTTTGGAAGCTCATCATGAATCTAGAAGGACTTAGTCCCACCCTATGACCATGACCCTATTGCTCACTCTTACACAAACTCTCAAAGTCCAAGCTCTATTATGCACATTATCACCAAGAGTAAAATATCACTCAAAAGGAAAGGGATACTTTGGTAATCAAAGTCTTCATTGAATCAAGGCTCCACTCCGAACATGACGTCTCCAAGAACCAAGCTCCCCAAAACTATGATCACCACACTATCTTCTCCCAAAACTAACTTCCATTGAAAAACTACTTGAGAGGTGCTTCTCAACCTCTCTATTTATACTACTTAGAATCTTACCTAAGAACTACAAGTAATCACCATGTAACTTCCTCTTACCAAGTTTAAACGAGGTAGAGATCACAAACCCCAATGAAAAGGGTACATGGCAACATGCAATTGGTCCACTTGGATCTTCTAGAAGCCCAACTACTCCCTAATTGACTTCTAGTGTACCAAGTCAATCTCGCCCCTAGATTTAAGGGTCTTCACCAAGTCCAACCAATGAAAACTAGTCCAAGTCAAGAGAAGTCAAGATACCCATGTGATGGAATCTATTCCTTGACTCATACTAAACAACAAAATAGAAGTTCTCATCTACCACACCAAAAGTTACTCTATATTTTCCTCCAACTTAACCATAACTAGCTAAACATAGTCATGACTAAGATAAACTTAGGCACAATTTAGATATACTTTCATTTTATCCTATATGTACAACCCCGGTCTTACAAAGTGCTAATCCCTCCAAATGGATCCAAAGACACATATACCCTCCTCCTGGATACCGCTAAAGCAATAGGCGTTGTATCTAAAGGGATAACATAGTGGAAGTGGGAATAACTTCCTTCGCCTCCCTCTCCCGAAGCAAAAGACTCACTCCAAGCCCGATGTATGAGCCGATCGACCATCCGTTGTAGCCGCATACATGAAGTAACTAGTGTTCCATCCAACGTGGATGACACTACTCCACTAAGACTTGGCATGATAGTCACATCGTGCCCGACCATGACTATCATGAGCATCCATGTTACCCTCCAATAAATCACCAGGCCAAGTAACACAAGTACCGGGCTACCGCAACATAAGCCAAACCTCCACTTGGTAAAGGCCTAGAACCGGTGATGAATCGTACATGTAATCGACTCACTGCCCTCACCGGATTGCCAACCTCGGCCGATAAGAGGTCATCCTCTCCCAATAATCAATGCAAAACCCCATCGGGTATAACACCGCCGCACCCACCAATACATCATAGGACTACGCAAGTGTGTAATGCACATCATGTGCTCGCGTTGTAGAGCTATACGTGACAAGATCCGGTTATCTTTGCGATCAACGCCATCCGGGTGATGTATGGTGTCAGGGCATCACTAGAACCTCCAAGAGATGTATGAATCTAGAATGGACATCTCTCCACATCGGTCTTTCGCAAACCAAGACCAAGCAGTGCATCCTTACCCAACATAAGGGGTTGTGCACTAGAATCCAACAACACGCGTTGAGGTCGATAAACCTTTCCTGAAGGTCCGACCAAACAGAACACACCACCACATTTATCCAACATCACCGCACTCGGTGACACCATGGTCTGTTCATTATGCCGGCCCTCGGCCCCGATAACTCCATCATTCGGCGGCGGCAACTTGCTCAAGTTTCACTAGTAGTCAGTCCCGATCCCAGGATCAACACTACTAGTGCTCACACAACTAGAAGCAACCAACACATCCTCTAAGCTTTCGCAAAGTGTGGTCGCTAATCGCAAAGATATGGGATGATGACACCCCCAACGCCAATAAATCCTTGGCTTAGAAAACAGGAGAATGAACAAGAGTCCTTGCCGTCCCCAACATTGCTTTTGGATGCTTCCTCGGGACGATGTTGATGGTCTGGTCCCCTACTTGCTCGTGACCTCCGGGTGACTCTCACTCGGGTTTACCTCCGATGGCTTTTTGAAGCTCATCATGAATCTAGAAGGACTTAGTCCCACCCTTTGCCCATGATCCTATTGCTCACTCTTACACAAACTCTCAAAGTCCAAGCTCTATTATGCACATTATCACCAAGAGTAAGATATCACTCAAAAGGAAAGGGATACTTTGGTAATCAAAGTCTTCATTGAATCAAGGTTCCACTCCGAACATGACATCTCCAAGAACCAAGCTCCCTAAAACTAAGATCACCACACTATCTCCTCCCAAAACTAACTTCCATTGAAAAACTACTTGAGAGGTGCTTCTCAACCTCTCTATTTATACTACTTAGAATCTTACCCTAAGTAACTACAAGTAATCACCATGTAACTTCCTCTTACCAAGTTTAAACGAGGTAGAGATCACAAACCCCAATGAAAAGGGTACATGGCAACATGCAATTGGTCCACTTGGATCTTCTAGAAGCCCAACTACTCCCTAATTGACTTCTAGTGTACCAAGTCAATCTCGCCCCTAGATTTAAGGGTCTTCACCAAGTCCAACCAATGAAAACTAGTCCAAGTCAAGGGAAGTCAAGATACCCATGTGATGGAATCTATTCCTTGACTCATACTAAACAACAAAATAGTAGTTCTCATCTACCACACCAAAAGTTACTCTATATTTTCCTCCAACTTAACCATAACTAGCTAAACATAGTCATGACTAAGATAAACTTAGGCACAATTTAGATATACTTTCATTTTATCCTATATGTACAACCCTGGGTCTTACAGCTCCAACTCCAAGTACATCCGCATTGGCTTGCACCCTCATCTCTCCAATAGGTGGTGTAGGAACCATGGATGAGGTGTTCAATGCCTCAGACAATGTGAAAGACTGAGGAAGTCTAACTTGTCGGCTATCCTCCCCTCTTTGTGGATCCAACTCCACAAATGCTCCTCTAGACTCAGTAGTATGTGTCGCACTACGAGTCACAGCAATTGCACATGGTTGTGCCGCTGCGCACATGTACTCCACAACATCTCCATCGTATGATGTAGAGTCACCAGCTCCAAAATCTAATCTTTGTTGGGCTATAGCCATACTTGCTATCTTCTGCTCCAACTACTCCAATCGAGATGCCATGTTCACCTCATGACTAGCCTCATGGGCTAACACTTGAGTAGGGGCTGGTCCTCTACCACCACCCCTGCCACCTTGAACTCCTCGTCCTCTTCCGTGAACCGCCATGGCAACTCTTGTTGATCGTAATTACGATGGAGATCAAAACATCGATCCATCATGTGACCATGTCTGTGACAATGCTCACATGATTTTACTCCAACAGGATCCATCCTTGAAGGCAATCCTTCTTGTGATGAGGTCCAACACATGTCCAACATACCATCCCAACAACTGATTGTTGACCTGAAAAGGATGGTAATGGTCTGGATGTTGCACCTTCACCACTGTCCCAAATGGTCGAGATCGTCCCCACATGTCTACCATAACCACTCCGGGTTTGTGTTGTAGATTGGTAACGTGAAGACGTTGATGAAGATGGTGAATCCTTGCTGAACCCAACAGTCACTACCCTCTCTTCTTGCATGTTGAGCTCAATACGCTCATCAAGACAAAACACAATGGCCAACGTAGGTGATGTCTCCTGTACTAAAGTAGCATCTCTCACTCTACGTCTCAACTCCCTATCCAATATCCCATACCAAAAGTGGACAGCTTGTGCCTCTGTCACCCCATGGGTAACACTGATCAACCGACGCATTCGGATATACGCCTCTCGAAGACTCTCCCTAGTCTTCCGTTGAAACTCCTGCAAGCCTCGTAGCTTGTCAGTTCTCACCCCTTGGTAGTCTCTCCTCAACCGTGCAAAGAACTCCAGAATAGGGTTGAAGGTTGAGACCTCTGAACTCTTCCCAACTCTACTAGCTCCAACCGTATCATCAGTGCCATGTATAGAGGATGAACTCGCACCTCCAAACACTCTACCCGAAGTAATAGAGATGTAGTTTGGGGACCAATATTGTCTCCAGAACTCTATCTCCTCAAGGTGTTCACGCCGGAACTCATGATAATCATCCATTGGTGGACCCTCCAAATGCTGGAATAATCCCTTCCAAGCCATAAACGGATTTGAACAACGTAGAGTTGCGCATCCGTCAGAATCACACCATGAGTCAAACTCCCGGATGAAGTCATCCAACTCAATAGTGCCAATCGTATTCGAATATCGTCTAGGACCCTTGGTGGCCCCATAGATATCGTCCATGTCCCACAACAATGGTGTGGGTACACATTCCAAGATATCACCAAGCTCGGCTCCTTCACTCTCTCGAAACCAAATCGAATCTTCCGTGAACCTCAAAGGCCAAGGTTGGTACCGCACTCCGCTTCGGTGCATCCAATGCTAACCCGAGCAATCTCTCCTCCGAACCTCCGTAGAGAACTCCACCGTGACACCAATGTATCACCTCCACAACCCGTACAAAAAAAGGTCCCCAACTGGAACTTAATCAAAGAATCAGAATTAGAAACGCAATGAAAGGTACTCGAGGCACCACAAGGTGCTAACACAAGGGCAACCTGAAACTTGCCATCACCATAGGCACTCACCCAGTCTACAGGTCCGCAAGTCCTGTCTCACTGGGGAGAAACATGGATAGTCTGACTGGTCCGCAAATCCAGCCTCACTATCGGCAGCACACAGGAGCTCCAACACTCCAAACAACAAAGCACCAACACAAACAAACGTGGTGCACAAACAGGAAGCAAAGATGGAGGTATATCAATCACAAGAAACATAAAGCACAATACTCCATCTCAAAAACATCCATCAAAGGGGTCAAACCAACCCAACCCAGACTGACATAGCCTCAAAAGGGCATTTAAAAACACAAAAACTCGATTTCGGAGGTCTTATGTTCTCCAGATCGATAAACTGAGACTGGTAATCCGGCTGTATATGGCGTTGCCTCTGCTAATCCAGCTGTATAAGGCGTTGTCTTTGCTTTTGTAATCTATTTGCTACCTAACACAATTTTTTTTTCGCAAACGGACACCGTTTGAAACTTCTGCAGGACTCTGAAAATCTTCAACTTCGATTTCAGACCCCTAAACCTCAAAATTTCGCAATTCTAACGTCTCTACCCCCGCGCGACAAACTTTACATAATCTATCACCCCACCAAATTTCAGATCAAACGGACATGGTATGATAATCTGATATAAATGCTTTCTTTCCTATTTTCGACCGAAAACTTGAAAAACCAAATCTTGGACTTCTAGCACTTCTGTCCGAAATATTTCTCGGCCAATCTCAAATTAATGCTCCAAGACAACTATAAGCATCGACCCACTTCGTCAATTTCCAGCAGCGCTTCCGGCCTCGACAATTCCCGATTCGGATTTACACTAAAACAGAAAATACAGAAATTTGAAATCGATAAGATCCACCTCAAATTGACTCTACTTCTAGATCACCACCACGGGCTGCACTCCAAAGAACGCCCGCATGCTCAACAGCCAACGGATCGGAAGCTACCATCGATCCAAACTCGCCAAAAACACTTTCAGCGCTCCAAGAACTCCCGATTCTCATCACGTAATCCAATTTGAGTTTTTTCAGTAATCTTTTCTACTCTCAAAACGTCCACAAGGACACTCCGCTCATAACCATAGCATAAAAGAGAGATTACAGTCAAGCCAAACCCACTTTGTGCTTCAAAGACTCCAGGTTCCCGCACTAGCTACTATCCACCATAGCCACACTCTCAAAGGCTCAACTTCGAAAACTGGCCTCCAAGGAGCTCTAATTCGAACTCTACCCCTTGAGCCCTAGGACCCCTAACGGCGATGTCGGCCCTAACGGCAGTCCCCAAGGCGAATCGCGCTAAGCGCACAACCGGCTCTAATCGCTTTGCATTGCATATACCTACCTAACTAGAGATGCCACTACATAAGTCGTGACATAGTCAATGACATATGAATTGTTGTTTTCACATAAAAAATTCAATATTTTATGAATTTTTTGCATGTGAGTGTTTACATGAAAGTGTATTTTTGGGTTATGTGGATTTCAAAACTTAGAGTGTGAGTTCTTTGGTTTAATGAAAAGATTTGAGAGGTTGAGGAAGCAAAAATAAACTTTTCACCTTTATTATTAAAATAGATTGTAAGTTTTTTCATTAAAAAATTCAAACTTACTATTTTTTCAACAATATTTAAGCACAATTATGAAATGGACAATAGATTTGATATTTTATGAACAAAATTATGAACCAATCATATTGTAAGAGTTTGGTTGTGAGTTCCATAAATCCATATTTTTTTTATCATCTTAAATTATTGGCTTAATAATTCAATAATAGAAGATATTATAGTTAATTAATTATATTGGGGATGAAATTCAGTTCAAGATTAACATGAACATTGACAACACCTTGAGTTTTTAAATGAACATCATCATTGTGACTTTATTAAATATTATTTCATGGAATGACCATGATGATTTTAATAAAAATTAATCATATATAATAATTGAAACTTTGATGTTAAAATTTCATAATAATTGCAATAGTTACTCCCATTTAATGGCTGAAAATAATATAATATGTATTTTGTACTGCTTTATACTTCCTTTGAGATTTAAAAAATATGAAATTAATTTCTAAAAAAAATACAATCACGTTGAGAAAAAAAATTAATAGAGAAAATATTGGATAAATATTAATGTTAAGATTTTATGATTAAACAACTTTCAATTTAGATATATTGTCTATGTATAAAAATAAATAAATATTTTAAAATAATTATATTCTAGGTTTTAAATCTTCAAAATTAATTTATATAAATTTTTTAATAAAAATGTATTTATTTATAAATCGATCAAAAAATTTGATTAATTATTTTATCATTAATAATTAAAATATTTTATATAACAAAAAAATTAAAATCTATTGTATATATAAATTTTAAAGTTGCATAAAATTTTATATTATATATAATATTTCATACTTAAAGAATAAAATACTAAAAGTTTAAAATGGTTCATACAAGGAGCAAAATCAAGTCAATCACATAGAAAATTCTTACAAAACTCAATGGAATCATACATGAAGATCTATTTACATCTATTAATCTTGAAATTGCTCAAATATTTAAAATTCTATAAATTTTATCATATATATTTTTCTAAATGATCATATGATATGTCAAATCTAAGTAAACTTACATCTTTTATATCATTTTAAAGCTAATTTTAAAAACAGAAAAAATTTTCAGCTGTCAACATAAAATACATAATAATTCAAAAAATGTGTTGTAAAAAAATACTTTGCATGGCTAATATTGTAGATATATCTTTTTAAAATGTTGTCTAAAATTTTCAAGCTTTGCATGGTGTGTATCAGTTTTATGTAGTTGTCATAATTTTGTATTTATTATAATATTGGAATCAAATTTTTTTTCAAATGAGAAATATATTTCACTAGAGACGTTAATTTTTTAATATATATATATTTTTAAAAAAATTAAAATTTAAAAATGGATAAAATTATAAAAAATATGCAAGAAAAAAAAAGATTTCATGTATTTTTAATTTTTTTTAAAAAATTTAACAATTTACAACATTTGATTTATTTCATAAAAAAATTTCGTGAAAAAAACTGTTCATATTGTAATAATTTACCTGCTAAAATAATCATCTCAATGTTTAATGATATTTTTTTTATGAAATTTATTTTTTCGATTTTGTTTTTTATTTTTCATACATTATAATATTTATTTTTAAAAAACATGAAGGCTTTTTTATTTCTTATATATAATGAGCACTTGAAAACATAAAATTTCAAAATTTAAATAAAAATTATCTTTTTTAGTTTTGATTTTATATACAATATAGATAATATATTCTAAAATTATTACTTTTATTATTTAAAATATAATAAAAATAATTTTAAATTAAAAATCACGATTTTTAAAAATAAATTTAAAAATAAATTTATTTTAAAATAAATTTTCTATTTTTTAATATTTTATTCAAATTATTGAAAAAAATATTTATTTGAAAGTGCATGTTGTAGAATGTGCACTTTAAAAATAAAATTATAGTTTCTTAGAATTTTTTTAAATTGTGGATTGGACATCTTGTTTATGAAAATTTAAAAGATTTCATGTTATATATATTGAAAAAATTGAAATTAGTTTTTTTTTATTAATAAAAATATATTGAAATATATTTTGATTATTTAAAAATAAAAAATAAAAAATGAAATATATTTTGAAATTTTTATTTATATATTTTCAAACATATTTATAAATATTTTGATTGAAAATTCTAAAATAAATATAATATTTTATGAAAGCTAGACTTAAACTTTTTATGTTTATTATATATACATTATCAAATATATTTTTTTATCAAATATTTTAACCGATTATTTTTAACATTAAATTTTTTATATTCATTTGTATGCATTGAAATTATATATATATAAATTATTATTTTTGAATTCTCTTATATGAATATAGAGCTGGAAACTTAGATGTTTCTTCAAATTCAAAATTGGTATATCAAGTATAGGGTAGAAACCTATCATATGTTTAATTATTAAAAAAAAATTAAAGATTTAAAGAAATATTTTTTACATATTTTATCATTTTAAGTTTTAAATTTTCACAGACATATTGTTCATTTCTTATGTATCTTTGAAAAAAAATTATATTTATAACTGAATGCTAGTGGTGAATAAAAATTTGTATGGATCAAAATAAATAAATAAAAGGTAAGTTTAAGAATAAATGAAATTTTAGCTTTTAATTATCATTGAATGAAATAATTTATGTCATTCATCTATAGGAATGAAAATGATAATGCAATGGTATATGTCATCCATTGCATTTCATCCATTGTTCCTCTAGCTTTGGAATTATATGGAGCTATGGACACCGACTTCGACATGTTTGTGAGAGAGTGCGTAGAGCATATCATACTAGACGATGAGGGGTGTCACTCTTTTTAGCTTAATGTATAGCCTATTTTAGGCAACATGTTTCCATCGCTCTACAGAGAACACTAGCTGGTACAATCCATATGAGAGCAATCAAGTTATGTGATGATTCTTTGGATGCTCATGGTGTTTGTAGACCGTTTGACCTAGATTGTTGGGATATCTTAGGTGATGTATGACATATTTCCGAGTGTGATATTATTGGGACCTAGCCCCATGTTTTGGTTCCATCCTTGTACGATTTGATGGGGTTTTCCCATCCCTTTTGTTATTTTACTGTGTCTCTTTTCCATTTCATCCATAATAAGATCTATAATGTGCATCATCTTAATTTGACAAGACACTTTTTAGTTGCAACTTATTGTAAAATATTTTTTGAAACATTATGACTTTATTTTTTAGTTTTATAAGATATGTATGATATTTTTGTTAGAATTGACTGAAATAATATTTTATAATTCTTATATTTATGGCAATTGGTTTTGAAACGTATATATTTTGAATTTAACATGTCTATATTAAAAATTTATTTAAAAATAAAAATGAAAAAATAAAGGTATGAATTTTCTAAAAAAAATGAAAATTTATGTGTAATTTTTGGAAATAATGAATTATTTCATCCATGTTTTCATTCATAAAAAAATTAAACAGAATTTTTTTGTTTTCAATTTTAAATCTATATTTTTTAATTTTTTTTGATGGATGAAGAAAAATAAATATTTATTTATATTAAGTATCCAAGAAAATGAAAATATTTTAAAATGTTACCTTTTACTCTATGATAGGTAAATTAAAACTTTTAGCTTTCCATTGTTCATTTTGGCAATATTGCTTTACATTTAATTGATAATTAAGGTTTTCAGAACATATAGATACACATGAAGTGGTATACAGATAAATCTGTATACCACTTCATGTGTATCTCAAATACAAAATCAGCACCGAGGGGAAGAGACATTCCAAAATCATTAAATACTGTATAGATCTTTTCTTGAAAAATTTATCGGTGACCCTCACATGGACCAATGGTTCACAACTATTGGCAAATTAGAGAAACATTTGGATATTTTATGCTCGGCGAGAGTTTTGATGATCCCTTAGTCTACTCTAATTTGAGTTTACATGGATGCAGTTCTGGAAGTTAGATTTTTAAGTCCTATAATTTTCAATAGACTCCAATATTTTTTGCTTCGTATGGTTATATATACTTGTTCATATGTGTGCAGACGATACCTCTTTTCGTTCACCGGATCAATTGAACGTGGAAACTCATGATACTGAAGAAGACAAATGCTATGATTTCATGATGATAGAAAGACAACACAAAACTTTGTTACAGGATGATATTTCTGAAATTTTGTTAGGAAAATTAGGCAAAGAGAAAAAAACTCATATTCTGAAGGCTTCGATATTCCAACCGATAGTTGCATGTGAATGTGATACCAAAACAATCTAGAATGTGGAAATAAACTCACCAACCTTCTTCATGATTCGCAGGATTCAACAACGATGGCACGCACTCAAGAAGCTGAAGAGACCGTGACACTGGACCTAGATGACTGTGAGTCAAGGGTTGACGTTAGTTACAGCAGTTGTATGTTTGGTTCTTGTGAGGCATTAAAAATACCAAAGAGAAGATATCATCACCACTGGATGTCTTGAGATATGTAGCAATCTAAATACGAGAGAAGTATTTCGGCCTTTTCAAGACATAACTCACTAACAATGACAACAGTATGAGGTAATTTGATAAACGAGCTTTGATATCTCCCAGGTGATAATGCCCGTGTGATGTTTTCTTTGACCATTTTATAACGGCTCACGTTTAATTTACAAAAGTAAGGGGTTAGTTATCTTCTCGGAAATGTTGTGCATAGAACTGATAACTTCCTTCAGATTATAACTGCGTAAACCACGCTAGTCATGAGGTTTATATGTCTTCCTACATCAGTGGACAGAATATCCTTTTGACAGCTTTTGAGTCACAAGATGTTTTTCGAAAGCAGCTTGGAATTTGAATCGAATCATACTGATCGAGAAATCTCACTGCTTAAGGAGATTATGACAAGACGAGAGAAAAAGGCGCTAGCTGGAGCGGACTACAGCATTGTATCTACGATGGTCGTATTTCAAGGATTTGAAAGCAGTGCTGATTGTCGTCTGATTGAGAATTTGAAGCTGCCTGCGGGCGAAAAAAAAGACAAAAATAAGCCGGGTCCTTAAGATTTGGATGGTCTGATAACCCGCAAAAAACATTGATATCTGTATTTACAGATATCAATGGCGAGTTTCGTGAGTCGTGAATGAAAAGATTGCTTATGTTGGGGCTTGAACCACTGCACTGACCACAAGTATTTAATTAATAGCAGCGTGAATCAGATTTCGGAACCAGTGAGGTCGAACGAGAAGCATATGTTTAAGATCTTCCTCCTAGAGAAGGCATGTATGCGAGTGATCGAATCATGAAGTAAGTGATCAGTTCCGTTGCCATGGAGTTTTAGACCGAGCTGATTACCTTGGTTGGATCCGCGATGGTCCGTGAACCGCTCACGAGTCATGACTACGGCGGTAGGCTGGGAAATGGTTTCTTGCATGGCGCCAGCTCCAGTTTCCTCGACGACATGTGTGACGGAGAAAGCTAGTACACAGTAACTCCCATTTTTACGCGCTGGAAGAAACAACCAACAAATGACGAGAAAGCGAGTAAGCCAACGTGGTAGAACGGGTAAGGGAACGGTTACAGCGTGAGAATCAACCGTATCCCATATAACCGTAAGCCGCTTCGGGAAAGATACAATACGTACGCGACGAGGTCCATCCTCGCTAGCAACTGCGATACCGTCCCGATGAGGCCGTGTGCATTTACCACGTACGCAATCTAGATCGCGTGGTCAAGACGGAGGGAGGTGGTTAATCGTGGCCAGCGGGTGGGGACCAATGAGATCCACGAAGGTGGATCACATCATCGCAGGGCTCGCGGGTCCAGGAAGGCGACGGGAAGCAGAAACCTAAGGCACGCCTACGCACCAGAAGCGTGGGGCTGGGAGGCACGGGCGGGTGGCCGGGCCGACTGGCGGGCGGGGAGGCAGGCCGACGGGTACAGCTAGAGAAGGGAAGGGATTCAAGGGAAGGCAAGGGAGGGGTGGAGACGAAGAGGAGTTTGGGAGAAAGAGAGAGAGAGAGACAGAGAGGGCGTCGACGAGAGATGGTTCTTGTCCTTGTTGGATTCGAAGGCGTGTGAGCCAGAGGCAGTGCCAGACAGCCAGCCAGCGGAGGCGAGGCGAGCCGAACCGAGCCAAGGAGGGGGTGGGATCGGTGAGCACTGACAAAAGTGGTGGACTGGATAATCGAGACCACGACGTCGTCGACGAGAAGGGAAACAGAGGCAGGCAGGCAGACAAGCATGCAGGCGCAGGCAGAGAGAGGCAGGCGACTTATGCAATTCTCGGCAGGAAGGTCTCGCAAAGAGTAATCGTGCTCGAGGGCCTGCTAAGGTGGATTGGATTCTCGAAGACGGAAGGCACAAGGAAGGGAAGGGAAGGGAAGTGGAGGGGTGGGGTGGGGAGGGGAAGGGAAAGGTAAGGAAGCGGAAGTCCAGCGGGCGGACGGGCGGGCGAGCTAGTCGAGGCGAGGGCGAGGGGGCGCGAGGAAAGTGGTTGAGAACTTGAGAAGACGTGCTTCCTAGACTAGTTCCAAGACCCGCAAGAAGATCTCGCCTGCTGCTCCTGGTCTGCCAAACTTGTGCTTCCGCTGCAGCCACTGTCCTTGTGCCAAAGCGCAAGCAAGAAGACAGCGTAGGGTTAGAGGAGGAAGATGGACGGAAGGGAGAGATGAGTTCGGACTGTCCTTGGTGCTGGGTCTGGTCCGGGTTCGAAAAAGTTTTAAACCTTTTCTGATTTGTTTAGCGTTATTGCACAGTACCTAAAGCGCCAACCTGTGTCCGGTCGTTGCCTGACTGCTAGCCCCAGCGCCCGAGTCGTCGTCGTCGTTGTTCGTTTTAAACTTTTGAAACCTCCTTCCTCGCACTGCAATCATACCTCATCTCTTTACCCTCTGGGCCAGCGTTTATAAGCAGCTTGCGCTCGTCCCATTCATCATCACTTGTTGCGTTCGCTCTCCACCTTGGGCTGGGCTCACCTTATAATTCCTCCCTCGCTGCTGCGCTACCTCTATTTCAACTAACTCCCCAAAACTCTTGTGCTCGTACCCTCCCCGATTCGTACAACTGGTGCTAGTACTCAAAGCCATCCATCCGAGACTGCCTGACCCTCTCGGCTCACCCTGTCACAGAAGGTGTGGATTCTTTCCAAGTATTACTGTCTCCTCGTTAACCGGGGCCACTTTCATCCTCTGTGTGGTGTATCTTATCTATCAGTCTCTTGTGTTCCGGCGAGCCTCGAGGCCTAACGATCTTCTTTCTCTTGTATATCCGTCTCCGAATTACTGGCAGCAGGCTAGTGCTCACCCTCGATTCATCTGACTTGTGTTTCTCTGCTGTCCAACCTGCGCTGCTCGTGTTAGTCGGTCTACTCTGTCTCGCTGTGAGCAGAAGCGGTTCTTTGTGACCTCCTGGGGAGTCGTTGGTCCCAGGGACATCTCTCGGCTTGGGTTTTAGGAGGGTTTTGGACATCCGCCACAGGTCCGGGCAAATACTGAAACTCCTCATTCAATTCTTGAGTTGTCTGCCATTCCAATTGAAGCCTCCAGAAGTTCTCTTTTAGCTCTCGAACTCATTGTGGATCTCGAAATTTTAGAAAATTGATTCAGTCCCTACAGAGCCGAGGCTCCGGCCTCGGCTTCGGCTTTTAGCCAGGAGCGTAGCCAGGAGCGTCCTGCTGCGAAGAGTCTTATTTTTGACACCGAGAAGACAAACATGCCCCCCCTAGCAGTGAGCCATGCTTTTCCTTCTGGGCAATTCGGATTTCCACTGCAAATCCCTTATGGAGACTATGATGTCGGAAATAATGCATGGGGTGTCCGGAAATCTTCCTCACTTTACCGTGTCGAAGGCTGGGGTGCCCCCTACTTCCGAATCAACGAGAAAGGCAACATCGCCGCGCGCCCCCACGGCCGTGGCACTTTCTCATCCGACGAAATTGACGTGATGGACGTGGTGGAGCGGGCCGTGAGCGAGGGCATGTCCATGCCTCTCATCATCAGGTTCCCCGAGATTCTCAAGCATAGGCTGTCAACCCTCCACATGGCATTCGAGCGCGGTATCGAGCACACTGGATTCCAGGGCCGCTTCCAAGGCGTGTTCCCAGTAAAGTGCAACCCCGACCGCTACATCGTCGAAGACATCGTCAGGCATGGAAAGCAGTACAATTTTGGTTTGGAAGCCGGCTCGAAGCCCGAGCTTGTAATGGCTATGACCAACATGTGCCATGGCAGCGCTGACGCTCTGCTCATCTGCAACGGGTACAAGGATGCAGAGTACGTCCGTCTGGCCTTGATGGCTCGACAGATTGGCTTGAAGTCCATCATTGTTCTTGAGCAAGAAGAGGAGCTGGACATCGTGATCAAAGTG
This sequence comes from Marchantia paleacea, assembly GCA_014180765.2. Taxonomy (NCBI): domain Eukaryota; kingdom Viridiplantae; phylum Streptophyta; class Marchantiopsida; order Marchantiales; family Marchantiaceae; genus Marchantia; species Marchantia paleacea. The sequence goes on along the minus strand of MUAA02000008.1, from coordinate 2,900,186 downwards.
AGCAAGGAAATGGAAATCTTCCCCGTGATCGGAGTCCGTGCAAAGCTGTGCACCAAGCACGGTGGTCACTGGGGCGAGACTTCGGGCGAGAAGGGGAAATTCGGCCTGACCACATCCGAAATCGTTGGGGTTGTGGCGAAGTTGAAGCGAAACAACATGCTAGCTTCTCTGCAGCTGCTGCATTTCCACATCGGCTCGCAAATTCCGTCATTAGCGCTCGTGGATGAGGGTGTCAGCGAAGCGGCGCACATCTTCTGCGAGCTGGAGCTGATGGGAGCCAACATGAGGAACATCGACATTGGAGGCGGGCTGGGAGTCGACTACGACGGATCACATTCCTCGGCTTCTGAAATGTCTGTGGGCTACACGTTGGAGGAGTACGCGGAGCATGTTGTGAATTCCATCAAGGAGGCGTGCTCTCTGAAGAACGTGAAGAACCCGACTATTTCTTGCGAGAGCGGTCGCGGGCTGGTTTCTCACCAGTCCATCCTCATTTTCGATGTTCTTTCGGCCCGGACGAAAACTTGTGATTCCGAGGAGGACATAGGGGTCTCCCTGGACTTCGAAGGTTGGCCCAGGGAGTTAGCAGCTACCCATGAGCAGTTTACCGAGTTCCTGAAACGCGGTGATTACGTGGGTGCTCTCGAACACGCGAGAACCTTGAAGTCTGAGGGTGTTCGTCTCTTCAAAATCGGTCAGTTCAGCTTGGAACGCCGGGCTCTGACCGAGAAGCTGTTTGATATGGTGAGCAACTTGGCCGTCCAGAGAGAGGAGGAAATGTTCGACCGCTACCCAACGAAGAAGGTTTCCCTCGTGGAAAGGGGCGTTGTGGATCAAACGGCCACTTACCACATCAACCTCTCTATTTTCAAGTCCATGCTCGACAGCTGGGCCATTGGTCAGTTGTTCCCCATTGTTCCTATGCACCGCCTCGACGAAGAGCCTACTGTCCGCGCTGTACTTTCAGATCTCACTTGTGACAGCGATGGAAAAATTTCCAAATTTATCGGTCACAACGACGATGTGGAGCCTTCGAATTTTCTGCGCGTGCACGGTTTGATCTCGAAGAAACCTTATTACTTGGGCGTGTTTCTGGGTGGTGCTTACCAAGAAGTTATGGGAAGCATGCACAATTTGTTTGGTGGAACAAATATCGTACAAGTTGCCTTCAGGGAAGGAGGATTCGAGATCACACACGCCATTCCAACTCAAAGTATCGAGGATGCGCTGCGCACGATGCACCATGAGCCTCACCAGATGGTCAAGGATCTGAGGAACCGAGTGGAGGACTCTCTACGTCAAGGCCGCTTCAAGAACCGGTTCGAGGCCGATGTGGCCGAGGATTTCCTGGCGTCGAGCTTCAAGAGCTCCACCTATCTTGCCAGCGATTATCGTGGGGGTTGTGCCTATGCGGCCAATAAGGCTAATTCCATCTGCGTTCCAGTGGAGCAGGCACACTGGTGCACATGAGAGCACCATCTCTCAGTTGTTATCACTGCCTTCAAGCACTTCTCGTGAAATCAAAATATTCATTCATTTTTTCTGCTTTCATTCTTTGTAGAACTTAGTCGATGAGCTCCTACCCAATCAAGGGATTTTCCTCTTGCCCTTCTGTTTGACGCCTGTCTCTAATCTGCTTATCTGCTGATAAGGGTTTCTATCGTCATACTCGGCTATTCGATTGTAGACTCAGATTCTTAGTGAAGTAAACACTTGCAACACTTAGCTCGTTGTGCATAGTTCAGCAGCAGACACAAAAGTTTCTGTAGATAGTAACCTTTTAACGGAGCAGAATGTGCGGTTCATTTTGTCAAGTGGTGCACTCTGTACAATATGCTAAATCAATGAAGTTCTCTGAGAAGCACTCTGTTCCTTATTTTCCTCTCATGACCATTTACTACTTAATATTGTTTCATGTTGGTTCGCATTGTCGTCACTTTCCTCGGGTTTCGGATTGCGGTGACATTCTCCACAAGAGACGCTAAGTTTCCGTGCGTTGCGAATGGAGCCAAAGAACACACTGAGAATCTTCATAGAGTCTGAAGCAACGTAGCTGTTACGAATCCCGAGGAAGTGACGATCTGACGGTACTCTATCACGGGTGAAAACAAAGGAGCGCATAAAGTTGCGCTATGGAACTTGGTGACTACGGATGTCTCGTTATATTAACTCAGGCCAAGGAAGATCAGTATACAAAAATATAAATAATTTTATCTTTTATGCCTTCCCTGTTTTCAAAATAGATTCTGTTACCAAGTGAAACTGTGGTTTGTGAGTATTAAAGATCACGCACCTAACGAAGGCCATTTCTCCAGCGAGAGCGAAATTTGCTTCCACTAATCCTTGAGGCAAAGTTACCCTCGAGGAGGCGGTGTGAGTTAGTGTCAGTGCGTTTGAGCGAGCCGAGATGTGTCCAACTGCGACACGTTGACAGAGGTTGTTGTCGTCAGCTTTTCGAGTAAGACAATTGCGAGGCCAATCGGTTCGTGTCTGGAAATTAAGAGGTCGAGCATAATGCTAGCAAAGAACACCAAACCTCACAATCACGCCTTACCACACCTTACCACACCTTTACCAGCCAAAACTTTTCTCTCATGTCCAACACGTCGAATTTCGATGTGTGCCTGCAGCAGACACAGTAACTATCTCTGACGTTCAGTCCTCCGGGAAGCGTTCCTCAATTCCATTTGACCTAATCAGATTGGCCCTGAGTGGTAGACACGGGACACGCTTATCTGAAATCTCGACTCAGTATCTAGTAGAAGATCGAAGAGTATCAAACGCAATTGTTCCACTTCTCCTTAAACCCCAGGTTCACATCTCGTGCACATATCGAAGAATGGGACCCGATCCTGTGTGTAGGGAGCCCTACTCCTAAGCACCAAAGAGTGAGAAATGCGCTTGGACTGCTTTCTTCCAAAGGGACAACATTGCGAACACTGAGAGCGTTGATGCCACACCTTTTCAGAAGTTGGGAGCAGGACAAGTTGCAATTACCGATTTTCTCACGCTCCCCACTTCTGTGGAGATAGCTCGGAACGCTATTCATCTGGGCGCCACATATGGCATATATTACCAGAATATGCCGAATGATTTTAATTACTGCTTAGATATTGAAGCGTGGAATGAGAATCGGTTGGATTTCGGCACCCTTGGGGTGAACAGGCCGAAAATAAAAGGGTTCCAGTGGGCCGGCATTACGGCGTGCCTGAACGCACTTGAGTTCTGTTTGCGAAGGACTCCCAGACTGCTTTCGAGTGGGAACAGCGCAGGCTTTGTCACCTTGGCAAATGATGGATCCGTGTGTGTTCTGAGATTTAAATGGCTCACCTCTTTACTGCACGGTAGCTGCTGAAAAATGACCAAACTTCGGCTTTTCGTCGCCGGAAAAGTTGCATTAGACATCGATTCATCGAACTTGATGATGTTGGTCGGGGTGGGGGAATAATGTGTGTCGTAAGCCGGGACCTAGAGCTACGATCTATCACCTACACGCAGCTTAACGATTCGCAGCAAATGACACAGGCCTCGAACAATTCACCCCATCTCCCCTAAAATCCACACACCGGCTGGAGCAAGGCGTGAAAGGTGGAAGTGACCAGAGCTTATGTGCGATCGGGAAGCGTTTGTCCCTTGGGAAGAAGCCAGGGCTCCTTTGATCCAAACAACTTTGACTGTCGAGTTTCGACCACTTCGATCGATTGACAAAACCCGACCACACTCGGTGGTGGTATGTCGAGATGGATTCGAGTCTATCGGAACGCACAAGCAAATAGTCGTTCCTATCCCGTTTGGAACGTCAGTGAACCCAACAGACATGAAAGATTTATTCTCCCGCAGTATAGCGCCATAGTTTAATGCCAAAAATTCCACGTCTCGCAGGCATAACCCTATAAGGCGTCGAGGACAACGCTTCCCTAGTTTTCCCCACCACAGTGCGCGAGTCCGGTTTTGATGGAGATAACTCCCAAAGGATCCGAACTTGGAACTACACACGAGTATCTGAGCTCGGTCCTATCACGACATACCAAGAGCGACCGAACTCGATCAGCGCCCATGTCAGCAGAGGTGGATGTGGGCATTGCCGGGACCGTGCGTCAGATGTACACTTGGTTGGTCAAGATCACATCATGTTGACCGCGCTGGGAAAGTGCACCGATTTATTTACAGCCTCGGTGCAACATCTTCCTTCTGTGCGAAGAAACGCATTCATCATGCATGCCCTGCCTGCCGATCTCAGGCTTGTTCGCAGAAGCAGGCAGGCAGGCAGCAGAGCCAGCCCAGCCCTGCCCAGGCCAGGCCCTCTGCAGTAAAGCTGGGTTAGTAAGAGAGTGGGACGCAAGTTAACCCAAGTCCACATCGCTTGCCCTTTTGTGCAGAACCACCGGTGTGACTTCGGCGCGTAGTGTCAATGTCTGTCGTCCCCCTGAATCTTTGAATGAACCGGACCCGAGTCCCGACCCGACCCGACGCGATCCCATTCGAGCCAACCCACCAGCGCTCCAAGTCGGGCTGGGGCGTGTGGGGCCGGCGATGCTAGGACGACGTCTCGGACTCATGACTCATGACTTACTTGACTTGTGTTGGACTGGATTCCACAGGAAGCAGTGAGGCAAGCGGCAGTTTCCATGAGTCTACACCTTGTAACAATTTCGCTTGTAAACTTGTCCGTATGGTGTCATTATCGTAATGTGTAGACACCATAATACCTTGAGATCTTTCGGATCGTTCACTGGTTAACCGTTTATAAAGAAAGTTAGAGATCTTCCACAATGGTGGGTCGGAGAGTAAAAAATGAGTAAAATTGATATGTCAGTGCGATTGACGCTCTGCGGAGTAAGGAAAGGTCCTGCTAGTCATGCAGGCAGGCAGGATCTAGACTGTCTCGAGGAGGAACGAAACCACCCAGAAACACAACAGCTCCCGCATCACGTTCGACACAGAAAGGCCCACAATGCACGACAGAATCTGAACATGGGTTGAGTCATACGAGCGATGTTCGACTCAGCGCCATCGATCGCCATGGCCGTCATAGGTCTGCTTCTCTTAGCGAGCCCTACGCTAGCGTAATGTGCTCGCAGAATGAAAAGCCACAAGTGCGAGCGAAGTGGGGATCGTAGGGCACTGGGCAGACAACGGAAGACGGCTTCGGTGTAGCTAGCGGGGTCCTGGACTCTCGGGGGCCGTAGTCAGGGCCAGCCCGGTTGAAGAAAGAAACCCGGTAGCAATGACATCGTCGACAACTGAACGAGATGAACAAGATAGAATCTTATGGCAACTTTTTATCAAGTCGAAGAGTCTTCGATCCGACCTCAGATTCCCAGCGGCAAGAATCTTGGGCTCGAAGACAAACGGTGGTTGGATAAGGGCTTTCCATCATGCAGGCAGTACCTCTTGAAAACCCTCCAGTTAGAGAAAAGAGGTTCACATTATAGCGTCTCCATGGTACGAAGGTTCATGTCTATGCACGACAATCTCGGCTTCCGAATCTCGATGCAACTGTAAGAGCCTTAACCTGAGGCGATGGTGATAGGCCAGGTGTTGTTGCCACATGGTCAAGGATCCTGGATCGAGGGTTTGTTAGAAATCGGAGATCTTTTATTTCCAGCTCCTCTTTTCGGTTATGTCGCAATGCATTTCGATGTTACGCCACCTTGTGCGCTTCAGAGGCTTATGACTCGTTCCGGTTACATCCTTGACCGAGAACAGCGCGTGGCGTTCTTTCAAGGATCTGCGTCCTTTTCGACATCGGGGCCCTTTGGGCTCCACCATGCGACCTTCGCTAAGATGTTCAACTCCTCACTTCCCCTTTTCCAGCAGCAGCAGCAGCAAGAGTTGATGCTTCTGCTGGCTTTCATATCATGATAGGAAAGTGAAAAGCTTCACTTTCAGCATGTTTCTGCTTGACAGGAGCACATGCAGGTGCGGGTGCGGCTTGTCTTCGGGCCCAGCTCAGGCATGCTCAACACAACAGTGGTTTGTGTCCAGGAAAAAGTGCTCTCGTTTCTAGGCTTTGTCAATTCAAACAAGGAACTTACAAGTGGATGGAGGCATATGCTGTCCTTGCGAGTCTAATTTAACCTTAGAACATATGTTTCATAGGGACAACATGTACTCGTCCTCCAGCTCTGAAGCTTAAAAAAACTGTACTGGTAAACTGTAGTTTATTATGAATTCGGCCTCGTGCAATTAGACTACCGCATCCGTCCCGAAGACCACGAGCAATCCTTCCCTAAAGTCGGTGGATGCGCGCGCTACTCAACTTCGTCCAGGGTCGGAATCTACGCTTGCCCGACCTGCTCTCATTACAAGCTGTGACTCGCGAGAAGCCTTTGACAATGCTGGATTCCAACCCTACACCGAGCCTTTCGAAGGCACGACTCTATTTCCTCGGAGGCTCGGACTCCAGAGCTTTGAAGTGTCACGGCAACTTCTCCTCACGAGTCGTAGAAGTGAATGGCCCGGTCCTGTCGCCCCATGCTCCCAAATGTATGTGCATTATTATCTCGTAACATGACTCTATCTGAACGTACAAATGGAGGTGTGAAATGTTCGAACTCCTCCCAACGGAAAATAATAATAATCCCAAAGGATTTTATAACGACACACGCTCTTGAACGAGGCCTTCATGCGGTCTCGGATTCTAACTGGGGGTAAGGTTAGACTTTTCAAACGACTGCAACGAGCAATTAGTGCTCGTACTTTCAGACGTAAGGTATCTTTTAGTTCTGGGAAAAAGACTTGGTGGCATGATGACTCAACCTGGAAGAAGCGAACAAGTGGAGGACTTTTGTCTGTAGATGGTTCCTTCTTGTGACCAGGACGTACGCCGACCTCAAGGAGAAATACATCTCATCAAAGTGTGGACTTGGAGTCATCGTCCTCCCTCCGTACATCACATTTTGTGTGCATTAGGCCAGCTTCTGAACGTTCACACATGAACAAAACGGGCTGACCTACGGAATCCAATTTTTAATACTGTAAAGGTCGCCAGCGGCTAGGTAACCTGTCGTACTAACCAACAACTGGAAGACCCGTTCAAAAGATAAATCATCCCCCGAGCAACAATGTCGAACTCACAATTTTATCTCCACCATCAACTCCACTGTGTTCTTGTTACTGATGGATGGTTTCGGAGGAAGCTTGAGAAGGAGAATCAGCAGCTTGTCCATAGATGGAGCCACTTTGACCCTTCCTTCTATCAAGAGGTGCCATTTTGACAAATTGTATTTATGTAAGCCAAAAAAAAGAGCCGATTGTATACATTTAGCGTACAGGTTTGGATGACACATTTTTTGAAGAAGTCCAGATTACAAGTATGAAAAAGTGCACTCACATCATATAAAAGTATTGAGATTTTGTGATTCCACGACTGTCAGATTGATATCAATAACTCTGGCAGAGTTTCAGGAAAGGGAGCTTAACACAAAATCGAAAACTTTGAGTTGTCGCTGAACGAAAACCTTGACTTTTTGGTCGAAGCATTCTTCGACAGTTTCCTAATAATCACATACTTCAATCCTAAATTAAATTTCTCTTCTTCGTCTTTTTCTATACACACTCAAGATCTAGTATGTTGGTCGAAGAAAGGAGGGCATAGTAGTAGAAATTAATGTAAGAACCTCTGTCCATACATTAAATGTACATATGAGTCATCAACAAATTATTGATGGATCGTTACTGTCATAAATCATTAAAACTTGAGATGTGCGAATGCACCTGAACCAATCGAAAGATTATCGTTCACTACTCTACTCACCATCTCTGTGAATCACAGTTCCCCTGGCACGCAAGTGTGAGAAACTGCCCAGTCCGGCCAATCTATACAGTGCGTTGTGATACCTGGACGGCCGAGGGCGTGAATCTGTGGCGATGAATGACAGCCCGCAGATGGGTCGGTCTCTTCTTGCGCACCAGCATAGAACTTCCCTTCCCTTGGCTTGGCTTTGCACCCTTGTGACAATTTGATAGGTGGCAACAGAGGACAGTGTCCTTGACCTTCTAACCCGCCGACTTCAGTGGCGGCTACAGTTTACGAAACTCGCTGGCCGAACAGGTTGTGGAGCAGTTTCTGCGGACCCCGCAACAATCAGTGAGGGCAATGCGTTTGCAGATTACAGTAGTATTATGCTCTGACGCACCGTGGTTATGTGCTAATGATTCATGAACGTAAGGCTGGCAGGCAGGCCTTGGCTTTGGCAAGTCTCTTGCGGCCGCGAATCGCGAATGGAGAAGGCATAGCCCAGTGCCCACATGCCGACTGCGGAGAAGCCAGAAGATGGAAAGTAGACGAGTTGGGGTTAAGAACTTGGGACTTAGGACCTAGGAGGGCCTTTTCCTTGGCGGGAAACAGAGTTGGGAGTCGGGACTCGCGAGCAGCTAAATCTCGCATCTGACCGGCATTACTGCGTTGTCCTGCTTCTCTCATTGAGCACCGGACGTCCGTGGGGTCGCCGGTTTTCTCTGTACCGTACGCTGCTGAATTCCCCCACGGGAGGTCCCACTGTGTTTCACATTTGGAGACTCCTCGTGTGCGACCGATACATGTATAGTACAAAACACCGTTCATCGTGATTAGTCAGTCTTGGTATATGATACATTGTGGCACTCATTTCTGCTATACATACTCTTAATGAATTTATAACACAAAATTGTGCATCCGCACTCCTGACAACACCCTCCTCTAGTAAAGACACAGTAAAATAACAAAAAGTATGGGATGACCCATAAGTCTTAGAAGGATGAAACCAAGCTGGTAACATGGGACTAGATTCCAATACCATCACAGTAGGAGGGTGACTTCTTCAGTTCCCGTAGCTCAGCACGGTGCACACAGACCTTTCACGAGCCTACTGCCTTTAACTATGTTATAAAAGCATGTTTTGTTAACTGGAAGCGTAGAATGTCCGATGCTCTTGCTCGACGTAGAAGTACGAAAAACTGCCCCGTGACCGCAGTGCAGTTCATTCCTTCCTGATACTCCAACCTGGAGCACTCTGTTGATTTCTCTATTCGGACCTAACGAGGAGAGCGAGCACTGTGAACACGATGTGATCAGCCGCCAAATGGGAGCCGACGGTGACGCATGAGGGCGTTATCCAAACGTAGTGCATGCCGCTAAACTGGACATGATCCAGACCAATGTGGTCCATCGCTAAAGGACGCCTTGAGGCCTTGAGCTTGCGTGTATACCTTAGCCCCAAGGACAACCTCAAAGTCCCCGTCTTATTCCTAAATCGTGAAAACCGGGATGAGCTTGGCTGTATTGGGTGCAAGGTGCCAGACCAGCGTTTCCAATTAGGTTAAAGGAAGCACGATGCATCAGAAATTAAGAGCGTATCGATTGATTGCATGGATGATTCGCTGCAAGCCTGCGAGGTCTGTTTCTGCGGTGGAGCGTGGGTTTCATTCAGTGCGGAACCGGCCCGGACGGATTGCGGAACTACAGTTCTGCGAGCAAGATACGCATTGTTCGGTAGCTGTCTTCTTTTATTTGGCTGTTCATGCATCTGGCTATCGACGGCATTCGTTCATTCAACGTAGCCTCCGGGCGTCCCCAGCATTTAGGGTCTCGGATAGCAGTTCTGATTCCTGGTCCGGATTGTTTGATACCTACCAGATAGCTAGGCTTGGAATGGACTCTCCCTTCTCTCCATCACTGGCCTACGAATAGAAGGTCAGTGGTGATAGAAATTTTTATAATTTTTAATAGGAGAATGTTGTATTTGTTCCTCCAGATTCGAGAGTTTCCGCAGGACTGTAAATTGGGACTTAGGATTGCGGTAAAAATGGCATCGCACAGTTTTACTGCCTGTGTAAGTTCAGCTCTGTTTGTGTTGGACGTACGCAGAGTCTCACAGACAATCACAGGTTGCACACATGGATATGATGATGGATTGGAACATTCGAATTTGGTAGTTATATATTTTGTTATCTAACCTGTGTCCTTTGTGAAGGATATTACCTTACAAACTTTTGTTCTTTTGTGATAATTTCGGATCCCAAATCTAGTGGAGATCCATCAATGAAAAACAATGGAGTGTAATGCAACAGAAATTTCACTATGATCGGTCGAAGTTTTGTGACTTGTACTGATCTTACTGTAAGTTCATCAGAAGCTGATCTCACTCAGCACTACGGAAAGCTAATGCATCCCTCATATTTCATAACTTTCACTGTCCATCCGAGTTTCTATGGCTCAGCTTCGATACGCAGTTCCGTGAAAGATTCAGTTTGCGCGAATCCCTAGGTCGCCTGAGGGGTGGTGGTAGCTTGTAGCTCCAGAGGGTGCACATGTGTAGCGGTTTTTGCATTCGATCCACAGTCTAGTTAAAATCATATGTGCTAATCAGGAGTTTGATCAGGTTCGGTTTGGTATGTTCATCTGATATTGTCCAGGTCTCCACGTGGTCGTGCATGTACCTGGTTGAGGACATTTTGTAACCAAGTCCGTCGTCAGTGATGTACTAGTAGCGTACATGCAGTCGTATATACATAAATGTACATACATATCGCGATATACTGTACTCAACTTCGTGGTCGTGGTCGAACGCAGTACAGATGTATATGCCTCGTCAGTCTTCACATGTATGGTAAGTTTGTAACAAAGGTAGATCGCTTCTTACATGAGCGTTGACTTACTATACAGTAGTACCGAAAATAAACACATGACTAAATCATTCGTCTTCACCTTGTCATAACTGAAAGGTGCATAACGATTGGATAAAGTTTACTTTTTTATTATTATTAATGTTGAGTAGGAATATTATGCATGACTATTAAAAAAACCAAGAAAACCCACTAAAATAGCAAAAAAATGGGAAGACCCCATCTAGTAGTATAGTGAAGAAACCATGGGAGTAGGATGGGGCTAGTCCACAATAGCATCACAATGGGAAATATGTCATACTACATCTAAAATATACCAACTATCTAAATCAAATGGATACTATGGATTGCACCATCCACAACTCTTTGTAGAGCAATGGATACGCGCTCTCTAAAATACACTACACAATATGATAAAGAAAGTGATACCTATATCGCATAGTGTGGTTGGCTCTCAAGCACTTTCTCATGAACATGTCGAAGTTGTTGTCCATAGCTCCATATAACTCTAAAGATATGACATCTCTGCATACCCTTATACTTGGAGGCCTTGGTTATTGATTCTCCATTTGCTACCCATCCAAGAGGATGGGTGATCACCATATATGAAATAATGTCATATGTGGGATATTTAACCTTAACGGCAGCAATAATAACCTGGTCCTCCTGAACCAAGTATAGGTTTTCCCCTAACTTGAGTCGACTTCAAGGCATACCAACACTCCCTCCATATGATGCATGCAATAGCAAATATCACACCCTAATGACATCATGGGTAGCTATCATATGCCCTTTGACAACCAATCATATGAATCGAGCTGCATCTAAGGTAGTACCACACTCATAGTGAACCAAGCCAAGACAAAAACTCATCGATGTAGAAAAGGTAATTGATGCGAGTTGGAAAGTCATGATGCATGGTTGAGCCAAGATCCATGAGTCTGCTCCCTTGATGGAGCAAGACCATATACAAGTCTTAGTACTACAAGGAATGGTTGGATACACTAAGGGAGAATGTAGAACATGTTGAAACTATTGCTTCATAAGGGTAGATTGTAGGACTAGTGTCCAATCAGTAATGGACAAAGAGCAAAAAGACGAAAACTCATGTTGTGACTTCGGGGACAAAGCATCTCTTGTTTGTCGTAATAGTAACTAAAAGAGAAATCATTCCCCTCCACATCCCTTGCATACATCTCAAGGATGCGTCTATCCACAATCACAAATCTAGAGGATAGCAAAGGTGCAAAGAATGTTTAACTAGCCAAAAATGCTATAAATGTCGTCTTCTTTATCGATAATAAATCTAGTCTTCCACAAGACATCAGCAAAATTGTCTATCTCCATGTCAAATCTCTTATTACACACTCAAAGATCCATGGTTTGATGATGTCACCAAAGAGCTCATGATCCTCCTATCAAAGGTTGTCAATTGTGAAATGAATGCAAATGAAGGAGTAACAATGTGAGGTAGGTAGGTGGATTAACAAGCAATACTAGAGGAGAGTATATCAAATGTAACATATGGATCCCTAGTAGAAAAAATTCATATACATGCAGTACATCTTTGACAAGTGTTGTGTCTAGGTGTTCATCCATGGGATAAAGTGCCAACAGATCGAGCGTAAGTGAAAAGCCTCATCATAGAGCACATGATGGAGCATATGAAATAAGTTTGGACATGGAAATCTAGTCTCAAAAAATCCCATAATAGAATTTGAATGGGATGCTAACCATTCTCACGACCTGATCAATATACCTGATTACTATATGTCAATCCCTTCTTTGATCCACATAGCATATGTGATTCCCAAAGTGATAGATCTCAATGTGGTCATCATCTTCTGTGCGGATCCCAAGTGATCCAATTATAATCTTTGTGCATCTTTTCCACAATGGTCTTTATCCCTTGTGGAGTAAAATGTCCATGACACATCAAACATGATCTATCACGCACCTCTGTAGGCAACAATAAATGCCAACTATCGACACTCTAAAATCTAAAAATATTCAAAATTTGCTGTTTTGATATCCATAATTTTTCAACTAGGTTCCAATAGAACCAAAGCAGGAAAAATAGCAGATTAGAAAAAAAAAAACCTGAACCATATGTCATATTTGAGAAAAATTGCTATGAACCCTAAAAATAATAAATTCACTAATATATCTCTATACAATTCTCCATAGTTTTCAATTTAGATAGCAATAGAAGAGAAATTTTTTTTTAAAAAAAAGAATTGTCTATTCATTTTCAATAAAATATAGCCTCACAATGGCTGAAAAACTACTCCAGTTCTCCTAAGCTACTCTCCGCAGTCCCCAATCCCTCTCCAACGCTAATGAAAAGTACTGAATCCAGTAAAAAAAGGGCCAAGCAGAAAATATTATAAAAAGAAAATGACTTCATGACTATTCAAAGGTAAGGAATATTTTGACTATAAATATCCTTCAAATGTCATCCTCTCACCATGCCGATGATGAAACTTCACCATCACAAGTTCGGTTGAAAAATCGGTTTCTCCATCATTCCATCTATATGAGAGAGTGGGATTTAGTGCAATTTGTACAAGGGTTTTTTTTTGGGGTCAATTTAGAATAAAAGGTTAATGATTTTCTCGTAGTGTATTATACGAATATAGGAATTGGCATGTAAAAACATGTGATGTTTTCTCGAAAAGCATAGTGTAATAAAATCCCACCCTTTGAAAAACATTTAGATCTTTTTCAACAAAGTTAACGTGTGGACACACTTTCTATGTAAACTAGACCATCTATGAGAACTCATTACTTGTCTCGTTTCGGTCATCACTTGTGGCGTTATTTTCACTCATCCCTCTATATATGACATACACAGCTGTCTATAATCGTAAGTCAAACCAGCATCTTACCACTAATGACCAGTACGTAATATGTGTTTACAGGTTTATGAAAACTCAGACATATGAAAACTACTTGACTAAAAACTTAAATTGGCAGAACCTTCCATAAACTATCATGATCAGTTATACGTGAAGCTTCGGGCCTTAAACAATGAAACATATATTTTGATCGTGTGGATTTTCATCAGTGCCTTACAATATTCAAGTTTATCAATGTTTCAAATTTTATATCAGATAGTTTGGGTGATTACTTGATCATCAAGTGTAGTTTGATATAAGCATAATGAGATGAACTTAAGGACTCAAGTCTTCTACAGACACTAAAAACAATACATTAGTTATGAATTGTGAAAAGGTCGTTTGCGGTTGTAACGAAAAATGTACTATCCTCGGCATTTGCCGTATGGTGCACTTTTCTCAATTTATATTGAGTATCCTACTTGTGTATTTCATAGTTATTAGCTCATTCTACATAGATTGTAGAATGCTATGTTAGTATAAATCTTCCATAGATCACTTGCTGAATTACATACATTTGTGAGAATTAGAATGAACCAATGATATTTTCTGACTAATATAATACCCTCTAACAGGCTGAAGAATCTTCCTTGTCTTCTGATTTGTTACATCTGGTCCACCCAGTAACAATGTTCGAGACTAGAAACACGCATTCGTTTAATGAATCTTTTCGAGTTAAATTTACAGAAGAAATAAAGAGTACATAAGTAAATAACCCAATAAAGTGAAGAAAACTTGTAAAGATTTAAACATATCAGGTCCGGTAGTAAGATATCTTTTATTGATTGTACTTAACATTCTTGTCAAGTAAATGAACAATAAACAATCCAATTATATAATTACATAACTAATAGTTGACAATGATGTGGGGCTTTAGGAATAATCATGTACCATATCCATTTCACTGGCAGTCCCACCTTGTGTGGGCCGCATTTTGTTTCAACTCGATAACTACTAACATACACTTTTAGGGGACAGTGTCCATTCTTTAACAGCATCTGAAAATCAACTATTTCTTGAAATCTGCTCTTAATAGAAACATAATCAGTTAAATAAGCTTATGTGACTTTTTCAACTTGTGTAATGAATCTTTTGAAACGTCAATGGAACACAAGTCAAACCTCAACAAACTAACATCCAAAAATGTCGACACAAAAACTTATGTAAGTAAAGTGCTATAGCCTCCGTGATAGTAATTTGCCTCAAAATCTAAATCGTGCTTCCCAGATTTGACGAGTAAGTATCACTCGTACACTCCACCAAATTCGACAGAGTACACTCCCTACAACCTACCTCTGAAGATGAAGAGTGTTCAATAGGATATCTCTGGGCTGTCGTATTTCAGTGGTTACCATAGGATCGAGCCTTTGATTCCTTAGCACTGATAGGAGCCACTCCTGTAAATAATTTCACCATGGGATGTTCTTCCTGGTAGTCTGTTGCAGATTGAATACGTACCTTCTCGGTGATACAGATTGTATTCAAGTAGATGCTTTGCTCGTCAGTTTGGCTTGCGGTGGACTACATTTAGTGCTTTTGCCCTTTTCCTTCTGCTTTATTTATAGCGAGTCTGTTTCTCCGGTTACTCGGTTACGAAAGGCACGTACTAAAAAATAAAATTAATGTTACAAGTGCCTCATTTCAATCAACGATGATCGCTTCGACACGCGCATGTAACCACGATAACACGCGACGTCTGTGTTAGGAGACAGCTGGATAGGCAAAAATATCGGTAAGGCGATAGTATGACACTTGACGCTGTATGTGGATACAGCGTCAAGTTTTCAAGGCTGACACGAATGCCTTCGGCAGTCCGGACTTGGTGTAGGCGATGCACCAGACCGTTGACCCTTCAGTAGTACCATTGCATGCCGTCAGCCTGGATACCAGGACTAAGCAACAACTTCACCATTTCCACATGTTGGGAAGATTCTAAGAAACATCTCCAAGGACCCTGGCTTCTGCCATCTTTGCGGTGATGAGTCGAAAACCCGGTTCTCAGTTGACTCCAGTAGCTCCTCCGAATGACCTTACTCATGCACAAATCAAATCCAGTCACATACCCAATTGTGGAATAATTGTTGAACTCGACCTCAAACATAAGAAATTGGTATCAATAGTTTGGGGCTATCTTTAGTTTCCTGTATTTCAAAACGCAAGGACTTACTCGTGCGTTCTCTTACCACTTTGTGGACTCCACTGGCTGAAGAATGGTAGGGGGAATTGCTCTTCGGTCGACATCCCTTTGTATCAATCTGAGTGGGATATGGTTTATGAAGGTAAGACTTAATAGTTACTTAATCATGATGGCTGTCCTTTGACTTTACAGTGTTTCCTGATTGCTTCTCTGGCTGAAAGAAGCGTAGCTGTATCCTTGCAGAAAGCCACCCTCACATAACGGTCTTTGTAGCTATCTACGCTGGTACTGTCAGCGTGGAAAAACCCACAGCCTGGAACAATAACCACTCCTGCACTTTTGATCAGTTCGGCAACGTAGTCAACCTGCGTAGGCCAGAGCACGACAAGTAAGAACCCTATTTACAAACGTTCCACTCACAAACCCATACGAATCGCGTAGATCTGATAAACGCTGCGTCTACGTAGTACAATTGAAATATATGAAGTGCTATAAAATTGATCCGAGGTGTAAGATTCTCACGTCTTTAAAAGGGTACGCTTCAGGTAGCCGAGCAAACACAAAAAATGATCCTTCGGGCTTGTACTGGACACTCAATCCAGCCTCTTCCAGCATTTCACATACCAAGTTTCTTCTGTCCAGATACTCCTGCGCCAAACATGTCAAACTTAAACCGATGCAGCCAACACTTACGGGCTTGCGTACTTACGGACCCTTAAAAGATACCAGGCGATGCAATTCTCTGGACTGATCAACCTGACAAACACAAGGTGAGGTACAAACATTGGGCACTGCTATGCTAACTAAAATGATCACAGTACAGAGGTGAATGAAAGAAGCTATGCATTTATTAGCCAGTTTACACATACTGCTCTTAGATTCATGTAGTATTCCGGGCGACTAGACAGGGCGGAAACTGCTGCCTCCTGAAATGGGGCTGGGGCAGAATCCACTAGCTTCTCATGAATACTACAGATGGCAGAACTTATTGCTTCTGGTGCGATTGCCCAGCCAATACGCCAACCTGCACGAATAAAGACAGGGAAGAATACAAAACTCCTGAAGTGCCACATTTTGCGTGCAGATAGCACAGTGAACTAGTCTAGCAGGTCAGACTTCTCAGATTCCCTCTTATGTTGCACAGGCTCAACTAAGCAACAGAAATAGCACTAGATACCAAAACAGACTTGAGACATGGCACAGATTCCAGAACTGAGTTGCTATGGGGTTGTCCAGGTTCTGTATTATCAACTATGGTATCCGAGACGTGTGCAACCCTTTCGAACGGAAGTACAATCAGGTGCGCGATCTCTTTATCTTATGCAAGGCTCAGCATAAGATAAAGAACTCAGCAGATTGTAAGCAAAAATGTGTCAAATGTTGGTCACTCGTTGGATAAAGGTAGCAAACTTAATCTAACAACCAGTCAGCTAAGCAGATTCTCATATCACTTTCACTAAGTAGTGTAAGTGAAAGATTGTGTGAAAGAGCAAAGACGAAACGCACCTGTGACACTGAAAGTTTTTGACATTGATGATGTCACGATTGTGCGGTCTTGCATGCCTGGAAACGTTGCTAGACTCCTGTGTCTTTTTTCTGTGTACACGAGGTGCTCATATACCTGCTTATATGGCATCAGCAGCCCTCTTACAAGATTTAACTTCATAGATATAGGTGGTCATCTGAGTGATAGTAATATGACAATTCGTGTTGCTTCTTGACAACTGTCAATTGACGAGCTTTTATGCTAAAGTATTATATGCATACAGTGCGTATCGACTCGGTATGAGACTTTCATCAAATCAAATATAACCTTTTGGTTTTGTTGATAAGGAGAATCAAAGATCAAGCACCATCTTGGTTCGAAAATCAAGATTTAATGATGATAGTTTACATTTTTTGCAAAAGGATCTTAACTCTATAAAACTGAATCATAAATTGCTTGAGTTACCTCGTCCGTGATTGCAAGACAGTTAAATCTGCAGCAAAGCTTGGCAATACCTGCAAGCTCCTCTTCATTGAAGACCTTTCCTGTTGGATTATGAGGACTAAATAATTGAGAAGTCAATACTTATGTTTTACGTTGTTCGTTCATCTTTACTTCCTGCTGGATATTTCTTCAGTGCAAAATCAGAATGTGGCCTGAGACAGATATCTAGATACACTTCGCGCATAAGCAATCGACAGGCAGGTCTGGACAACATAGATAATTTTTGACCTTCGTGCATGTCAGAAACATACAACGACCAAGCGTACGATGAAACGAACCTGTTCACAATGACAGCCTTTGTATGGGAGCCCATAGCATTTTCCAGTCGTAGTATATCCAAGGTCCAGTTTGGAGGATCCAAACTGACGTGCTTCTGCTCACAGATTAGTCAAGTGGTCAGCGTGGCTGATGATATGCCTCATCATATACGAAGTCTGACTCGAGATCCACAGGCATAACTGCTCCAACTATGTCAATCACAAGTCGTCTCACCACAACACAAACGTTGCACATGTAACAAAGCGTGAGGCTATGCGGATATATATGTGGCTACAGAAAATTATGATGTGCATAATAAGTTATGCCCAGGATAATTCTGATTAACCCTACATGGTTCATGTAAACTCACTGCCTTTGCTCCAGCCAACTTGACAGATGCTTCATAGGTCTCGTATGAAGGATCCAGCAGTACCACTTCATCCCTCTCATTGATAACTGCAAGAAATTCATGAATGCATGTGACAAGTACCGCCTAAATCTCCAAGACTTTTACATGCTTAATATCTGTGAGTCAATTTGGAGTGGACAAGTTTAGAATGAGCAAAACGTGTCACCATCAGGGGCTGACATAGAAAAACTCTACTGCATGCACAACGGTTCTGTCTTTCCGTTTCGTTTCCTGTGGATGAAAAAATCTAGGTGACTGATGATCTAACGGAATGTACCTGCTAGAACAGCTGCCATCAAGGCTTCTGACTGGCCGCAGCAGATGGTCACTTGAGTTTTGGGGTTCACTTTCACACCTTGTGTCGTCTCGAACATCGCTGCCACCTGGTCGCAGAGCCTCTGCACATGCCTGCTCATTCACAATAGTTACAAAGCAAATGTACCGGACTTCAAGTGTATGTTGAAGCTGACAGACGAAGTAACACATGCACTTGGGGCCGTGGATGGGAAAGATGTGCTGATTCTCACCTGTACTGATTAAAGTCGGCATTGATAGCTGCAACTGCTGCATTCTTAATCGCAGGAGGAGCTGGGAAGTCTGGAAATCCTGCTTTGCAACAGCTCGGAACAGAGTAAATAACATGTACAGAGTAATATAAAACTGGCCTAAAAAGTCATTCGATTTCGTTAGTACCACGATACTGAAGACTGCGATGGAAACAGCCATTTGTAAATTCCTAAGATATTCAGGGCGAAAGTCGAAGATGCTCAACGTGTAGTCTGGCAGACAGAGTCACTAGAGACGAAAATTCAACCGTGGAACCCAAAACCCAGAGTATGGCTTACAGAAATACCTTCAGCCAAATTGATGGCATTGTATTTCTCAGCCAGGCGAGATAGGTGAACGATGTTTGACGAAGTCAAGTGCAATGCACGGTCTGCAAGAAATTGAGCCATGGAGTTCAATGGATTGCAAGGAAAATCCCCCCGCCCGCTAAAGCAGCGGTTTTACAAATCCGACCAGTTCAGCACAGTTCATGTCATCGACCTCCAGGAGTCGGCGCTGTTAATTTGCCGTTTTGTTGCTACTATACATTGAACTAAAGTTGTTGAACATTCAGTGGGCGAGTACAGACAACCTGATTCTCACTAACCGCACTGTACAGGGCAGTATTGTCACTGATTGGCTGTTCAGAACCAGAACCTCTCACTGCGTGACTGCGCAGTTCCACAGTTTTAGGAATCTATTAAACTATCTTGAGATTAGGGGGTTGTCTAAGAGCGTTCGCGCTCTCCTCGTGTTGGCTCGTCTCAAATCCATAATCATTTTACACAGTATAGATGTTTCACTTTCTGGACCCAGAGCCTGTCTCGTCTAGTTGCAGGACTCTTCCTTCTCCACAGGAGTGCTGTAGAAAAAAAATCGCTTTATATCCTCCTGAAATTTGTGTCAGTTGAGAGTTTACATTGGGGTCATCCAAAAACAAAGGTCTTGTCATCTGATTTTTATTCCTTTTATTTTCTCATGTGCCTTATATGGATGATGACTAGTCAAGCTAAGTGGGATCTTTTTTGTGATCAGAACAATACCACTTTCATGATTTCCTTAGCGAGACTAGCTGCATGCGCATGTGAGCTCAGTTGCATTTTTGAGTTCATCCAGTAATGCTCTTCACAGGTTCCCCAAAATTGGGCCCAAATAGTTGTTTTCTCTGGAAGTAAATCTTAAAAACAAGTATGTCACCCTCTTCCATTTCTAACTCATACAGAACAAAGAGTGGTGAGCGTAATGGTTAGCCCGAAGTACGCCAATGAAGAGGTCATGGGTTCATCTCCTCCGCAGCATCAGTATGTACCTTTGTAACGCACTCTGGTGGTTCCGGCCATTTATCAACACTTCCCATTTCTCATAGCCTAGAACTTTTCGTCACGATATTAACCTTAGTTAGAGGTTTGGAGTTTTAGACCATATATATATTATAATGTGATCATGTGGAAAAGTATTAAGAAATTTTTTAATTTTTTTCATATCAAACTATTATATATTGAGAAATCAAGGTTCATTCAATATTTAGTTTATCATTTTGGTACCAATTTGATGGACCAAGTGATGAGATCTCGAGATCCAATTATCTT
The DNA here is from genome assembly GCA_014180765.2 of Marchantia paleacea. Taxonomy (NCBI): domain Eukaryota; kingdom Viridiplantae; phylum Streptophyta; class Marchantiopsida; order Marchantiales; family Marchantiaceae; genus Marchantia; species Marchantia paleacea. The sequence continues at coordinate 2,879,752 of MUAA02000008.1, read as the reverse complement.
ACCTATAGTTATCTACGATATTACTTGAGATCTCACAATCTACATTTTAGTTTAGAGATGGACCTCAATAGAACACCACTGGTGAAATTCAACACACGGTGTGAAATCTATTGTGTGTATCATCCTAAAGCTATATTTTAGAGTCTAGTTGTTAGAAATTTGGAGAAGAATATTATCAAAAGGTGACAGCATCATCTATTACTTTTGTGTTGTCCATCTTGAGAAATTAGAGAGTGTTCATCTTAATCTTATATTGAGAAAGAGTGGATGGTAGGCAAGAGTTGCAAATGAAAAGGTAATGCAAGGAGAAAATTCCATTTAAAAAAGACTGGAACTACACGTCGGAAGAGAAGAGTACATAGTACTAGTGTATGGAAAATCCTAAACTAATGCTCTTGATGCTTGAATTTCCATACGTGTCGCAGAAGTTGAGGGCACATGGTTATGCACCATTGTTCACACTTCAAGAAGCATCTTTGTCCATACCATTTTGGAGTCGTCACACTAAGAGGTTGTGAGGTGGTATCGTTGGGCATTAGAGTACTTCTAGATATCCATCCGGATTAGATTGTCTTGCAGGTGGATGTGGAGAACGCTTTTAACAGTTACATATTCTAAGACTGCTAGTAGGGTTCGAGGATTTTTTTCTCACGCTACTTAGATGTTGCAATTGTAAAGGATGTTTTGCATGTAGATGAACTTTCTCTACTAGGGGATCCGCAGGTGGAGTTTGATATACTCTCATTTAGTATTTATGGTCGATCCAACTACCTTCTTTGCATGGTTTCTCCTTTACCTACATTCATATCATGTTTGACAGCTTTTGATAAGAGGATCATGGGCGTCTTTGGTGACATCATCGGACCATGGATCTTTGAGTGTGTGATAGGAGATTTGGCATGGAGATAGACATATTTTCCAATTTTGTGTGGAGGGGTAGGCTTATTATCGATGGAGTATATTACACCTATAGCATTCTTGGCTAATTGGGCACTCTCGGCACATTTGTTATCTTCTCGATTTGTGATTGCAAATAGGACTATCCTTGAGATATATGTGAGAAATGTGGATACATGATCATTTCCTTTACAAGTATTATTGTGACATATGAGACATGTTTTACCCCTAGAATCTAGATATGGTTTGATTAGAATATCTAGGGATTTGATCTAGATATGATTCAATGAGACATAGATAGTTTCAATTCAAGGGCTTTTTGAGACTAGGTTTCCATGTCTATGTTTATTCCATAGGCTCCCTCGTGCACTCCATGATGAGGCTAGACGTGCTTTTCGCTTACCACTCGATCGGTTGGCATTCGATCCCATGGACGAGTTAGCATGGTTTTTGTTTCTATTACTTCCGCAATAATGTCTACGTTATACTAGAGGGGGACGTGTTGGACATAGAGAGGTGGTAGCTAGATTTCGGAGATTCCGAGCATGGGATTGGGCTACATTGTAGGAAGAATCTGTTTGGGCCACATAGGTTAGGAGTCAGGTTTAGTCACATGATACTTCTCATTCTGTGCGATAGCGATGGTGTAGGATCTTGGGGCAGGCCGGGGAGTATAGCAGAACTACACGGGCCCTTCATCCTTTGTCCATGGCTAGTCATACTACGGAGACAATTTCCTCTTTACGGCTTCTACATCCACCCATGGGCGAGGAGATACCATTAGAGGTCTTGGAGTATCAGCCAGAGAAGCCTTTATGTCTTGATAGATCATTATTTGCCCATTCTCTATGCACAACCCCACGCTTATCCTCAGGGGGTTTGTCAGGGATGCTATATGAGCATATTTGAGATTGTTTTCATGCGGATGATCCCTCTAGTGGTTTTATGGAGTTGTTCTAGGTGGCTGCATCAGTTGCGAGAGGGGAGATTCCGTTGTCAGTTAGTCAGGTTCTTGGTACTAGTCGGCTTCTCGCGATGGAGAAGGACACTGGAGGCATCAGACCAATTGCTACTAGAGAGATCTTATTGCATTTAGTTAGTAGTACCGTTGTCTTGCAACATCTCTCACACTTCCAGGAGCATCTTTGTCCATATCAATTTGGAGTCGCCACACAAGGAGGCTATGAGGCTATATCGTTGGGCATTAGAGCACTTCTAGATATGCATTAGGATTGGGTTGTCTTGCATGTGGACGTTGAGAATGCTTTTAATAGTGTCTCGTGTGCATTAATTTTTAGAGAGCTTAGAGAGGTTGGTAGACCTTTATCAAGCCTCATTCCTTTCGTTCGGTCTTTCTATGGTTCACATTCTTCTCTCTTTTATCAGCATGGCTTTTCCGAGGAGGGAATTACTATTCTACAGTCCGTCTCTGACACTCGACAGGGAGATCCTTTGGGACGATCCCTATTTGCCATGGCTCGTTATAGAGCTATGTTGTCTACTACTTTGACGTGTCAGGTTGTGTGTTCCCCTCCTAAGCGGATGATACACACATTGTGGGCCATGTAGATAACATTAGGCAGGCCTTTGATTACTTGACTACCGAGCTTCATCTTGTAGGCTTGAGAGTCAAGGGTCAAAGTGTATGGTTTGATTTCCTTTGGGCATTCCTCCTCATCTCCAGCTTCTAGAGGGATGTATGACATCGACAGACGGTTTACGCATTCTAGGAGTGTCAGTAGGGTCCGAGGATTTGGTCTCGCACTACCTATATGTTGCACTTGCAAAAGATGTTTTGCATGTAGATGAACTTCCTCTACTAGGGGATCCGCATGTGAAGTTTGGTATACTCTCATCTAGTATTGCTCATCGACCCACCTACGTTCTTCGCACGGTTCCTTCTTCACATACACGGTTCCTCCTTCACATATCATGTTTGACAGCCTTTGATAGGAGGATCATGGGCGTCTTTGATGACATCGGACTAGGGACATTCGAGTGTGTGACAGGAGATTTGGCAAGGAGACATACATCTTTACCAATTTTGTGTGGAGGGGTAGACTTACTATCGATGGAGGAGACGGCACCTACGGCATTCTTGGCTAGTTGGGCGTTCGTTGCACCTTTGTTATCTTCTCAATTTGTGATCGCATATAAACCTATCCTAAAGATATATGCAAGGGACGTGGATACAAGATCATTTCCCTTACATGTATTATTGCGACATACGAGAGCTGCTTTACCACAGGAGGTACGACATGAATTTCCGTCTTTTTTCTCTTTGGCTACCGATTGGACTAGGGGTCTTTAGTCTATCTTGATGGACCAAAAATTTCAGGAGGCTCTACATTCACTCTTAATGGATCCGGCCATTCCTAGTATTAATAGAGCTCGTCTATGCTCTTGCTCAAGCAAGGGTGCATGATCGTGGATCTGGGCTCGACCATGCATCAGGACTTTTTGACTCGTACCAGCTACTTTCTCCACATCGATGAGGTTCCGTCTTGGCTTGATCCATCCATACCACACTCACATGTGAGTGTCGTATCACTTTAGATGCAGCAGGTGTTCATATGACTCGTTGCCCATTCGGAGGAAAGACGATAGCTACCCATGATGCCATTAGGGATGTGGTGTTTGTTCTGGCGCGAGAGGGTGGATACCTCACATGGAGAGATCGTTGGTATGCCTTGCAGTCGACTAGGGTTAGGGCAGACCTGTACTTGGTTTGGGAGGACTAGGTCAATGTGACGGATGTGGTGATTATGGATCCTACTAGAGACACAGTTTCACTGGGGGTGATCACCCATACTCCAGGATGGTTGGCGAGTGGAGCGACCGCAGCCAAGGTCTCCAAGTATAGAGGCATGTAGAGAGTTCTCCTCTTTGTTCCTTTAGCTTTGGAGTTATATGAAGCTATAGACACCGACTTTGACATGTTCGTGAAGGAGTGCACGAGAGCCTACCATACTAGGTGACAGTGGTATCATTCTCTTTAGGTTACTATATAACCTATTTTATGAAACATGTTTACATTGCTCTATAGAGAGCAAATCATAATAGAGCAATCACGTTAATTAATGTTGTAGACCATTTGACTTAGATAGTTGGGGATAGCATATGTCCTAGTGTGATGCTATTGGGGCTAGCCCCATGTTACGGGTTTGGTTCAAGGGTCTTCCCATCCCTTTTGTTATTATTTTAATGCGTCTCGAAGTTGAGGGATGAGTCGGATGATTCGCAGTGGTGGACTCTTAACGGAGAAGCGACCATCATTACTTCAACTATGGGTCTCTTTTCAGAATTGATTCTCTAAAGCGTACGGTGTTCAGGTGCTCGGGAACAGCAGCTGGCACTCTCCTCCATATTTCGGAGGTTTTGATGTTCTGGGCTGTACTGACTGAACCCATACAGAATCAGAACCGCAACCGTTTCCAATGGCAGTTTGGATGCTGGAATGTGCTGGAAACTTCTTGCGGGTATAAAGTCAATTCGTAGTTGAAGAACGACATGGAAGTGGAAGACCCTGGCGCTGTTGGTCATCCGAGCGTGATGAGTAGCGGGAGCGGCGAGGAGCGATCCTCCGAAGCGGGATTGGGATTGGTCCGGATGGAATCGGAGGACGGCAAAAGAACCAAAGTGGTGCAATCGGAGGTGGATCGCGTGAAATTGCTGCCAGCTTCGAGCGCGTATGCCATCCATCGCCTTCGTGTTTTGAATAAGATGCTGGACCTGCTTAAAGTCGACCCAGCCAAGCGAACCAAGACGGAAGTTGATGAATTGGAGCTTCTTTTCGCCGGCATGTCATTTTGAAAGTCGATAGCGTTCCATCTTCTGGACCATTTCTTGATTATTCACCTCCTCTTTCCGGCCATTGACGGTGGAGATATGATTCTAGCGTTGCTGAGCTAATTGCACGAACAGTCATCTTGATACGCAAGAGACCTTTTCAGGATACATCATTCTGTATTGCGCTGATGGGAAGGTTTAGAACAGCCTTGGGGTATGATTAGTACCGGAGCTTTTGTCAACTGCACTTGTTGTCTTCATGTTTGTTTGTGTAACTGACGTGATTCATACCAGCTTCTGATATTGCATCTTCTTAGCTGTATGAGCAGTGGAGGGGTCCCACTCAGTTTTGTATATATAAACTCGCATTAAGCTGTACAGTGCCCTGAAATCTCGTTCTCCACATTTATACACTTTTACTTTAGTTCTCAGTATTTTGACAAATAATCATGAAGAATCGTCATGCAAATTTTCAAGTTCTGCAGTTGTCCTGACTTCAAGTTCTTTAAGTTGGAGACATTCTTCAGATACTCTGTTTTTTAAAACGTTTGTTTATGGCGGGAAATAGATGTTTTCAGTATACTGTCAGTTTTGTGTTCCAGTCACTGTCAGTGAATTTGAAACCCGAGCTGTGCACAGAAATTGAGGCGATCGTGCTTATATGTTTGTCTTTCTTAAAGCCCACATGTCTTTGACTTTGCTTGCTCTCGCTCACTCCTCCACGAAAGGCGAAGGAGAAAAGGATGAGCAGCTTAAGGAGTTTAAAGGAGTTGAACTGAACCTTTTCCCAAAGTTTGTTTCCGGGTAGAGATTAGGCATGTTGTTTAGAACAACAGACGTCCGAACAGTCCCATTTGCCATTCCTGCGAGGTACTCAGTATCCAGGGATCTAGTACTTTTTAACATTAACAAGTACAGCGTGATTCTGACCCCGTAAGTTCTTTCATCAAAGCACAAGACTTGTTTATGAATATAATCACATTTTGAGATAGTAGTCTATAACGTGATGAATGTGTAGTAGACATTCTTGTAAAATATTCTGTCGTTGTTGCTCTCCTCTGGCCAATTCTTTGGCGTTGGATAATACATCACAAAGGAAGTAAATGATAGGATATCATACGTCAAAAAGTTAATATTTGTCTTCAGCTTTGGATTTTGATCAGCACAGGCAGGCAGCACCTGAGATTACAGCGAACTGGAAGTCTTGAAGTGTATAAAATTATGAATTGCGAGTCAGCTGGAAATGCCAGATTCTTTCGTGCTCGTAGATTGTAACATTTATCGTTTGGGGTAAACAAAATTTGTCACAGGTTTCACTAGGTTACTATCATTCTGTGCTAGTACACACGTACACTGTTTCAATGAACAGAATGGAGAAGACGGGTTTGGACTTTGTGATGTTTTAGACTTATTTTGTGTGTCAACTTACCTTTAAATTACCAGTTCGTGCTTTGTATTTTGTTGTCCTGCTTCGACATGAATAAATGTGCTTGACACGGTTTATGCACCTTCAGCATCATAACATATATTTTAGGCATCCCGTAGAGAGTAAAGTTTGCGACAATCTGGATCGATTTTGCCACACGATCCAAGCTTGAGAGTAGTCGTGTAAAGTGCGGAAAGGAAGATATGTAGGGAGATTATTACGTTACTACTCGTCAAGGTCTGTTGGGAAAAGCCTGAAAATGTAATGTTTCAAGCGTTTTCAAGTCTGCACATTATGCATTTTGCTTCGTCGGCTCTTGCTTATTATAGATTTATATCCATACGTTTAAAATAGAAGCAGGTGCAAGTTCTTTCTTGGCATCTTCAGTATTATCTTCGCGGTTCACAAGCAGGAACGTACAAGAAATATAAAAATATATCATGTTTCATAAATTCGATGCATATCCTCGTGTGATGATCTCAACCTCGACCAACATAACCGCAGCTAATTTCGTTACAACGCTTATTTTCTTCACCCAATCATTATAATCACATGTACATTCTTGTTCAAATCGATCAAGGTCACAGGTTTTATTTATAATACGAAGCACACACGAATTACGTGTTTATATAGATCTACTTAAACTACTATGTCCATGTACAGCCATCACGCGTCTTGAATGGCATCTCAGCTGGAAGTAAAACAAAGTTTACAACCTAGTGATGCTATGCAAGTGGAACAACCACTTTGAAGCGCTTCGGGAAGCCAATGACTTTAAACTCTTTTTCATAGCATGCCCTGGGAAGCTAAAAGCTCGAGCAAGAAGACCTAACGGAGATGGGCAATCAGCTTAAAAGCTAAACTGATGAAGGACCCGCATTGTCTTCATCATTGAGCGTACAAGTGTCGCCAGCCCTTCTTTTAACCACTGCAACTCCAACTCGTAGAGACTCGTTCGCGTAAATATAGATGGCAGTTTCTGAGACCGGAAGTTCGCTCAAGAATATACACAGATATGTCAGACTTCGGTACAGTAATCACGAACTCCACTTGAGTATTCATAATCAAAGGACCAGTGCAGCCGAAAGCAATGTCAAGCAGACATCGAGGAACTAGAACGCGAAACCTCAACTAGAGACAGTTGAGTTGAGCAAGCAAATGTGGGCACGGCTGATGAGTTTGTAATATCTGCGTCTGGACATTGGGCAAATCTCAAAGGCTCCACAGTACCACAGTTAACTTCTTCCAAATAATGTAGCCTGCCATTTAACAAGCAAACATAATGAAATGTAATGTCAGAATGTAGCTTCCCGTGGCAATGGGAATCTCCACTAAGCTGAACTTGCTACAAGTACAAGAGGTTAGTAAATGGAAGCCACAAGGAAATGGTGAAAGCAAGGACCGTACACTTCACTGAAAATACTGTTATTGTGTGAAGACAATACCAATACCAGTAGATTCCAGATGAATGAAAGACGTGACTTTGTTCGAAGTGTTGGATTTCCATGGATGAATGGACGTACCTCGGATCGCATCCACTGGGACAAACGTGTGGTGAATTAGTTCGCGACGGGCACCTTCTTCGCCTGCTGCTTGCCATCGCCGGCTTCGACGATGTCAGCTGCTGCAACTGCAGCTTTCCTGTCTTCAAATGCCACTTCTTCCCCGTCGTCGTAGTTCGGATCCTTCTCGTCCAAAGCTATGACAGAGTCGTCGACCTGCGACTCTTGCTGGGCTGTGGGACCTCCCCATGTGAACTTGCCTCCGTGCCCGCTCTTCTTCGGTTGTCCATGTACACCCGCCGCCGACCGCCTGTCCAGCCTCTCGGATCCTTTCTTCACGTTCTTCGTGTGCTCGTAAGTCTCATGATGGTGTGGGTGAACACGCCCCTGGTCCAAGGCATCCATCCTCGACGTCTCTAAGCAAACAACTGCAACAGGTCAACCACGCCTGCATTAAATTAAGCCATCCATATTCATCCGGCGTACAAATCTAACCATGTCCCACACCTTCCACACTGCATACACATCGGGAGCAAAACAACTCTAACCACCACCAACCGCAGCTGTATCCGACATCATCATCCAGAATTTGCAGCTCAACTGAGAGGATACTGCCACGCTCAAGGTCAAAACCATCCGAACCATTGACAACAAGTTGATGTGACGAGTACAGATCAGTGAGAAAAGGACTGAAACACCTCGTATATCCATGCAAGTACAGGGCAGTAAACGAAGGACAGGGAAGACGGAGAGAAGAGAGAAAGGACTCACAAGTTCAAGGACGATCAAACACTGCGTGGCCGCGTGAAGAAGGAGATGGACAGGGTGAATTGTTTGTTGGACTGACGGACGAGTAGTAGAAGTAGTAAGAGTAAGAGCAGAAAGGACACGGAGCCAGAAGGGAGTTGGGAAGTGGGACCCACGAGAAGAATGGGTGCTCGTTCCCCTGTGACTCAGCACGAGTCTATCCGACACGTAGAATAGCACGTTCTCTCGGTGGCCAGCGGGTAAGTTTTCTGCTCATTGGTCACCTGGTTTACTCATGGTACAGTATAGCACTCCAGTTCGATAGATCACTCGATCCAACGGTCTGCGAGCAGTCCTACTTGTCACGAGTTGCTGATAGGCGCCACTTGTCAGATAAAGTACAGATGATGCCACTTGTATATACTGAATTAGATCGCCGACGGTACTGTGCTCCTGCTCCGATCATGTGAGTACTACAGATTCTACGTTATCGAGAATTTGATTGCAGTAAGACTGTGTACTCATGGAGATCGTCATGGAGAAATCGGTGTACTACATGGGTAGCCGCCTAGGGCTTTCTTCATACAGGAAATCGACTCTTTTCATCGATGAGATCGTGCTCTGAGAGATTCACGTGATAAAACCGTGAAAGGTTAATCTCTGACCGTAATCTAGGAATTGTATGATAAGCATGTACATGTACATTCAGGAAATGCACAGGAACGGTCTTGAATTTGGATTTCACTGTCCGGGTGGAAGAAATGGTCAGAATGAAATGCCTGAACTTTTTGAACTTTTGCAAATGAAACGTTTGGATGTTCCTGACGAGGAAGGACTAACTTGAAAGCTACAAATTAATCTGTCTCACTTGGAGAGGAAACTTTTTGGTACTAACACATGTTCTGTATGTAACGTGTGTAGTCGTAGAGTACTTGCAACGATCACTCTACCTTCTGGATGTTGTCTACAATTTGTTCTCTGTATACCTCTTCTACTGTTTCGATTGCATTTGATAAGTCGGAATTGCTCAAAGTCTTAGTGCTGAAATGCAAAACTCGTCCGTCTGCAATTTTTGCGCGATTGGACGCTTTGTAGAATGTAGGTGGATATTTTAAGCTTAAAGAAAAGGAGATCGATTGTATATTATAAAATATTTAGTTAACGTAATCTGGTTCAGTGGTGTAATGGTTATCACGTCTACTTCACACGCAGTAGATCGCGAGTACGCAGCTGGCCGGAGCTTGTACGGCGAGGCGATACTGTTCTGTCCATGAATTTTGAAAGTCCCCATCCACACGTTACAAATTGCTATGTCCTATGGTAACTTGAAGCTAAGCTTGACAACCTTTGAGAGGAGTAGCATGGTGAGTTTTTGGTGACATCATCATACCTTCAAGTGTGTGAAGGGAGAATTAGAGCTGAGTCAAATATTTTTGTGGATTTCGTGTGAAGAGGTAGTCATATTAGCGATGGAATAGATTGAATCTATAGCATTTTTTGGTAGTTGAGTACTTTCAGCATTGATTATAAATAGGCTTACCCTTGAGATGTATGGTAAGAATGTTGACACATGATCATTTATTTTATGGGTATTATTACGACATAAGAGATATGCTTTACCCCTGGAGTTATAACATGAGACTCTGTCTTTTTACTATTTGATGTAATCATCTTTAGTTAGTGAGAATTAAAATAGAGGTTACGCAAGATGGAGATAAATAGTTTTGAGTTGACTATTAGTGGATTATTTAAAGATGTTACATCATAAATACGTGTTCTCTTTAGGTAGTATTTTTTGTGTGTAAGTTAGTGTGTTAGTTGGAGTTACACATCAGTAATATGTGTACTCGTAGTGATGTCCATCATATCATCTATCCATGATGAATTGGATGGATGGTGGTTATGGGACCTTATTTATATTGTACCTTTTTTAGGACTATATGTAGAGAAAGAGAAACCATTGAGGTATCTCTCAACTTCAAAATTTCTTGAGCTATTGGAGTGGCATCTCTTCACTTCCCAAGTGTTACCATGGTATCAGAGCAAACTTGTTCTTTTCTTGAGTGTGAATAACCCCTCTTGGAATAGCAAGACCGTGATGATAGCTTTAAGTTCTTCATAGTTGTATAAAGACTGGCAGAGGTCATTGATCTCTATGTAGAGTAAGGTGAAAAAGGAAAATTGTGAACTGTAGATATGGATGTATCAAAGGAAACCTTGTACCAAATTTTCCATTTCTCAACTTGTTTAACATTCATATTCGATTCTTGGAGAAAGATGTTTCAGAGTGTACCTTGTGCTCATTTGGGGTGCAAATTTTATGACTCGAGTGATGACGTCATCAATAGCAATGATACTTCCGATTGTCAGAATGTTGGATGAATTTGAATCGCAAACCATCCGCACCGGTTCCGTTCAACAAGTATGTAGAAATTAGAATGATTTGCCAACAGAGGAGATGAGTTCAGAATTTTACTCATAGCAATTGATGTGTCCATGCTTCTCAACCACTCCAACTAATACAATGTAAGTATAATAACAATCTAATATCTTAAAATAGGAATCACAAAAGGCCTAGATGATACTTTTACATCTTTGTAGTACTCTTTACCATAATTTCTAACAATAAAATCACTCCATGACAGAGATGAAAGAGTTGAGAAAAGTTATTGTAGATGGACATACAAAGCAACAAGCCATGGACGACAAGATCTTTGCATTAGAGAGTGAAAAGGTAGAGAGACAAAAAGTTGGTGAGATAGAAGTGGAAACTCCAATACAATAGCCTCAACCCCAACCGCAAGCAACTCCTTTTGACAACGAAGAGTCAAATGGAAGACAACTTCAAGAGATGGAAAATCAAGCCAATCTCTTATTTCATATGGAAAATGCATGTAAAGTGGAAGCCTAAGGGATGGATCATGAAAGATAGCTCTTGGGAAAAAGTGTACAGAGCTCATCATTTTGTGCAAGAGTAAAATCAAGATTTGAAACTTTGCAAGAGCGTTAATCATGTGAGTTTAGCTAAGCTACATGTGAGTTTAAATTTCGTTGAGAGATCATTTTTAGAGACAAAGTTATGATACCTTAAGTATTATGGGGTATAAAAGTGAGAAAAACCGCTTTACTTGTCAGATTTGCTTTCTACTTGTTTATGCTCATTCAGATAGAGTTACTACATGAGTGTTTTGCATAGTGATGATGACTTGAAACTCATTAGGAAATGGGAGATCAACCTCTTTGAAGATCCGGTTGTCTAAGATACCTCAAGGGTTGGACGTGATTGTTTTCGCGGATTTGAACACGAGAGAGTTCATAATGAAGTTTGGAGTTCATAGTGAGAGTTGATTCTATTGTGGAGAGGATGGACATAAGCTTGTGAGTTTTTCTTTGAGGACCAAAGATCAGCGGTTGAGAGAGAGAAGAAATGTGGGAGAGCTAAACCTTCATCTAGGACCATCGTGTCCACATGAATCCAAGAGTGGAACCTATTGTGACAATTGTGGAGTGACAGTTTTTCCCTTAGGACACGAGTGTAGTGGTGTGAAAGCTCTGTTGGAGTCACTAGTGGAAGGCTTTGAGGATAAATTGAGTGCAAATAACGAAAAAGTTGAAATCTCCAAGTGGCTCAAGTACCAACTAAAGATGGAGATCATTTTCAGAATGATCAAGAAGATGTGGATGACAGTAAGATTCATCATGTGTTTAGGAGAAGAGAGAGTCATTGCAATCTTGGACCAACCAATTCCATTCATTTTGCCATTGATGAATTACTCTAAAATGGAGGTAGTTTTGTTTGTATTGTATATGGAAATCTCATATAAATTTCTAACAACAATAACAAAAGAAATTGGAAATGTGGAAACTTCCGGTGTTTTATGGGAGAGAGAATGAAGATGTATAAGTTTTTGTGAGAGACTTCAAGAGAGCATGTATTGGAAAAGACAGCCCTAGTGGGCTATCCTTTTGCCATACTTCTCCGAGGATTCCACATTGAAGTGGTAAAATGAGTACAAGAAGGTACATGTGGAGGAAGACACTTGGGAGAATTTGACGAAGAATCTTATTGAAAACTTTCTTTCGGATGAAAGTTATGATAAGTTGATGTGTGATGTCACCTTTTGAAGCAATGGAAAAATGAGAAGGAGAGGTCATACATTGAGAGAACGGAAAAGCTTGAGTCACATTTTTGTGTGGTGTTGATAAAGAGTGGAGACGAGGTGGAGCCTAATCCTCAACATCATGATGGAGTTAGACACAACAATCCTACTCCTGCTCCAAGTCAATCGAATCATAAGGGATTAATGTCTATTGATGTGTTTCCCCATCAGTGCACATTTGAGAAAGTAGAGGGCTCTATAAATTGAAGAGTATATATTCTTGCACATGAGAAGAAAAGAGCAAGATTTGTAGAGGAGTCTATCTCAAGGGAAGATCAACCAAGCCGGATCAATCGATCCAGTGGTGTGAGTCAACCGAGAGCACCGAGGAAGAAGTTGGGAATGGATGATTTTTCCATTTTGTCTATTCAACTCAAATACGATGTGATGGAGGATGTGGAGAATCAAAAAACAAATATAAATGTTGGCCAATTGATTGCTCTAGATCCTACGATAAAAAAGGAGTTGATTGGAGGCTTAAGCTCCAAAAGAACCAAGAAGCGACGATCAAGGGGAAAGTTTCCATGGCAAATGTTGGAGTATGAGTGATGAATGCCGCTGCCTCGTATATATGTACTCAAGCTTCAAAGATTGAAGTACGCATTAATGGACATGATGTTTCGGATGTGTTGGTGGATGGAGTATCTACGATAAATGTCATGTCGGAATGTTTGTTGAAGAAGTTGGGGATGAAGCCTTCAAGACCTTCCAACATCATTGTTGGGATGGCCGCCAAACAAAAAGTGAGACCCATTAGAATAGTGGACAAAGTGATAGTAATTATGATGAGAATTCAAACCTTGTTGTCATTGCAAATGCTTATATAGACTAGTTACGACTTGTTGTTAGAAAGACAGTGGTTGATATCGATGAGGATTACTCATCGATGGTATAAAGCTTACTTTCGTATAGGGCTGAATAACCATAGAGTGAAAATCACTCTCACAAGTAACAAAAAAACAATTTCATACTCACATAAATCTACTAGTGATTATTCGAAGTTTGAAAATGATAACTTTTCACACCAAGGAAGAAGAAGAAAACAATAAAAAGAAAAAAGTATTTGGATTTCAAACATAGAAAATTCCAATTCACAAGTGCAGGTACCCCACAATTAAACGCACACGGTAGTTTCCTTTGAATGATTGCCAAACTGGAGGCCTATTTACTGCAACGGCGCTAAGTCCGTGAGTCTTTCATGACTTGAAGTACTCTAGTCACGGCAGTTTTATGTCCACTCTAAATGATCTCTCCAACGGATTCTACTCCTTCCGGCCGAGTAGGATCTTCCTGGTTACGACACTAGGAAGCAAAGATTACGGTCTGGAAAACTTGTTTATTTGTCCCTTTAAAGCATCGGTTTTGGATGTGCCTCCCCCGACTTGTCAGTGAGCCTCTATTCTCTACGCTCGCGACAGCGAGAGATACGTCTTGAGATGTTTTAGGTTCGGTCATTAATATGCATACGTGTAAGAAAAATTGGGAACTATATCAGAAAAATTGGGAACTATATCATATTTTCGTTCTGCCTCGCTTTACTGCCTACTTGGACAACATTTCCTCTTATTGGACAAATTCTGAAACGTGCAACCGAATATTTCTCTCGGCTAGTTTGAGCCACAATTTAGGTGAAGAAATAAATATGATTTAAGTATATTTTTTTATCTCTCATGCACTTGAAATAAAGAAACACACATTAGACCAAGTTAGCTACAAACCCAGCATTAGCTTCGGCGTCAATTCACAAGGCTAATCCAAAACATTCACAAAGCAGATACTGCACAAATTCAAATTTGATAATATGTGATTCATTGCTTGTGTAAAGACCATTGCTTATGTAAGAGAAAAATGATGAATTAAAACAAAAAAACGCTGCTTCAAAGACACTAAGGTGTACTTTAGAGTCTTCCACTACGTATTGCAGACTCCGAGTATTTAATTTTTTTCATACCGAAAGGAGTGAAAAAAATTCATGAAAGAATCTAATTAGGTGAACTCTTTCATGAGTCACATATAATAATGTTAGTGACAGATTTTATTCAATCTAAATGCATATTGCTTACATCTCCTTCAGCATATTTCTACTCAATTATTAACTGTTAAGTTAATGACTGCGTAGAAATATTTTAAAACAATTAATAATTGCCGCATTTGCAATGAAGAGTTAGAACAAAACCCTAACATTAACTGCAAACGGGAATTAAACGTCGATCAAAATGAAAATTCTCGCGTATTTACAATCTTACTAGACCTAACAACAGATTTCTAAATCACAAGGTTAATAAAAGCAACAAGCCGCAATGGGAGCGAAAGCAGAAGAAACAGACCAGACGAAAGTAACATGAATGAATATCAAGAACAAAAGGCCAGAGACCTCACGGTCCAAAACTACCACGACCACTAAGCAAAGACAGAAATTGACAAAGCATAACACTAAATCTTATTGCAATAACACAGTTCAGGTAATGACTGATCTGATGCTAGATTTAGAACGTTCTAGATTCCAGGAAATAACAACGACGGTTTGAGTGGTAGCGAACACCAAGACACACACCTGCTGACTTCACTGACGGCAATCGAGTCTGGACAACTTCAATTTTAAGCCTTTCGTCCAGGGATATTAGAGTCCGGGTTTCTGTTCCGCAAATTGTGCTATCAACGTACCCAAAACAGCAGGAAAACACAAAAGCAAGAGAAAAGTAAAGCTGACTATTAACACACAAGTTTAAGAAGGAAAAAGTTGTAGGTGTACCCTGAAGCTTGTGATTGAGGGGTATGTATGCATAACGAGTTCAGAGGCGTGAGGAAAGAGGATGTCAAGTGGTGAGGAAAGCATTTTTCCCTGTATATTTTCTCCTTCCATGATCCCTCGCAGCCTAAAAAGTCGCTCCTTTCCTTTTAGTCCAAACACAGCACAAGTGAGGAGGCTCAACATGTCGGTGGTGAACGATTCTATGCCGTCATCTTTACACATTCTTGGATATGTTGTTTACAACTACCGCAGAGTCATCGTGGCTAATCTAACTAATCTGCTTCTACTTTTGCTGCTGCTCTTTGAGGCAAGTCCAGAATCGAGCTAACAAGGACTGTTAGCTCGATTGGAATGCAAGCAGCAAAGATTATGGGTTGAGACTATCAGGTCCAAACACGCACTTCACGCATAAATTACCCGATTAGTAGCTACTAATGAGGTTTTACACTTGCATGCTATCTACTCAAGTGACACTCCTCCGTCGAGTGAAAAATTCCCGAAAAGTTCTAACACAAAAATGCCCAATTTATAACCTGGAGTTGGGTTAAAAGCCTATATAAGGCAAAGAAGCTAACCAATCGTATAAAAAGGGAGCCGAAACCAATTATAGACACAGTATTGACTGATGCTGGAGTAGAGATTGCAAACGAACTAACTTAACAATATATGAGTACCCCAAACCTTCCTACAACAGTGGTACATAATACAACGTTACACATTACCTTTATAAATACATCTCAGGGCACTGAACGGCCCAACACAGCTGAAATATCGACCTGCACTCAGTCTGACTCCGACTCCGACTCCCAGTGAAGGCTTACAACCGAGGTTACATATGTACATACAAGTGTCAGTAGGAGACAAAACCTATGTCAACTTGTCGAAAAACCTTCGTTTCCATTCCTAGAGTAGTGGTAATTTTCTCACTTATTCAAAACTCTGGAACGTACTAGATCCTTACCCTCTACTGATATCGTCCGGTTAGACAATGTCTTGCTCTTGGAGGTGATGTTTAGTACATGTTTAGCACATGGTACCGAGAGTGGGCGATGTCAGCCACAACGCATCGTCAAAATCACAACTGGACTGGTCTTCAGCGTCCTCTGACAGGTCATTGGGATCCAGGAAGATAGGACCCCATGCAGGTGTACCGTCCTCGTAGGAATTGTGAGTGAGGCGAGTTGCCTTGGATCCATCAATTTTGGCGATGTAAATCTCCCCATAAGGCTGGAACTGGTTTGGCAGAGAGACAGGCTCTGCAGAAATGGCGGCGAAATCGCTGGTGAAAACTAGACTTTTACCATCAGGGCTGAAAATCGGATGGTTTGCACGGCCTCCATCACTCAAGACTTTGTGTAGACCCGTTCCATCAGGGTGAATCAGATACACGCTGAAATGTCCTGCAGCAGGGCTTTCTCTGTTCGAAGCGAAGGCGATCCATTCACCGGTCGGTGACCAATTGGCCATCGTATCAGTCCATGGCCCGCTCGTCAGCTGCCTCAACTCCCCTTCCTCTCCATCCACGGCATCCATGATGTACAGATTCTTGTAACCAGTTCTACCTGATCTGAAAACAACGTATTTGCCGTCAGGAGATGCTGATGGGAAGGCGTTGTTGCCCGATCCATCCTTTGTCAGCTGTTTGTGATAAGGCTCTCCTTCTCCATCTGCATTGAAGATTGAGAGAATGTGAACCTCGGCCAGCTCCGGAGAAAAGCCTTTACCAGCTGATATATAGATTACTCCTTTCCTCTTACGGTCCCAGCAGGTGGCGAAAGCTGTGCCATTGTAAACCTGCCATCTTGATTTTCCGTTCAGGTTAGTGACATATACTCCCTGAGCCAAGTACGCGATGAGAGAGCCATCACGGGAGAAGGAGGGGAAGGTTCCATCCACTCTGTACAAGGACACACGAGGAACGGGTGATTGAAGGGGCTCCAGTCGGGGAACGGCGAAAGGGGTAGTTGAAGCTCCAACGACTCCCTTGCAGCGATGATAGACCACATGTTTGGAAGAAGAAGAGACAGACGGATTATAGTGATGTGCACGGGGAGCCAGTCTCTCGGTAAGTCTGATGAAAACTTTGGAGCTCAGGTCGTAGATTTCGATGTGTCGGTATGCAGATTCTGGTCTCCGGGTGGCCACAGCGATCCAGTCGCCTGCTTTGGAAGCAGATGGTGTGAAGGCATGGACACCTGGAGGGGTCACCCTTTCCTCTTGAATTTCGCCCTCCGTGAATCCATTTTTTGAAAAGTCCTCGGGAAGAGTGAGTTTAAAAATGCTCCACCACCCGTCATCAGCTTGCCGATGGAAGAAAATGGTGGACTCATCCTTCCAGGTCGGCCACCCGCCATTCTTCGTCACTAGATGCCTGTTGGACCCATCCTTCGCACTGAACAAGTACAGATCCGTATCCAGCTCATGAACCTCACCCTGCCATCCTTTTCCCTGAAGAGATGCAGCTACAACCCATTCTCCTGATGGTGAAATTGCTGGACTGAAGTCGGTGACTCCTTCTGGAGTGAGGCGAATGTCAAACCTAGAGTCAAGACTGGTGGAGTAAACTCCAGTCCAGCTCTGTCGCTTGTCTTCTCTTTCTTGCTCCGTTGAGACATACACAATCCTGGTGCCTCCCAGTTGAGGCCTGTCATGAAGATGCGGACCTGAGGAGCCGAGCTTTGAAACGTTGAACTGAAGCACCCTTCTGCTCGTTTCAATTTCACTTAAATACCTTAAGTTCTTCCTCTCTTCCCTCTTGGAACCGACAGAAAATCCCTCCACCTCGGTCAAAAGTTCAACCTCCGGCCCAGCTTCAAGATCAAAGCTGGACCCTCCCCTGTTCTTGCCCTGATCCAAGAACAGACTGATATACACTCGAGCGCTCCCATCTCTCTCCGACACGTACAGCATCAATTCTCCCGTATTACCAGCTGCGCATGTGCATGAACGGAACCACAAAACCCTCAGCATCGGTCGGATTGAAAACTGTAGACAATCAGGTCTCGCTAAGCCTACTTTCGTCAGCTAGTTCGATTTTCGATAGTGCGAATGCAGTGTCTAGTGATAGAGAAGAAGAGTTCGGTGTGGTGTCGTGTAGAAAGCAGCAAAATAAGTTGTACATGGAAACAAACTGTCACCTACATTTTCGTAATGCCCCTGTCGCCATAACGAGGGCATTTCTATCCGAAACAGGCATCTCAGACTTCACGCATATGAGTCTAACCATGAACCCAAAGCAAAAACGCAGAACAGAGATGGACGTTATGAATCGAACCGAGGTCATCTTCCCGCAAGTCCACATCGGAGACACGGCCGCTGCTCTTCAACCACTGTAAGAGGTTTTGTTTCTCTTTGCCCTCCACGAGCTGGCCGTTGTAATTTACAGAAACCCCATCAGTGAGTCGTTTCTCTGCCAACCCATCGGACAGCTTCCGATCGCCGGGCCGTCCACTCTCGGGAATCTGGGGCAACGACACAGCGAAGACATCGAAGCCGTAACGCGATCTCCCCACGGTTCCAAACGCAATCGTTCCTTCGAGCTTCCTGTCCCCATCATCGTCCTCCACGGCAAATCCTCCTCCTCCGACCACTCCAGCAACACTCCACACCAAAAACAGCAGGCAAACAACTCCGCTCCAACATTTCCGCATTTCCAAAAGCTCCCAGCTCATTTTGATCCTCTTCCTCCTCCCTGACCCAAAATCGGACCCACTATCCAATGACCGAAGCTTTCCCCCGTCTGGCAACCCTCGCATTCTCAAGCTCAAGTAACAGACCAAGTGGCTTTGTCTCCTGCGCCTGCAGCAACCTTTCCAACTCCACCTGATACCAACACAGAGATCTGCTTCGACCGGTCAGGTTCCTCGTCACTTGCATACACCCACCCACGGACCCACTCGAATCAGCTCTCCTCTGTGGAGATTTTCGGCTGCGCTCAGTACAGTGTGCAGTGGCCTGTACTGTCAATCCACATTCACTGCACTGGTCGAAAATATCACTTTTGAATACTCCCCCTCTCTCGTAGGTGCCAGATGCTCGTCTAGTGGGGACAGCATAAACCTCGAGTCTAGCTATCTATCCACTGTCCACTGATCGATGGATCGATCGACAGACTATTATTAAAGAAATTTGGTAAATCATAAAAGCATTGGTGGAAATCATGCACCATTCCACCTGTCACGTTAGCCCCGTCGCTTGGCCCTGTGAAATCAGTGTATACGCTGGGTCCACTAGATACATGGTGCCATGTACCTTGGTACCGGGGACCATTTTGCCGTATATCACAAGAGCCAGTTAACATGTAACACACTTTCTCCTCAAGTACCTCTCACATCAAACGCCCTCGCTACATACAAACAAACCACTCTAGATAGACACTTCCTAGTACCAGCTTATCTTAGCTAATAACTACTTTTAAGAATCTCATAATACCCACAATTGCAAGATTATTCGAATCATCAATCTTTTGGATGTTACACTCTTCCACCTGTCATGTTAATGTTGACATGACATTATCTAAAGCCTCACCTCTATCTCATTCCGGTTTTCTCTTTTCTATTTTCACTCTCTTCTCCACTCTTTATCTTTGTATGTAGCTTTTTGTATGTGAAAATCCTAAATGGCCTATGTGTTATGGTATTTATGGTATTTTTCCATTTCAAGGTATTTAAACCAAATACCTTGAAATGGAAAAAGGTTCGATGGATGTGGGATGTGGCCACATCCATATCATTTGATACTATGATCGAATGATGTCGGTTCGTGGCTCGTACATGGATAATATGATTGGCCCCAAAAAAAATTGGCGGTGGGTTTGTGACATAACGTATGAAGTTCCTTGCAATCGTGATTCGATCTTTATTGGATCAGTCCCTATCCATTTTGTACCCCATGACCGTTTTGCCATATCATAGCGTAACACAAGCGGAACTATCATCATGTTTTACATATGTGTAATCTCAAGCATTCCATGATTAATGATGATCTAGCTATGAAATCTAAGTGGGCACATGCTACTCATGCTTTACTAAACCCACATGAATTTCATATAGAAGATATTCTAGATGAAACATTCATTAGAATCATAGAGTACACCTATCAAAGATAATATCTAGTTAAGCGGAAGTATTAGAAGTATGCGTAGGCTACTTGGAGACTTCGGCTTCCTTGCCATTCAAAAGCAATCTCATTGCTTTCAAATGTTAGTGACAGACTTTGGTCCAAAAGGCAAGAAAGGAAGAACTAGAGAGATTGAAAAATAATCGATATGTTCATTGTGTTATCAAAATTTTAATAAATATTTTTGTAATTACTGTTAAAGCGATGTCGTGTTGTGACACGGCTACTATGAGAAGATGATGGCATGAGTCATCTTCAGAGCTGTTGAGATGACGACGATATTTTGGCGATATTTTAGGTCAGGATGGCCGACAGCTCATTGTAAGGCTGTTAGGAGCCCACGGTTGGATTGTCATCCTAGAACCATGATGTAGATAAGGATCCAAGGAATATTATCTTGGACCTTATCGGATATAAAGCATGGTTGGAGTCGCAAGGAAAGGGGGAAGTCTAGAACGTTGCTGATTAAGGAGCTTATCCGATAGAAGTGGAGCCAACGTGGGACATGGATAGAGGGCGGTATGATCCTCCAGATGTACTGATGCCCAATATGTTTGTGATAAGTATTCGATGTCTACATCGTGACCACTTTAGGGCATGGTTAGTATACCACTTTGGAGATAACTTTATGCAAGTGGTGATAAACTCCCCAGATCCTTTCATTCTGCCAATTGTTTCCTACGGCGCAATTTGGGACGTAACAGTGTACGTTTTGATTTAGTTTGGACGCTATTGATTTGAACTTACCAGTAGTGGTGGCTTTCAACACATGGGTTCCAATCCATCACTATTGCTTACCGAAAACAAACCATAGTGAGTTGATTGTTAGGAACTTTGGCGAGTAGTATTATTCTCAAGTTATAAACTCCCCGGTTCCGTTTGTAGTTCCGTTCATACTTAGCCGGTTTCGAGTTGTCATTTTGACTCTTTATTAGTGGCAACTCGTATTGTGTATAGGATGGCTAAGTAGTGTGTTTAGGATAGTTGTAAAGCTCTAAGTTAAAATGGAGCTAATTTGGCCACACTAGAGGTCAAAATAACACTCTTCATTCTCATTGGTCTTGGAGTTTGGACCAATGAGGGCACTTGGGCAACTTCTTCAAGGTTTTGAGGAGTTTTGGAGACCTTCCAGGGGACATTTGGAGATCTGAGGATTGGGTTGGAGAGCTGACGGGACGAGCTACGACGTGGGCTCAAGAATGGATGGATTTGAAGGATTTGTCACTCTGAAGTGGTGATTCAAAGTTAGAGTGAGAAATTTAGACCTTTGAGTGTATTTGGGGAGTTTATGAGAACCTTACAAGGGTTTTGGGAGATCTGAGTCAACAGAGATATAGTTTTTGACTCACGCTTGTGTTTTGATTGAAGTTTTGACTCGATTGGACGAGTTTTGAGTACAAAGTGATAGCTTGAAGTTTGTGTATACAGTCAGAATTGCAAGACTGCACTGACTATCATGAAGTTAGTTCGGAGATCATATCTTTTAATATCAGAAAGTTCTGTCAATAAAACTTTGCATAGTTCAAGTTATGATAATGAGTGACCTTGTCATGAAATCTGAGAGCAATTGAAATCAAGGATTGGGATGTGTGATGGGTTTTGTACACAGGGGTCTGCATATCGCCTTGTGATACAGTGTAGAAATCAACAATTGTTATGAGAGATCTAGAAGAGAGAAACATATGAAACTTTCTTGAGAGATTGAAAGGGTCGTGGATAAATTTTCTGTGAAGTTGAAGCAAAAGTTATATGTCGAATCATTGGATATCATAATCTTCTTCCGCTGAAGTTTTACCGGTTGTAATGTGGAGTACTGAGGAGAAGAAGAAGAGATTGTCAACTCACACGAGGTTCTAGAGGGTTCTTCTACAGCCAGACGCTCGGGTGTTCTCAGAGCAAAGAAATGTCCTTGCGACAGCGCTGCCATGGTTGTGGAGGTCGCTCTAACATGGCTTTACTTAGTGTGAGAAGGGAAGGGACTATTGACTGCAACTAGCTACTATTCAATTAGATCTATGGATCATTGCACAGTTGTTAGTAGGCACAAAAGTCATTTGTTGTGGCCACAAATCACAATTATATTAAATTGAATCAAACTATGATTTTTGTTAATAAGCCTTTGTTGTTCTTATGATAGATTATAGCACAAAAATATATTTAGTACTATTTATTATTTGAAATAAATTTTAGTTATTATTAATATCTCATTTGTGTTTATTATATTCTTGGCAATGATTATATAAAACCATTATTGATTTGTCAATCATGAAAAGATGATCTTTTGCAGTTAGGGAGGATGTCACAAACCACTTGTTGCAAATCCACCATCAATTTTTTCGGGCAAATCATATTGTACCTCTATGGGCCACAATTCACATCGTTAGACCCTTTTTTCCATTCCCATGTATTTAAACCCCTTGCATAGAACATAGATGTCATAAGCCACAGAACACAAAGTCACTTGAGGAGTGGACTAGAGCTTATGAAAGGCTTACCAACACACTCACTTAGAGGACAACTATATTTTCACCATGGATATATGATTGACCCAATCACTCTTGTCCACCATACAAAAAAAATTTCAGCCGCATGGCTCTCCTTTTGGTTGTTTATTCAAATCCTGACTCCTTTTTGGAGGAGTCCTGAGAAGATGTGGCGACGGTCCACATTATCATTCTCCCTATTGGTCGTCAAAATAGCCTCAAAGGTCTTAATATAGGAGTCTATGTCATCCATGATTTGGTTAATACTTTCAATTTGCTCATCATTTTGAGGGTGATAGGCAAAAAAATGACATCTTTGTGCCTAATCATAAAAATAAATGGATCCAAAATTCATATAGAAACCTAGAATCTCTATCTAAGATTATCTTCGTAGGTATACTATGATGTCATTGAGTCTCCTTGAAGAACAAGTCTGAAGTCCAAATAGTACTGATAGTGGTCTGACATGGTATAAAATGAACAAGTTTTGACAATCAATATATACTACATAGATGACATTATATCCCTAAAGTTCAAGGAAGCCTATCACAAAATCCATGGCTAAAGATTACCAAGGCCCATTAGGTACAATCAATGGCTGCAACAATCTAGTTTCATGAGAGCAAAGTGTTCGATTATGCTTGCAAACTAAACAGTTATCTACATAATCATGTATTGATCTTTTCATCCTCATCCAATACATATGAGCTTACTTTTTTGTGTGCAGGGTAGCCTCTCTTCCCCTTTGTCTAGCCGTTGATGCATCATGATGTTCCACTAATAATTTGTGTCTCAAAATCCCCTTTAGAATATATAGATGATGATGTTTGAACCACCAAAATCCTTCGTTGTCCTTGGTATCAAAGACTGCTCTAACACTTAGTTTTGTTTCCCAAATCTCTGCTTGGGTGTCTACTATTAAGGCAATAACTACCAACTCCTTCAAGTTGCTCTTTGGTCTTGATGATATAAGATCATGCATTCTTCTGGACAATGCATCGGGGATAATATTTTCTCTCCCCGGCTTATAACTCACTTTCATGTCAAATCGAGCTAACTTTGCTTGCCATCTCTGTTGCTTAAGTGAAAGGTGAGACTTGGTTTGGAAATAAATCATTGAAATATTATCAGTATACATTGTCACTGACCAAGTGTGTCTACTGCCATTTCTTTAAGCAGTAGACAATGCAAACAACTCATGTTCATGGGCAGACTAACTTTGACTCATGTACAAAAACTTTTTGGATTCATAAGTTACCTGTCGACCATATTGGATCAATACTACTCCTAAAGTAATCTAGGATGTGTCACATTGAATCTAAAAAGGCTCTTCTAACAATGGTCCACATACATCATGTATGTGGACAGAATACGCTTGAGGTCATCAAACGCTTTCTAGTGAACTTTTGTCCATGTCCAAGGTGTCTTAGCCTTTACCATATCATACAAAATGGATGTGATTTTCACATGGCTTAGTATGAACCTACGAAAATAAACTCTAAGTCCTAGAAACGCTCATAGTAAAGGAACTGAATCTGAAAACTCCCACTCTAATAAAGCCTTCACCTTGGTCACATTAGCATGCACTCCTTGCTCATCAATCATGAAGTCTATGAACTCAACGTACCACTTCCCAAATGAGCATTTCTTCCCTCTTGAGATATAGTTGATGAGCACGCAACCTCTCCAAAACCTAGCTTACATCTTTGAAGTGTTGTTCAATTGTCTAAGGGTAGATAATGATGTCATTCAAGTACACTACCACACTTTCATCCAACAAATCTCATAATATGTCATTCATGAGGATACATAAGGTGACTAGAGTGTTGTTGAATCCAAATGGTAGCACAATATATTCATACAATACATATTTTGTACAAATAGCAGCCTTATACTCATCACGTTCAACTATTCTAATTAGATGATATCCAGAGACCAAATCCAACTTTGTGAAATATCTCGCACCTGTCAATGTATACATCACTTCATCTATTAACGGAAAAGGGTATTTGTTTTTCTTGATGATCTTGTTTAGTGATCTAAAGTCTCCACAAAGACGCATAATATCATTCTTTTTGTTCACAAACAAAATTGAAACTACATAAAGAGATAATCTAGGCCTTTGGTGACCCTTGTCAAGTAGCTCCTTGGGTTGCTTTTGAGTTCAATGAACTCGTCATTGATCATATGCCTAGGTGCATCAAAAGATGGGTTTAGTTCCTTCCACTATATCAATATGATAATCAAGAGACCAACGAGGGGATAAACCATACGATAATTCATCTTGCAACACATATGCAAACTCTTCCAACAATCTCTCTCTCATAGGATCTATTTCCTTGTCAATTCTATTGATATCTTTTGCAAAGTTAACATGAAAGGGGCTCTTCATAACCTTGAGTGATAATCCCCATGTGTTACATTATGAGTTAAAAGCATCCACATCTACTCTGGTGTCCAACAAGAATCTAATTTATAGTCCTTGAATAGTCACCATAAATATTGGCAAGCACTTGAGCACACAAAGAGAGTGTTGAGGTACCATATAATATAATCTTCAACTGCACATGCAAGGATGTCAACTCATTGTCTCGAGCTCAGTGACAATCAACAAACTCATCTAAGGCTTTGTGCTTGCTTGTGACCTCCTTAGTCGGAGAGTCAGATATGTTAGCCATTGATACAAGAGAGTTTCTCTTAAGATCTCATTTGCTAAGAATATGTTCATGGAGTTCCCCAATCCTGCTATGATATCAAATGTAATACACTTTCTCTTCCAAGTACATGTAACAAAACAAACAGACAAACATTTTCACTACACCTCACATTTTCACTACACCTACAACATTTTCACTGCACAATATATATTAGCTAAGACTTTTCGAAGGCTCATAATATCCACAATTGCTAGAGGACATGAACCATCCGCTGTCACACTCTTCCACCCTCCACACCGCTTAACCTCACATTGTCCAAAGCCTCCCCTCTATTTGATCAAACATGCTCTCGGGTCAAATGATTTTCTATTCTCTTCTCCTCTCTTTTTTCTTTTTCTTTCTCTTCTCCACTCTCTATATGTCTCTTTATAGCACTATGTCCTTGTTCATACAAGGACAATACATACAAGCTATCTGAATTTGAAAAACTTTAAATTATGGACTCTGTTATAGGTAAGAGGTTTAAATACATAGTGAGTGAAAAAGTGTTAGTGGATAGCGACCAAATCGCACACGGATGTGGATAGTGGCTCTTACATGATAATATAATTGGCCCCAAAAAAATGGGTGGTGGGTTTGACATGTGGTTTGTGACATAACATGTGAAGTCCCCTGCATTAGGGATTCTACCTTCACTAGATCGGTCCCTAACCCCTTTCGTACCTGGACCGTCTTGCCATACGTAGCGTACTGCAAATGTGCCCATCCGGGATTCTGGGTCCATGGTGGCAGAGGAACCATTTCGTTCTTAAAGGAGGGTTGGGGAAGTACTGTACTTGTCCTCTGAGTGAGTGTGTCTGTTAGCCTTTCTTCAGCTCTAGTCCACTCCTCGAGTGTCTTTGAACGGTGTTCCTTTGGCCCCACGGCCCCTCTGGTCTTTCGTATTCTTTAATTCGCATTGTTCATTCCCTCATTCGTTCATTCCGTCGCCTCCACCTTCGGATAGATCTCTTTCTCGAAGGCCAAAATGGATACTCATGGGATAAGCGATGCAGAGCACAAAGGACATCTATTTGTGCTTTTTAGAGGCCGAAAATCTCCCCATCGAAGGTTTGAAGGAAGGAGGATGGTATTACATAAACTTAAAGCTATTCATTATACTCTCAGCGTGCCAGATCTTTCTAAAATGGTCCTCGAGGAAACGTGAGTGATGCGTGTCTGATTGCATTGGTGCGTGTCAAACTAAGCTCCGAGCATTGCCGGTGCAATGCTGGCAAACCTCTTTGCCACGATTGCTATGTTGACATGTTGTAGTTAGCCAGATAATTCAAGAGTGAAAGGGGCGACAGAAGGAAGGAATAAAAAGCACGATGGCAGAACATATCATTATTTTTTGTCATGGTTCTGGGACCAAAAAGGTAGACATGAAAAATTTGCTTAATAGATAGTTGAACAACATGTCCGTATAGTCCTAAGTGGGCCCTAAGGAACCACTCGGGAAAACCAGTAAGTTGTATCTGGAAGCTTTATATCCACCATTCAAATCTTTTCTTACAGAAAGTAATGATCATAAGGGGATTTCAAGATGACCCGTTGGTAACCAAACCTAGATTGCATGCTCTGGTTACACCCGGCTGATTATCCCGTACAACCAAAATATTCCGGTTTGTTTTTTATGTCAATTTTGTGGCCGGGACATTTGTGCTCTCTGTGGATTCTTGTACCAGTCATGTCCAAATGTATCATCATTACTTTCTGTACAGGAAACTAGTTTTGCCCTAGCAAAATTGATAGGCTCGAAGAAAATGTCTGCCCGTGGTTGTGGAGCATATGGCTTGTGCCTACCCAACATGATTCAACCGGCTATGAGAACTGTATTCAGTATTGTATCTCCTCAGAACTGTTTATTTTATATGGAAGTGAAATATGTGGCTAGTGTCTAATTTTTCCGTTTATCCAACTTTTTTTTTACAATACAACATTGAAGGAAATAAGTTGATAAAACAATCCAATCATGCTCAATCAGCTTTGGTATTATTCTTTTTTTATTGTTTCATACAAGGTTTATTTCATCATACAAATCTAGCCTCATTTATTACTTGAGTCCATAAACACATAGCTTTTGCACTCTTCGAGTTTTGTATTGATTTAATAAAAATCAAAATTTTGACTTTTTTTTCAAGGTCTGATTTATTAAACGATTCATTTAAATAATAACTTTTATCTTGTTAATGCATAAGATATCTTCAATAGAGCAAGCTTTTGATTGAAGAGTTTGATATAATTCAACTATTGTATAAGAGAGTGTATATATATGTTTGTTTGTTTGTTTATTTATTTATTTATTTATATTTATTTATTTATTAAATGAAATTAATTATAATTCATGATATTGGATGATATGCAAAAAATATTGAAAAATTTGATTTGAAAATATGAAATAATACTTTTGGATTTTTTTTTCAATTAAAGAAATATTCAAGATTGATTTCATAAACATGAATATTATAGATCATTGCCTATAATTATTGAATTAAAAATAATTTACTTTGAGATGATAATTATCACAATATTATAACTCATTAAGGTTTTTTCAATATATCCAGATTTGATTAAATAAAAATCATACTTGATAATCATAAATCAACATGTTTTGTTGTGATGATGTGATAATTTCTATTTATCTTAATAGTTAGAAAATCATATTAACTTAACTGAAATAAATAAGGTGTAAAATTATTTATTTTAGGTTCAAATTACAAATTAAAAAAATTGCAAAATATTAAAATTATCAAAAAATTATTTTTTGATAATAAAATTTTTAAATCTAAATAAGGCCTTAAATAAATTCATTCTATAAAAACGGTAAATTTATTTTTTTTATTAAATATATTATTAAAAAATATGTTTCATTAAATTTTTTGTAACTAAGCTAACTAGATAGATTTCAAATTTAGAATTGATTATGTTTAAGTAAATATATCTTAAAAATCAAATTGTTCTTAATTATTATATGTGGAATTTTTTTGAAAAATCTAGTATTTTTTTTTCATAAATTTTTTTTTAGAATTTAGTTTTTTAATTCTTACTCTTATTAATTATGTGCACTTTTGTGTTCACAATCTTGTTGATATAGATTTTAGCATAATAATTTCAAAATATTTTTTTAATTTAAATTTATATAATAATTTTTTTTTCAATTATTAGGATGAAAATAAATTATTCAATTTTATAGTATTTATTTGAATTTTGTATAAATCTAAATTCTACCACAATCAAGTAAATGAAATAATTGATTGATTGATTGATACTTATTAATAATAAAATTAAACTTCATGAATATAAATTTTTGGACTCTTAAAAATAGCTATATTATTAATATTTAAAAATATTATTTTGAAACAGAGAAATGAAAATTAAAAATTCTTAAAATATTTTTTTGATATTTTTCATAAAAATTTAAAATATAGTATAAATTTTTTTACTTTTTATACTTGATATTTTTATAAAATTAAATAGTTTATATGTAGCAATTTTTAACTATCCTAGATTAATATCTTATGTTCAAAAAATTGAATTATAATTTGATGTATTATAATATATGTATTTAAAATAAATTGATTTAAAAAATAATCTTTGAAATAATAATTTTATCTAAATTTTAATAATTTGAAACAAAATTTCAAAAGAACTTAGGCACATATATATTCAGATATGAAAATTAAGTTAATTTGTAATTTATTGTTTATGCATGTAGAAGCAACATGAATAGATCTTACATTATTTGAATTATATTTAAATTCTGGTAATTGCCCACAAATTTTAATGAAATTTTATCAATAATTATCAAATAATATTTGATAATATTTTAATCAAATAATATTTAATTTGTTCCAAAAAATATTCAAAAATTTCAAATGAATATTTTTATGGTTAAAACCAGGATTAATTTATTTGAATATACTGCAGCTTAGCAATCTGAGGCTTTAGTCCACATTTATATTTACAAATTTTTTTGAAATTTTTTGTAAATATAACATAATTTCATTTACTTATATACAAAATTTTAAAAGTATTCAAGACTTCTGGATAGGATTGATTTGTGAATCTCAACAATATTCTCCAATTATTTTTACATATTGAAAATTTTGTTCATTTGCATTTGATTATACTAGAAAGTAAAAATGTATTGGCTCATGCATTTCAATCAAATTGTTAAATTAATTTACTTATAATATACAATATTGATGTTAAGTTTGATTAATCTCCCAAATGAAATTTTCAAAAAATACCAAAGTAAATTTGTGAATGGAACAAATGATAGTTAAATCAATAAATTTATGATTAAAATATCTGGATTTTTCAATATAAAAAATCAAAGAAATTTGGTGATTTCAGTATAAATAATAAAAACTTGATACATTTCATGTAACATTCATGGTTGATGGCGTCCTGCATGATATCACGTGTTTCGAAAATAAGGTGTCAATCGTGCCGATAGTGTGTTCAGATCAAGATCAGAGTCATATGGATTATGTTGCACCATTAAAATTTCATATACTATAAGAAATCAAATGATCCACGCAAATACTATAGTCATTTGACTCCAAAGATTCATAAACACTTGAATCCCTCTGCATTGAGTTTCCAGTGAAATAGTGACGCTCATTACTGCCAAATTTCATCCAGCAATAACCTTTCATGTTTATCACTGTTTTCTAAAGGGACTGGCTGTATAAAATGTGACAAGGCTGGGCCGTTCATGTTTACTTCTCACATGATTGCAACGCCACTCAATACCCAAAAATAAGATGTACAAGGCTAAATCTGATAACGACATGCAGATACATTCAAGAAATGTCCAGTACATTGCATGCCCAACTGTAATCGAACCTCATTGAAGAAAGCATGCAACAGGACTCTTGGACCCAATCAATGGCTTCGAAGGGATTTTGGCCCCAGGAGGCAGAGGCAGCCCATCCCATGGATCCTCCAACACCTCGGCAACGAACCTGCTAGTTTCAGCCAGGCCCCCACACATAGTGGCAAATGTGTTAATGCATTCCAAAAATTTGCCGCTCTAAGAAATGCTGTGCATCTAGCAGGAACAACTACAGGCACAGAGATATATATCGTCTGTACACACGATCTAGGATTCACTGTTTTGACATGCAACTTGGCTATGGGCGTTCTTGCCCAGAAAGCATGATTACTTTCAAAGTCTACCAAATATAAAATGGTCCAGGGATTGATGATCAAAGTTTAGTTTTGAATTCATGCGCTGGAGTTATGTTTGACTTTGCGTTGGACTTCCTTCGAAAGTTCAAGAATGTAACGTGCTTACAGTTTCACTGGATAGACAGGAGTGTAGCTCCTCGTTTTGACTCGTTGCATCTTCTCCAACACCGCCAGGGACTTTTCTTGCACTTGCCCAAATACGGTGTGCTTTCCATCCAGGTGCGGGCACTGTGAACATAAATGCAGTAAACCTCAGAAACACATGAGACTCTAACCCTGTCAAGAAGTAAGTAAGCAGGTACTCGATAGTCACTGACCGCTTTGAAAGTTATGAAAAACTGAGAGGAGTTGGTGTTGCGTCCAAAGTTGGCCATAGAAACAACTCCTTTTCTGTCATGGCTGAGTTTCGCAGAAATCTCGTCACCGAATTTTGGTCCATATATTGAAAGCCCACCACCTCCAGTTCCTACACCAGAAAAGTTTGAGACTGGCTTTTCATCCAATGCTGCATATTGATTGACAGGTTAATCTCACTATGTAAGTTTTACCTGATGGATCACCGCTTTGGCACATGAAATCGGGGACAATTTTCTGCATAGACAATCACGCACGTTGTCAGGACCAGCTGAACCACAACTGCTGAACGACAGAGCTCTCGACAGGATTCATGGAAGTTTTATTGACCATCACCTGCACCATAACCAGGCAAATTACTATGGGCCGTTTCGTTTTACAACCTAGAGATGCTCATGAAAGCCCAATACCGCAGAAAAGATGGATTATGTTGCACCCTTACCAACAGTGCTAAACTGTCGTGCCAGAGTCGTTTAGATGCGCAAATTGATTGATAGCTACTGTCTGATTGCACCTGGATGCAACGAAACAGAAACAGCCTATGGGATAATGCTAACTAAAAGCGAGAGCGTGAGAAAGATGCGAAAGTCAAGGATCAACCAGGGCGGTACATGGAACGTGATGCCATCATAGTAACCTGCCTTGCAAAGCTCAGTGAAATTCCTACAAGTTCTGGCACGAGCAAACATGGGTTTATCAGGCAGGAGTTGAAGTAGGCAAAGATCAGGGCGGAAGTTCATAGTTTACAAAGGAAGGCAGGGAGTAAGCACTGGCTTCGATTAGAATGGTCAACCACTAGTAAAGCCTGGAAAATTTTCAGAGGCATGGTAACAGGAGGAAGTTGATCAGTCACCTCGGAGCATCTCTGACAAAAAGGTCGATATCTATGACACCGTGGGTGCAAGACAACGTCACCGACATCACCGGAGGTTTGGTATTTAGTTCCGACAGCAGCAAGTGATTGCCAAGTTTGAAGTTCGATGCGTCAGCTCCTTGTGGAGAACTTATTCTCCATTACCCTGTGTGACAGTTATGACAATTGTGCATTCTCGCGTTGAAGAGTTCCGTTCAGACACTCGATGCAAGGAGAAAGGGATTCCTGTCGACAAGTAACGAGACACGCAGTCCGACGAGAGCGAATTGTCACGAAGTACTCTCAGACAAGACGTTTAGTGTGAAAGGAAGCTTCAGCTTTGGTATGGTACAGTTCAGAACCAGGCACTTCGGCGCACGGTCTTATCACCATTGTGAGGTGCACATCCAAACGGTTCGACCATCTATTTGCGATATACTGCCCAGAAAGACATCGCATTTTATCGCATTACTGGAGCACAGCTTCACCTGTAAGGAAGGTTCTGGCACTTACAATATCGTCTTCTTTTCTGAAGATGTTACAATATTTTCGGTTCACAGCGACCGCCTCCGAACATTATCCCTGCCCTTTGATACTTTTCATCCTAATTGTTTAGGACGAGGGTGATCTTGTTAAAAGATCATCTCATATTGCACCTACGGCAGACCCTTCAGCGCAGCCAGATCGATTGATCGATCAATCGAAGAGCAAACTAGTTTAGGGTTGTAAGCCATGAGTCGCAATGCCTGGAATCGCAGCAATTTGAGTCGGAATTTGAATCAGATATAGAGAAAGGAGAATGGGGAAGAAGAAGAAGAAAGGTTGGAAGAGGAACAGAGGATCCGAATCAGATGACGATGATGATGAAGAAGAAGACGATGACGGCGGTGGCTCGGACGAGGAGGAGGAGGAAGATGATGACGGATCTCATGAGAGTTCAGATGATGACGATTCTGAGAGCAATGGGGACCGTCACCATCGCAAGAAAACACACAAGAAGCATAAGCATAAGAAACACGGATCATCAGATGATGATGACGATGGCAACGACGATGGAGGCGGGAAGAAGAAGCACGGGAAACATAAAAAACATGGTGATGGCAAGCACGGGAAGCATGGCGATGGCAAGCACAGGAGTAAGAAAGGGATGAAACACAGGGGAGACAACCCAGAAGTTTTCGAGTTAATCCCATTTCGCTTTCCCTCAAAATTCCATCTGTCTGTGGTCCAACCAGTCCTGCGTACCTTACTCTGCACCCTGGCTCCTGATGTTCAATCCTTCGTGTACTTTCGACTAAGAAAATATCTTTTGCACCCTCCGTCACTTTCTACAAATGGTTGCAGATGGTGGATCGGATTATCTATCGTCCTCTGGTCCGGAGTAACAAACGCCGTTCCGTGTGTGACTGACAATTGTGGTTAGATACGTCGTTCATTATTGCAAGGAAAGTCATAGATGTATGATGGTGTAGCTGCCCAGTGTGAGACCTTAAATGACCACTAAAATACTTGAAGCACAAGCTTGGTTCTGATCTGACTTGTATGTTCGTTATGACAGCTGCACTCAGTGCGTGATTCAATGACGATTCTGCTTTACGCTCTCGATGAGGGTCTGAACGGCACGGAATTTCGATTCAGTTCTATAATGGTGATCCCACCTTGATTCACCGAGCTGTTTAACTCCTGTCCTCGAATTTCAGAGCATGTTGAGCCTGAATCTGACGGCTTCGAGAAGGCAGCAAAACTCTCATTCCAAAGTTCAAACTCAATTTTCGATGTTCTGAAGGTGATTTGTGTACCAAATGAGGTTGAGAGTGGAAAAGAAAATGCAGTTCGTGAGGAAGGTGATCACTCTTCTCTATCCCATGGTGACGAAGAAATAACGACTGTCACTCTACTGCCTCTGCCCGACGAAACAAAAAAAGCACGAATATTAACCAAGGGGCTACTTCCGGCGACCCTGAGATATGACATAAGAAGCATGCAGCCGTGGCAAACCAGGGAACTTTGTCATCATCCCAGTTTTCTATCCACCGTTTCTCCCCATTCTGGGAAAAGCTCTAAAATGTCGAGTGACATGACATTGTGACACAGCAGAACTGCCTGTCTCTGTATCACAACGAGGAAGAAAGTTCGAGTTCAACCATGGATGGTGACGACCCATTACTAAACCACTGAAAGTATTGTAGCTACCGAATAATCAGTGCACAGCTCGTAATTCTATCAAACAGATCTGACGGTTTTGCTTTCTACAGGAAGATTGAGCGGTGCACAATTTTACGAGTTCTGCTCGGTCCACAGTTTTATGAGGCCCTAAATAGAGTGTGTCCGAAAATCTGGACAGCAGTATACTCCTGTGGATCACTTGTAGCAGTCCATAAGTACTACTGGCCATTTCCGGAGAGTAGACCAGATCCGTAAGTAATATCCAGTTATTTATTATTCAAGTGACGGTTAATGTACCATTGTGTCCTCACATGACATTGCCAGAATTAATCAATGATATACATTTGCATATCCGTGTGACATAAGGAGCTACATTTAATCATCATACATTTCTTCCAGTTTACATCAATCATCTTATTTGGATTATTATTATAAAAAAATTAGAGCAATAATTAAATATTAGATCGCGATTGAATATGTCAATCAGCTAAATCGTTGACCGCGTTCTTGAAATTGTTCATGTTCTGTTGAGTGAAATTTAACATTTTGCAGTAAGAAACCATCTTTTCATAATATGATGTTGCTAAGATGCCAAAGCTTCATTCTATCTAACTTTGCTATGAGATAAAATGTCACTTTGATACCTATTTGATAGTTTATCCATAACTTCAATACTCATCATAGCATTAACTTAATTATCTTGTGAATAAACTATGAGAATTTTCTGATGTTACAACATTTCATTTATAAATTAATTGTACATTACAAATATATCATATATATTGTGACATGACAATAATAAAGTAAAAGCTGGAAATTCAACAAGTTGTATAAATGAAATTACAACATTATTGCGAAGAAATCAAGTTGAAGATATATACAAAATTATTTGATAATATTACAAATATTGCATGTCCAATCCTTCTTTATACTAAAACTACTCATATGTAGTCTGGACCATATGAGATTCAAAGTTCCATATGAGATTCAAAGTTTGAGATCAAACTATTGTAATTAATTGTGAAGGAAGTATATTTGTGTTTGAGAGTAGTAACAAACATCATAGATTGAGAAAATGGTGTTTGTTACGGCCCTCTTGGTTGAAAATTGGTATTTCAATGCTCTAGGATTTTAATTCTTGTTGTAATGCAGAGTGTATGTTCCCTTTGGCATTTGAATAAGTCTAATTTTAAAATTCTATTGTAATTGAGTGCTACTTTGCCATTTTCCAAGATCTCATATAATGTAGTATACATTGTCAAAAATCCTCATCCTTTTCATTTAAATTGTGAGTTTGTGACGTTTGTTGTTCTAAGTTTTCAAGTCATGGTTTTTCCGACTAAAGTAACTTAACCAATACTTTTGTTTAGTTTCTTTCTTCCATTGTGGATTCAAGAAATCATTTCTATACAACTTTCTCAACCTTGGCACAAATACTTGATGCACTTAGATCAAATGAAATTTTTTTTGTGTTGAAGAACATCTATGAATTGTAATGACTGCTTTAAGATCAAGTCTTGAATCAAAAGTCACTTGTGACTTGTGACTCATTTTTATCAAACATTGAGCATTGGTGTGAAATGTTAAGGCTTTAAATTGAGGCTTGTCTAAATCTAACCTATTACTTTGTTCATTCTTTTGTTCAACTTGTGATATCAAGAAATCTTTTCTGCAAAATTTTTTTTGACTCAATTAGATGTAATGAAAAATCGTTTTTGTTTTAGAAAATCTCTAAATTTGATCTTTCAGTTTGAAAAGTCATATGTAATTTGTGCTTCACTTTTGTTCAAGGGCTAAGCATTGAAGTGAAAAAAATAGACTTAGATTAAGTCTCATCTAATACTAACTTATCACTTGTGTTTGGTTTCTTGCTTGTTTGATCAATTTTGAAAAAGATTTCATAATATTGTCTCCACCTTGAAATTGTATACTGAAGCAATCCCATCTAATGAATAATCTTTTATGTGCTCAAGAAAATCTCCTAAGTTGATCTTCAGATTGCAAAGCATGTTGGGATTTTAAATTCATTTATTGTTTGTGCCTCATGTTTGCAAATGGATGAGTATTGATGTGAAAAATGAAAAAATCAACTGAATTTTTAGTCACTAAAATTAAAAATTGGAAGAAACAAGAAGTAGACTATGGTGTTTTTCTCATCATTGTTATTCTAGCAAAATTGAAGTAATGCTCTTTTGAGACGAGTCTTGAAAGTTGTACTTTGGTTTGTTGATTGTTATGATACACAAAGGGATGGCTTTTTCTTTGAAGTGACATGGTAGCATAATAGGCGTAAAGTCTCTCATGACTCATATTTGTGAATAGATCTGAGATAGTCCTCACAATATTATAGAATGTTTTTTTTGTATGGGTCATGGATTCATTGTATTGCATACTTGAGTCAAAAACTAGAGACTAACAAGAGCTAACTATTACATTTAATATAGATGATAATTCATTTTCATTATTATAATGATAAAAAAAACAGGATATGTGCAACCATGTAAGAGAAATCAAAGCAAACAATGGTAACTAATTTCAGAAAATATGGTATCATAGACAAAACTTATTTTAGTCATAAAGAATACTCAAATATTCAACATAAACTATGTCACAACTTATGTAGTGGCATTCCTAGTTAGGTAGGTGCGCGTTGGCAAGAGCAGAGATAGTACAGATGACAGTGCATTTAGCACAGTTTGCACTCGACTTGTTGTTAGGGCCAACATCACCGTTAGTAGACTTAGGACTCAAAGGGTAGAGTTCTAATTAGGGCTACTCGGTGTGAAGTTTTTGAAGTTAAGACTTTGAGAATGTGGCTATGATGGATATTAGCTAGTGTGGGAAATTGAAATCTTTGATGCTCAAAGTGGGTTTGGCTTGACAGTAATCTCTCTTTTTATGCTGTAGTTATGAGTGGAATGTCTTTGTGTACGTTTTGAGACTAAAAAAGATTACTTCGAAAACTCAAATTCGATTTTGTGATGAAAATCTTGAGTTCTTAGAGCACTGAAGATGTTTTGGTAAGTTTTGATCGATAGTAGATTCGATCTTTTTTGTTAGAGTGTAAAGAGACTTGATGGAGTGAAGATTGTGGTGTTGATCTAGAAGTAGAGTCGATTCAAAGTTGGTGTGATCAATTTCAAATTTTTATATATATATTTTTTAGTGCTTAAAATCCGAATTGAAAATTTGGAGGGTGGAATCATTGCTAAAAATCAATCAATTGGGTTAATGCATATAGTTACCTTGGAGCAAGATTTTTCCAAAAGATTTTTGATAGAAGTGTATGAAGTCCAAGATTTGGTGTTTTGAAATTTTTGGGTCGTATATAGGAGGGGTATGTCACGACTTATGTAGTAGCATCTCTAGTTAGGTAGGTGCACGTATGCAGGAGCGTATATCTGAAAGGTTGTGCGCTTAGCGCCGTTCGACCGAACTGCCATTAGGACCGACAAATGCCAAGTAGGGGTCCTTGGGCTCAAGGGGTAGAGTTCGAATTAGGGCTCCTTGGAGGGCAGTTTTTGAAGTTGAGCCTTTGAGAGTGTGGCTATGATGGATAGTAGCGAGTGCGGGAACCTGAAGTCTTTGAAGCACAAAGTGGGTTTGGATTGACTGTAATCTGTCTTTTATGCTATGGTGATGAGGGGAGTGTCCTTGTGGACGTTTTGAGAGTAGAAAAGATTATCATATAGTGTTAGTTTGATCTGAAATTTGATGGGGGTGATAGAAGATGTAAAGTTTGTCACGCAACATATAGATGGTTGAACCAAGGCTAGCACTGTCAGAATTGTGAAATTTTGAGGTTAAGGGGTCTAAAATTGAAGTTAAAGATTTTCAGAGTCCCGCAAAAGTTTCAAACGGTGTCTGTTTGCAAAAAAATTGCGTTAGGTAGCAAATTGAAATAGGCTAGTTTAAGTCAACGCCTTACATGGCCAGATTACTAGTGTCTATTTATCAATCTGGAGAGCAGAAGATCTCCAAAATTGAGTTTTTGTGTTTTTAAATGCCCTTCTAAGGCTATGTCAGTCCGGGTTGGGTTGGTTTGATCCCTTTGATGGATGTTTTTGAGATAGAGTATTGTGCTTTATGTTTCTTGTGATTGATATACCTCCATCTCTGCTTCCTCTTTGTGCACCACGTTTATTTGTGTTGGTGCTTTGTTGTTTGGAGTGTTGGAGCTCCTGTGTGTTACCGATAGTGAGGCTGGATTTGCGGACCAGTCAGACTATCCATGTTTCTCCCGGTGGAGACAGGGACTTGCGGACCTGTAGACTAGGTGAGTGCATGTGGTGATGGCAGGTTTCAGATAGTCCTTGTGTTAGCACCTTGTGGTGCCTCTGATACCTTGCGATTTTCTGGTTCCCATTCTTTGTTTACGGTTTCTGCTTGGGGACCTATTTTTGTACGGTTGCGGAGGTGATAGATTAGTGTCACCTTGGAGTTCTCTGGAGGTTCCGGAGAAGAGACTGCTTGGGTTAGCATTAGGTGCACCTGTAGCGGAGTGCGGTACCAACCTTGGCCTTTGAGGTTCACAAAAGACTCTGATTTGGTTTAAGAGAGTGACGGAGCTGAGCTTGGTGATATCTTGGAGTGTGTATCCACACCATTGTTGTGGGATATTGATAATATCTATGGGGCCATCAAGGGTCCTAGATGATATTCGGGTACAGTTGGCACTATTGAGTTGGATGACTTCATCAAGGAGTTTGACTCATGGTGTGATTTACAGCGGATGCGCAACTCTACGTTGTTCAGTCCATTTATGGCTTGGAAGGGATTATTCCAACATTTGGAGGGTCCGCCGATGGATGATTATCATGAGTTCCGGCGTGAACACCTTGAGGAGATAGAGTTCTAGAGACAATATTGGTCTCCAAACTACATCTCTATTACTTCGGGTACAATGTTTGGAGGTGCGAGTTTATCCTCTGTACCTGGCACTGATGATACAGTTGGAGCTAGTAGAGTTGGGAAGAGTTCAAAGGTCCCAACCTTTAACCCTATTCTGGAGTTCTTCGCACGGTTGAGGAGACACTACCAAGGGGTGAAAACTGACAAGCTACGAGGCTTGCAGGAGTTTCAACGGAAGACTGGGAGAGTCTTTGAGAGGTGTATACCTAAATGCGTCGGTTGATTAGTGTTACCCATGGGATGACAGAGGCATAAGCTGTCCAATATTGGTATGGGATATTGGATAGGGAGTTGAGACGTAGAGTGAGAGATGCTACCTTTCTACATGAGACATCACCTACGTTGGCCATTGTGTTTTGTCTTGCTGAGCGTATTGAGCTCAACATGCAAGAAGAGAGGGGTGGTGATTTGGGTTCAAAGCAAGGATTCACCATCTTCAACAACGCCTTCACGTTACCAGTCTACAACACAAACCCGGAGTGGTTATGGTAGACATGTGGGACAGTCTCGACCATCCGGACAGAGTGGTGAAGGTGCAGCATCCAGACCATTGCCATCCTTTTGAGGTCAACAATCAGTTGTTGGGATGGTGTGTTGGACATGTGGTGGACCTCATCACAAGAAGGATTGCCTTCAAGGTCGAAGGATGGATCCTGTTGGATCAAAATCGTGTGAGCATTGTCACAGACATGGTCACATGATGGATCGATGTTTTGATCTCCATCCTGAATTACGATAACAAGAGTTTCCATGACAGTCCCTGGAAGAGTACAAGGAGTTCAAGGTGGTAGGGGTGGTGGTAGAGGACCAGCCCCTACTCAAGTATTAGACCATGAGGCTAGTCATGAGGTGAACATGGTATCTCTCGATTTGAGCAAGGAGCGAAGATAGCAAGTATGGCTATAGCCCAACAAAGATCATATTCTGGAGCTGGTGCCTCTACATCATATGATGGAGATGTTGTGGAGTACATGTGCGCAGCAACACAACCATGTGGAGTTGTTGTGACTCGTAATGCAATACATACTACTGAGTCTAGAGGAGCGTCTGTGGAGTTGGATCCACAAAGAGGGGAGCCTAGCCGACAGGTTAGACTTCCTCAGTCTTTCACATTGTTTGAGGCATTGAACACCTCATCCATGGCTTCTAGAAGACCTATTGGAGAGATGAGGGTGCAAGCCAATGTTGATGTACTTGGAGATGGAGCAAGTAGGGACCAGCCATCAACATCGTCCCCGAGGTAGCATCCAAATGTTAATGTTGCAAAAAGACTCTTGTTCATTCTCCTGTTTTCTCAGCCAAGGATTTATTGGCATTGGGGGTGTCATCATCCCATGTTCTACGTTTGGCAGCCATACTTTGCGAAAGCAAAGAGGATGTGTTGGTCGCTTCTAGTAGTGTGAGCACTAGTAGTGTTGATCATGGGATCAGGACAGCTATTAGTGGAACTTGGCAAGCTGTTGCTGCTTGAATGATGGACTTATCAGCGAGGCCGGCATACGAGCGTACCAGGGTGTCATCAAGTACGGTATGTTGGATAATAGAAGTGGTGTATTCTGTTTGGTCGGACCTTCAGGAAAGGTTTATCGACCTCAACGCGTGTTGTTGGATTTTGGTGCACAACCCCTTATGTTGGGTAAGGATGCACTGCTTGGTCTTGGTTTGCGAAAGACCGATGTGGAGAGATGTCTATTCCAGATTTAGATATCTCTTGGAGGTTCTAGTGATGCCCCGACACCATACATCACACGGGTGGGGTTGACTGTGCAAATGCAACCGGATCATGCCACGGATAGCTCTACAACGCGAGCATGTGTTGTGGTTACACTTGCAGAGTCCTATGATGTATTGGTGGGTGCGGTAGTGTTATACCCGATGGGGTTTTGCATTGATTATTGGGAGGAGACAGCCTCTTATCGGCCAGGTTGGCAATCTGACGAGGGCCGAGTGAGTCGATTACCTGTATGATTCATTACCGGTTCTAGGCCTTTACCAAGTGGAGGTTTGGCGTATGTTGTAGACTTTAGTACTTGTGTTACTTGGCCTGGTGATTTGTTGGAGGGTAATATGGATGCTCATGATAGTCATGGTCGAGAGGATGTGGCTATCATGCCAAGTCTTAGTGGAGTAGTGTCATCCACGTTG
Organism: Marchantia paleacea; assembly: GCA_014180765.2. Taxonomy (NCBI): domain Eukaryota; kingdom Viridiplantae; phylum Streptophyta; class Marchantiopsida; order Marchantiales; family Marchantiaceae; genus Marchantia; species Marchantia paleacea. Next base: position 2,838,554 of record MUAA02000008.1, on the reverse strand, counting down.
GATGGAACACTAGATACTTCATGTATGCAACTACAACAGATGGCTAATCAGCTCCTACATTAGGCTTGGAGAGAGTCTTTTGCTCCGGAGAGGGAGGAGATGAAGGAAGTTATTCCCACTTCCACTATGTTGTCCCCTTTAGATACAACGCCTATTGCTTGGAAGTATCCAGAGGAGGATATATTTGTGTTGGATCTGTTTGGAGGGATTAGCACAGGTTTGGCTGTTGTTTGCAATCTAGCATACGAGTACATCGATACTTGTATGTGGAGCGAGATGAGATTGCAAGGCGCGTCTCATTACGCCATGTGCCACATTTGGTACGGAGATACCCAGATCTTCTACCACTGTTGGCAGACCTTGCCGTCAGATATTTTTTGTTGCTAGGGGCACAAGACCTTGCTCGGCATGACACCATACATTTGATTATTGCTGGATGGCCATGTCAGGGACACACACGTGCTGGTAATGGTCATGAACTACAGGATTCACGTTTTGGCATATTTTGGGAGATGTTACGTGTGTTACGTTCTCTCTAGTTACATCAAACATATTCTCCAGCATACATTTTGGAGAATGTTCCCTTGTTGGATGATCCACGTGCACGGGTGATGACGAGTGCACATCTGGTGCGATCATGGATATGACAAGTGGTATTGCTGGATGCAGCGAGAGAAGGATCTCGTGCACACCGTCCACGTCTATGGTGGACAAACCTTCTTCCAAGGGAGGTTTTATTGCGAGCATATGACAGAGTGAAGAGGCCCTCACATCTCACAGTGGAGAGTATTTTGGATGTGGGTAGACACTCCCAAGCAGTGGTCTATGCTGACACGTCACCCATGGCAGTGGTGAACCTTGTGGGTCAGCCAAGAGCTGCATTACCCACGTTGTTGAGTTACCCAGCCTTCCCATGCTTATAGAGAGGGGGACTTGGACTTGTATGGGATTCTCGCTTGCGCCAAGTTGGTGGAACCCAACGCTGAAGAGAGAGAGAGCGAGCTATGGGATTTTGTACAGGTACTACAGCAGTATCTACATTGTCAGAGGCATCACAACGTCAGGTGTTGGGTCAGGCTATGGACTTTGACTATTTGACATGGATTGTGAGCCTTGGATTGGCTGAGCAGAGACGCATGTGATCCACACGTATGACTGCAAGACCATTAGTAAGCTCTTTGACTACCAAGACGGTGGAGGCAAAAGCTAGGGGCGAGAAGTGCCCAAGATCTCATCCTTGGTCTCATGGGGATGTTAGAGAAGGAGAGGTAGGGTCTTCTTTGAGTATCGTTGGAGTTTTTTGCGTGGAGCAAGCGGTGGTTACCACTTTAGACCTTTGTGAAACAACACAAGAGGTTACAGTTACACCAGCAGGAGTTGTTCACACTAAGATAGTGAAGTCTGGTATGAGAAAACAAAAAAAGCTTTATGCTCAAGAGGTTGTCATTTAGCAACCAGATACTATGACTTCTATCTCTAGTGTCGATGGAGAGGAGATTTGGGATGTTGAGATTGGTCCTAGAGTGATAGGAGAAGAAAGACGTAGGGTGTGGGTGTTTCTGAGGAGTTTCAGAAACTGTTTTGCCTTCAGTATGAAGGATTTAGGTTGTTTGAAGGGACCTGGCATACGGATTGACTTGACAATAGATGCACCAGTCTTCCGTCGTCTCTATCGATACAGTGATATGGAGAAAGATCTGATCCAAAGTAGGTCTCAAGACCTTCTTGAGGCTGGATTAGTGGAGATATCATATGGAGAGTATGCCTTTGCTGTGGTGATGCCAGTCAAGAAGGATATACATGGCAATTAAACAGATAGACACATGTGTGGTGACTACCAATCTATCAATGGACAGACAAAATCTGATCGATATGCTATGTCTACACCTGAGGATATCTTTGATGCAGTTGGGCATGCAAAGGTTTTCAATACATTGGATTTACAAGCAAGTTATCATCAGTTGCGGATTCGAGATGAGGATAAGGCCAAGACAGTCTTTTGGGCAATTGATTCGCATGGCAAGGATGTGTTGTATCAATGGAAGTTCTTACCCTTTGGGTTGAGTTCCAAAGAGTGATGGATAGGATCCTAGCCGGACTTGATTGTGCCCGAGTGTAACCATCTTTAGTTAGTGAGAACTAAAGTAGAGGTTACGCAAGGAGGAGATAGATGGTCTTGAGTTGACTATTAGTGGAGTATCTAAAGGTGCCACGTCAGCAATCCGTGTGCTCTTTAGGTTGTGTTTCTTGTGTGTTAGTTGGTGTGTTAGTTGGAGTACACGTCAGCAATCCGTGTGCTCATAGGGATGTCCGCCACCTCATCGATCCACGAGGAATTGAGTGGATGGTGGTTGTGTAACCTTATCTTGTTTGTATCTTTTTGAGGACTATATATGGAGAAAGAGAGACCATTGAGGTATCTCTCAACTTCAGAATTTCTTGAGCTATTCGAGTGGTCTCTCCTCACTTCCCTAGTGTTACAATGGTATCAGAGCGAACTTGCTATTTCCTTGAGTGTGGACTACCCCTCTTGGAATAGCAAGATCATGATGATAACTTTAAGTTCTTGAGAGTTTTATAGAGACTGGCATAGGTCATTGATCTGCATGTAGGGTAAGGGGAAAAGGGAAAATTGTGGGCTGCAGGTATGGATGTGCTTGAGGGAAATCCTGTACCGAACTTTCCATTTTCCAATCTATTCAACATCCATATTCGATTCATGGAGAAGGATGTTTTCAGAGTGTACCTTGTGGCAAATTGGGGTGCAGATTTTATGGCTCGAGTGATGGTATCACCAATACCAATGATACTTCCGATTGTCAGATATGGAGAAACGTGGGATTGTACCATTTACATTCTATACTTAATGTTGGATGGATTTGAATCGTGAACCACCCGCACCGGTTCCGTTCAACACGTATGTAGAAATTAGAACAATTTACCGACGTAAGAGAGTATGGAGGGACTTTATTGTTAGGAATTATGGTGAAGAGTACTATAGAGCTGTAATAGGATCACCTCGGCCTTTTGTGATCCCTATTTTGAGAGATTGGATTGTTATTATACTTACATTGTATTAGTTTGAGTGGTGGAGAAGCATGGAAGCGTCGGTTTATGAGTGAAGTTCAACTCAATCATGATAGAAATGAAAGAGTTAAGAAAAGCTATTGTAGATGGACATACAAAGCAACAAGCCATGGAGGACAAGATCTCGGCATTAGAGAGTGAGAAGGTAGAGAGAGAGAGTTGGTGAGATGGAAGTGGAAACTCCGATACAAGAGACTCAACCCCAACCGCAAGCGACTGCTATTGCCAACGAAGAGGCAAATAGGAGAAGACTTCAAGAGATGGAAGATCAAGCCAATCTCTTACTGGATGGGAAAGTCATGTAAGGTGGAAGCCTACAAGGGCAGTAGGGCCATGGGAGTTTTGGAGGGATGGATCATGAGGATGAATATACATCTATCACATTTTCATGTTTCTGATTTTACTGCATGAATGTTCATGCGGTCTTACCTCATGGATAAGGCTCTTACATGGTACACTACATGGGAACGAATGCTTTAACGAGGTGCTTCTATTTCATGGAGTGGGATGCAAGAGGGACTTCTTCAGAACTTTCAAGCGGTGGATTCCTTCAAACCGTGAGAATGAAGTTGTGGGATTTGAAGCGTAAAGGAGGCATACATGAATACATTGAAGAATTTCGAGATTTACAAGTATCCATTATGGATATGAGTGAAGCGAAAGCCTTAGATGTCTTCAAACGAGGTCTGAAGAGAGAGTGCGAAAAGGAGGTGATGGTAAGTAATCCATCCACGGATGAATGAAGCAATCGCAATTGCTCAACGGATTTCGGGTGCTTATGGGATCACACACGGTGAACCATCAAGCAATGTTCGAGAACCATTTGGCCCAACACCCATGGAGTTGGGAAACCTTCGACGTGGGGGAAGGATATGCACCACCACGAGGACCACCGCCTAGGTATGGAGGTGATAATCGTCGACCATTTATTCCAAATTTGCCGGATCTTCCTGCAAATAATGGAACGGTTAATCGAGGAGGAATGGCGGTTCGTGACAATCGTCAATGCTATACATGTGGGAGGATAGGTCACATTGCCAAGTTCTGTAGAACTCGATCATGACCACCCGGAGGAAGACCTATGTTGCGGCTGCCTTTCAACAATATGGAAGGAAGGGAGTACGACAATGAAGATGAGATCTTGCAGGGAAACGAAGATCACCAGTAAACTTGCCTCGCGGCCTTACTGGTTCCACCAAGAGAAGAAAAGGCGAGGGTTGAAGAAGACAACGATTGGAAGCTCATGGAGGGAGCAAGAAACAAGCACGATTGATTATCACGAGATGGGATGATGGAAGGACACAAGGTGAGAGTCCTAATTGATCCTGGAGCAACAGAAAATTTTCTATCACGATCTGTTGCAATGAAATTAGGATTGAGTTTAATGAAGGATGAGAGTGAAGAAGTAGAGTTGCCAAATGGCCAAACCGAACCAATTGAGACATTAGCACGGAGTGTACAACTAGCCATAGGCAGGGTACCAGGAAAGAGATTGAATGGAGAGTGATCAGATTAGCTCGCTATGATGTGATATTGGGTATGCCCTGGATGGAGCAATATAATCCGGAGGTAGATTGGAGAAAGAAAGTAGTAAAAAGTGGTGGATGGAAGATTTACGGAGATAGAAGTAGATATCGAAATAGAAGCTTACCTCTCTTTGTGATTGGTAAGACCGCCATTTCTAGAGGTGATGTATGTTTCTTGGGACTTATAAGAGATGTTCTTTGGTTCTAAGGACAATCTATACATTCCGGAATCATTGAGCGATATTATTACAGTATCAAGATGTCTTCCCATATGATCTACCCGGGGGTTGCCACCTAAGAGGCGTGTAGATCACAAGATTGAGGTGATACCGGAAGCACTCCAACGTGCAAAGCTCCATACCGATTGGCGCCCAATGAGTTGGAAGAATGCAAGGCTCAAGTGGAGGAGATGTTGAGAAAGGGATTCATACAACCGAAAGATTTCACCTTATGGAGCCCCCCTTTGTTTTTTGTGAAGAAGAAGGACGGGAGTATGCGAATGTGCATTGACTATCGAGCACTCAATCAACATACCATCAAGAACAAATATCCATTACCAAGAATGGATGATTTGTTTGACCAACTTCAAGGAAAGAAGTACTTCACCAAATTGGATTTGAGGAGCGGGTACAACCAGATTCGAATTGCTGATGAAGATGTTCATAAGACAGCTTTTTGTACTAGGTACGGTCACTTTGAGTATCTAGTGATGCCCTTTGGTCTCACCAACGCTCCTGCAACATTTATGGGTCTCATGAATGATATCTTTCGTCCTTATTTAGACAAATCTGTTATTGTCTTTTTTTGGATGATAGTTTGGTATATAGTACAACCTTAGAAGATCATAGGCGACATTTACGAGAGGTACTCCGTGTTTTGCGAGAGAATGGTTTATATGCTAAAGCTTCCAAGTGTGAGTTTGGCAAATCGGAAGTAGATTACTTAGGCCATCGAGTGACTGCGAAAGGAATCCAAGTCATGAGTGATAAGATAGAAGCCATACGTAAATGGATAGCACCAGGAGGATCAAACTCAACTAAAGAGTTTTTTAGGTCTTACAGGATTTTATCGTAGATTTGTTAAAGCTTTTGCACGCCTTGCCCAAGCCTTAACATCTATGCTAGGAAAGGGTCAAAAATGGAGATGGGGAACGGCACAAGAGATAGCTTTTCAATCTTTGAAGGATGCACTTTTGAATGCACCCATTCTTAAGTGGTATGATCCGAATCGACCCATCAAGTTGGATCTTGATGCATCGAATACAACAAAGGGTGGAATTCTTCAACATGAGTGGGAGGATGGTTGGCATCCGGTTGCCTTTTTCTCCCGAAAGTTGGTGGCAGCTGAGAAAAACTATCACACAACGTAATCAGAGAGGAGTTAGCCATTGTTCCGCCACGAAACATTGGAAGCATTACCTGGGAAACAAGGAGTTTGTGGTAGAAACCGACCACAAACCAATGGTGTATTTGGAAACTTAGAAAGATCTCTCCAAACGACAAATTCGATGGGCAGAATGGCGTCAACAGTTCAACATGAAGATAGTGTATGTGGAGGGCAAGAAACAACTTGCAGATGCTCTCATGCGGATGCCGTGTCTCAACAACATCACAGAGGTGAAAATCCAAGTTGACTGGTGGGCTCAAATGATGGCTGCAACAAAGGAGGATGAGGAGATCATGAAAGCACTTCAGGCACAGACGGCAAGGAAAGTTTGAGGTCTAGCATTTCAGGAGCAGTGTATATGGATCCCACAAGATCCAAATTTACGCACAATGATATTGTCAGAAGGCCACGATACAGCCATTGCAGGGCACGTGGGAGCTGAAAAGACTTTGGAGAGCATCCAACGAGTGTACTTTTGGCCAAGGATGCGGGAAGATGTGGAGGCATATGTTCGAAGTTGTGTCGCATGTCAACAAAATAAGGCGGGGAATCAAAAATCAGCAGGTTTATTACAACCTCTTCCCATTCCTGAACAACGATGGGAACATGTTACCATGGATCTAGTATGTGAGTTACCAAAAACCTCTTTAGGACATGATTCAGTTGTGGTCTTTGTGGATAAATTGAGTAAGATGATACACATCCGACCTACCACAAAGACAGTGACTGCACCACAACTTGCTCATCTGTACCTAGATGCAGTCTTTGTGCATCACGATTAAGCAAAGTCTTGATCACGCATTTAGGAACTCATTTCACTAGTATGTTTTGGAAAACCTTGTTTGGTTTATTCAAAACTAAGTTAGCGATGTCCACCGCATATCACCCGCAAAGTGATGGACAAACTGAGAGAGCCAATAGGACTATAGAGGATATGTTGCGAGCATTCACTTGGGAGGAACAACAAGAGGGGATACTCTTTTTGCCTCTAGTGGAATTTGCATATAACAATTACTGTTAATGCATCCACAAAAGTGTCTCCATTTTATCTGATGTATGGTGCTCATCCTTTGACACCTTCTAGTTTGTTGGGAATTCCTAAGAGGCAGAGTTTTCAACCAAAGTCGCGGCGATCAATGATTTTGTGGAGCACATACACAAAAGGACTACATCAAGCAAAGGAGAAGTTGGTAATTGCTCAAAATCGACAAAAAAGCAATATGCAGATGCTCATCGCAGAGGTGAATTTTCAGAAAGGAGATCAAGTTTGGCTATCCACGACCAATTTGTCACTTGTAGGAACACCAAAATTTAACCCTCGATTCATCGGTCCTTTTCGGTGTTGAAACGTGTTGGCGAGGTGTCTTACAAGTTAGAGCTCCCGTTGCATATGAAAATACATCCCGTATTTCATGTGCCACGATTGCGAAAACATGTACCACGTCCCAAGCAGTTCACAAATCCATCAACCCCTCCTCCTTTACCTACTATGGTAGCAGATCAAAGCGAGAATTTGAGGTTGACAAGATTCTCAAAAAATGGATTCGGGGTCATATATACCCAAAAACGGAGTATTTGGTTCAATGGAAGGGATATCCATCATACGAATCAACTTGGGAGCCGGCAAAGAACTTAGCCAATGCACCTTTGATCGTTCAAGAGTTTGAACGCAGCGTGTGCACGAGGACGTTGCATCTTAAAAAAGGAGGGAGATTTGTAACCATCTTTAGTTAGTGAGAACTAAAGTAGAGGTTACGCAAGGAGGAGATAGATGGTCTTGAGTTGACTATTAGTGGAGAATCTAAAGGTGCCACGTCAGCAATCCGTGTGCTCTTTAGGTTGTGTTTCTTGTGTGTTAGTTGGTGTGTTAGTTGGAGTACACGTCAGCAATCCGTGTGCTCATAGGGATGTCCGCCACGTCATCGATCCACGAGGAATTGAGTGGATGGTGGTTGTGTAACCTTATCTTGTTTGTATCTTTTTTGAGGACTATATATGGAGAAAGAGAGACCATTGAGGTATCTCTCAACTTCAGAATTTCTTGAGCTATTCGAGTGGTCTCTCCTCACTTCCCTAGTGTTACACCGAGCCTACATCGATGATATTCTAGTGTATAGTGCTACAGTGAGGGAGCATGAGATACATTTGCAAGAGGTATTTGAGCGACTAATTGCTCATGGCCTCAAGTTGCATCCTTGAAAGTGCAAGTTCTTTCAAGAGCAGATAGAGTACTTGGGTCATACCATATACCCATGAGGATTGGGAGTTCAGCAAACCAAGATGGAGGCAATCTTGCGTATTCCACAACCCTCAGATGTGAGTAGGGTGTGAGCTTTCGTTGGACTTGCAAACTTCTATCGTCGATATGTGTGAGGATTTAGCACTATTGCCAAAGCCTTGACAAAGCTGACAAAGCTAGATCAAGAGTGGAGTTGGGGAGATGAACAAGAGAGAGCTTTTGTTGAGCTCAAGGGAAGGTAGACATCTACCCCTATTTTGAGGAGACCTGTGAGAGTTCGTCTGTTTCAAATACATACTGATTGGAGTATGTTGGATTTAGGAACAGTGCTTACCCAATATGATGATGAGGGGAAGGAGTTTGTAGTGGCTTATGCAAGTCGTTCCAACAATGCAGCGGAGTCGAAGTATAGTTCTTATGAAGCAGAATGTTTGGCAGGTGTTTGGACGGTGACACATTTCAAATGTTATTTGTTTGGAAACTCCTTCACTCTCATCACAGATCATCAACCATTGAAATGGTTGATGGAATCAGACAAGCTTACATGAAAGCTTGCACGATGGGCTCTTATCCTACAAGAATATGATTTCACGGTTGTTCATAGACCTGGAGTGGTGAACCGTAATGCGGATGGGTTAAGTCGAAACCCATGTACAAGTCAAGTTGACAAAATTGGGGCTCGATGGCACGGTGATATTGATGAGGAGATGGTGTCAGGTTGGCATGCATCTTTCTTTTTGAGTATGTTGGCGATTGAGAGCTATATGATATCTCTCTTGGGTCAGAGAGCAGATATGTTAGCCTTAGATGCTGAGACTGAGGAGGGTTTGATGGTAAACTGAGACATCCATGATGACATGCTTGTGTTGGAGTATCTTCGTATTGGTGCTTTGTTGTGCACCTTGAGTGCAAAGGAGCGGGATCGAGTTTTACAGAGAGCTCGACGGTTCAGATGGGAAGGTAGACACCTTCTTCAAGTATGGGGAGATGGCACCGTTTGTGTTGTGCCACTTCCATCTCATAGAGCACAGTTGGTCACACATGCTCATGAGGAGTTAGGTCATTTTTTAGGAGTTAGGTCATTTTGGAGTAAAGCGGACATATAGCTTACTTCAAAGTCATTATTGATGGAGAGGTATGCAAACTGAGGTGCAATAGTTTGTGGCCAGATGTATGGGATGTATGGTATGTGATCGTGTTCGAGCATCATTCAATGCCCCTACACCATAACTACATCCTCTACCGATTATGGGACTTGGTTATCGTTGGAGCTTGGATTTTGCAGGACCTTTGCCATTGACATCATCGATATGTGTTGGTCATGGTGGAGCATTTCTCCAAGTGGATTGAGTTGGTGGCCTTGCCCGACAAGTCAAGTGAGGGAACAACTTATGTGTTCTTAGGTGCAGTGCTTAGCCGATTTGGTGCACCGGCAGAAGTGTTGGCTGATCAGGGTACTGAGTTTTTGGATGAGTTTCAGGATTTGGGTGATCGAGCGTTGATCGATCATCGTACCACCTCAAGAGATCATCATGAGTCTGATGGTCTAGCAGAGAGAGTTGTTCAGATGGTGAAGAGAGGACTAAGAAAGTTTGGCTTGGAGAAAGGTCATCTGGGAGACTATGACATCCAGCTACCATGGTTGGCCATGGGTTATCAATTTAGCCGACAAGCATCTCTAGCGTCATTCTCACCGTACTTTTTATTATATGGTAGAGATCCAGACTTACCTGCAGCTATCCGTCGAGAGTCAGGTGAAGTCTTGGACTTGGATAACCCTGATGTTTGGGTTAGGGTGTGTTTTCAAAGGGGAGAACTCTTCCGTAGAGTCATGCCCAAGGCATTTGAGAACCTGGCTATTGCTCAGCATAGAGATACTTTGCGTTATGCTACCATCCGAGTAGGTGGATATCGACCTTCAATTCGTAGATTTCATGTTGGTGATTACGTTTACTTGCATCAAAGTGCACCGACCACATGGGAGTACAATATTTTGATCGAGTAATCATGACAATTTGAAACAGTTTCATCAATGATTAGATTATTTCACTAACATGACGAAGTAAAATCTTGATCCGGGATAAATGTAAGATCCATGGTTATACATGTAGGATAAAATGTGAATATATCTAAAGTGTGACTAAGTTTATCTTAGTCATGATTATGTTTAGCTAGTTATGGTTTAGTTAGAGTAAAATATAAGATAATTCATGATGTAGTATATGAGAACAACTATTTTGTTGTTTAGTGGGAATCAATGAATAGATTCTATCACATGGATATCTTGACTTTCCTTGACTTGAACTAGTTTTGATTGGTTTGATTTGGTGATGAATCTTAAATCTATGGACGAGATTTACTTGGTACACAAATGTCAATTCGAGTATATTTTTGGCTTCTAGAAAATCCAAGTATACCAATTGCATATTACCATGTATAATTTTTCATTGGAGTTTGTGAATTGATAAGATTAAATTACATGATAGTTATTTTTAATTACTTATGTAAATATCTAAATAGTATATAAATGATCATAATTTGCAAAATTAGAATATGAATCATGTGATGAAAAACCATTTAAAATTTCACACAAATGTTTATGTGATCTTAATCTAAACCAATATTTTTTGCAATGGTTTCAACATCTAGCACATCATTTTAATACGTTTAATATTGTGTTAAAACTAACCATGCATAATAAAATTTTATACTTACATGCAAAATTAGAAATGTGTAATGTATTTAAAATATGCAATACTACATGGATGGATTCACACATTTGTTAAGTTGAAAACCTAAATTTTTTAAATATAAATCAAATAATACACCAATTTCATATTACATATATGCAACTATATTTCTTATTTACATTGGCTCCAACTACACATTTAATTCTCCTTATATATTGATTCCATTGAATCATGCTCTATGTTTTCACTACATTCACTTTGATATCCAGCCTTCAATTCTGTTCACATCGTTCATGGAAGTTTACACTCACTAGAAAATTCGTGACAACTAATAAAAACATGGTATGCTGCAAATGAATACTTAAAAATTTAAACTAATTTTCAAATCATTGAAATGTTAATTCCAATTCATATGGCATCTCTTCACGAGCTGGAGTCCTTACTTCTACTTCTCTAGTCTCACTTTAATTGGCTAGGAAACATATCAATATTATATATGAGACATTATTCATGCAATGTCATGTATTCAAATTTGTAGACTTATGTAGCACATAGAAATAATTCAAACACTTTTAGAGCTCACATTGTAAGATTGAGATTGTGCATCCTATAATTTAACTCATTAAATTACGTGTAGGTAGAATTGTATTTTGTGCTATGGCCAGCTATTCTCTCCCTGATTCTTAACGTCGTCAAGTATATGGCACATGGTACTATATTTAAGTAGTTTAACGAACTTGGCTGCAATGATTGACAATTATAAGAACATGTGATAAGACAAACATGTTAGCTATCTACACCCTTCGCGTTGAAAAGTTTTGAGACGTTTCTCGCCGAACGCTGTGGTTGGAAACTATACTCGTAGATTAAGTCGTCGATGTGAACTCCAATCTGAGATGTTTTCTCTGATTGTAAGGTTTCTATGTTATTCATATGCAGCTTCCTACTTCGGCTCAATGTATTGTGGTATTCAGGTCAATCCGGTGTAATATCTAACTGTAAGAGGAAAATTTCCATTCTCAACCACTCGCATTTATTTAAACCCAGATTCTGTATCACTGTTTGAAATTTGTCACATTAATTCCAGTGAATTAACCACTCGTTGGTAACCGCAAGTTACATTGATTCATCTGGTCCATGCACTTCTGGAATTTCGGCTTGCAGTCATATGGAGCAAAGTTGAGCCATTTACAAGGAGATTACCACGCATGGTGGAAGCTCTTGGCACAGTACAATAGCGCAATAAATCTCGATTTCGTACATCCATAAATAAACGTTCATCCATCGAGAAGTCAACTTGCACTAACTTTTACAGTACTAAGGGCTATTTCGCAAAATCTAGCCTGCTCGAGATCGTCTAATGACCGAAACTTTGACGTTATCTGTCCCGGACATTCATTGATTTATGTACGCATTTTGTAAGTAAATAGCACTCGAAACTCCATCGTAGTTTCGAGCTCATCTAACTAATGGGCAATTTTCGAGGGAAAACTATGCTCCACATTACTAGAGCAGAAAAATTTCTGTTTGAAAATACTCTTGTTTGGCTCACTTCGGTTACACAGCAAGCCTATCACTGTGCATATAGACCCAGCAAGATCAGTGAAATTTCCTGGTAAGTAGATAAAATCTCAACGCTCACCCAGATCCAGGGTTCTCAGGAGCACGATATTCTCGTGTATCCATCCTTGAAGCTTCTCGCTTCTTGGAAGACCAGCTTCAAAGTTGCAAGGCAAAAATTGGACAGAGGTATCTGGAAATGCATGCGTAGACCAATACTAGGAAATCTCTTGGTTCCTGCCACAAGAACCAAGTGACAACAATAACAACTTTCATACAGCACACTGTCACTATATCCTATCCACCCAAGGTTCATCTACCCCTTAAGCTTCTCTCAGATAAGATTATCTGTGTTTACTGCAAGGTCATCAACAGTGATTATATGTACAGCAAAGCCCTACCACATCTCTACCTCAATCCATTGCAACTGGGACCCATTCCTAAGCAGAACTTGCTCGTTGAGCTCCAGGGTCGTAGGCACATACAAACTCACAGGCACAACACAGTAAAACTTAAGATGAACCAATGCAGTTGAAAATTGTGTCGAGTTAAATGAGGAACACCTTCGGCTTGCAGTGCAGTGGTGAGGGGCAGGTAATGGATGTCAACACTAAGCCACAAATCACTTAGTCGTTACCTCTCAAAAATAATCTTCGCAACCCCAATCGCATCTTCCTCTCTAGTCAGTGATATCTCAGGAAAATGCCTCAACAATTCCGTGATCTGGTGGCAGCAGCACAGTCACTAGCTGGTGACTTGCTAAAGAGCACTAGCCACAAGAAGCGACACTAAAGAAACATGAAGCTGAAGTAAAAGAAGTAGTGCCACAGCCAGAGCCACAGCCTACGCAACCTCAAGGGGGCACCGATCTTTCACTTCAGTACTCTTCCTCACCATCACCATCGTTATCAGCCGACTCTGCACCAACTTCTTCGTAATCCTTCTCCAAGGCAGCGAGATCTTCACGAGCTTCTGAGAACTCTCCTTCCTCCATACCTTCACCAACATACCAATGTACGAAAGCCCTCTTGGCGTACATGAGATCAAACTTGTGATCGATCCGTGAGAACACCTCCGCAACTGCTGTGTTGTTACTGATCATACACACTGCACGCTGCACCTTCGCCAAATCACCACCAGGTACGACTGTTGGTGGCTGATAGTTGATTCCGCACTTGAATCCAGTAGGACACCTGCACATGCCCAAACAATCAGTTGATCAAACCTCTGAAAGTTACGATGTTGTTGTACTCATTGGTGATGACACGGAAGTTTTAATTGCAAACGGAATTGAAAGTCTTAATTAACTGGATGATTAAACGCAATTAATTGGACAATGCTATTGGAAAGTCTTAACTGCAAGTGTCTACTTTTGCCATTAGTTCATCAAATTAAATCTGTAGACAAGATTGGCTTCCAATTTAAGCAGTTGGCAGAAGCGGATTGAGATTGTAGTAAGATTCCATCCAGGAGTTCTCTTGCAAGTCAGAAGAATCTACTTGGGCGGAAGACAAGGAGACTCCCAGGACGTGACAATCCTCGCGGAGAAGCAGATGACACTCCCAAACATGGAAGGGCTTCATCCACCATTAGTATTCCTCAATCATCACACTTCCTTCTTGTACGAGTGGATTTAAGGAGGTATTGTACTCTTGCAAGATGCAAGATGCAAACTCTTGCAAGAGTTTGGATATTCGTCAACTTTGCAGTGGGTGGTGTACTTACCACTCCAAAAACTCGTGTGGTAGTCTATACCTGTTGAGTTAACAGGGATTTTGACGTCAGTGGTGGGGCGGGCATCTAACTGGCTTCCCCACAGTTCTGCTAGTAGCAGACCGCTATTTCCATTAGCATTGACGCGTTGTTGTTCCTTAATATTTTGACAGAAATTTTGGGTGCATCTCGACCATCGTAAGATTTGTGAGGTCTGGCTTCTCTGATCGTGTGGCTGGTAGTGTTAATGCATCAGAATGTCAACAATTTTACTGTAGCCGCCGGGACAAGTAACTCTGTCTAGTGTTTAACTTGGGACAATCCCACGATTATATCATTTAGCAGAAAGAAACGTACCAGTCTACGAATTGTACAGTTCGCTTGGTCTTGATGGTGGCGACGGCGGCGTTGACATCCTTGGGAACCACATCTCCTCGGTACATCAAACAGCAAGCCATGTACTTTCCGTGACGAGGGTCACATTTGGCCATCATGCTTGATGGTTCAAAAACAGCATTGGTGATCTCAGGAACCGAAAGTTGCTCATGGTAAGCTTTCTCTGCGGAAATAACTGGGGCGTATGAAGAAAGCATAAAGTGGATACGAGGATACGGAACAAGATTTGTCTGAAATTCGGTAATATCCACATTGAGGGCTCCATCAAAACGAAGCGAGGTGGTCAATGAGGAGATAATTTGAGAGATAAGACGATTAAGATTGGTGTACGTTGGTCGTTCTATGTCCAGAGAACGTCTGCAGATGTCGTAGATAGCTTCGTTATCCAACAAAACTGCCACGTCTGTGTGCTCCAAGAGCGAATGCGTTGACAGCACACTGTTGTACGGCTCTACCACAGCGGTCGAAACCTGAGATCATCAATTTTTTGTCAATGTCACAAGCAATAGAGCGAACAGTTTCTACGATACAGCGATCCGAAACAAATACATCTTACTTAAATGCCTCATATGTACGGGTTTGAACAACCAAGATCTTACCTGAGGGGATGGATAGATTGTGAATCCAAGTTTGGACTTCTTTCCATAGTCCACGGACAGGCGCTCTAGAAGAAGAGAACCCAGGCCTGAACCTGTTCCACCTCCGACAGCGTTGAAAACCAAGAAACCTTGCAGACCGGTACAGTTGTCCGCCAGCTTCCTCACACGATCTAGACACAAATCTACAATCTCCTTGCCCACTGCATCACGTGAAAACACTATGTCAGAACACTAAAAAGTAAACGGATGAGTGCTAGCCTTCCAATAAATGACCTCGACAAAGCACCACCTACGTGCACTACACATATGTCATACATCTAAAGCCACGCGCAAATGAAGAGATTCGATCCATGGATGACAATCGACGTACAATATAGAAAAATCATGGCACAGTATCAGAAAATCTGCCGTATTTGATGATGACATGTTATGCTGTAAGTTGAGTTCTTAACAATGGATCAGAAGGCTGATCGTGTGCACTGTAGTCACCACATGGGGAACTAATTGAAGTCTCTTGATAGAGACGTTTCTCCTAATATATCAAGTCACAATGCGCTTCACGCTCCGTTTTTCCACCTCTAGATTTGAACGACAACAGACTACTTGCGGAAATCTCAAACTACAATCACAAAGTAGACTGAACACGTAAGCACAAAGTTAGATGTAAATGCAGAGTACAGTGAGGAGTATTCTGATCGAGAGAAAGACACTAATAAGATGAGTAACAAGAGATAGATAGCAACCACTCTCATAGTGAGACAGATTATGAAGAATACTCACCAGTGTAATGGCCGCGAGCGAAGTTGTTGGCCGCATCCTCCTTCCCGGAAATCAGCTGCTCTGGGTGAAATAGTTGTCGGTATGTACCAGTCCGGACTTCATCAATGACAGTAGGCTCTAGATCCACAAACACAGCTCGGGGAACGTGTTTCCCGGCTCCAGTTTCACTGAAGAAAGTGTTGAAGGCGTCGTCGCCGACGGTAGTTGTGGTATCCCTGCGCAGGTCACAGACGCAAATCGCTCAGAAAACAAGGTTTTCGATTTACAACGAACGGAAGGTTGGCGTTAAGTAGAATCCAAGGGAACGTATCAAAAGTCACATCGGTTTAATAATATAATAGTGCACGTCTCTTAATGCTGTAGGCACTAAAGATTCGGTAAACACAAGGTCACCGCCAGAACTAAAGTACTGTGAAAAACATTCTGCGCGGACTGATGCCAGACGTTCGTGCTCTACGTATCGTTGATGGGACTACTAACACGAGTTGGGACACGGTCCCTGAAAACGTGGAAAACACATGTACATTGGCCTCCAAAAATATAGATAGGAAAACAAGTCAAAATCAATGGACATCTCGTTCGACTATGGTACTAAACAAATAAAAAACAAGACCGCATTCTCCCTCTCCTACTCTCCACAAAGTGAGGAACATACGATGGCATGCGTCCATCGGGCTGAATACCATGCTCGAGGCAGTAGAGCTCCCAACAAGCGTTTCCGACTTGGATACCCGCCTGTCCAATGTGTATGCTGATGATTTCTCTCATCTCTTCCTTCTCCTGAAACTGCTAGGCTTCTCTAAACTTTCACGCAGTCACAGCACAGCCTAACAGCAGATGCACAATCTCCTCCTCCTCGACTCCTTCCTTCCTTCCCTCCCTCCCTCCTTCCAAGTGCAGCGGATGTAGTCTCGTCGCGCCCGCTTCCTCCTGATCAGATCGATCGATGGGATGAGAGATCGGAAAATTGAGGAAGAGAGCAGAAAGCTAGAGAGGCGAGAGGCGAGATAACAAATAAGGAAAGGGAAGGAGCGGCGAACGAACGAAGGCAGCCAGCGAGCGTGTCGAGGACGCTCACGAACGCTGCGCGAGGAGGGAGGGCAGGCAAGGCAACGGATGCACAACACAAGCGCACAGAGAACAACAACGGCAGAAGCAGAGATGAAGATCTACAACATTCGCGACTAGTAAGCGATGTCTCGCAGCCAACGAAGCGCGACAAGGGAAGGCAAGGCAAGGGACGACCAGGCCAGGGCAGCGCAGCGCGGGCAGGGGCAGGGCAGCACCACGACACGCGGAGAGGCGAGAGCAGCTCCTTGTTGACCCTGCCCGTTGATGATATCTCGGGCTGCCCACGGAATAATATCTCCCTTTGTCTCACTCTCTCGCCACTTTCGCCAGCTTTTGCCGCACCTGCTTTCCTCGTCGTTACAAGAACACATGGAACCTTCTCCGACTTGCTTTAAGAACAATGTCATTACTATCGCTCCTGACGTTTTTATTACAAAGGATTAAGTTATGCCTGAAACACCGTCTGCCGCCACTTTTCATCGGCTTATATTCGATTAAATGAAAGTTATGAGCGCAAAAAAGGCGACGAACACGTCCCGCATAACCTTCTATCCCAGTCATCTAAGTCTAAGTACGAATCATGAGTGCACAAAGCCCCTATCAGATTTGTACTTACAGTATCACAACCACAATCATACGGTAAACAAGTTCGTAACTTTCTCCACAAATCAGATCATAGTGTACTTACTGAAGAAAAGTCGTTTCCAGTTTCCACAAGGTGATCGTGATCAGTCATGAAAGGTTGATTGACGAACGACCCTTTAGCGAGCCCGCTAAGCTCTCATTTGACTGCGGTACTTGTATACAATCCCTGTAACACCAATGGTATCATCCGCAAATACAACCCAAGCTTTCCTTGAGCTTTCCTTAGTTCTCATGTGGAAAAGCGTTTTCTTCCAACAAAAATAAAATATATGTATACATATACATATGATATACGGCGTCTTAGATATTCAGTTACAAAAAATTAGGATTTAAAAAATTAAATAAATTTAAACCATAGTTGCAATTTTCTCACGAAAATTAAGAACCCAATTCGAGATATTTTGGCTGTGGACTATCTATCATGTTCAGGTCAGATGAAAAACTGTTACTCGAGACCCGAAAGAATACCACAAGTTTACACTTTCGTTTTTTTATTCTTGGGTAGCCTAGTTTGCTGACATTTAGAAATCAAGAAAAAAACAAGGGAAAGGGGACGGTTTGAGGTTGTGCCAGCAAGAAAGGGATAATCAGGATTTGAAAGGGGAGGAATATGTAATGGGAAAGTGAGGGGTGCAAGGAGGAGTTGCAAGCTGGCCCAGAAGCTATTCCACCGAAATATCCAGTCGGTGCTCTCACCGTACACATGCAGGCCTAGGCACATTCACATGGCATAAAACGCGTAGCAATCTGGCTTTCCTTCTATTAGTAGGGTCCCTCTATTCCATCCATTATTCCTGATCCCGTCAACGTCTCAAGGGAGCCCTACGATGTCGGGGTCGACGGGCGGGTGGAGGTCGTCGATGGTCTCCATGTTCACACACAAAGCTCGACATTCAAACTTTAACCGGTCATGGGGAGAATATTGGCTGGCCCAGACCGGACACGTAGGAGGACGCCAGACAACTTCGTTCCGTTACTGGACCCACATGATACCCCTTTCGTGAACGTCGACCCCACGTTGCTGAAAGCCTGACTGGCGTCAGGACAGGCTGGTGCACGGATGTGGTAGCCGACACACTTCGACTGCGTCAGTTCATTATCCACAGTAACAGGTGCCTAGTCCACTTTGATCCGTTGAAGCTCTAGATAACTCTCCAGTTATTACATTAGTACATGTGAAATTCCCAACCTATACGTACAGTCTGCAATGTATAATATACCATCGGAAAGTGTATTGTACTTCAATATACTGCAATACCGTATTATGATGTGTTGCTATACCTACATCTGGGACTGGGACAAAGTATAATAACAATACATCTGCGTTAGCCAACGTTGCTTGAACAACAATAAAGTAGAGGTAAAATTTATTCCCTTATCACCAATTTCAATAACCATACAAAAGATAACTGTTGCCAACGTATAAAGTATATATTTATACAAAAGTGGATATTTCCCGATTTTATTTGAGAAGATAAGGGAGAGCTTCCGCTTATATACGTGGGTATTATATATTCCTCTAGTACCTATCTCCCTTTTGCCCATCTTAAATACAAAATACTCATCCATAATAGATAAACTTTTTATGTGTCAAAGTCTTTATACACAATTGGTTCAAATTGGTAGTTTTCGGGATTTCTAACTGAACTCTTTTTAGGCACAAAATATGAAAGCTTTGGGATTTGGGGAGAGTATAGAGTAAAGAGTAGACTCGGAGGACATGAATAGTTTTTCAATCATTGTGAGATTATATTTTGTTGAAAATTGAGAGTGAATAAACATTTCTATATTTTTTTTTGCATTTATACCCACATTGAAAATTATGGAGACTTGTATAGAAAAATATTAGTGAAATTATACTTTTGAGGATAACTAAGTGAATTTTATCAAATGGGTCTTGTTCTTTTTTTCCAATTTTAGGATTTTGATAGTTTGTATTTATTCATGTGATGTGGGGGGTTAGGGGATTATGGTTTTGTAGTTGATACATGATGATGGAGTATCTTGTGTACCTATAGTTCTCTTTGTGTTAACTATGGTTTCACTTACTTTTCTTCATAGGACCGCTGTCGTGTTGTGACACGGCTACTATGAGAAGATGATGACATGTGTCATCTTCAGAGCTGTTGAGATGACGGCGATATTTTGGCGATATTTTAGGTCATGATGGCCGACGGCTCATTGTAAGGCTGTTAAGAGGCCACGGTTGGATTGTCATCCTAAGGCCACGGTGTAGATAAGGATCCAAGGGATATCATCTTGGACCTTATCGGATATAAAGCGTGGTTGGAGTCGAAAGGAAAGGGGGAGGTCTAGAACGCCGCCGACTAAGGAGCTTATCCGATAGAAGTGGAGCCAACATGGGACATGGATAGAGGCGGTATGATCCTCCGTATATACCGATGCCCAATCCGCTTGTGATAAGCATCCGTGTCTACATCGTGATCACTTTAGGGCATGGTTAGTGTATCACTTTGGAGATAGCTTTATGGAAGTGGTGATAAACTCCCCGGCATCCTTTCATTCTGCCAATTGTTTCCTACGGCGCGACTTGGGACTTAACAAATATGTTTTGATTTGATATTGGCATTATGGACCTAAACTTGCCGATAGTGGCGCTTTCAACACATGGGTCCCCTGTCCATCACTACTGTCTACCAAAGGCAAGTCATAGGGAGTTGATTGTTAGGAATTTTGGCGAGGAGTATTATACTCAAGTTATAAACTCCCGGTCCCTTTTGTTGTTCCGTTTATACTTAACCGGTTTCGAAAGTGGTTATTTTGACTCTTTATTAGCAACAACTCATTATTACCTATATGATGGCTAAGTAGTGTTTTTAGGCTAGTTGTTAAGCTCTAAGTTAGTTGTGGCTAATTTGGCCCACTAGAGGTCAAAATGGAACTCTTCATTCTCATTGGTTGGGAAATTTAGACCAATGAGAGCACTTGGGCAAGTTCTTTGGGGTTTTGAGGAGTTTCGGGAGCCTTCGAAGGGAGTTTTTTCAGGATTGAAGGATAGGGTTGGAGAGCTGACGAGGAGAGCTAGGATTTTGGCTCAAGAATGAAGGCGATTGAGCAAGTTGACACTCCGGTGTGGTGATTTGAAGTGGGAGAGTGAAATTTAGACCGATGGGAGAGTTTGAGTGAATTCTGAGCGTTCTATGAAGGCTTTGACAGATCGGATTCGATAGACACAGAGTTTATAACTCGATTTGCGATTTGATTGAAATTTCAGCTCGATTGGTTGAGTTTTGAGTGCAAAGCGGTAGTTTGAAATTTATGTACACGATCCGAATTGCGGGATTGCACAGACTGTTACAGATTTAGTTCGACGATCATAACTCATGCTATCAATAAGATTGGTCAATAAAACTTGACAGAGTTGAAGCTTGGATGATAAGTCGTTTTCTTGCGAAATTTGAGTGCAATTGGATCAAAGGATTGGAGTTTATAGTGGTTTTAGTGTGCAAGGGTCTGCATATCGCCTTGTGACACAGGGTATAGTTCGACATTTGTAACGAGAGATCTAGAATTGAAGAGCATGTGAAACTTTTCCAAGAGTTATGAATGGTTGCAAAGTACTTTTTTGCGAAGTTTGGCTAAGAGATAACGGTTCAATCGTTGGTTACAATGATCGTCTTCCGCTGGAGTTTACCGGGTGCAATGAGTTGGGCATGGAGAGATGAGGAGATGAAAGAGAGGGTGATTGTCAGTTCACACGAGGACGAGGAGAGTTCTTCTACAGCCAGACGCTCAGGCGTTCTCAGAGTAAAGCTTTGTCCATGTCACACCGCATAGAGTGGTGAGTGATACGCCATGTCCGGTATGTCATCAACTCTTAACCTTGCAAAGAGTATAGTCCCACGTGAGAAAGATGCACAAAAATTCTGATGAGACCACTTGGGATGCGCATATGATGTGTGCGACCACATCGACATCTATCACTTTGGGGATCACACATGTTACATGTTTTTTAGCATCATTTTCACTTCCATTGGCATCTTTGTCCATATTAGTTTGGAGTTGACACATCAAAAGGTTGTAAGTCAGTATTGTTGGGCATTAGTTGACCCCTTCAGTATCAAGAAAATCAATCATCTTCTTTTCTTGTCTATTTGATTTGCAATGATATTGTGGAGAAAAGTATCTCCACAATATCACTAGTATTGGTTATACATGTCGATGCATTAATGCAAATCATTCTATTTTATTAACCAATCAAGAAAAAGGTGGAAATATGTAACAAAACCTACAGTGATGGCAATAATATGTCATGTACTTTTTCACTACAAACGGTTTTTCTTTCACCATTTCATATTTTGGTAATTTGCTCCCTTATCATCGGTTATGAACAACATGAAAATATTCTATCACAAGTTCAACCGAATAAAAATATAAAATTTATTATGATATGTGGCCTAAAGATGTTAATTATTCATAAAAAAAAATATCTAAACATGTGATTATATGAAAAGTATTAGATTCTTAAAATGAAATAGATTTTCAAATTTTGAGATTTGGTCTATTAAGACCTTTTTTTTTATTTTCTTTCTATGCTCATTATATTTCTATGTCATGATAAAGATTCAAAATTTTTTTCTTATATGGTTGATCGCATTGATAAATTATGAGAACACAACTTCCAATATAAAGAGATTTTTAATATGATGATATGTTTTAAGATTAATATCTACAAATTTATAATTCAAAAAAAATTTCAAGAGAAATTTCTTTTTAAAAAAAATTTGTCATAATTTTTACTAAAGTTACAAACTCATAATCATAGCATAAAAGACAGATTATAGTCGAGTCAAACCCATTTTGAGCTTCAAAGATTCAAGGTTCCTCACTAACTAATATCCATCAAGGCCACACTCTCAAAAGCTCAACTTTAAAAATTAAATCCAATGAACTCGAATTTGAACTCTACCCCTTAAGCCCAATAATAGCGCTATCGGCCCTAACGACACATCCATCGCTAACTGCACTACTGGCTTTAATTGTTATATTTGTTCCTATATGTGCGCATCTATCTAACCAAGGGTGTGACACATAAGTTGTGATTGTGCACATACATATCACACATACATTGCTATCATATCAAACATCACAATACATAGATCGTCATACACCAACATAAGTGTACCACAATCGGCTCCTAACTTAGGTCCCTCAGCCTTTTAGTCCATTAACATGATATGACTTTCGTGGGGCTAAGATTAGAAGGCCAAGTGCTACAATGTCATGTAGTCACATGTTTGCAATCCATGTAGCGGTCAAAGTAGCTTATTTGCTAATCATATTGAGTACATCTCGAACGACCACTAGACATTGTATTGAGAGGAAATTAACGGTACGACTAATAAGATGCAATAAGATCTTTCCAATAGCAATTGGTCTAATGCCACGATGTACTTCTCCATTGTGAGAAGTACACTGTTCGAATTAGGACTCCTTATGGTGCAATTTTTGAGGTGAGTCTTTGAGAGTGTGGCTATGGTGGATACTAGGTAGTGAGGGAACCTAGAGTCTTTGCAGCACAAAGTGGATTTTACTCGATTGTAATTTTTTTTTATGCTATGGTTATGAGCGGAGTATCTTTGTGGAGGTTTTGAGAGTAGAAAAGATTATTGGAAGTAGTAAAAATAAAAATCATGCTCACTCATCTACGGAATCACATGCAAATCGATTGAGTCGTAAGAGAAAAGCCCTATAGCCTTGTTATGGAACGTACTAGGGAGCCTATGGAATAAGCGTGGACATGGAAACCTAGTCTCAAAAAGCCTCAAAATAGAACATGAGTGGAATCTTAACTACTCTCATGAATCGATTGGTATACTAGGAACGAGGTATCAAACATGACATATATCATGCTCTTGAACAAGAATCACATATCAACATACTATCTACTCCACTAATTGATCCACATAACATAAATCTCAAGCTTGCATGCACAACTACCAAGCTTGGATCTATAGTATCATCAATGTTTGGAAGGTGACATGATGCACAATTAAACACATGATGCTTCCAAACCACACCATCACGACCCTCTAATATCAAAACTCCAAAAAAGTAAAACCTCACATACTCATAGAACTGTGCTACCATTAAAAAATATTCAATGAGGTATGTGCATTATGTTGTAAGTAATCGTAATCACTAACATCAAATCTATGGATTGAAGGTGGATATCCATTTCCTCAGATGGTAGCATAGCGCAAAATATCTCTATGATGAGAATTAGCCAGGTTCTCAAATGCCATGGTCATTATTCTACAAAAAAGTTATGACCTTTGAGAAGATACCCTAATCCAAACATCAATGTTATCCAAGTCCAAGACTTCAACTAAATCTCGCTGAATAGCTGCAAACATTAGGGTTATCCAAGTCTATCCAAGTCCAAGACCTGAGTTGACTCTTGACAAAAAGCTGCATTTACAATGACTCTGGATTTCTACCATACAATAGGAAGTATAATGAGAAGAATAATAAATATGCTTTCATATTAAATCGATAGTTCATGGCCAACCATGGTAGTTGGATGTCCCAATCTGCTAAATCATATTTCTCCAAGCCAAACTTTCTTAGTACTCTCTTCACCATTTGAAAATCTCTCTCTACCAATTCATCAATCTAAGGATGATCTCTTAAGGAGGTACGATGATCAATGAATATTTGATCACACAAAGCTTGAAAATCACCTAGAAACTCAGCACCTTGATCAATCAACAACTTTGATGGTGCACCAAATTGACTAAGCACGGAAGTTAAGAACAGATAAATTGTTCTATCACTTGACTTGTCAAACAATGCCACCAACTCAATCCTTTGGAAAAGATGCTCCATCATGACGAACAGATATTGATAATATCATATAGTCAATGATAAAGGTCATGCAAAATCCAAGCTTCAACAATAAATAAGTTCCATAATTGGTAGTGGATATAATTATGACGTAGAGACATTGAATGATGCATGCACACATCAATAGTGATAGATGTGGAGCATATCTATCAATAGTGATAGATATGCTCCACATGCATATCTATCCACCAATAGTGAATTTGAAGTACACTATATCTCCACTTCACTCAAAAATGACCAAACTCCTCATGAGCATGTCTAACCAACCACGCTCTCTAAAATGGAAGTGACAGAATACAAACATTTTTCCCATATACTAAGAAGATGATTAACTTCCCATATGAATCATCAATTTCTTTGTAGAATTCAATTCCGCTCCTTGACACTCAAAATGCCCACCATATCAGCATGGATGTCTTGACTTACTTCCAAATTGTCTTCAATATCAGTTTCCAAGGATAAAATATCCTTTGTACATTCCAAAAGGGCTATCACATAGCTTTCAAGAGCCAACTGTAACCATTTTTAGTAAGTGAGAACTAAAGTAGAGGTTACACAAGGAGGAGATAGATAGTCTTGAGTTGACTATTAGTGGTATATCTAAAGGTGCCACATCAGCAATCCGTGTGCTCTTTAGGTTGTGTTTCTTGTGTGTTAGTTGGAGTACACGTCAACAATTCGTGTGCTCATAGGGATGACTGCCATGTCATCGATCCATGAGGAATTGAGTGGATGGTGGTTGTGTAACCTTATCTAGTTTGTACCTTTTTGAGTACTATATATGGAGGAAGAGAAACCATTGAGGTATCTCTCAACTTCAGAATTTCTTGAGCTATTTGAGTGGTCTCTCCTCACTTCCCTAGTGTTACACCAACAAACTCAAAAAGACAAATACATGTCAACCCGACACCATCTCTTCATCAATATCACCATGCCATCGAACCATGGTCTCGTAAACTTGACTTATACATGGATTTTGACTTAATCCATCCGCATCACGATTCATCATTTTTGGTTTGTGTATAATCTTGAAATCATACTCTTGTAAGATAATATTCCATCATGCAAACTTTCATGTAAGCTTGTTTGATTACATCAACCATTTCAACGATTGATGATCATTGATGAGAATGAAGAAGTTTCCAAACAAATAACATTGGTAATGTGCCACATCCCAAATGGCTGCTAAACATTCTTCTTCATAAGAATTATTCTTTGACTCTATTGCATTGTTGGAGCTATTTGCATAAGCTACTACAAACTCATTTTCCTCTACCTAACTAGAGATGCCAATACATAAGTCGTGACAGCTGTCGTGCACATACATATCGCATCACAATATACATCGCTGTCACATCAAACATCACAATACATAGATCGTCATACACCAACACCAGTGTACCACAATCCGTCCCCCTAACTAGCGGTTAGGTCCCTCTAACACCAAGTAGCCATCTAGTCCATAACATGATATGTCCTTCGTGGGACTAAGATCAGGAGGCCGGGTGCTACAATGCCCCATCGTTAGTCGCATATCTGCAATCCATATCATGTAACGGTCAGACTTGCTTTCCTCCTAAACGCATCGAGGACATCTCCACCGCCCACTGGGCACCACATTGAGAGGAGGTGTCAAATATTACATATGTCATCCTCTCGAACAAGAATCACAAATCAACATACTGGCTGCTCCACCAACTGATCCACATAACATACATCTCAAGCCTACATGTAAACTGCCATGCTTAGATCCATAGTACCATCAATGTTTGGAAGGTGACATGGTGCACAATTACGCACATGATCCTTCCAAATCACACCATCACCACCCTCCAATACCAAAACTCCAGAAGTTGAAACCTCACGTACTCGTAGAATTATGCGACCAGCCGTAATATCCAATATGGTTGGTGCAATCTGATGTAAGTAAACTTAATTACCAACATGAAATCTGAATTGAAGGTCGATATCCACCTCCTCTGATGGTAGCATAACGCAAAGTATCTCTATGTTGAGCAATAACCAGGTTCTTAAATGCCATGGGCATGACTCTATGGAAGAGTTCTGCCCTTTGAGAACACACCCTAACCCAAACATCAGGGTTATCCAAGTCCAAGACTTCACATGACTCTCGACGAATAGCTGCAGTTAAGTCTAGATCTCTACCATATAATAAAAAGTACGGTGACAATGAAGCTAGAGATGTTTGTTGGCTAAATCGATAACCCATGGCCAACCATGGTAGCTGGATGTCCCAATCTCCCAAATAACCTTTCTCCAAGCCAAACTTCCTTAGTCCTCTCTTCACCATCTAAACAACTCTCTCTGCTAGACCATCAGACTCGGGATGATCTCTTGAGGTGGTACGATGATCGATCAACGCTCGATCACACAAAGCCTGAAACTGGTCCAAAAAACTCAATACCTTGATCAGTCAACACTTCTGCTGGTGCACCAAATCGGCTAACCACCGTAGCTAAGAATACATAAGTTGTTCCCTCACTTGACTTGTCAAGCAAGGCCACCAACTCAATCCACTTGGAGAAATGCTCCATCATGACCAACACATATCGATGATGTCTTATAGTCAATGGCAAAGGTCTTGCAAAATCCAAGCTCCAATGATAATCAAGTCCCATAATTGGTAGAGGATGTAGTTGTGGTGTAGAAGCAAGTTGCGACCTCTCACAGGTCTCCTCAAAATAGGGGCAGATGTCAACCTTCCCTTGAGCTCAACAAAAAATCTCTCTTGTTCATCTCCCCAATGCCACTCTTGATCTAGCTTTGTCAACTTTGTCAAGGCTTTGGCAATAGTGCTAAATCCTTGCACATATCGACAATAGAAGTTTGCAAGTCCAAGGAAGGCTCGCACCCTACTCACATCTGAGGGTTGTGGAATACACAAGATTCCCTCCACCTTGGTTAGCTGAACTCCCAATCCTCGTGGGTATATGGTATGACCCAAGTACTCTAACTGCTCCTGAAAGGACTTGCACTTTCTAGGATGCAACTTGAGGCCATCAACAATAAGTCAGATGGGTTAAGTCGAAACCCATGTACAAATCAAGTTGACGAAACCCGGGCTCGATGGCACGGTGATACTGATGAGGAGATGGTGCCGGGTTGACATGCATCTGCCTTTTCGAGTATGTTGGCGCTTGAGAGCTATATGATATCTCTCTTGGGTCAGAGAACAGATTTGTTAGCCTTGGACGCTAAGACTGAGGACGGTTTGACGGTAAACCGAGACATCCATGATGACATGCTGGTGTTGGAGTATCTTTGTACAGGTGCTTTGGTGGGCACCTTGAGTGCAAAGGAGTGGGATCGAGTTTTACAGAGAGCCCGATAGTTTAGATGGGAAGGTATATACCTTCTTCGAGTATGGGAAGATGGCAGCGTTCGTGTTGTGCCACTTTCATCTCAAATAGCACAGTTGGTCACACATGCTCATGAGGAGTTAGGTCATTTTGGAGTAAAGCGAATATATAGCTTACTATTGATGGAGAGGTATGCAAACTAAGGTGCAACAATTTGTGGCCAGATGTATGGTATGTGATCGTGTTCGAGCATCATTCAATGCTTCTACACCACAACTACATCCTCTACCAATTATGGAACTTGGTTATCATTGGAGCTTGGATTTTGCAGGACCTTTGCCATTGACTATACGATCATCCAAGTGGATTGAGTTGGTGGCCTTGCCCGACAAGTCAAGTGAAGGAACATCTTATTCGTTCTTAGCTGTAGTGCTTAGCCGATTTGGTGCACCAACAAAAGTGTTGACTAATCAGGATACTGAGTTTTTGGACGAGTTTCAGGCTTTGTGTGATCGAGCATTGATTGATCATCGTACCACCTCAAGAGATCATCCCGAGGTTGATGGTCTAGCAGAGAGAGTTGTTCAGACGGTGAAGAGAGGACTAAGAAAGCTTGGCTTGGAGAAAGGTCATATGGGAGACTGGGACATCCAACTACCATGGTTGGCCATGGGTTATCAATTTAGCCGGCAAGCATCTCTTGCGTCATTCTCACTGTACTTTTTATTATATGGTAGAGATCCAGACTTACATGCAGCTATCCGTCGAGAGTCATGTGAAGTCTTGGACTTGGATAACCCTGATGTTTGGGTTAGGGTGTGTTCTCAAAGGGAAGAACTCTTCCGTAGAGTCATGCCCATGGCATTTGAGAACCTGGCTATTGCTCAGCATAGAGATACTTTGCGTTATGCTACCATCCGAGGAGGTGGATATCGACCTTCAATTTGCAGATTTCATGTTGGTGATTACGTTTACTTGCAGCAGAGTGCACCAACCATATTGGATGTTACTGTTGGTCGCATGATTCTACGAGTACATGAGGTTTTACCTTCTGGAATTTTGGTATTGCAGGGTCGTGATGGTGTGATTTGGAAGGATCATGTGCATAATTGTGCGTCATGTCACCTTCCAAACATTGATGGTACTATGGATCCAAGTCTAGCAGTTGTACGTGCAGGCTTGAGATGTATGTTATGTGGATCAACTGGTGGAGCAACCAGTATGTAGATTTGTGATTCTTATTCGAGACGATGGCATATGTCATGTTTGACACCTACTCTCAATGCGGTGCCCAGTGGGTGGTGGAGATGTCCTCGATGCGTTTAGCAGGCAAGCAGGTCTAACCGTTACATGATATGGATTGCAGATAGACGACTAACGATGAGGCATTGTAGTACCCGGCCTCATGATCTTAGCACCACAAAGGGCATATCATGTTATGGACTAGATGGCTACCTGGTGTTAGAGGGACCCAACCGTCATTTAGGGGGGCGGATTATGGTACACTTGTGTTGGTGCATGACGATCTATGTGTTGTGATGTTTGATGTGACAACGATGTATGTTGTGATGCGATATGTATGTGCACGACAGTTGTCATGACTTATGCAGTGGCACTCTAGTTAGGTAGGTGTGCGTATGCATGAGCATATACATAAGTTAGAGCAGATTGTGTAATTAGTTCGTACTGGAACTGCCGTTAGGGCCGACAGCGCCGTTAGGGGTCATAGGGCTCAAGGGATAGAGTTCAAATTAGGTCTCCTCGGAGGACAATTTTCGAAGTTGAGCCTTTGAGAGTGTGGCTATGGTGGATAGTAGCTAGTGCGGGAACCTGGAGTCTTTGAAGAACAAAGTGGGTTTGGCTTGACTGTAATCTCTCTTTTATGCTATGGTTATGAGCGGAGTGTCATTGTGGACGTTTTGAGAGTAGAAAAGATTATTGTGGTACACTTGTGTTGATGTATGACAATCTATGTGTTTTGATGTTTGATGTGACATCGATGTATGTTGTGATGCAATATGTATGTGCACGACATCTCGCTCCACATACAAGTATTGATGTACTTGTATGCCAGACTGCAAAACAACAGCCAAACTTGTGCTAATGCCTCCAAACATATCCAACACACATATACCCTCCTCTGGATACTGCCAAGCAATAAGCGTTGTATCTAAAGGTGACAACATAGTGGAAGTGAGAATAACTTCCTTCGTCTCCTTCCTCTCCTTAGCAAAGATGGATTTGAAGGATTTGTCACTCTGAAACAGTGGTTCAAAGTTAGAGAGAGAAATTTAGATCTTTGAGTGTATTTGGAGTGTTTTGGAGAATCTTACAAGGGTTTTGGGAGATCTGAGTCGACAGAGATACAGTTTACGACTCATGCTAGTTTTTTGATCGAAGTTTTGACTCGATTGGATGAGTTTTGAGTACGGAGTGATAGGTTGAAGTTTGTGTAAGCAGTTAGAGTTGCAGGATTGCAGTGACTATCACAAACTTAGTACATCAATCATATCTTTTGATATCAAAAATTTTTGTCAATAAAACTTTTCAGAGTTGAAGTTTGGATGATGAGTGACCTTTTCATGAAATTTGAAAGCAATTGGAGTTAAGGATTGGGATGTGTGATGGGTTTTGTACACATGGGTCTGCATATTGTCTTGTGATACAGTGGGTAATTCAACAATTGTTTTGAGAGATCTAAAAGGCAAAAACATCTGAAACTTTTCTGACAGATTGAAAGGGTTGTGAAGCAATTTTCTGTAAAGTTTGAGCGAAAGTTATTGGTCGAATCATCGGATATCATGATCTTCTTCCGCTGAAGTTTTACCGGTTGTAATGTGGAGTGCTGAGGAGAAGAAGAAGAGATTGACAACTCACACAAGGTTCTAGAGGATTCTTCTACAGCCAGGCGCTCGGACGTTCTCAGAGCGAAGAATTATCCTCTACGACATCGGCCCTCGTCAAATTACCAACCTGGCTGATAAGAGGCTATCTCCTCCCAAAAATCAATGCTAAATCCCATCGGGTATAACACTGCCGCATCCACCAATACAGCATAGGTCTTTGCAAGTGTAACCACAACACGTGCTCGTGTTGTAGAGCTATCTGTGACATGATCCGGTTGCACTTGCATAGTCAATCCCCCCCGGGTGATGTATGATGTTGGGGCATCACTAGAACCTCCAAGAGATGTCTGAATCTAGAATGGACATCTTTCCACATCGGTCTTTTGCAAACCAATACCAAGTATTGCATCCTTACCCATAAGGGGTTGTGCACAAGAATCCAACAACACGCGTTGAGGTCAATAAACCTTTCCTGAAGGTATAATCAAATAGAAGACACCACTTCTTTTATCCAACATCACCGCACTTGGTGACACCCTGGTATGCTCGTATGCCGGTCTGGTTGATAACTCCATCATTCGAGCGGCAACAGCTTGTCAAGTTCCACTAGAAGCTGACCTGATCCCATGATCAACACTACTAGTGCTCACACTAGTAGAAGCAACCAACACATCCACTTTGCTTTCACAAAGTATGGCTGCCAATCGTAGTACATGGGATGATGACACCCCCAACGCCAATAAATCCTTGGCTGAGAAAACAGGAGAATGAACAAGAGTCTTTGCCACCCCTAACATTGCGCTGGATGATACCTCAGACGATGTTGATGGTTGGTCCCTACTTGCTCCATCTCCAAGTACATTCACATTGGCTTGCACCCTCATCTCTCCAATAGGTCGTCTAGGAGCATCCCTCACTCTACGTCTCAACTCCTTATCCAATATCCCATATCAATATTGGACAGCTTGTGCCTCTATCACCCCACGGGTAACAATGATCAACCGACGCATTCGGATATACGCCTCTCAAAGACTCTCCCCATTCTTCCATTGAAACTCCTACAAGCCTTGTAGCTTGTCAGTTCTCACCCCTTGGTAGTCTCTCCTCAACCGTGCAAAGAACTCTAGAATAGGGTTAAAGGTTGGGACCTCCGAACTCTTCCCAACTCTACTAGCTCCAACCGTATCATCAATGCCAAGTGCAGAGGATGAACTCGCACCTCCAAACACTGTACCCAAAGTAATAGAGATGTAGTTTGGAGACCAATATTGTCTCCATAATTCTATCTCCTCAAGGTGTTCACGTTGGAACTCATGATAATTATCCATCGGCGGACTCTCCAAATGTTGGAATAATCTTTTCCAAGCCATAAATGGACTAAACAACGTATAGTTGCGCATCCGCTGTAAATTACACTATGAGTCAAACTCATGGATGAAGTCATCCAACTCAATAATGCCAAATGTACCCGAATATCGTCAATGTCCCACAACAACGATGTGGTTACACACTCCAAGATATCACCAAGCTCAGCTCTGTCACTCTCTAAAACCAAATCAGAGTCTTTTGTGAACCTTAAGGCCAAGGTTGGTACCGCACTCCGCTACGGGTGCATCCAATGCTAACCCAAGCAGTCTCTTCTCCGGAACCTCCAGAGGACTCGACTGTGACACTAATGTATCACCTCAGCAACCGTATAAAGCCAGGTCCCCAACTGAAACTAGAAACAACAACTAAAACTAGAAACCGCAATAGAAGGTACCCGAGGCACCACAAGATGCTAACACAAGGGCAACATGAAACTTTCCATCACCACAGACACTCACCTAGTCTACTGGTATGTACGTCTGTCTCACTAGGGAGAAACATATATAGTTTGACTGGTCCGCAAATCCACCCTCACCATCGGTAGCACACAGGAGCTCCAACACTCCAAACAATAAAGCACCAACACAAACAAACGTGGTGCACAAACAGGAAGCAGAGATGGAAGTATATCAATCACAAAAACCATACAGAATAATACTCCATCTCAAAAACATCCATCAAAGGGGTCAAACCAACCCAACCCGGGCTGACATAGCCTCAGAAGGGCATTTAAAACAGAAAAACTCGATTTTGGAGACCTTATGCTCTCTAGATCGATAATCTGACATTGGTAATCCAACTGTATACGGCATTGCCTTAAGTTAGTCTTTTTCAATTTTCTACCTAACATAAATTTTATTTCCGCAAATAGACACCGTTTGAATCTTCTGCATGACTCTGAAAATCTTCAACTTCAATTTCAAACCCCTAAACATCAAAATTTTGCACGTGTGACATTGTCAACCTTGGGCCTGACGTCTCAACCCCAGCACGACAAACGTCTATCACCCCACCAAATTTCATATCAAATGGACAATATATGATAATCTGATAGCGTGCTGCTCCTATTTTTGACCCTAAAACTTCGAAACACCAGATCTTGAACTTTGAGCACTTCTAACCTAAATATTTTTCGGCCAATCTTGAATTAATGCTCCAAGATAACTATAAGCATCGACCCATATTGTCAATTTCCAGCAGCACTTCTGTCCTCAAAAATTCATGATTCGGATTTACATTAAAACAGAAAATACAGAAATTCAAAATCGTTAAGATCAACTTCAAATCATCACCACATACTGCATTCCATCAACGCCTTGCACACTCAACAGCCAACAGATCAAAGTTACCATCGATCCAAACTCGCCAAAAAACCTTCAACACTCCAAGAACTCACAGTTCTCACCACAGAATCCAATTTGTGTTTTTGAAGTAATCTTTTCTACTCTCAAAACGTCCACAAGGACACTCCGCTCATAACCATAGTATAAAATAGAGATTACAGTCAAGCCAAACCCACTTGTGCTTCAAAGACTCTAGGTTCCCTCACTAGCTACTATCCACCATACCCACACTCTCAAAGGCTCAACTTCTAAAACTGCCCTCAAGGAGCCATAATTCGAACTCTACCCCTTGAACCCTAGGACCCCTAACGGCACTGTCGGCCCTAATGGCAATTCTAGTGCAAACGGCGCTAACTGCACAACCGGCTCTAACTGTTGTATCTGCTCATGCATACACACACCTATCTAACTAGAGATGCCGCTACATAAGTCGTGACAATAGAGAGGTTGAGAATCACCTTTCAAGTTAGTTTTGGGAGAAGTTAGTTTTGAGAGACCTTGTTTTGGGAAGTTTGGTTTTGAGAAGTCATGTTAAGGTTATAGCATTGATTCAATGAAGACTTTTGATCATCAAAGTATCCCTTCTTTTTGAATGATATCTTACTCTTTGTGAAAATTTGCATCATGGAGTTTAGAATTTGAGAGTTTGTGTGAAAGTGTGCATTAGGAGCATGGTCTTAGGGTGGGAACAAGTCCTTTTAGATTCATGATGAGCTTCCAAAAAGCCATCGGAGATAAATCTGAGTGAGAGTCAGCCTGGAGGTCACAGTTCAGCCACATGATACTTCTGATTCGGATCGATTACGACAATGTATGATATTGGGGTAGGTCGGGGAGTATAGTAGAGCAGCATGGACACTTCATCCTTTGTCTATGTTGTCATCTTTGATACAACATCTATTGTTTGACGGTATCTAGAGGAGGGCATATTTGATGGATCTTTTTTGAGGGATCAACATAGATTTGACCAATGTTTTATACTCTTGCATACAAATACATCGATACTTTTATGTGTAGCGAGATGAGATTACGAAGCGTATTTCATTATGCCATGTGACATAGTTCGTCATACAATCCAAATCTTTTACAATTATTGTTAGTTCAAGGATATCAATATGTCATACCTTCATATATTTTGTTGTGAAGGGATGCAAGATCTTTCTTGACTTGACATCATTTATCTAATTATTGATGATGGCTATGTTATGGACATACATGGGCTAATCATGGCTATGGATTACACAATTCATATTTTGACATATTTTGGGAGATGTTCCATGCGTTACGATATCCAAACCCAATAAACCTATTCATTGGCATACATTTTGGAGAATATCCCATTATAGGATGATCCACATGCACAAGTGATGACAAGTGTACATCATATGTGATAATGGATTGGACAAGCGGTATCACTTGATGCATCAAGAGTAGGATCTTGTGCATATTGTTTACATTTATGTTGGACAAACCTTCTTCATAAGGAGATTTTATTGCAAATATATGATGGAGTGGAAAGACATTCACATCTTATTGTGTATAGTATTTTGGATGTGGATAGACACTCTAAGATAATGGTTTATGCTAACAAGTCCTCCATGGTAGTGATGAATCTTGTGGGGGTAATCAAGTTGCATTATCCATATTGTTGAGTTATCGAGTTTCTCATGCATATAGAGAGAGGATCTTGACTTGTATGGGATTCTCGTTTGTAACGGTTGGTGGAATCCAACGATGAGAGAGAACAAGCTATGCGCTTTTGTACTTATATTATAGCAATATCTACATTACTTGACATGGATTGTGAGTCTTGGATTGGCCGAGCAGAGACACATGCGCTCCACAAGTATGACTACAAGATCATTGTTGAGCTTTTTGCCTACCAAGATGATGGAGGCAAAAGCTAGGGGCAAGAGTGCTCAAGACCTCATACTTGGGCTTATTGGGATGTTAGAGAATGAGAGATGTAGTCTACTTCTAGTATGGTTGGAGTTTTTTGCATGGAGCAAGTTATGGTTACCTCACCCACTTGCTCCACGCAATGAGCACTAGCAAGCTTTATGACAAAGATCCAGAGGTTGTAGCTAATTCAGTTGGATTTGTTCACACTAAGCTAGTGGGATCTCGTATGAGAGAGAAGAAGAAGCTTTCTATTCAAAAGGTTGTCATTTAGTAATCATATACTATGTTTTGTACCTCTAGTGTCGATAGAATGGAGAATTGGGATATTGAGATTGGAGATTTTTAAGGAGTTTTAGAAATTATTTTACCTTCATAGTGAAGGATTTAGGCTATTTGAAGGGACCATTTATATGGATTGACTTGAAAATTGTGCACAAGTCTTGAGTTATCTATATTGATACAACGACATGGAAAGAGATTTGATCCAAAATGGGTGTCATGAGCTTCTTGAGGTTGGATTAGTGGAAATATCATATGAAGAGTATGCCTATATTATGATGATGCTAGTCAAGAAGGGTATACTTGGGATTTAAACATATAAACATATGTATGCTTACTACCAAGCTATCAATCGACAAACAAAATCTTATCAATATGCTATACATATATTTGAGGAGATCTTTGATGTGGTTGGACATGCAAAGATTTTCAGTACATTGGATTTACAAGTAGGATATCATCCGTTGCTGATTCAAAATGAGGATAAGGTCAAGACGGCCTTTTGGATAATTGATTTGCATGACAAGGATGTGTTGTATGAGTGGATGTTCTTACTATTTGGGGTAAAATTTCTTTTTTGCATCGATGATATTATTGTTTATAAGGCTATAGTGTGAAGCATGAGAAACATTTGCATGAGGTATTTGACTGATTGATAGCTCATGACCTCAAGGCGCATCCTTGAAAGTATACATTTTTTCAAGAGCAAGTGGAGTACTTGGGTCATACCATGTATCCGAGAGGGTTGGAAGTTCAACAAACCAAGGTGGAAACAATCTTACGTATTCCATAACCCTAAGATGTGAGTAAGGTGTGAGCATTCCTTAAAGTGTAGATCTTTTTTTTACTGTCAAAATCGTCTATTTGAAAAAGAAGATACATTAGAATATTCTTAACTTGCTATGCACGGTAGCTAAGCCAAGCACTTGGCCTACGGTATACATAGTAGTTATGATGAAGAGTCCATCGTTGTTAGTATGAAAATTCTTATCTTAGATATCATCTCCGTCCAAAGGAACAAAAATCTAGTAATATAACAAAAAGGATGGAAGACCCCATCAAGCATTAAAACGATGAAACCAAGGATGAGGATATGCCCCAATAGCATCACAATGAGAAATATATCATAATATATAAAATATATCCTAACTATCTAGATCAAACGACTTACATACTATTGGGTCGCCATAAGAAGCATCATCTAACATGATTGTTCTCTTATGGATTGCACCTTATAGTGCTTTCTCTAGAACAATGGATACACCTTGACTAAAATAGACTACATGATATGATAAAGAAAGTGATATTCATGTCCCCACGTTGAGTAAAATAAATTGCATAATATGATAAAGAAAATGATATCCATATCGCCTAATATGCTAAGATTTTCTGCACTCCCTCACAAACGTGTTGAAGTCAACATCCAGAGCTCCATGTAACTCCAAGGCTAGAGGAACAAAGAGATTACCTCTATGCATATCCATATACTTGGAGACCTTGGCTGATGTTGCTCCACTTACCGTCCATCCAAGATGGGTAATCATCCCATCTAAAATTGTGTCATGTGTAGATATGTAATCACAATGTCTGCAATTAGGGCATATATATACTTGGTTTGGGAGGATCAAACCAAGTATATATACGCCCTAATCCGAATCAACTGCAAAGCATAAAAATGATCTCTCCATGTGAGGTATCACATTGAGAGGGTGGAGGTATCCACCCTCTCGTGTCATAGCAAACACCACATCTCTAATGACATATGAAGAGAAACTACTAAAACATCCTAGATTCCCATAAAATTTTCTCATGTAGGCCATAAACTCTACCAATAATATGTCACTTATATTATGCATTCAATTATGTGAATCTTTTTTTTTCCCTTGCCTTGAATGCAACTAGGACGAAAAGATATCACATGGAGAGGGAGAGAGTAGAGTAGATTAGGAGTATGGGATCATTTCTTCATATATTGTAGGGTTATGCTTTGCCAACCATGGAGAGTGAATAAATAATTCTCTTCATTTTTTTAATTTAGGTTCCATTGATACCTAAATTGAACACTATGGAAAATGATATATGGAGATATTAGTGATTTTATTATTTTTAGGATTTTTAGTGATTTTTGAATGATTTTTCTCAAATTAGACATATGGGTAAGGTCTTTTTTGTTTCAATTTATTTCTTTTCTTGCATTAGTTCTAATGGTATCTAGTTGAAAAATGATGGAGATGGGAATAAAAAGATATGAGTGTTTTTAGATTTTAGATTTCATAGTTAAATATTTCCCCATGTGATGTGGGATGTCACGGGTTGTGGTTATGTAGGTGGGAGGAGATATATGATGGAGCGACATATATTATCGTTCTATTTATGCTAGCTATAGGTTCACTTCCTTTCATTGGTCCGTCAAATATGATACGGGATACACCATGTTTGATATATAATCATCTTTTTACATTGCAAGGGGTAAACAACCATGTGAAAAAGATGCACAAAGATTATGATTGGACCACTTGATGCGCACATGAGGAGAATGATCACATCAACATGTGTCACTTCGGAGAATACGCAGACTATATAGATTCCTTTGTTCATCGTTTCCGCTTCAAAGTCCAATTGGATCCAATTTCAAGGTGGAATTATGTGATGTCTTCCTCCATTCTGCTAGAAGCTTGAAGAGTGACAAACTCATTTCCACATGACGGCGATAAATGTCAATGGTCAAATGCCATTCGTGGCTTCTCGATCTGGATAGTAGCTTAATCACGATGTCCAATTCCTTGGGGTCAAGAACACTTACCTTATGTGTTCATAAAATAACGAGCTATACGGCATGAGCTTGACGAGGGTAACCATTTAGCAAAGCCTTATTCCTTTCAGTCCCGTCGTAAATCCAAGCCCATAAGAGTCTGGCGAATCATCATTATCCCACTCAGCTGCGATGGGGAATGTTTGTGTACAACCTTTCATGATTTTTCTCTAGGTCATTTAACCTATAAATTCTCGGCTCAAAATTGCGCGAATGCACGTAGATTCGCAGAACTCACTACTGTAGGTGAAAGGCGAATGTCTCGGGTTGTGGATGACAGCGAGGGTGCATGTTGTGGAGAGACAGCTGCTTTCTATTCTCAGAGCAGCTGACAAAAGAGCTACAGGAGACGGACCCTACCGCGTTTGGAGTGGACGATTGATCTGGATCTAGCCAGAGCTGGAGTAAACTTGAGTTCCAAGGGAAGGAGAGAAAAGAAGGTTACAACTGTTTGAAATCATGGCTTAGAGAGAGTTCGTCACGTGGGAGTGTGTATACTGCCATCCAGAAGGACCAGACGTGTCTGTCGGCCATACTCCTGTTGGTATTCGATTCGCTTCACACAGAGACTGCAAGTGATTGGGCAAGTGACATACATCATGTGACATACAACTCCACCTCAACTCATCTCACCTCACCTCACCTTCACCTCCCGTCTCTCCCTTTCTTTCTTCCTGCCTTCCGCATCAGGAGATGGCTCATCGGTCATGTCCACCATTTCGTACGACCTGCCCATCGCTTTTTTGTTACATCCATCGTCCCGGCCAAAATGGCTCTAAACAGAGCATGCAGTGGTGTGATACAGCGCTTATCCTTAACACTGGCCAACTGGCGGTCTGCGACTGTAAGTTACAATGTGAATCAATTTTTTACATGATTGCTCTTCCATGTCCCAAACAGTTCTGCATAATCAGCGCAGATGTATAAACAGAGCACCTACTTCGGTCACGTCGCTCACTGTTATTCAAGGTAAGTTGACGTGGTTGGTTTCCAATCAGAAAATTGTAAGAGTGTTCAGTGAGAACTGCAGTCACACAGCTTACACAAGCATGACATTACTACTGCAGTGATAGTTTCGAGCTCTCTGTATCATGAGCGAAGCAGAAGTCGTAACATCGAAGACTCTGGTGCAGATTCCCGTTCTTGCCCTTCCCCTGTTGCACAACTAGACACGACCAGATTTCACTCAAAGGTCAGGTGAGTTGCATCCGAGTGAGAGTTCCATTAGTAGCCATAATCAAGTGAACTAGCGTAACCGTTGGATCTGATCTTTGTGGACAGATCGAGTATATATCTGCTTGTGCATTTGCATCTGTATGGAAAACTCATTGCTTGGTGCATTATGTCATAGTCTATCATGAGGTGTTTGACTGTGCAGGGACACTTGCATCTTACTGTATGTTCTTCCCACCGTCTCATGCGACGAGCATGCATGGCATGGTTGTCAACTTCTCTTCCACGGTTGGGTCAAAAATAAAAAGAAAGAAAGAAAGAAAGAAGATTCCACAACTTTTGTGACATCGTCATTGGGAAAATTCTTTTTACTTTGGAATTGATTCATGGAGTCATGGACTGTGGGCAAGATTTGCTCTAATGGGTCGGGTCAGTTTTATGCAACCTTGAAAAGTCAAAATTCTTCACTCGTAGAAGTTTCCAAGAATTCTCGATGAAAATGCTGACAAATCTCGGTCAGGTTCCGTTCCGTTCCACACGTAATTGATTATACACTACGCCGTCCAGAACTTCAGATGTCCAAGGACCAAACTTCAGCGATGATGTCCATGTACCAAGCTTCTACTACAACGGAGTCAATGAACGGCTGCTCTTCATGCTCTGCCTATTTCCACCATGAAAGAAATTGGTACCCAGATGTACAAAACGAAGGGCAAGGCAAATATTTCACAACAATCATTCACTCCGGAATTTCTACATCGTTCAAAGTCCCGCGGACAGTCTCGAAACCTTGTACATACAGTATACCAGAAAATGAGCACTCCCAAACCCGTACAAGTTCCCACCATGGAAATAGTAAAATATCTCAAAAATAAATCGTATCGATACGGTAACACTCCCCATTCGATTCCCCGTCCTCTGACTCACAAGACCGTTCAAAATCTCCATCCCCCCACGAAAATGATTGATTCCTGAATTTTCTTAGGTCAGAGCCAGTAAGCAAGCAAGGGCGAACGAGATACTAAAGTTCTCTTTCCATATGAGACCGTTCCACTCACCTACTTCGGGACACTTTAGTGCCCTCGTGTCACAGTACGAGATACAAGTTGTCACAAGAGGTACTTTTGCCAGGCAGGTTCGGGTCCTCGGGATCAGAGGAAGGGCCTTGCGGGGCAGACGGTAGAAGTTTGGAGCTGACCGCGGCCCGGCCGGGCCGGCGCCGGACACGAGACATCGCGGGCTGGGCAGCAGGAAGATTGAAGCGGGGAAATCTGAGGGAAAGGGTAAAAGAGGTGCGGGGTAAGAAGCACAAACGAGGACGATTAGTAGGGACACAAAAGAGAGGGAAGTTACTGGAGCTCACAAACCAGCGAAGCGCAGCGACGGGAAAGAGCATGGAATTACTCCGTATACACTACTACGCTCTGCGACGAGCCAGAGAGAGAGAGAGAGAGAGAGAGAGCGGGTGCGTCGATCCAGTTGATCTTTCTACACGTACCTTTTGACCCCTGCCGCTGCCACGCAGCCCAATGCTCTCCTCTCCTTACCCTTCTCATCCGCGCGATCTTCGTGGCTCTACGGAGAGGAAGGGGAAGTAAGAAGCTCACTGTACGCCCACTGCCCTTCATCATCCGTCGTCGACTTCCGAGGAGTTGGAAGAAAGATGTTCGGTACCACCGGATCGCCTCGAGACTGTAGACGGCATGGAACCAGTCACCAGCGTCAACTGATAGAACCGGCCGGTTGCCGGTGACTAATCATGCCATCCCCTG
This sequence comes from Marchantia paleacea, assembly GCA_014180765.2. Taxonomy (NCBI): domain Eukaryota; kingdom Viridiplantae; phylum Streptophyta; class Marchantiopsida; order Marchantiales; family Marchantiaceae; genus Marchantia; species Marchantia paleacea. Next base: position 2,797,180 of record MUAA02000008.1, on the reverse strand, counting down.
TCGGAGGTTTTTCCTGACATCTGACTAGAACAGCGGGGCAGACCCCAACGAACTTCTGCTCATGGTAAGTAGGATTCCCGGGAACGTTGGAACGAAGCACAGGGCCGAGTTGTGCCGGATCTCGACCACGCCGTGCTGCGCTGATTCCGAGCACGGCAGGCGATACGGTACTCCGACGATCTCTTCCAATGTACGCGCAACTTTCTCTTCGAAATTGGAGCTCAAAGTTCCGAATTTCCAACCCCGGAGCCGTTACTGGTCTGTCAATCGAAGGCACATCGACAATCTCGGACCGAAGCATTAAAACGTTTCAGTTGGAACCACATCTCCCCTTCTGAATATCCGCTTGCCGCTCTCTGACCGTTCCTCCCCCTTCCGTCGCCCCGCCCCGCCACTCCTCTCGCCAGATGTTGCCATTTGAACACACTGTATTCAGGGTTGGGTACGGAGTACTTGCTCGGAATACTGTAGACCGTGGTCCACAGTACCTGTGATGCGATTGATTCCCGTTACAGCACAACTACGGTCATCGGGGTGGCGGACGAGAGTGAAAGAGAAGAGTAAGTTCGTATTTAAAGTTATCTACAACATCTGTGTGGTAAGTGACTCTAACTTGCACATGAACCCTACATTCCAGTCGGCCGTAGGCTTGGGGCTTGGTACGGTGCGTCTGCGATCCATCAATCCGATTCAATCGATTGATTCAGCCTATAAAAGTAACGTAGGTTGCAGTGGATAGACTTCGCTGCCGTGACCCCCTACCGCAATACTCCGTATGTACTGAATGATTAAATAAACGTTCGGAATTGTGCAGCCGCACGCACGAGGATGAAAGAAAGTGAGTTTTTATTAACTCCCATCTGGATGGAACAGGAATTAAAGGAGCCCACGACTACAAGGCGATGGCGAGTCAAATTAGCATACGACTTCGGGTCAAGGCTGACGCCGTTGTGAGCGAATTGAGATTCGTCCTCCGTGAACTCGACTCTGGAGACGGGACCTTGGTTAGTTTGTGAAGTGTCGCTATAGTAGCGCTTGGTATGGGTAGCCGACTACAATTGGTCACTGTGAGGTGGCATGTTTGGAGCCTGGACCTGTGTTTCAGGGTTGAGGGTTTCCCCAACATTGAAAGCTCGGAGAGTGGGAATAGTTCAAAAAGCCACTGGATGCATGCTCTTCGTAAAGGCCAAAACATCAGTGATGGTGGCAAATATCTTTTTTCCCGCTCGTTGTTGCGCCTTGTATTTCGCTGGATATCTACGTCCCGGGACCGGTAACACCTCTTCTGGTTTCGGTACATACCGAAAGTGTGGGGCAGGCGCCTTGGCACTCTTCATTGCGCATGACTCAGCTCGGAGAAGTGCCTCCCGCGGAGTCACGCGAAGTCATATTTTTTCCTCTGCTATCTGACACTGGTTTGAGTAGTTACTTTGGTGAGTGCCGCAAGTGCCTCGCTTGCATAGTGCGAAATTCGTAGCTCCTGCGTCAGCTTCCGTCACGAAAGCTGAGTTCTCTGGCTCCCTTCTAGGTCTGGACCCTGTCCATACATGGGGAGGATTGTGACAGAACAGCCGAGCAATTAGTCGATCATGTATTCTGTACGTATCTATTGACATCATCCATGTTCTTGGTTGCTCGCAGCCGAAACCTCACAAAAACTCGGCCAGTAATGTCCTGGAGTAGTGGGCAAAAACACCTTCGTAGAGATGTTGAAGATTCTGCCAAAATTTGCTATGTACTTGACCTTCGGACTTCGAGGTGTGTGTGAATTGACTGCCCGATTGACTATTTTGACAGGAAGTTTTTCTCCTTGGCGTTAGTTAGCGCCAGTCAGCATTCAGTTTTAGCGTGCTCAGCAGATGTAGGATAACCAGAGTAAGAACGGCTACTCAGAGACACGAGACTGACAGTTCGTTTATGAACAGTACAAACTCGGCCAGTAATGTCCTGGAGTAGTCTTACTAACCATTATCTATTAGGTACTCCCATCTCGCTATACATGATTTTCAGTGATGAGCACCCATGGAGGAATCCAACGAGTCGTCGCAATTCTCGAAAGACATTGCATGAAGGTTAGTTCGAGTATTCTCAACATAGGGCTTCTACGTTTCCAGTTTGTCTACAGCATAAATCTGGTACCATATGCAAGTCGTGCTGTGTAAGGAGTTTGAAAAGTGGAGAAAAAATATAGGTTACATGCGTTGATAAAGCACTGCACTGGACGAAAACAAAGTCTCGTCAGTTGGTGAATAACGAACTACTTCTGCTCTTTGACCTACTTTCAGATCCAAACCTCCACGATCAGCAGAAGCTGAGATATTCATATGTTAGAGGGTGGCAATAAAGATGGTCATCTGGTCTGACATAACAAAAACCTTAATGATCCCTTACCAGTGATTGTGAGTAAGGTGACAAGACGGCGCAGTCACAATTCTGGATATCCGTATTGAAGATAAACATTTCAAATCTTCGAAGATTTCGACATGATAAGTGGAAGATACTGCTTCCACAAGATTTCTCTAAAATCGTTTCGATTGCGTAGGGTGAATACCATCAACCTGTAAAAAATCTGGATTCAAACTGTGGTTGAGTAAGCTGTAAACAGCCCTCTAGTTCTTCCCCATATGTTCGATGAGATATCTAGAGAAGGAACTATCATAAGATCTCAAAACTGAACTAGTAAAATTCCATGAAAGCGTAGTGAGTTCCTAATGATTGTTTTCAAACCTACACCAAATTATCCTGATAAAGATTTTCCAACCATTTTTCCGACGTGTGAGGGTGGTCCTGATTAACAACGACACGAAACTGCAACAATTTAGAATAGGAAAGTGTGGGATGTAACACTATCCTTACTAAAACCAGGTTGAAACTCATCCAGTTAACAAAGCAAAATCAAAGGATTGCGTGTGTCCAATCGCATGATCTGGAGGTCCTAATAATCTAAAACATAGAAGTGTAAGGATTGAGTTAACATTAGCAAGCTTCCAACATCGAAAAGCAAGATACAAAATACAACCTTACAAGACTCTTTAACTATGAAGTCAAATTTGAAAAGCAAACCATTCTTTTGATTGAAGTGGCAAAGAAATACAAACCCTGGTCAGGCGCTGAATCACATCAAGAGGGTGCGTGACCACCCTATCACCAACCTGCGACGGATCTACTTGTGCTAGTTAAGATAAAATAACAATAACGATAACAAGATCATCTCCTAATCCAATGTAGAATGTACATTGGATTAGGTCTACCGAAGTACGAATGCACTATTCTGACTGAGTTGGCAGCAGTTTCCAATAACCAAAGAGGAACGTGCACCTTCATTCAACGCATCGATCAAAACTGGAACCCTTTCTTACATGTGAAGTAGGTATTCATCTTAAGGGACAATGAGTGTGAAATCAGGTACAAGAGGTACCTCTGTATCTAGTGTACAACAAATACATTTAAAATATCGCAAGATCTTTCTGTACAAACTCAGGTGTACGGACATTCAGAACTACTGCAGTAAATACGAAGTATCAGGGAGACTATCAACCTCTCCTGTTCGTTTTGGAAGCTTTAACATGAACTTCAATCATATCCTCGTCCTCCAATTCCAAATCCTTTGGAGTTTTCTGAGGATCAAGAGCTGTACCGTCAAACCGGAAGGTAAAGTCGGAGACAGGTCGCTTGGCAAACTTCTCCGCAAAAATCATGAAAAGCTTTTCAAACTTGTCATCCTGTCAAAACAAGTGAAGGGAAACATTCAAGAAAAGGGAGAACGATATCACGCTTACATTGTCATTCTGATGTTCGACAATAAAAGATGGAACATTGGTACATTCGGAGCCAAGGCAACATAACAATGAGGTGTAGGATAATAGACTAACCAGGTACAATTTAACCGGGTGTGTCTTTCCACCCTGTTCCTGTAATTGAAGAACAATCTTCTCTCTTGAATTGTGGTTGTTATCATTGTTGGAACTGTTAGCACTCGAAACAACTGACGTCGGTTCAGCGGCAGCAAGTTTGGCTTTTGCCTCCAGTTCGGCACTTTCCGCTGCCATCTGTGCTGATAGCATAAGAAGTTCTTGTTTCTGCCGCCTGAATCCACGCAAACGAAGAAACTTAATGGGAGACTACATAATCTAGAATTATACACGGTTACTTCTCATCGTTAGTCGGTTATATGAGCAAAGGAATTAAGGTGTGCAACTCACCTTAATTGGAGTATATGAGGATCTTCATTATGAGTGATGCGGACGACAGGACTTCTAACAGGAGGTGCCAGCCAATCATCGTCATTGTCGACCTTCTTCACCACGGTCGTTGGATTGGGCTTTTCGATATTGCCTTGCACAGACTAAGTTTCAGTAGAAATGTCACGCGCGATATATCGACTTAGTACAAGCAACCAGATCGAGGACATATACCTTATCAAATCCACGTGATTAAGAAAAGAGAGGAAGGTTTCAATGCATTTTCCAGAAGGTAGACAGCAGTAAACTCACCTGCAGAGCTCCTCTACCTGACGAACGTCGTCTCGTCTTGACCTCAATCTTGTCTATAATTTGCACGTCTTCATCATCGCTATCTGTTGGTTATAAATGTAGATAATTTTTTTATTACTTGAATGATTACCGACATGTACTCTTCTTTTGAAAGATAAAATATCCTCAGCTCACAAAATGCCATTTCTCCTAGCAAACCGACTCACCTTCAAACACAATAGTCGGCACAGACCTGGAGTAGTCGAAAAGTGCATCCAGTCCATCGTCCTTCTTAACCTGCGGAACACAGGACAAAAAAAGGGTCTGATTAACATGCTATTTCGGAAAAAATTCCTCCAAACAGTGATTTTCTGTGAGGACATAATTAAATCAAAATTTTCGCTTCAGACCAACGCTTGAAGAGACTAATTCTTCAACCTCCTATGGCAAAACTTCTGTGCAGAGGCATTTCTGGCATGCGATGCAAGAAATATTCAGAGTTCACGCTTCAGAGCAAGAACTCTTGAGACTAATTCTTCAACTTCATGTGCAAGATTTCAGCAGGAGTGTTGTCCTCCTGCCTACAAGGCATCGGTTGAGCAACGAAATCCATCACTGCCAAGACTGATCAAGGTTCCATACCAGTTTGCGCGCCGGGGGATTCATAACTGCAGAAACTTCTCTGGCGTTGCCGGCAACGTCCTTGCACAGATTCGATTACCAGAAAGCCAAGATGAAGCCCACAAACGAATTTCCGCTTCCTGTGCAAAGATTGACAGGCCCTACTCGCCTAAACACTCCCTGGAAATACAAGCTGCCTCCTACAACCAGCTTCTAACGTTCAATCGTTTTGCCTTCCACTGACCTACCGTTGAACTCTAAAACTCTGATTCGACATATTCGAACGCGGAATCCCAGCCGGACTCTCCTAATTCAAATCACATCCTTTCACTGAGTATTCTGCAGCCACAAAAAACCCACTCGCAGAACATGTAGCTCATACTCGGCACCAGGACTTGCTTCGCGATAATCACAAGCGAGAGCTCCGCGCAGTGATGGCACCCACCCTTATGTCAATCCTGTCCTGTCACACGATCTCTGCTGCCCTCCCGAAGACGTCCTGTTCGTAAAGAGAGCACAAGATCCTCGCCCCGGCACACTTCTTGGCTTACGGCATATGACGATGACAGTCTAGGTGACTTGTCCAAATCACTCGTTCCCTGTGAGCGGACGTGGATTTGCAGCGTCAGGCAGTAGCCTATTGATCCAGGAGATTCAGAATCCGAATTAATTAATTAATTCAAATTCAAAAGATACCGGGAGAACGTGTGTGCCAGGCTCCAAAGTTAGGATTGCCAAGGAAGTCAGGAGTAACAGACTTGCGCTAAAAGGTCATTACTGCACTTTACTTTAGTTACCGGGAATGTTTCCCCTAATTCGCGTATTAGGACAGGGAACTACTGTACAGTGTGTTTGAAGTCGAGAGGCGAACTCTGGGCGGAAGAAGTTTAGTGGGCAAAATGAAGGAGAGGTTACTGCAGGCCGTTTCGTTTCGTTTACTTCCGTTCTGTCTGTGGGCACTGATCAGCTTCGCTGATTCGTGATGAAGTTAATACAAGTCGCATCTTGGAATTGATTGGCGTGTGACGTGTCCGTCTGCGGTTCTCGTCTTGGAGAGTTTGACCGACAGTTACGTTCATTGTCCGGAGTATCGTTCTCTGCAAAGACACACGATAGTATGGATTGTTGGACAAGAGCAAAAGTACATGGAATAACGCGATAATACGACGTTCTGGATGAGGATTTTCAACGGTCTGTCCCGCTGATCATTTTACGAACAAGCATGCACATGACTGAACATTCTGTTAACAAAACGAAATCATATTCTCCACGTCAGATCGCCGTCCAAGTCAGCAGATCTGCCACGTCACCAATTCAGCTCATTTCGATCGACGAACGTCAGCCAGATTTTGAGGTGCTCGTTTCTCGTCGACAAGGAACGGCCATGGTGCTCAGTCGCTCACAGAATTCTCAATTTCCATAGTGACGCATAACTAGTGCACGGTGCGTTTTCGGGTAGTCGTGCAAAGAGCGGTCTCGCAGACTCTTTTTGAGGATGTAGTTGCGTGGTTTTCATTGCAATTAAGTTGGATTATTGAGTCAAGCTTTACTTGCGTCAGACTCGCGTTTCTGGTTTTCACACTGATTGAATTGACCGTATCAGTCAATCTCTCTGTCCTCAATTTCGGATACTGTTCCCCGCAATACGGTTTAGTTTTAGGTACTGAGGCGAATGCTCTTCCGATAAATGTCTACATCAAGCTGAAGAGACGATTAGCGAGCGACGCAAAGCGGAATTTTGTTCTGAATTTAAATGGTAGGTGTGACCATATTTCTATCTGAGGTGACCTACGCCTAAATACTTTGACATATTAGGAAAGTAGGCTTAGTGTGAGTGAATGGTGTTAAAGAATGTGCAATTGAATTGACATGTGCAAGACTGCGAGTCGTCACTCGAGTTAAGGTAATTGTTCGTTGTATTGGAAATTCCGTAGTCAAGTCACCTCACTCTCTAAGCCGCAAATGCTAAAGATGTGACAGCTGCTGGCCTGTCACATCCTTAACCTGTGACTGGGAAATGTAATGTGCTCATCGAGGACTTCGTGATGAATGTTGGCGACAGTGGCATTTCCGAATCAGATCTGAATCATTTTGTTTCAAAACTAGCAGGACTTGCTGTGGGAGAATTTGATGAATTCATGAGATATTCTTCCTATCGAGGAAGCAGTTGATTGAGGCTTGTGGACCAAAGCTGTTGACAGTGCTCCGCGTGAGCGAAGAGGGAGCTGCAACAAGAGCGGAGCGGGGAGGACCTACAATGCATCACCTCAAGTGAAAATGGCCGGCAGGAACTGAAATTTCGTCCGTTAAACATTCACGGCCAGCGCAGGGTCTCCCAGCAGACAGAGATGGCGATGTCGATCGCAGCGTCGACGAACGGGTTGACTGCTGGTGGATGCGCATGCTGTGATTCTAGCGTCCCGAGTTCCAAGCTGACCAAATCTCTGCGATCGGTGTTCCAAAAGTTTCCAAGCTCAGGCATTCGTGCCCCTGCCCCTGCTCCTCTAAGCAACTCCAACCGTCGTTCGAGACGTTGTAAAGGCCCTAGGAGTGCACTCGACGACGCCGACTACGAAGCAAGGGATAACTCACCGAAAAAAGCCGAAGAAGGACCGAATGCTCGACCACTTCCAGGGTATAAGAAACCAGATAAACCCCAAGGTGCTCAGAATGCTCTAGCCCGAGCTCTCGCTTACAGACAAGCGAAGGAATCTGCTGAATCATCCGGCAACGTCAAGAAGGTTGACAAACCGCCGGCACCAGAACGTCCCAAAGACGTGCCAGAGGTTGAAATTTTCAGGGGCCAGAATTTTCAGTCGAGGTTGCAGTCCACCGATGCTAGTCCATCATCATCTGACAGTTCATCGCCATCCTCCGTCTCTGATCCGACTCCGTCAGCTTCATCGGCTTATGGAGATGGAGAGACAGCATCGAAAGCTGGGAAAAATGAGGCCAGCCCATCGGAGGGGGAAACTGTATCACATATCAGACCACAGGGTCCGAGTGCCGCCCTTACTCTAGACGTTGGGAAGGTCATAGAAGAGAAGCTAGGCGCAGCATCGGTGTCGAAGATTGAAGCTAGCACTGATAAAACGGAGCAACGAGCAGCTGAAACATCTTTTGATGATGGAGGGGTGAAGTCCACTGTGTCTCTAGATGTGTTCATGAAAGCGCAAGCTTATAAACAGCAGCAGGATGAAATGACTGCCGCTCTGAAAGAGAAACCAAGCGAACCAACGGCAACAATGAGCAGCACCAGCACCAGCACCAGTGCAACGGGCTCTGGGTCTGGAGAGAATTTAGTGGAGGTAGAAATCGTGACCAGAGACGGGGTGATTAGGAAATTGGTATCGCCGGAGAAAGCATTCACGAATGTGAAAGAATTTCGGAGGACGGGAGTATCGAGTATAGATTTTGCCGGGCTTGGATTTGCAGACAAGAAGCAGGGTGGCAGGGCGGTGGTTCGCGAGGACTATCAGGCCCCTCCTCCCGGAGCTCTTCCAGAAGTCGAGATCCTCACCAAAGATGCCGAGCCTGACGCAGTAGACGGTGAAGAGAACGATCTGTACAAACCACGAGTATCTACGTGGGGAGTCTTTCCCCGACCTGCTGATATCTCCAAAGCTGTAATTCCTCCCTCCCTCCTCTTTCTCCTCTTGCCTTGCTGCCCGCGTTCGTTGTAGGCTATTTGTGATGCTCTCTTCTTCTTCTTTCTTATTTGCATGACCTGCCAACAACCTTTACAATGGGGTACTTATATGCATCACCGCACCGCTTGACTATTGTGGCTTTGGGTTTTGTTGTAATGGCGACCACAATCGCCAGTACGGAGGAGGCAGGACAATCAGACCGGGAGACACTTTGGAAACGGAAGAAGAGAGAATAGCTCGCGAGGCTAAAACACAAAAACTGCTAGCTGATTATAAGAAGAAGATGGGGCTGGATGTAGACCCAAGAGTTAAGGCCGAGTGCGAGAGGGTATGTTGCACCCGTATATTCACTCGTCCTACTCCAGTCGATGACTGGTCTGGTGCGTGATAGATATCACACAGACTGCACTAGGTCAACCTAATGATTAGACATAAGGTTCAATCTTTGCTGTCATTAAAGTACATGACGCATGTGTTTACAATACTAGGGGAGTTTGCGTCTGGAAGTGACACTACGGAAGATAGTTATGGGGTGTTGATGACCTGAAATGCGATGTTGGCAGATTATGAAACGAGGTGACAGCCTCATGGACAGCGGAGACTTGAAAGGAGCCCTTGCACTCTTCGAAAGCGTGATGGAGAAGATGACCTTCCAGGTAAAATTTACTTGGCCTTGCATGTACTAGATGGACAAGAGGTTGCATAGCCAAGAGGTTGTTATGCTGCTGACGTATATTGCAGTGTCCAACTTATCGGCAGAAGTCGATGAGAAGTTTCTTCGAGTATTAGTTAGGGACATCAGTAAGCTCTTATCCGGTGAAGGTGGTAAAACGGTGGCACTGCAATAAATTTGAATTGTCGGTGTCGGAGATGGACAATTTGCCGACAGAGAGTCCCTTATCTGATTCGGATTTCCAACTTTGAGTGCATTCAAATAAGCAAAACTTTTCACAGGAACAAGTTCAGTATAAAAGAGAAGGTATTTGTAGTCAGTTCCGAGTTGTGCACTTTGGCAACCACATTCAGGTCCTTTCCATAACGAAGTAATTGATGCAGAGCGAACTTCATGGTTTGGCAGCTCTCCAGGGTGCAATATGTCTCGACTCTTTAGCCAGGTGCTTTAAAATATCACGCTCATTTGGTCTTTCCATGATCCGCAAAATTCTCTTTCTACTTGCTTATTCAATATCGATACTCGCTCTTAAGAAGATGCTCATCCTTTCTTTCCTCAATGTCTGCTTGAATCATCAAAGAGCAGTTTCTAATACCACTGCGCTGGCAATGTCTGGAGAAAACTTTCCTGATGTTAAGATAGTTGTGTCTGGCAGGTTCAATGAAGCGAGAGAAACTTATGAAAAACTTATATCTCATCCTAACGGGAAGATCCGTAAGCAAGCGAAGCAACTCCTCTATGGATTTCGGGTGAGTAGATCAAACCTCGGCTGCAGCCTTTCTTTTATGAGTGATCCTTCCTTTGCTCCAGTCATCTCTTCTGAATCTATCTCACGCCGCCCTTCAGTTTAGCATGATCTCGATCCTCTAACAAATCGCTTGAAGTAAATCTCTCGAGCAGTGCTCGTTCATAATTATTCGCTACATTTGTCCTATAACACGTGCATAAAATCGGAATCATTTGAAACGAAGATGTTCATACTTTTGGTTAGATCGACCAAGGAAGTCCAAACTTTATGGTTAAATTTTATACACTAATGCGTGAAGTCAAGTCGGGTCAATCAGATTACCACGGTAAGTGAAGGAGGAAGAGTTGGAACACAGTAGATGGATGACGGTGGTGTAGCTATGAAAAGCGTCAGGATTCGAACTCGACCATTCACCTTCACTCACGTCTGTGCTCATGGCGTAGTCGCATGTGTCAAATCGAAATCGGTGTGACCGGAAAGAAGAGCATCAGAGATATTATGCTAGGCTTTGCAAATGAAACAAGTGTCAAGTATGTTGGTCAAAATAATATGTCACATTTTCAATGAAGACAGTAATGCTGCAAAGCTACAGATTCTATCAATCAAACTCAGAGAAATAATGATCTGATCAGAGGCATGAGAAAGGAAATGTATGCTCCTCTTTACAGAAACTTGAGAGGGTTTGAATGTATTTAAATCTAACGAGCCTCTGTCAGTACCTTATGTTATTTTTGGGATTGCAATCGCATGGTCGTTGCATATAGACTTTTGAGAGTTTCCATCAGTACATGTGAACTTGCTAAGCACTCTGGATTTTCATGGTCGTCCATTCTTCCAAAATTCAGTAATCCAGAGGTTCTCACTCGCCTGCCTGCCTGCTTACTCATGCGCTGATCTCTCAGGCCATGGAGAACTTGAAGGTGTCGACATCCAACAAATGGGATACCAGTGTTTACGCGAAATATTTTGAGGCTTTTGCAGATGGTTACAACACCAATTATAAGGCTAGTGAGGACGAAACATCAAAGGAGAAACTCAGGGAACAAACGCTGGCTTATGCTTTGTTGCTTTTTTTTCCCATTCTGTTGGTGGTCGTTCTAGCTCTATCCAAAGGAGCTAGATCTTGAATTCTCTTCGCGGACCAAACTTCGGCACGAGCAGTTTCAATTGGTCTGTCGAATCATATTTTTTCCGTCCACGCTCTGTTCCGACCATCAAAAGCGTCCAAGGCCGGATGGATGGCCCCAGCTGTACCACCAAAGTGTATGGTGAATGCAATGACGAACTCGAGCTCCTGCTGCAAACGAAGAGCTCGAGTTGCCCAGTTCCTCCCTCGCTTGTAACTCGGGAAACCATGATTTTCAGCACACGCTTGTACCATATCTCTCCGTTCTTACCTGCAATTATTCAGGGACAGCAATGTTCTAACCCTCGCAAAATTGCGGTGATTTTATCAATACCAGTCATCTTATGTTTCATCACCTGAATCCTGTGCTGAATGCTGTGGCCACATCTTAGCGTCTCTAAACTTCTGGCCACCAGTTTATGAAGGCATGTAACCTTGGCGACTGGGGACGTACCGCACATGTGAGGAATTTTTTTCTCAGGGTCGCAAAGAGCACGGGTCCTTCCGATGGTGATTCCGCAGAAACGCGTTTTCATTTATCTTCAGGTAGGTGTCATTGAAAAAGGACCTCACACGGGAGGGAATAGAAACTCTTGTTCCAGGACTCCAGGAGGTCTATACCCTCCCTAATTAGTCGCCTGTATAGAGATTTCGAATTAGATCTACAGGTACTTAATGCTCCTGGGTGTCAGAGTATACTTTCGCATGTGAGAACTACCCTAGTCATATAGTTCGAATCAATGTCCGGAACATGTAGGTGTGGGATTTGTCCTTGAGAGTGCAGTGGACAACAGTACATGAACGAAAGGAAGCACACAAGGAAGTTCTCAGATATGCCGCTCCGTGCCGTTTTGTTATTTTTCTTTTGGGCCTCGAGAGGATGTACTGAGTTTGCCACTGCAAACAAAGGTCGTGGACGGGTCTCTTGGAAAAACAGTACATGAAGAAAAATATATAAATGTTTTGTCATCTACAAAAATTATATACGATCGTTATGTTATAATTATAATATTTATTAATGTTTTACCATCATTGCGAAATTTAGGAATAAAAACTAGATTTCATGTCACAGCATTCCCAAATGTACACATCAAATGGAATCGATTAGGGTAATTATGTTTGTCAATCCGGTTAATTATAAGTGAATCGTAAACTAGGAGCAGATCTAATCAGAAGTACATGGAAATGGCGTATCTAGCTTGAGTCAACATTACCCCACATGAGGATCTGTAGTCATTCTACTGCGTGATGTCCCGAGTTCACGCAAACTTAAATCAGTGGATCATTTAAAATTTGGAAACAGATCATGTGCACGAATATCTTTTAGATTTTTAACGTGTTCAATTGAGATTAAAATAAAGAATTACAATGGACACGGCCCGCATGTACCTTTTACTTGTCATCATTTCATGTACATTAAATGATTATTTTAATATAGAATCAAAAAATATAAACAATTAGTGTATAATACTCCAGTAATTTATATTTTATTAATGTATCATATTTGATTTGATGGTGTATTCATTATTAGTGATATGTTTTATTGGTTTATATATTTATCACATCACGATAAATGATAGTGTATCTCTTTAGGTGTGAGTTATAACATAGAATCCAATATTTTTTTGCTGGTTGATTGTATATAAATTTGAATATTTTTAGGTGTATTTCAATTTGTGTTATTTTTATAAAAATATATATTTACAATTTTTAAGCTGAAATCTATACTTTTTAATATTCATAATCAATCATTTTTTAAATTTAAAATCTCATGTAAGTGTCTTACAATATTTTTTTGCACCGTGTTCATCCGGAACACTATGCTGTGTTCCAATGTTTAGAGAAGCGACTGAACATTATATCAATTTGATGGTGTGTATGACATACCAGAAAAAACCTAACATCACTTTCTTGAATATGTTATTATTTGCTAACATGCTAAGGTAGGCAAGCATACATTTTTTTCTTGTTCTCCCTTGTGGTGTTGTTCGGTTGTAAGTACAACACCTCAGGTACTATACTTTTTGATTACGTTGTGCATAACAATGACTATGAGGTTGGAGTCATTGTGTGTGTTTGGATAAAAATTGTAGATAACTAGTTCAAGCATCCCATGAAATTTTAAGCACCCAAGCACGTGAACTGGTATGAAGTATTTCTTGTCCATGTTCTTTGGAGTTAAAGTAAAATGGACATGTTCATCTTCTTCTTGTCCATGCCATCAATATGAAATAATGCATACTTTGTTGTATAATTCTGCACTTTTTGCTTGTGTTTCATTGAATTTTTCCTTTCTATAGCTTGTATGGTTAGAAGTAGGTTCAAGATCTAGACAATTATGTACTTTTTGCTTGTGTTTCATCAATTTTTCCTTTCTGTAGCTTGTATGGTTCAAAAATTTGATGTATTTGCCCAAAGAGGAAATCAGAAACATTTTCTTTAGAAGACCAACACACACAAGTCGGTTTGACTGTTTATCGTTACAAATCCTAAGTAATTGATATACTGAAAAAGGAGTATAGCAAGTCCTATCCGAAAAATCGAGACTATATATATATAATGTCAAAGAATGATATCATGAAGAATTCACTTTTGATGAATTAACTGTAAGACTTTCTAAAATTCATATTAATCAGGAACAGTTTTCACTCGAATAACAACATCCGCTTGTCCCAACATCGAATACCGACTAAAGAAACGAAATGACATCCTCCACTTCTCCTCAAAATCTGCTATCGACTAAAAGTAAGTGATCACATCCTCCGATAACACAAAAACCCCGCGATGAGTACACAACACTTTCTGATGTTGAACAAAAATCAACAAACAAAACAAACAAAATCAGGCATTATCCACAACTGAAGATTGAACTCAATCGTCTACTTATTGATGATTGAACACAAATAATAGAAGGAAAGCACAAATGACAGCACCTGTCACGATATCAAAAGGTTTGCAGCCCGTGGTCAGTCGTTGTTCAAAGCTCGTCCTTTAGTTACAGCTTCGTTCGCCCATAAAATGAATGAACCCTGTCGATCATCAGTCACTATCAAAGTTGACAGCTTGTCACTCTTGCCGGCCTCCATCGATCACCATGTCATCTCACGAATCCATGAGCGAAACAGACATCGGGACTCCTGGACCATATGGGAATTGGAACTCGTGCTCATGGCGGGAGAACCTGCGAGTCCGCGACCCAGTTCCTTCCCGATTCCGTCCGCTGGAACGTCGTCGATAGTACAACGGGTCGAACGCCGAGCTATCGTAGCGGTGAAGTAGCCCAAGACCAGAAAGGGCAAGTGGCGGTCCACTCTCGTCGTTCCTCACTCACGGGATATGAAGCCTACTTCCTCGACCAAGCTCTGAGAATGTTGGACGTGCTCCATTTGAGTGTGCCCAATCACCAAATTCACCTGGCTCTCAATGAGCACTCAGAAGGGTGGAATACAAGATGAATGAAAAACGCCTCCGAGAGACTTCAAGTGCAAATCTGAACGAGATGTGAGAATAGGGCGGAAAACTATCTGTAGCTACAACTTTGGTCCTGTCGTTTCAGTGTTTCCTCCAAAGACTGCATTATTGCTAGTCGATCATGCGTGGAAGGCTCTGGTTTGAGATTCTGTTCTGAGACACATTTCGTGCCAATGCTACGGAGCCAGAAGACTGCTCGCGTCTGACAGACGTAGGCATGAGATTTCATGGAAAACCACGACCTTCACAGTGATAAGGACTACCAAAAGAGTGGTTTCAAATGATGGATTATGAAGTTGTAGTCTTTCACGCCGGAACTGGAAAAGATCATTCACATTTTGAGTAACTAGGATCCAAACGAAAGCAAGCCAAATCGTATCTGAGAATCTATAATTCAAGAGATTCAACGCTGGAGATAACACGTTCAACACCAGACACGACACCACGATACTTTGCCTAACAGATTTTCAAAGTTAGCGATGCCGATCTATTCATCTACACGAGACAAGATTTCTTCGAACAGTGCGTATGGTGACTCATGCAAGGATTAGAGAGCGATTTCCACCTCTGAAGAATCGTAACCTGAAGATCTATGTGGAAATGGTAGAGATCTTACACAGAAAACCAAACTTGTAGTGCTCGCTCATCTCTAGTCAGATGTCGATTCGATCTCGACCTCGATCTCAGAAACAAAACTGGTCCGGGACCGATTCTGCTCGTCTCGGTCAAAATAGAAGATACAGTACAGTCCGTGGCATGTAAAATGAAGTCTTGAGTCGAGTAAGAGAAGGCCATCACAGTCCATGCCAAGTGAAACAACGGTAGGAATGTGCGGTATCCACGAAGGTTACAGGGCTGTCCGTCTTAAGTAATCTACGTTTCCAGTCTTGAGAGAAGGCCTACACGGTCCATGACAACTGCAGCAACGATACGCAGGTGCAGTTTCAATCAAGGTCTGGCGAAAGAGCTACCAGACACCGGATCTAGCCTCAACAGATGACTCGCCCTCCACTCGTCCTGCACATTATGCTTCTCAGGTTTGTTCAGGCTTTCCCTTATCCTCAAGTTTGCCGACATCGGAAATTTCTAACTATTAGTTATGATCAGTCCTGATGGTTGACTTTAGATCGAAATTAGTCTCCACTCCACAGTATGAGCAATGGCCAGAGAAAAAAGAGGCGATGGAGAGACCTTGAATCTATGAAACTGAAAGCAATAACACAAATAATGCATTACAAACTCGTATGAAGCGCTCTGCATTTCAAACTCACTATTTAGTCGGTGCTCCGTGTCCGCGCTCTGTGGGTTAGGAATTATTTACTGAATCCTTACGTTGCAAAAAGGAAGATGAATATTTGCAAACTAGCTGCAAGGATATCTCATCCAATCTAAATAAGCGGGCTTATTCAACATCAAGTCAAATCACTTTCTCTTTCTTTTCGCTCTCCAAGGTGTCCCTGGTTGTCGGTATCAACATTCAGAGTTTGAAGAACAAGATCAACAGAGTTGGTGTCTGACTCCTACCGGTCCTCTATCTATAATTGCACCAAGAATCGAGTATCTAGGGACGAGCAAACTGTGTACAGTCACGGGAAACGTGAATGTGAAGCAGGATGAAACCACACATTCGTAGATGCGGATATCGCAACTCAAAAGAACTGGAGTCATACCAGATCGAAAGAATGATGCATTTAATTTATCTGAGTTGCTAGACAGAATGTAGATCGTCCTGATCCGAAACTGGAGGTCCAAGTTCCCTGCTTCAATTAGAGAAGAGCAAGCAGAGAACACTGAGGAGTATAGTGCCATTGTGGCACATCTACCTATCAACTCTAAGATATCTGCCACGTCAGTAGGAAATGTTCAGACGTCGAAAAGCACGCAATGCCCAATGAAAGCAGGGATGGGAGCTTGTCTGAAGGAAGGGACATGCTGGAAGAAAAGATGCAGAATTTGTGGCCTCTTCGTTGGGTCTCATTAGTGCATATGTGACGCATGAGCAACCGTCTGTTTCCCAGGAAGACAGTCAGGATCACCGTAAGGTGCCAAAGAGCAAGGAGGAACGCAAACTGTGATCTCAGCAAGTTGACTTCATGAATGGATATCGCCTTTGAAGCTCACAGATTCTACTGTAGTGTGAATTATAAACATTATCTGTCAGATACCGAGAAAATAAAAGGAAAAAGGCAACATTCGAGAGAGAATTCTCCGACGGCCTTCGTGACGGAGATAATAAAACAAAAATCAAAGCTGCACATGTCACTTGTGTCCAATTCCTTCGAAGCAAATCACAAGAAACTATCTCGGGTGACAAAACACGAGAACAAAGGACGGCCCCACGTGTTGCCAGGTCAAATCGGATCCTTGATTTCATTTACCGAGTCAAACGCCCAGAGTAATATTTTCAGCCCCTTCCTCAGATCCTCTACGTAACGAAGGTATGTCTTTAACAATTCAGACCTACTTTTGGTTATGGCCAAGAAAAAATATTTGATCGGTAAACAAGGTGAAGACAATGATAAAGCACAAGGTCTTGACGAGTCAAAAGTCGAGACTTTATAATTCCAAATTACCGCATGTGCAGTTGCAGTTACACTGCACATGCAGTTGACTGGATCCACGGACTTATATTTAAATTTGCAATATATTACGAATATATGCTCGAGTCTGCACGAGCAACTGGATTCTATGATACATAATTCAAAAGGAGTTTCAACGCCAACTTTCGGTTTCCTTTTGCTCTCAACCAATATCTATTGTTTTGGTCAACTTTGGGGTGAAATTCTAGTCCTGTCGCACATGCTCCTCATGTCTGAAGATTCCGTTATGTGATGAGCTTCGCCGCTTCATAGTATCTCTATATAGAATCAGCGGGTGAGAATTGTACTCGTGCTTGCGGACATGCAGAAAAGGTTCTTAGATATATATCCGAAATGTAGGTATGTAAGTTCATCAAGATGGCTTGACCGGTTCTACATCTTATATTGGAAAGCTTGTAGTGTCTCAATTGTGAGTGTGCACGCATCGCTTGCTCAACTTCGTATATATATATCCTTTTCACTTCTCTCTATTGACATTATGTAGCTATACTTTGACAAATATAGAGAGTCAATAGTATTTTTTTTCAATTTTGGTTTTATTGTTATATAAATTGAAGATTTTGGAGAATGATATAATGAGATATAATTATTTTTGTTTTTTTAAGGTTTTGAGTGAATTTTGAATGATTTTTCTTTGATTAGACATATGAGTCGGGTTTTTTTTGTTCTCATTTCTTACTTTTCTTGCATTGGTTCGATTAGAATCTATTTGAAAAATTATGGAGATCTGAATAAAAAGTTATGAGTATTTTTAAATTTTAAGGTTTCCATAGTTAGCATTTTCCAGTGTGAGGTGGAGTGTTAGCGGGTTGTGGTTCTGCAGGTGAGAGTAGATACATGATGGAGTGCTGGGTTTCTTTATCGATCCCTTTGTACTAGCTATAGCTTGACTTTCCCTCATGGGGCCACCAAAAGCGGAGCGTGATACACCATGTCCGGTGTGTCATCGTCTCTTTACCTTGCAAGGGGTAAAGATCCATGTGGGAAAAATGCACAAAGATTATGATTGGACTACTTGGGATGCGCATGTGAGGAGGACGGTCACATCGACATCGGTATTTGTCACTTCGGGAAATACATAGACTACATCGACTCCTTTGACGAGTATTCCGGGTATACCGTTCAGGTCGTGGGAGTGGTTAGCTTCCCATGCAGGTTCGATTCTAGGGCTTTTTGAGACTAGATTTCCATATCAACGTTTATTCCATAGGCTTCCTCGGGCTATGGCTAGATGTGCTTTTTGCTTACCGCTGTCGCATGGACATTTCTTTGCTCTGAGAACGCCCGAGTGTTTGGCTGTAGAAGAACCCTCTAGAACCTCGTGTGATTTGACAATCTCTTCTTCTTCTCCTCAGCACTCCACATTATAGCCGGTAAAACTTCAGCAGAAGAAGATTATGATACTTGATGATTCGATCGATAACTTTCGATCAAACTTTATAGAAAATTGCTCCACAACCCTTACTATCACTCAGAAAAGTTTCAAATGTTTTTCTTTTCTAGATCTCTCAAAACAATTGGTGATTTACCCATTGTAACACAAGGCGATATGCAAACTCATGTGTACAAAACCCATCACACATCCCAATCCTTGACTTCAATTGCTCCCAGATTTTATGAGAAGGTCACTCATCATCATAACTTGAACTGTGCAAACTTTTATTGACAGAAATTTCTGATATCAAAAGATATGATCTCTCAGACTAACTTCGTGACGATCGGTGCGATCCTGTAATTCTGACTATATACACAAACTTCAAGCTATCACTCTGTACTCAAAACTCGTCCAATCGAGTCAAAAATTCGATCAAAACACAAGCTTGAGTCAAAAACTATATCTTTGTTGACTCAGATCTCCCAAAACCCTCGTAAGGTTCTCAGAAACTCCCCAAATACACTCAAAGGTCTAAATTTCTCACTCTAACTTTGAATCATCACTTCAGAGTGACAAATCCTTCAAATCCATCCATTCTTGAGCCCACGTCGTAGCTCGTCCCGTCAGCTCTCCAACCCAATCCTCAGATCTCCAAATGTCCCCCTGGAAGGTCTCCAAAACTCATCAAAACCTCGAAGAAGTTGCCCAAGAGCACTCATTGGCCCAAACTCTAAGACCAATGAGAATGAAGAGTGTTATTTTGATCTCTAGTGTTGCCAAATTAGCTCCATTTTAACTTAGAGCTTTACAACTATCCTAAACACACTACTTAGCCATCCTATACACAATACGAGTTGCCACTAATAAAGAGTCAAAATGACAACTCGAAACCGGCTAAGTATGAACAGAACTACAAACGGAACCCGGGAGTTTATAACTTGAGAATAATACTCCTCGTCATAGTTCCTAACAATCAACTCCCTATGGCTTGTTTTCGGTAAGCAATAGTGATGGATTGGAACCCATGTGTTGAAAGCCACCACTACTGGTAAGTTCAAATCCATACGCCCAAACTAAATCAAAACGCATTAATCGTTACGTCCCCAAATCGCGCCGTAGGGAAACAACCGAAAGAATAATCGGTCGAGAGAGTTTATCACTTGTTGCGAAAGTTATCTCCAAAATGATACACTAACCACGCCCGAAAATGATCACGATGAAGACACCGGATGTTGATCACAAATAGATTAGGCATCGGTACATCTGGAGGATCATGTTGTCCTCTATCCATGTCCTCGTCGGCTCCACTTCGATCAGATATGCTCCTTAGTCAGCAAAGTGATGTGTCTAGCACTCTCCCATACCCTTTCCATCTTGACCCTACAAAGTAGATCCAACGGTGGGCTCTTAACAACCTTACAGTGCGCCGTCGGTTATCCTAACCTAAACTATCGCCGTCATGACAACAGCTCTGAAGATGACACATGTCATCATCTTCTCATAGTAGCCGCGTCACAACACGACACCGCTTGATCGTTTGGCGCGCGATCCTATGGACTAGTTAGCATGGTTTTTGTTTTTATTACTTCCGCGATGGTGTCTACGTTATACTAGAGGGGAACGTGCTAGACATAGGGAGGTGGCAGCTAGATTTCGGAGATTCCGAATAGGGGATTGGGCTACATTGCAAGAAGAGTCTGTTCGGACAACACAGGTTAGGAGTCGAGTTCAGTCACATGATACTTCTGATTCGGCCGAGGCAGTTGTAGGATCTTGGGGCGGGCCGGGGAAGATAGTAGGGGTCCGGGTCCCTTCATCCTTTGTCCATGGCTAGTCATACTGAGGGGACGATTTCCTCTTTACGCCTTCTACATCCATCTATGGGTGAGGAGATACCATTAGAGGTCTTCGAGTATCAGCCAGAGGAGCCATTATGTCTTGATAGATCATTATTTGCTCATTGTCTATGCACAACCCCACGTTTATCCTACGGGGGTTTGTCAGGAATGTTATATGAGCATATTCTAAATTGCTTCAACGTGACTGCATCAGTTGTGAGAGGGGAGATTCCGTTGTCAGTTAGTCAGGTTCGGGGTGCTAGTCGGCTTCTCGCGATGGAAAAGGACACTGGGGGCATCAGACCGATTACTATTGGGGAGGTCTTATTACGATTAGTCAGTCGTACCGTTATCTTGGAGCATCGCTCACACTTCTAGGAGCATCTTTGTCCACATCAGTTTGGAGATGCCACACCAAGAGGCTGTGAGGCGGTATTGTTGGACATTAGAGCACTTCTAGATATCCATCCGGATTGGGTTGTCTTGCAAGTGGATGTTGAGAATACTTTTAATAGCGTCTCATGTGCATCCATTTTTAGAGAGCTTAGAGAGGCTGGTGGATCTCAGGGCTTTCCAACTTGCACCAGCTACTTTCTCCACAGCGATGAGATTCTGTCTTGGCTTGGTCCATCCATCTACATCTTCATTACTCACATGTGAGTGTGGTATCACTTTAGATGCAGCATGTGTTCATATGATTCGTTGTCCATTCGGAGTGCAAAGTATAGCTACCCATGATGCCATTAGAGATGTGGTGTTTGCTATGGCGCGAGAGGGTGGATACCTCACATGGAGAGAGCATTGGTATGCCTTGCAGTCGACTAGGGTTAGGGCAGACCTGTACTTGGTTTGGGAGGATCAAGTCACTGTGGCAGATGTGGTCGTTACCGATTCTACTAGAGACATAGTTTCAGAGGGGGTGATCACCCATCCTCCAGGATGGGCGGCGAGTTGAGCGGTAGCAGCCAAGGTTTCCAAGTATATAGGTATGCAAAGAGGTCACCTCTTTGTTCCTCTAGCTTTGGAGTTATATGGAGCTATGGACACCGACTTCGACATGTTCATGAGGGAGTGCGCGAGAGCCTATCATACTAGGCAACATGGGATATCACTCTCTTTAGCTTACTGTATAGCCTATTTTAGTCAACATGTTTCCATTGCTCTACAAAGAGCACTAGCTGTTGCAATCCATAAGAGAGTAATCACGTTAGGTGATGCTTCTTCGGATGCTTGTTGTTTGTAGACCTTTTGACCTAGATAGTTCAAATATCTTAGGTGTTGTAGGACATATTTTCCAGTGTGATACTATTGGGGCCTAGCCCCATGTTACCGATGTCATATGGACATTTTTTTGCTCTGAGAACGCCCGAGCGCCTGGCTGTAGAAGAACCCTCTAGAACCTCGTGTGAGTTGACCATTTCTTCTTCTTCTTCTCCTCAGCACTCCACATTCGAGTTTATTATAAATCGGTAAAACTTCAGCGGAAGAAGATTATGATAGCCGATGATTCGACGAATAAATCTGCTAAACCTTCACAGAAAATTTCTCTACGACCCTTTCAATCTTTCAGAAAAGTTTGAGATGTTTTTCTCTTCTAGATCTCTCACAACAATTGTTGATTTGCACACTATATCACAAGGCAATATGCAGACCCCTGTGTACAAAATCCATCACACATCCCAATTCTTGACTTCAATTGCTCCCAGATTTCATAAAAAGGTCACTTATTATCAGAACTTGAACTATGCAAAGTTTTGTTGACAGAACTTTCTAATTTCAAAAGATATGATCTCTGAACTAACTTCGTGACAGTCAGTGCAGTCCTGCAACTCTGACTGTTTATACAAACTTCAAGCTATCACTCCGTACTCAAAACTTATCCAATTGAGTCGAAATTTCAATTCAAACGCAAGCCTGAGTTGTAAACAATATCACAGTCAACTCAGACCTCCCAAAACCCTCGTAAGATTCTCAGAAACACCCCAAATACACTCAAAGGTCTAAATTTCTCACTCTATATTTGAATCATCATTTCAAAGTGACCAATCCTTCAAATCCATCCATTTTTTAGCCCACGTCATAGCTCGTCCTGTTAGCTCTCCAACCTTATATTCAGATCTTCGAATGTTCCCCTAGAAGATCTCCAAAATCCCTAAAAACCTTGAAAAGTTGCCCTAGTGCCCTCATTGACCAAAACTCTTAGACCAATGGGAATGGAGAATGCTATTTTGACCTCTAGTGAGGCCAAATTAGCTCTATTTTAACTTAGAGCTTTACAACTATCATAAACACTCTCATTAGACATCCTATACACATTATGAGTTGTCAATAATAAGAGTTAAAATGACAACTTGAAACCGGCTAAGTATATCCAAAGCAATCACGATGAAGACACCGGATGTTGATCACACATGGACTTGACAATGGTACATCTAGAGGATCATGTTGTCCCCTATCCACGTCATACATCGACTCCACTTCAATCAGATAAGCTCTTTAGTCAGCAAGGTGATGTGTCTAGATCTCCCTAGCTCTTTACAGCATTACAATGCCATCTGTTACCCTAATCTAAAGTATCGCCGTCATGATAACAGCTCTGAAGATGACACATGTCATCATCTTCTAATAGTAGCCGTGTCACAACACGACACCGGTTTGGTTCCATCTTTATACGCTTTGATTAGGTCTTCCCATACCTTTTGTTATTATACTTTGTATTCGTTGTATCTCTATACAGAGTTGGTAATGTGAGCAGAAAAAAGTTTGTGAAGGATTTTTATAATGTGTACACCTATATAGTAATACATGAATCTCGTTATACTGCACATCCAAGTTTCGAGCTTTAATATTATGAAATCAAGCCAACAATAACTTGTATAAAGTTGTATGAGTATACAATACATTAATCATATTTCTTGGAAGAACGTGTAGTCTAGCAAACACAGAGTTTGTTTCCTCCAAATTATGAAGTTTATAATAAGTTACCTGATCTATTTTATCTTAAAGATTCGAAATTTGGTAGTTTCCATCTTTGTGCGCTAGAAGAAATTGCAGAATATGTTTAAGCACTGTATAAATTGTTTCAACGATTTTTTTCCATTATTATTTTGCAATCTGACTATCTCTTTAATCGTCATCTATTTTCTCCAAATAGATGAAAGTAATTTGGTGACTTCTCTAGGTTCTTGTCATCTTGCTCTCATGTACACTCCTGGTCCCTTATTTATATCAACGATTTCATATAATCTCATTGACTTAATGACTGATTGCTCTTATTATGTCGGCTACCATTAGTGGACATCAAAAGAGAGGTCTTTGTTGTCATTATTTTCACTTCCATGCAACTCCATTATAATGTACCAAATAGAAGACATTTTGTACATTATAGCACTGGTCCTGTTGTTGCATCATCGTTGGCTCTCCGACTATCACATATTCTTTCACTCGAAGAAGTCATAATCATCTTTTTTCAGCAAATAGACATATTAAAATAGTTGCACCGTAACAGTTGTTTCTTCCAATCATGGGATTTGAGATTGCATATTGCTCGAAAAGTTATCTCGTCACTAACCGTTGACGGCAAGTGATGCACTTTTGTGATAATTGGAATGCCGGGATTATTTCAGGCATTTAAAACTTGGCGAAGTTCAGTCAAATGTACTCTCCTAAACAGAACCGAGTCGTAATAATACAAAATAGCGTTGATTGGGGAAAGTGGTCACTTCCAAGAGAAAGTTGAATAAGAAATCATGTGTAATTTAGAACGTAGATGGAGATATGAAGTCATAGATCGTATGATTTCAGTTGAACCTACATCAGCTTATGGTCGAGTCTATCAAGATTCACATCTGCCTTCCCTCCTTTCCATGTGAAAGTATAATACAACGTGCCCTGCATATTTTAACCCAAAAAAGAATATTCAAGGGGATAGAGCGCTACATAGGCAAGGAATTAGAGCTTGAAGTTTGTGCAGATGCAAAATTTTCTACATCTTATTTTTAGACACATAGGCGACTTGATTTTTCTACAGAAGTTGCGAGGAAGGACGGAAACTAGTATAAATTCTGTAGATTCTTCTTATTAATTCTCAATTTATATAAAAGACATGCATATGCATGCTATAATCTTACATATACAAATTACCAGAAGGAAGCATCTCCTGCTTTGAAACATACATGGAGAAAAATAGGCTTTTGAAAGTGTAGTAAAGCTTTATTTTGAGTATTTTGAGATGACTGCGTCCTTTCGCGTGCGCAAGGCACTGAGTTAGCTGCAGGCATGGTATGCTTTCCCGAAAACGATTTGAGAAGTAACTTTTGATCGCAACAAAACCAAGCGTGATGCTATGTCCACGCCCTACACTTCCTCGATCAGTCACAGAAACCAAACTGAAACCAAACGTGTGCCTCGAAGCCGTACAACCAATCATGTACACTGGGTGGAAACAGCAACTCAGGGATGTGGAAACAATCATTTCCACCAAACAATGACCATATTTCTGATAATATATGTCCAATTATTCAAATACTAAAAATTACACGAAGAAACACGAGAGCTGAACAGGAGAAGGAACAATGTGGACGCTGGAATCTTCCCAGCCATTTGAAGAATCTCATAGTTCAACTTAAATCATGCAAAGTACGGTACGTCTGTATACGACCTTGGCCGGAAGTATCTTCTGAAACAAGTATTCGTGGCGCTGCTCGACATACGCAGCAAAACAGGAGTCCACGGACAGAACAAAATAACGGATAACATGTATGGAAGCATCACCGGATTCATACCGAAATTAGCAATCCTTGGTCACAGACCACATTTAGAATCCCGTTACCTAAACTCACATGCCTGAGTTCCCACCCAACAGATCGACTCCCGTCCGTTCCTAACCGGCCGGTAAACCACAACACGAATGCGACTCCAGAGGCAAGCCCTCAATCTTAACTCTCCCCCGATTCCCCTGCAACGGGCCGAGCCGGTGAGTTGGTGGGTGACTCATACTTCCGTCCATCTGCCAGCCAGCCAGCCAGCCAGCCCGTCCGTCTAGGCTGGCGCGGGCAGCCCGCAGTGTAGCCTTGAGAAGATAACCGGACGCGATTGGACGCAGGGTAGACGGAAGAGTTGACAGGAGGGGTAGCAGAAGGGGTTACGGGTCCAGCGGTGGTCCAGAGCAGCATTAGAATAGAAACGAACAGAGAAGCACAGTAGCGAGTTAGCAGCAACATAAATCCGAACGCGGAGGAAGTGAAAAAGGGGCACGAGGTCACGAGGAGCGATGACAGAGCGTACGAGTTGAGCTGAGGGAGGCAGTGGCATCCCAGTCGGTGAGACAGAGAGAAGAGAGAGAAGAGAGAGAGAGAGAGAGAGGAAAAGAAAGAGTCTTCTATCTAACACGAGCGACTCATCTAAGAGCCCGCCCTGGGATGTCGGCAACATGGCGATAATGGCGATAATGGCATTTGAAACTGCTGCCTCCAGAGTCTCGGCCTCGCTCATGTTAAAGTCCGGTTTATCTCGGCTTAACTACCCATCTGCGTTCCTTCTTTCTCCCTCTCTGGGACTGACGACATTCGCTTCCTTACCTTCGGCTTCGGGCCCTCTTTCTGCTGCTGCGGCTGCTTCGTCTGTCAGTAGCCTCCGATCCGCTGCTCGCAGATCTTCTCCCTGTCTTCGTCCTCGAGACTGTTCTTGGGCATTGAAGGTCTCGGACTCTTCTTCTTCCACCGAGGGAGGAGGAGGGCGTAGGGGCCTGATGTCGGCTCCGGCTATGAGTATGGAGGTCGAGCAGATGGATCCCGTTCAGCACCGGTTGATGTTCGACGATGAGTGAGTGTTTTGTCGGTGATGTGGATCGAACGGGATGTTCTTTCGTGGGGTTGTAATGGCATGGGGATGGAGGCTAAGGTATGCGCTGTTGAGGGATTTGAGGAAGGGCGTTGTTGATGGGGCGTTGTTTTGTTTTTGTGAAGGTGTATTCTTGTTGACGAGCAAGATAATGTGGTCGGGCATGACTCCAAATATAACTGTGAGTATGCATTTGTCAAGGCGTGAAACTTCACATGCGATCAAGAAGCTGAATGCACAGGTCGGCTCAGGGCTTCGCAGGTGGTTCTTCTGACTCACAACTTTGTGCATTTCCTCCGGGTCATTTCCAGGTCACCTTATGGAGAAGATTGAGAAGGACAATTTGCTGCATCGCGCCTTCAGTGTTTTCCTTTTCAACTCCAAGAATGAGCTACTTTTGCAGGTCGGTAATCTTGTGTCAACTCTAAGATTGCCTGTACGATAGGTTTTCTCGCCTGCGTGGTGTGCAGGTCTTGAGTTCCTCGCTATCACAAATTCCTATGCCTAGTGTCTCTGAAGAATCTAATTTGGAGTGAAGTCCTCTGGAATGTTCTTCTCCCAGATGAGTCAATTTGTCTCCTGAGCAACTGTGGGTAACTCACTGAAGGAGATGATTGAAATTGTAGTTTGTCAGTTGATCGGTCTTTGAGGAGCTGATTGTGTGTATTTCATGCTTGCTTGACAGAAACGGTCTGCAACCAAGGTTACTTTCCCTCATGTTTGGACCAACACTTGCTGTAGTCATCCCCTCTATCGGGAGAGTGAATTGATCACAGACAACAACATGGGTGAGCATACTGTCGTCATCTTCACCTGTCATTCAGTTCTCTGGACGTTTTTCAAAGCCCAGAATTGACATTTTCCAAGTTCTCTTGACTTTCGTTCGTTTTGACACCTTTTATATTTCTCACGAGGTTTTCGGCCAACTATTGCCATCGTCACCAATCTCCAGGTGTAAGAAATGCCGCACAGAGGAAACTGTTCGATGAGCTGGGTATCGAAGCAAAAGATGCTCCAGTCGATGACTTCACTTGTCTCGGGCGTATTTTGTACAAAGCCCCCTCAGATGGCAAATGGGGAGAACATGAATGTATATTCCTATCTCTAGATTCTTGTCAATGCAACTCCTGAACGTTACTGAGTTTCTGTCTACTGCTGGTTTTTCCTCTCTGGAGCGTTCATGTTCAGTGAGTAAATAGTATTTGTCTAGGAAGCCCTTCTCATACTTTATATTAGAAATGTGGAAAGGGTTTAAGGACTTTGTCAGTCAATTGTAAATAAGTATCTACGCTGTGTTGTCTTCCGATTGCACTCATAAACCGTTACTCGTTGCTTTTCTTGCTGCAGTGGACTATCTCGTCTTCATGAAGAGAGACGTGGCAGTGAAGCCGAACCCGGACGAAGTTGCCGACGTACAGTATGTAAATAAAGAGCAGCTGCAGGAATTGGTAAAGAAGGCAAAGACAGGCGAAGACGGAGTGAAGCTTTCTCCCTGGTTCCAGCTTGTAGTTGAAAACTTTCTGTACGACTGGTGGAAGAAGTTGGAAGAAGGTACTCTGTTGGAGTCTGCGGACATGAAAACAATCCACAGGCTGACTTAGATTTATTAATCATATACTCGGGAAGAGGTTTCGTGCTACAGACTAGCCTCGTAGAAAAGCGTTAGAGCCGGGATTAATTCGATACTTCGGCCCTTCCCCTAAATAATAATCGTCCTGATTCGTTCTCATTGCTAGAGCCAATGTTCATCTAGAAAGATTGAAATGATGTACACTGAACGCAATGAAAGGCCCGAGATTCGAATCACTCGTCTTCAATTGAATTCTTTGCCCGCAGTGAACTATCGTCACTCTGATTTCAGGAACCTCAGTCTCAAGCTGGCGATTTAAGAGCGTTAAGTCTGTCTAGCCTCGCTCGAAGGAAAATAAGTAATAGTGGTATGATCTAGGAAAGTGTGTACATTCACATCACCTTCTAACGTGTTTCTGTTGCTGCCAAACTCGTTTTGTTTCAAAATGTATGATGTCAACTGGTCATGTGTTATATTTATCTCGAGTATATATGTTCCTAATGAGCTTTTTCCCCTTATCTGGTGATTCGGAATGAGTTCGGAAATGATTCCGAACCAAGGTTTTTGCTTCAAAATCGACTTCATCAGCTGCATCATATTTCAGCAGACGAAAAAGTTGGGTACGAACCCTCTTATATTGTTGAAGCAGGAGTGCTAACTCCACGCAACTGCCGCCATGTGCCGACGAGGTGAAGGTTGATATAGTTTGGTGTTGCTTCAACATCTAGAAGGTTTGCGCGTAATTCATCGGTTATTCACATTTGATGAATATGTCTGCGAAAAAAACGATGACTGTCAGATTACGGGAGTGCTGGATAGGATACATTCAGTCGGACCATGTGGTGCTCTGCATACGCAACGATCATAACAACGACACCTTCGAACGGAAGACACGAAGGTCTCCTCACTATCCGTCCCTCTTAAAACAAGTCATTTTTACTTCGAGCTGTGGAGTATAGAAAGTTGTATGGACCGTTTCGTATGACGAGAGCTTATCTTACGGACCAGCCAGCGAGCCTTTTTAGTAGGTGTTAACCATTTTTGACCTTATCTTGATTCTTTATCCCATGGACTTGTACTCTTTCGTTGGTTTCCATCCAGTTTGTT
Source organism: Marchantia paleacea (assembly GCA_014180765.2). Lineage (NCBI taxonomy): Eukaryota > Viridiplantae > Streptophyta > Marchantiopsida > Marchantiales > Marchantiaceae > Marchantia > Marchantia paleacea. The sequence goes on along the minus strand of MUAA02000008.1, from coordinate 2,768,088 downwards.
TCTTATGTTTGGTCTCTTCGGTGAAATGTATCTGGTACAAGTTTCGGGGGATCAGAGAAATGTGGAAGTCATACAGCTAACTCATACAACTGAATACCGTAAGTTTGATATATTGTTGTGCTCGAGGATATGTATTTGCCATCAAGCTCTAACATGCCGCTTAGAGCTATTTTCAACATGTCGACTGATCTGGAATAGCACGAAAAATGTTCCTACGAATCGTACAGATCATGTGATTTTTTTTTGCGACACGTTGCACAGCTCATGTACTCCACAATGTGTAACTTAATTCACACTAACTCACTGTTTATGCAAATGATTTTGATTCAAGCATTAATTTGTTGAGTTAAATTTGTTGAGTCAGGAAACCTCATTTCTATTATGAGAAAGTTCAAAGACCTAAAAATAAATGGTGATAACCATCTTTTTTCAGGATGTGAAGTTGTGGCAAATGTTTAGAGATGATTGATATTCCGACTGTGAATGTATTTCAATTTTAGAAAGAAAACCGAGCACTGGTTGGTGTAAGAAATTGTAGTTCTCATATCTTTTGAAAGTTTACAGGTTCGGCTCCAGGTGTATGAAGAAATTTTTCAAAGATACATATGTTAGATCGATTGATGATCTTCATTTTCTGTCGATTAACGAATTTACTTCTGGATTTCAGACTAGGAATTCGTGGACAATTCTGTTATGGTTGACTATCTTCGAAAACCGACGGACATCTGACAAGGATATTCGAATGTAAGCTTGGGGAAAACCTCAACAACAGCTCGTGCTTAGAAGATGGAGTGTCTATCTCTAGGACGGGCCGAAACGTCCAGACTGCATGATGGAGAAGACTACAGAACGACAGAAGCTGAATAAAAAGATTATCAGAACCATGTACGTAGGAAACAGAAATTGAGAAGCTTGTGCCGGTCTCAAAAAATTGCTGTGCACAAGCTTACTGTCGTTACTCACAGGACCTCTGACATTATCTGTGGGGATTCGCTTTTACGATCTCTCTGACAGATTTGTTTCCAGTGATTTTACTATGAGATCCTACCGCACTGAAAATCCTCCGGATATGCTGCCTTGAGCAAAGAGAAGCACAAGCTTCTCAATCTCTGTTTCTCATCTCCTCAATAATGAGATTAAGCTTGTGCTGGCCCAGACATCTCTTTTGCTCTTAGAAGACTGAGTTAAGCTTTGGTTAGTTTTCCAAGGCAAAAACATTGATCCCAGAGCAATCTAATAACGCTACGAAAGCTGCAATCAGTTCCTTGGAATTTTCAGAAACTTCCTTCTGTACAAGAAGTGAAATTTCGGTTTCATCATGTCCAGTTGCAGATTCAAGATGGAACCATTCAGGTTACATACTTTGACGGTGGATGTCAAACAGCACAGATGTTTTTTTTACCCTTCAGCTGGAACAGTGTGGAACTTCGAAGAAAATAAGGATTTCCGAGACGAGGTGAACACTAAAGACGGATCTCGGAAATCGCTATCCACTTTATACATAGTCGTCAGTCATGTATCAAGTCTTTCACTCTTCCTTCCTTCAGGTAGTGGCTCAATCATGTCATGTGAAAATTCTCGTCAAATTCGGAGGCGTACAAGGCCTACGTGCACCATCATTCGGACAAGGAGACATCTGCAGCTTGCCTAGAGTGTCGATCTCTTCTCTCTTGATTCTTATAATGTGTTGTGTGCTCTAAAGCACGAGTGTGTGATTCTTTGGGAGTGTAACCAAGAGAGACTCTGATGTACAGAGTAGGCCTTTCTGTTAATAGTTTATATTGAGATTAATTCTGGGAATTCGAATTGACGAGAACTCGCATTTCTGCTACGGCGCTCGCCATCCCAAGTTGTAGACTTCTCGGTAATTTTATCCTGTTCAGCGTCCTGCAGTTGAACAGCTTCATAAGTTTCCATCGTAGTCATATTGCCAAACAATTCTATTCATTTGTCACCACAATGCGTTGAAGTGTAGTGACAGTGCCAGGTTACCAAAACTGTTGGCTTCACAAACACTGAGTTCAATACTCATGTCCTGAAGGTTGCCAAGCTCTAAGTGGATCTGCCGAGTGATGTCATGGTTACTTGGCACAAGTTGGACGAACGACAGGAAGGTATGCCTCAACCGCAATAGAAAATTTGTACCAGTGAGTATGTGCCTGTCGTAGCCTGAAGACCTGAAGACCTGTCGTAGCTGAGCATGAGTGGCTCGCTCAGCCGTGCTAGAAATGAATAGATTTAGTATGAGAAGAGGAGATGGGAGAAAACGAGGAGGGAAAAGACAGACGACTACTTGAAACTGAAGAGGGTCTCTCTTCTCGTTAAATTTCTTTTCCGCGCTAGATGAAGCTGGTTCGGAGTTCCCATATATGTTTCCATATAACGAAGAAACCTTGACTTACTCATACACCTGACTAAAAAGTGCTTGTTTGGGCTCTGGATCAAGGCTAGTAAATTTCGTAAACCGCTTGGACTCCACCACCAGGGCGAGGTTATGAGCAAGTTTTCATTCAAGCTGCAGTCCATGAAATGATGAATTTTGTCCTCCCTGCCACAATGTGCAATCTTGGTCCTCAGCCTTGCTTTTCTTTTTCTGGTGAATGAGAGGGATGACTCTCTTCAGATTTTGGACTTTAGGCGCGTCCACATACGAAAAACATCCTGGAGATGAAAGTGCTTGAAGAGGTCAACTTGATGACGGGCTCGAGGTCCACCGTGGCTAGTGGCATGTCTAATTTGTAGCTCGCTTCCTCCCTGTCCAGTTTCTCCGAGAGACCAGTAATTGCATCTGCAACTGGAATTTTCATGAAAAAACTAAACGAAATGCTGAGACAGACGTTACCTCTGAACTCTGAACTCCCAAGACTTCAAAACGTACTCCTGAAGAAGTGACGACACTAAATGGAAGATATCTTGAGGTGGGACGCATGAAAGCATGAATCTATATGTGAAACCATCGAAGACAATGCAAAGCTTAGGGAAACGAAGGCTAGAGGAAGCCAGCCCGAGGGCCAAAAGAAACTAACAGAGCTAATCTCTATCGTGATAAATCTCTATCTGTCCCCGACTGTACGTCTAATGTTGGCTACATGCAACTCGCAAGAACCGGTGGTAACCTGGAGACCATAACAAGCATCGCCAATCACAATAATCTTACTCTCAATCTCGGAACCTAAAGCACTCTATATCGCTATGCAAATAGTCTAAGATCCGGACGGTATTAACGAGGACATATCACTGTAAGAAGGAAGAGGAAGATCTGGATATAATGACAGCGACTCTTATCACCTTTCTGTTACCCAGAAGTGTGTGTCGCAAACGACGTACTCTATGGGGAAGTAGCAATATCAGAGTTACGAAAGTTGAGAAAATTCAAGCTCATCGTTTACTGCGTTTTTTCCTTTTACTAGTTGTCGTCCACATGTCTCGTGCATTTGTGTTTTTGTGCTTTTGGCTCGTACTGTTTTCAGTCAGCTAATGAAGAACTTCTTGCGGAACTGACCAAGTATACACGCAATATTGATCCTATGTGGTGAAACTAGCTCTTCATCGGTACTCATTATGGAATACCCGTGTTGTCCAAAGAGTTGTGCCGAGAGAAACTATGATAGTCCAGACAAACTGGGATTTGAAACTGATGTCGTAAGCATGAGGTCCGCCATGCAAACCAAGGGAAGACGCATGGATCAACACAAAAACAGAAAATGACATTAGTTGCACCATGGAGTCCCAGCCATCGGCGATTAAATGCGATTGCCAGTGTGGCTAAACGAGAAATGTGGCTACCAGGTTTTCCACAGGAAGTGGTTTGTTTACGTTACCTCATGCACTTCATGCAACAGAGTGCTCACCGACTCACCACATTCGGTTACTATAGCAGTTAGCACTCTTTCCGAACTGAAAATTCTGTCTGCAGTAATTCTGAAAAAAATTCTCTTCAAATGTTTTGTAGTTCCATAAGCATATCACTGAGAGCGCCCCAAGGCTTTTATTCCACTGATACTGAACTCTATTTGTTAGTATATCCTCCGAACCTGTAATGCATGCTCCGTATCCGTTCAAGCTTGTATTGAAGTGGCTATACACGGCGATTACATGAAGCTTCTGAATGTGTATGTGGATCTTTTTGAATTTTTTTCTAGTTCACTACATCACATCTATGTATTCCAATTTTTGCGCATGACTGTCTAGATTTTATTTTTTATTATTTCATTTAGAGCTTTCCAATGATTTCTTTAAACTCAATTTCTGTGTTTAAATTCAGATTTTCTCCATGGTAAATGTATTCTACATGCCATGGATTAGTTTTACCTTCTTTTTTTGAATCACACAAATTGATGGGCAAAAGATAATTGCATCATTATTTAGTATGGCTGTAGAATGGTCAATATACGATTATCTACTCAATTTAATTTAGAAATAGAAAAGAAAATACTTATCTTATTTTTATCAAATGATTATTCAGCAACGTAATAATTAAATATAGGTGTTATTTCCATATAATAACATAATAAAATAATTTTCTTTCAATAAAATCATCTTTTAATGGGATCAATATATCTTTAACATCTGTAAACAATATATAACTAATAAATGATATTTAATTATTACGTTGAAATGACTTAATAATCAAATGTTTTATCTGATAATTTTTATCAAATGATTATAACTAATAAATGATATTTAATTATTACGTTGAAATGACTTAATACAGGTTTTAAATTTCTAATTCTTTAGATTTTTTTAGATTTTTTATTTTAATACAAAAACATGTGCAAAGAAAAATTTCAATGATTAAGTGTTTTGAAACCAATAAATTTATTTTCTTTACAATTTTATTGGGTACATATTAAACATTAATTAAAATTGAGGTTGATTTTAAAATTTAAATTTTTTTATGAAAAATGAAATTTATTAAAATATTAAAATATTGCTTAAAATTTTTTTTAAACTATCCATTGTTATCTAATATCACATAAATTCTTATTTTTAAATATTTAATTTATTAATTATATTTTTAAACTAATGATATTTCAATATATCTTTGGTAAAATTAAAATATAATTTTATGTTTTGTAAACAAAATCAGTATTTTCTAATTTGATTAAAAAATTTATGTATATTGATTCATTAAAAAACCATATTATGTCATTTTGTTGAAAAAAAATTCTTTTTGAATTATTTCATATTAAATCAAATTTTTTTTTATAAAATTTATAATTTTTTAATATGTTAGAATGTAGCAATTTCAAAACAATGATAATGTATGTGCTCACAATATTTATGAGTAATTTTTAAAAAAATTATTGAGTGAAAATATTCATCATTTTTGTCTCTCTATATCTTAAGCTACATATAATTTGTAGTTATAGCCAAAGTGTACACTATGTAGTAATATGATAATTTTTATGACATTTTACAAGAAAGAAATGTCTCCCCTTTTTGCAACATGAATTTTTTGAAATCTATGTTTATTGCTATATTTTATATAATAAAATACAAAATAAATATATAAATTAAAATTTCTCAAATAAAATTTAATATTTTATAAAAATTTTAATATTTGAAATTAAAATTATTCTCGAATTTTTTTTTGAAAATCAAATAAAAAATCAAGATCATAAAATTTTGATCTAATATAATTTTTTTTCAAAAATCTGTTTTATTTAAGGATAATTAATTTTTTTATTAAATATATATACATTCAATTAAATTTAATTTAATTTTATCTTGAAAATAGTATTTGAATATTTATTTCATATTTTTACTTATTTTTATTAATTTATAATCTTTTTTTACTTATTTTATACTTCATATCTTGTTTGATTCAATATTATTTTATAATATTTTTTGTTTTTTCAATATTTTTATATTTCAAAAAAAATTTATATACATTTTTTTCTCCTTGTTCACATGAAAAATTTTAATTATAAATATTTTTCAGTTAAAAAATTGAAATTTTTTCTATTTTTTGATTATTTTGATTTTTTTCAATGATTTTTTTTCATTAAATTTTTTTAAAATACATTTAAAATGAGTTTTTAAATTTTAAATTATTTGATATATATATATATATATATACTTACTATGTATACTAGCAAAATCTTCTATCTATATGGAAATCATTTGTGATACAATTGCACTCTGCATTGTTAAAAAGATGTAATTTGATTCATAAAAGATGAATCTGAAACTTCATTTGAAATGTAATCGATATAAGCAATTGTTTTAAAGATGGATGTATATAGTAGATGATCTATGTTGTAAGAATACCACCGATACCAACATGTCAAACCGACACCACAAGTTTGTTCTAGCAATATCATCGACAACACCATTATAGGAATACCACCGTCACGTCGTCGAACTGTTATAGAAATGTGGCCGTCATTGTCTGCGTTCAATGAACTATGTGAAATTTATTTATTTATTTATATCAAAATATTTTGAGAGAGGGGACTCTTTTTTTTTGAGACGGTCAACACTCAATTTTTTTTATTGAAAAACATCACCAAAGAATTATAAGCACGAACAAAAGTAGTCTTTGGTGAACTCATCCTACAACCACATCACTTGGGAAACCTATTAAATCGTCAGCGTTTTCCATCCCCCTCACTCACACTAACAATCAAGTTCTCATAGTCCAATGACTCCAAAGGTGTGATCGGTTGTGCGTCCAATTCATGACATCATGAAAGCAACGTACAACGCTAAGCCCAAACCGTTTCCATGCGCCGACTAGAGCACATTCAGCCGCATCCTTAAGGATGCGGCTAATACCACGAGCAGGTTTTTAAGGCCAGGGTGAGGTGGAAATTCCTTTTTTTCCAATCATTCGAATCAATTGGGATGGAGTAAGAAGGGTGTCGAGTATAGGAGGAAGGAAGTTCAAGCTGCCAACTATTCCATACTTCTATGGTATGGCATGGATGCATCTTGAGGTGAGGTGAGGTGATCTAGGAACTCAAAGAGGCGAGAGGGTGAGGTGTTGGACACGGTGGATTGTAGAGCAGTAGATCATATGCAAGCAGAGCATAGAGGAGATATCGAATTTGACTCTCAAGTTTCTATCAGTCAAAAAAGGTTGAGAAGGATCCGAGTATAAGAGATTAATGACTATACCAACTTGAGTTCGTTTGACTCTCAAGTTTCTGCTAACTGCACAACCGGCTCTAACTGTTGCATCTGCTCTTGTATACACGCACCTACCTAACTAGAGATGCCGCTACATAAGTCGTGACAGCTGTCGTGCACATACATATCATATCACAACATACATGGCTGTCACATCAAACATCACAATACATAGATCGTCATATACCAACACAAGTGTACCACAATCGCCCCCCTAACTGGCATTTAGGTCCCTCTAACACAAGGTAGCCATCTAGTCCATAACATGATATGCCCTTCGTGGGGCTAAGATGAGGAGGCCGGGTGCTATAATGCCCCATCGTTAGTCACCTATCTGCAATCCATATCATGTAACGGTCAAACCTGCTTGCCTGCTAAACGCATTGAGGACATCTCCACTACCCATTGGGTACCGCATTGAGAGGAGGTGTCAAACATGACATATGCCATCCTCTCGAACAAGAATCACAAAACAACATACTGGCTGCTCCACCAGCTGATCCACATAACATATATCTCAAGCTTGCACGTACAACTGCCATGCTTGGATCCATAGTACCATCAATGTTTGGAAGGTGACATGACGCACAATTACGCACATGATTCTTCCAAATCACACCATCATGACCCTCAATACCAAAACTCTAGAAGGTAAAACCTCATGTACTCGTAGAATCGTGCGACCAACCATAACATCCAATGTGGTCGATACACTCTATTGTAAGTAAATGTAATCACCAACATGAAATTTGCAAATTGAAGGTCGATATCCACCTCCTCATATGGTAGGATAACGCAAAGTATCTCTATGCTGAGCAATAGCCAGGTTCTCAAAAGCCATGGGCATTACTCTACGGAAGAGTTATGCCCTTTGAGAACACATCATAATCCAAACATCAAGGTTATCCAAGTCCAAAACTTCACCTGCCTCTTGACGAGCAGCAGTAAGTAAGTCTGGATCTCTACCATATAATAAAAACTACGGTGAGAATGACGCTAGAGATGCTTGCTGGCTGAATTGATAATCCATGGCCAACCATGGTAGCTGGATGTCCCATTCTCCCAAATGACCTTTCTCCAAGCCAAACTTTCTTAGTCCTCTCTTCACCGTCTGAATAACTTTCTATGCTAGACCATTAGCCTCGGGATGATCTCTTGAGGTGGTACAATGATTGATCACACAAAACCTGAAACTCGCCCAAAAACTCAGTACCTTGATCAATCAACACTTCTGCTGGTGCACCAAATCGGCTAAGCACTACAGAAAAACACATAAGCTGTTCCCTCACTTGACTTGTCAGGCAAGGCCACCAACTCAATCCACTTGGAAAAATGCTCCACCGTGACCAACACATATCGATGATGTCATATAGTCAATGGCAAAGGTCCTGTAAAATCCAAGCTCCAACGATAATCAAGTCCCATAATCGATAGAGGATGTAATTATAGTGTAGGGGCATTGAATGATGCTCGAACATGATCACATACCATACACCTGGCCACAAACTGTTTGCATACCTCTCCACCAATAGTGACTTTGAAGTACGCTATATGTCCGCTTTATTCCAAAATGACCTAACTCCTCATGAGCATGTCTGACCACTCTGTGCTATATGAGATGGAAGTGGCACAACACGAATGCTACCATCTCCTCACACTCAAAGAAGGTGTCAACCTTCCCATTTGAACCGTCGAGCTCTCTATAAAACTCGATCTCGCTCTTTTGCACTCAAAGTGCCCACCAAAGCACCTATACGAAGATACTCCAACACCATCATGTCGTCATGGATGTCTCGGTTTACCATCCAACCGTCCTCAGTCTCAGTGTCTAAGGCTAACATATCTGCTCTCTGACCCAAGAGAGATATCACATAGCTTTCAAGCGCTAGCATACTCAAAAAGGCAGATGCATGCCAACCCGACACCATCTCCTCATCAGTATCACCGTGCCATCGAGCCCCGGTTTCATCAACTTGACTTGCACATGGATTTTGACTTAACCCATCCGCATCACGGTTCACCACTCTAGATCTATGAACAACCGTGAAATCATACTCATGCAGCATAAGGACCCATCATGTAAGCTTTCCTGTAAGCTTGTCTGATTCCATCAACCATTTCAATGGTTGATGATCAATGATGAGAGTGAAGGAGTTTCCAAAAAAATAACATCTGAAATGTGCCACGGCCCAAACAGTTGCCAAACATTCTCCTTCATAAGAACTATACTTTGACTCCGCTACATTGTTGGAACGACTTGCATAAGCCACTACAAACTCCTTCCCCTCATCATCATGTTGGGTAAGCATTGCTCCCAAACCCAACATACTCCAATCAGTATATACTTGAAACGGATGACCTCTCACAAAGTTTTCAAAGTTTGAAAAAGAAAAAACCCTTGACATTGTAGAAGCTTATATTTTTGTTAGAACGGTGATTCACTAATTCTAACTCATTGCAATTAAACTAAATGTCTATTATATTCTAACTAATTATATTTAATGCACACTTAAACTAAATAACTTTGTTAAAATCATATTCAATAAAAAATGAAAACAAGAATATTTTAGGACGAATTCGCCAATTTTGGAAATATATCATGTTTGTTGTTTGTTGTTATACGCCACTACAAACTCCTTCCCCTCATCATCATGTTGGGTTTGGGAGCAATGCTTACCCAACATGATGATGAGGGGAAGAAGTTTGTAGTCGCGTATACAAGTCGTTCCAACAATATAGCGGAGTCAAAGTATAGTTCTTATGAAAGAGAATGTTTGACAGCTGTTTGGGCGATGGCACATTTCAGATGTTATTTGTTTGAAAACTCCTTTACTCTCATCACTGATCATCAACCATTGTAATGGTTGATGGAATCAGAAAAGCTTATAGGAAAGCTTGCACAATGGGCTGTTATCGTATAGGAGTATGATTTCACGTTGGTTTATAGACCCGGAGTGGTGAACCGTGATGCAGATGGGTTAAGTCGAAACCCATGTACAAGTCAAGTTGACGAAACTGGGGCTCGATGGCATGGTGATACTGATGAGGAGATGAGACGATGAGACTAAGAACAGTTTGATGGTAAACCGAGATTAGCCATGATGACACGTTGGTGTTGGAATATCTTCGTACATGTGCTTTGTTGGGCACCTTGAGTGCAAAGGAGCGAGATCGAGTTTTACAGAGAGCTCGACGGTTCAAATGAGAAGGTAGACACCTTCTTTGAGTATGGGGAGATGGCAACATTCGTGTTGTGCCACTTCCATCTCAGAGAGCACAATTGGTCATACATGCTCATGAGGAGTTAGGTCATTTTGGAGTAAAGCAGACATATAGCTTACTTCAAAGTCATTATTGGTGGAGAGGTCATATTCAAATTGAGGTGCAATAGTTTGTGGCCAGATGTATGGTATGTGATTGTGTTCGAGCATCATTCAATACTCCTACACCACAGTTATATCCCTTACCTATTATGGGGCTTGGTTATCGTTGGAGCTTGGATTTTGCATGACCTTTGCCATTGACTATACAACATCATCGATATGTGTTGGTCATGGTGGAGCATTTCTCCAAGTGGATTGAGTTGGTGGCCTTGCCCGACAAGTCAAGTGAGGAAACAACTTATGCGTTCTTAACTGCAGTGCTTAGCCAATTTGGTGCACCAACAAAAGTGTTGACTGATCAAGGTACTGAGTTTTTGGGCGAGTTTCAAGCTTTGTGTGATCGAGCGTTGATCGATCATCATACCACCTCAAGAGATCATCCTGAGGCTGATGGTCTAGCAGAGAGAGTTGTTCAGATGGTGAAGAGAGGACTAAGAAAGTTTGGCTTGGAGAAAGGCCATATGGGAGACTGGACATCCAGCTACCATGGTTGGCCATGGGTTATCGATTTAGCCGGCAAGCATCTCTAGCGTCATTCTCATCGTACTTTTTATTATATGCTAGAAATCCAGACTTACCTGCAGCTATTGATCGAGAGTCAGGTGAAGTATAGGACTTGGATAACCTTGATGTTTGGGTTAGGGTGTGTTTTCAAAGGGCAGAACTCTTTCGTAGAGTCATGCCTATGGCATTTGAGAACCTGACTATTGCTCAGCATAGAGATATTTTGCGTTATGCTACCATCCGAGGAGGTGGATATCGACCTTTAATTCGCAGATTTCATGTTGGTGATTACGTTTACTTGCAGGTGGTGCACCAACCACATTGGATGTTACGGCTGGTTGCACGATTCTACGAATACGTGAGGTTTTACCTTCTAGATTTTTGGTATTGGAGGGTCGTGATGGTGTGATTTGGAAGGATCATGTGCGTAATTGTGCGCCATGTCACCTTCCAAACATTGATGGTATTATGGATCCAAGCCTGGCAGTTGTACGTGCAGGCTTGAGATGTATGTTATGTGGATTAACTGGTGGAGCAGCCAGTATGTTGATTTGTGATTCTTATTCGAGAGGATGGCATATGTCATGTTTGACACCTCCTCTCAATACGGTGACTAGTGGGCGGTGGAGATGTCCTCAATGCGTTTAGCAGGAAAGCAGGTCTGACCGTTACAAGATATGGATTGCAGATAGACGACTAACGATGGGACATTGTAGCACCCGGCCTCCTGATCTTAGCCCCACGAAGGGCATATCATGTTATGGACTAGATGGCTACCTGGTGTTAGAGGGACCTAACCGCCAGTTAGGGGGACGATTATGGTACACTTGTGTTGGTGTATGACGATCCATGTGTTGTGATGTTTGATGTGACATCGATGTATGTTGTAATGCGATATGTATGTGCACGATAGCTGTCACGACTTATGTAGTGGCATCTCTAGTTAGGTAGGTGCGCGTATGCATGAGCAGATACAATAGTTAGAGCCGGTTGTGCAGTTAACGCCGTTCGCACTGGAACTGCCCTTAGGGCCCTTGCATTTTTAATTAGAGGTCCTAGTGCTCAAGGGGTAGAGTTCGAATTAGGGTTCCTTGGAGTGCAGTTTTTGAAGTTGAGCCTTTGAGAGTGTGGCTATGGTGGATAGTAGCTAGTGCGGGAACCTTGAGTCTTTGAAGCACAAAGTGGGTTTGGCTTGACTGTAATCTCTCTTTTATGCTATGGTTATGAGCGGATTGTTCTTGTGGACGTTTTGAGAGTAGAAAAGATTATTTTGGTACACTTGTGTTGGTGTATGGTGATCCATGTATTGTGATGTTTGATGTGACAGCGATGTATGTTGTGATGCCATTTGTATGTGCATGACAGTGCTCGAAGTCCAACATTTGGTGCTTCAAAATTTTTGGGTAAAAAATAGGAGTGGCATACTACATGATTATCATTGAGTGTCCATTTGATCTGAAATTTGATGGGATCATGGAAGATGTAAAGTAGTTTGCACATATCCATGAGACATAAGTCCAAAGGCCAACAATGTTAGAATTGCAAAATTTTGACGTTTAGGGGTCTGAAATTAAAGTTTAATATTTTTTAAAATCCCACAAAAATTACAAACTGTGTTCGTTTGCAAAATAATAATAATGTCCTTAGGTAGAAAATTGAGAAAGGTAATGCCTTATGTATGCCCTATGTTAGTCCGGGTTGGGTTGATTTCACCCCTTTGATGGATATTTTTGAGATGGAGGATTGTTATTTATATTTCATGTGATTGATATATCTCCATCTTGGTTTCATGTTTGTCCACCACATGTGTTTTTGTTGATGCTTTGTTGTTTTGAGTGTTATTGCTCATATATACTAACGATATTCAAGATGGATTTTGTAACACACGAGTTATACAAAGGAATGATATTTGTAATATTTTAGATTCCTTCCTAGAGAAATAAGGTGTTAAAAAATACAAATGAGATGAATATGCGAGTTTAGACCTCTTTAATAGACTCTAGACATTGCAGTTCAAAGAGTTTATTCATTCACACACACTATTTCCATTAGTTAGATCGCATACAAAATGCTTCATAACTATAATTTCTTTACTGAATTGGATGATCCCAATTACAAGAGTCAAATGTATGTAAGCTGCCAGCTTGCAAAAGTTCTTCCGAAGTATTTGATGATTAGGCTCGTGGGTCAAATTCCTGGTTATCACATTCCTTCACATGAACTTGAACATCAATCAGGTAGACCACCGCGATTTCCACCTAGCTTCGAGAGATTCAGTTATATCCTGGCTACTAAAGAGCAATTCTGATCACAACTCTTGCAAATTGAAGATATTTCATTGTAACAACACAGGTGTGCATTACGAGATCAGAATTAGCATAGTTCAGTTTGTTCCCAAGGGAATAAAAAACCCAAAGAGACCAATAGGAAGGGAAAGGATACGTTTAGTCTTCTTTAACTACTGTAGACTGCACAATCCAAACAGCAATATAAATAGGAGTTGGTAGCTTCCTATTCTATAGACTTTCCATTCCGATCAATTAAGATATCTTATGCACAATAGTAGACACAAGAATGACTCAACGAATTTTTTACTAAAGATGGGATCTTTCTCTTTACAAGCTGCAATCGAGGCGAGATGCTCAATGAAATACTCTTGGTGAATCAAATGTAGCCCAGCTCATGGGCAAATACCCGGATATCTTCACAAATATTCATCACTAGTCCAACCTAATTGCATGCAAATCACACCAGCTTTGCGAGTTTTCGTTCTACCCTAACTACGATTTAAGTTCAACAATGAACACTTGCAAGAAAAAAGATGTCACTACTCTAATCCTAGTACTATTTATATATAATCCTAGCATCTATTCCTAATCGTCACCTACACGGATAGCTCTCTCCTAATTCTTGTGGAACTATCTAGTCTCCTTGATCGTGCCTCCATCTTTTGAGTAAAAACATAGATTCCTACTTGCAACTCCTGAACATCTGCAGCAATCTTCTGTCGGTGAAGGCTCAAAACTCCCTTTCCAAGGCTTTGTACATCTCTATCTCTCTTCTCCTTGATATCCGTGGGATTTTCCATAGCCACCATCAACTGCTCCAATCGCTGTACCTCTATGTTGTCACAATGAGCAAATAGATGTTGGACACATATGTTGGTAGAAGTGTTTAGTTGAGCAACTGGAGGCACCCCTTCAACTTCTTCACAATCTCGCGCAACTGCAAATTCTCTTATTTCACATAGCAAATTTCCGCTCCTTGAATCTTGCAGATCTTGGCGTAAGACTGCTTCAACGTATGCACCTCCTTCTTTAATTTGGCCTTTTGTTTCGACAATTCTCCATATTTTTCATCATTTTTCAGATTACTTGAGCCCAATCCTATTGCCCCGAGGCTATTCGATTCATAGTTTGGATTAGATCCATACAGTCATAGGCCTTAGGATCCCATCCAGACATATAACCCGGACCCATCTCATTGAGTTTCATAAGCATAGGAACCACTACTGTCTCTAGCTTTTGAGACAATTAGAGTATCGAAGCCAAAAGTACGTCAACTTCAAAAACTAGTCTCCAAGGAGTCCTAAGTATCAATCCTAATGACATGATTAGTTTGAATGACGCTAACTATAACACTGGCTCTAATAATTATATATGCTATGCGTGCACGCACCTACCTAACTAGGGATGCCGTTACATAAGTCATGATAAACTTTTCAAAAAAATAAAATTTAAATTTGTCTCAGTCCAAATGGCTGTCATTTGGTAGCCATTTCTCTTTTGTAAGAACTATATTTTGACTCTTTTATTGTAACTTCACTAACACTCTTCTAGACTCAATACTCTGTGTTATACTATGAATCATAGCAATGCCTCAGAAAATAAGAGAATAGACAAGAGTCTTTGCCACCCCCAACATTGCGATGGATGTTATCTCATATGATGTTGATGGCTAAACCCTACTTGTTCCATCTCCAAATACATAAATATTGGCTTCCTCCCTCATCTCTCCAATAAGCTGTCTAGAAGCCATAAATGAGATTTTTAGTGTGTCATACAATTTGAAAGATTGAGGATGTATTACTTACCGGTCAACTTTCGATCTTTGTGGATCCAACTCTACTAATGCTCGTCTAGACTCAATAGTTTGTGTTGCACTTCGAGTCATAGAAATTGCACATGATTGTGTCACTACACACATGCATCTTTATCATAGGAAGGAGATGCACTAGCTCAAGAATCAAATCTTTGTTGGGATATAGCCACATTTGCTATCTTTGCTCAAACTACTCCAATCGAGATGTCATGTTAACATCATGAATAGCCTCATGAGCTACTACTTGACTAGGATTTTCCTCTACCACCACCTTGAACTCTTCCTCCCCTTCTAGAGACCGCCATGGTAACTCTTGTTGATCATAATTTTGGATGGAGATCAAACATCAATCAATCATGTGACCATGTTTATGAAAATGCTCACACGATTTTGATCCAACATGATGCATTTTTTAATCTTGAAATTAATCATTCTTGTGATGGGATCCATCACATATCCAACACACCACCCTAACAACTACTTGTTGATCTGAAAATGATGTCAATGGTCTCAATCTAGCACATTCACCACTTGGTCTACTTGTACAACATGTGCATATGTTATGTTACCACTTATGTAGCAGCATCTCTAGTTAGGTAGGTACGGATTCAAAAGCAGATACTGCCGTTAGGGCCAACATAGCCATTAGGAGACCTAGGGCTCAAGGGGTAGAGTTTGAATTAGGTCTCTTTGGGGACAATTTTTGAAGTTGAGCGTTTGAGAATACGGCTATGGTGGATAGTAACTAGTATAAGAACTTGGAGTCTTTGAAGCATAAAGTGGATTTATCTTGACTATAATATTTCTTTTATGCTATGGTTATGAATAGAGTGTCCTTGTGGATGTTTTGAGAGTAGAAAAGATTACTTCTAAAATTCTAATTGGATTTAGTGGTGAGAACTGTGAGTTTTTGGAGTGCTGAAGGTATTTTGACAAGTTTGGATCTATGATAGCTTTGATCTAATTACTGTTAAGTATGCACAGCATTGATGGAGTGAAGGCCGTGGCGAGCATCTATAAGTAGAATCAATTTGAAGTTTGATGTCATCGATTTTGAATTTCTTATTTTAGTGTATAAGTCTGAATCCATAAATTTTTTGGACGAAAGTATTACTGAAAATTGAGAAAGTGAATCGATGCTCGTAGTTATCTTTGGGCTATAAATCCACATTGGCCGAAGAAGATTTTAGACAGAAGTGCTCGAAGTCCAAGATTTGATGTTTCGAAGTTTTCGGGTCGAAAATAGAAACGGCAGGCTATTAGATTATCACATAGTGTCCATTTGATCTGAAATTTGGTGGGGTGATAGAAGATGCAAAGTATCTTGAGTGGGATTTATTATCATGCTCAAGGCTGATAATGTCAGAATTGCGAAATTTTGACGTTTAGGGGTTTGAAATTGGAGTTGAAGATTTTCAAAGTCTCGGAGAAGTTTCAAACGGTGTCCGGTTGTGACAAAAATTTAAGTTAGATAGCAAAATGAAAAAGGCTTCTTTAAGGCATTGGCTTATACAATTGGATTATCAGTGTCGAATTATTGATCTAGAGAGCAAAGGTTGGAGTTTTTTGCTTAGAGCAAGCGGTGGTTATCACTATAGACCTTTGTTATACAACACAAGAGGTTACAACTAGAGTAGAAGGAGTTGTTCACACTAAGATAGTGGAGCATAGTATGAAAAAGCAGAAAAAGTTTTCTAGTCAAGAGTTTATCATTTAGCAACTAGATACTACGTCTTATATCTCTAGTGTCAATTAAGAGGAGATTTGGGATATTGAGATTGGTCCCAAAGTGGGATAAACAGTTTGGTCCCAAAGTCACAGAAGAAGAAAGACTTAGGATGTGGAGGTTTTTTGAAAAGTTTCAGAAACTATTTTGCCTTTAGTATGAAGGATTAAGGCTGTTTGAATGGACCTAGTATATAGATTGACTTAACAACTGATGCACTAATCTTCCATTTTTCTTATCGATACAACGATATGAAGAAAGATCTGATTCAAAGTAGGTGTCAAGATCTTCTTGAGGTTGGATTAATGGAGATATCATATAGAGAGTATGACTCTGCTGTGGTGATGTCAATCAAGAATGATATACATGGCAATTATACAAATAGACGCATGTGTGATGACTATCAATCTATCAATTGACAGATAAAATCTGATCGATATGTTATGCATACACATGAGGAGATCTTTGATATGGTTGGGCATGCAACAGTTTTTAGTACACTGGATTAATGAGCAGGATATCATCATTTGCAAATTCGTGATGAGAATAAGACCGAGACAACCTTTTGGGCAATTGATTCGCATGACAATGATGTGTTGTATCGTAATAGCTGCGGATTTTTGCAATCCAGACTGAATTTCTTACCATTTGGGTTGATGAATGCACCTGCTGAGTTCCAAAGAGTGATGGACAGGATCCTAGCCAAACTTGATTGTGCACGAGCCTACATCGATGATATTCTAGTATATAGTGCTACAGTGATGGAACATGAGATACATTTGTATTTCTAACGTCATTTTCACTGTAATTTTTATTGTATGGTATAGATCTAAACTTACATGCAACTATTCCTCCAAAGTCAGCTGAAGTCTTGGACTCAAATAACCTTGATGTTTGGGGTAGGGTGTGTTCTCAACGGATAGAATTCTTTCGTAAAGTAATGCCCATGACATTTGACAACCTATATATTGCTCAGAATAGAGATACTTTGTGTAATGCTACCATTTGAGGAGTTGGATATCATGTTAGTGATAACGTTTACTTGTAGCATGATGCACCGATCATATTGGATGTAATAGTTTGTCGCACAATTATGGTCTGATCAAATACCAAGTTTATAGGCTAGTGTTGAACCATACGTGCCGATCAGCCATATAATTGATCTCGCTTGTTTTACAAAATGTCATGGATATAACTCCGATGTTGCTGCGTAAACTGAACTTTGAATCGAAATCTACAGTTAGTCTCATTTAGAATTCTCGGAAGATCTCCGGGGAAAATAGTTGTGAGATCGCTCCACCTTCATCTTTTTAGAGTTTTGGATCTTATCATAGCGGTCGCGAAGTCACTAGAGAAAGAAGATCCGTCCTTCGAGTATTTTTGTCACAAGTTCTTTACCGACTGGATTCGTCAATAAGTTAGCATCTGACTTAAAAAGACCTTTGTTGTTCAGGACCTCCTTGAAGTACAAATGATCGAACGTGTTCTTGGTGGAAGTTGGCAGGTTCGAAAATATTCTGCAACTCTCGTATCAAACAATCTCATATTTACAAGATATTACCAAATTTTTATAACAAATATTTTTAGCCAAACATCGTGTCCATTTTGGATTGCTAAGTGTACTGCTTGAAGAACTTGCGCCGACATAAAAAGAGTGTACCATGGACGGAGAGTAAACAATACACCATATCATTCAACAGGATTCATTGTCACAACCGTCCTCCAAACGATACATTGATAACTCAATGACGTTGCAATTTCAAGGAGCAACGCTAAACCCATTACCGCTAATCAAGCCCATTCATAGAGAAGCAGTCAAAAGCGAAGACACTCAAACAGAGAGATGAAAGCAATTTTCTTTAATTTTCTTTAATATTTTTATTTTCTTTAATATTTAATATTTTCTCGGCAGCCAAAGAAATGAGTTGAAATTGTTTGCTGATGTTGGTTTCCTGCATAACTGCCAGAATCTTAGTTCCTACCCTTGATTTACAACCTCAAATTTCACTTCAACTTCATCAACTTCTGCGCACGCGAGACTTGCGAACTGGCAAATCCAGAATTACAGTCAAAACCTCCAGCTCACAGAAATTCCTGCTCAGTAGCTGAATAATCCTCGTCTCAAAGTCTAAGTCTACATCTGCTTAAGGAAGAGTTTTGATGCTTCTACAACGTCATAAACAACAAATCAAGATGGGAATAAAGGACGACATTAACATTCTACAGTTAAGGCTCCTCACTGAATCTTGATTCAGTGAGGAGACTGAAGACAAATCTTATAAGAGATGAATGTAATACAAAAGGCTCGTGAGTTCTTCTGGATGACTGAAAAATGGCATGTGGTCACTCTTATCCAGATAGAACACTGCGACTGGAGGATTTGCCTTTGTCATGAGACTTTGTGCATATTTTGGAATAATTTTATCCTTGCCGGTAGATATAAAGTATCGAGAGACACTTCCATAACCCTGTGGTGTTAAAATGAGCTTTTCTGAGAAAGCCGCGTAAGGTGCATCACCTACTAAAGACATACCCAAGTTAATATCCTGCAAAAGCCACAGTAAAGACAGCAATATTAACGAGCCACTGATTACTGCGCCCCGCCGTGAATGTTTTAATATAATGCATGTGGCAATGTATACAAAACGTACAAGAAAACTGACCTCATCAGAACATTCACTGTATAAGTATTTTCGAAACATCTCGAAAGTGGAAGTCAAAGAGACAGATATGGGTAGGGCCTCAGGTCCGTTCGCAGAATTTATTTTGAGAACTCCCTCAGTAATAAGGCCTCCGAGGATCTGACATAACAGGCAAAAGTTTAAACGTACTCACGTAGGTTACTACAGATATTAAAAGCAGATCAATAAATACTGTTGAGAAATTACCACCTATAAGCAACGAACTTAAGGCGACAACCTCAAAGAAATCGATGTTGTGCCCCCGATGAATCGTTTCAGTATCGGCCTTGATCTTCATATACAATAATTAAAAATGATATGCAGACGAAGTGCAAACGATCTACAACCTAGTTGGATGTTTCAAATTCCACCACATCAACACGACGTTGTAAGACGGCTGTTAGCAGTGGAGCTCTTATCGTCATACCTCTGGTGCAACTGTTTCCATTCCGCTTTGATTGTTGCTCGGCATGAAAGCGGCGACAAAGATGGCCTTCGATATCTTTTCCGGATGCTGCTCCATGGCATACGATATTGAAACTCCCCCCAAACTGTGTCCCACTAGTATAACCTGCGAGGTAAATTGATAAATCCAGATGCAAAGTCAGTCACCAAAATTAAGCAATAAAATGCCATCCATGGCTGCACAATAATATGATTTTAGCTGCAACTTCTGATTAGGATACACTCTGTTGAATACGTCTGATGTCATAATCCCAGAAATGAACGTATCTGATCGAGATATTCGAGAGTCTTCAGTTATCCATATACCTTGGAAGTAACATTCTGTATATAGTCTGTAAGTGGTTTTGCGTATTCTGCAAGAGACTTTACACTCTCTACACTCGTATGATCTCTTCCTCCTGACAGCAGATCGATAGGGGTAACTGTAAACCCGCTGCGCCTCAAAATTGCCACCACCTTGTACCAACACCAGCCACCATGACCGCTACCGTGCACCAAGACAAACTCTTGTTTCTGCGTAGGCAACAACAAATTCCCATCTTTGAGAATTTGTTCAGCCGCAATCCAGCGTTGACAGCTGATTCAAATGCAGTTACACCAGTGTACTGAGGGATGGAGACAGCTGAGCAATATTCTAAAAGCGATTCGATGGACTAAGCTTGACACATTACAAATGAAAGAGGCTCGACCGAAGCAAAAGGACTCAGATATTGAAAAAATGATGATGCGATGTCTCAGCAGCTGCATCACCTCAATCAAAAATTTTCAGCTAAAACCAGATAATTTGTTTCTAGCAGGAATTTACTGGAGCATACTTACATCACCAAGACTGGGAGAACATTCGCTGGGACCAATCAACAATGCGCAACTCGCAAGTAACGCAGCGATGATAACTGCACGGCTTCGCCTCATCTCCATTTGCTTTGTGTTAAAGCTTTTAAGTCTGAATGATTCAGTTCTGGGCTGCCACCGCAGGTTATATCAGCTGTTACAGTACTGAATATACTGACGATAAGCTGAGTTCCATGAATGTGTTGTTATGTAGAGTAATCCACGAACTCGTAAGGAACTGCTTTGAAGCAAACCCGTATCAGCCCTTAAGTTTGAGGAGACAATATGGCATGAACCCACTGTTATATTGGTCTCAACGTTGATGGAATTGGAGTCAGTTGAGTGGACTTATATAGTCAATGGCTCGTCAGGAGAAGAGAGGGCTGCACGCTCGGAGAGAAAGATCCGCGATCCAGCTGCTCGTCTTTATCCTCCACGATCACCGGATCTTCGCCACCGTTAAAACCGCAGTTGCTCGTCGCTGTGGGCCGTCATAACGTCGGTTAGTCGCCTCCTTACAAAAACGTTAACCAAGGCCTTGTCTTCACAACCGGTGGAAGTACCCCGATATAGCCGGTAACATGAAGGGCAAGCCGGTTTTCGCTTCCTAGTTACAATCCTTATACTCCGGACCGCAAGCAGGTGGCAGTGCAAATATTGCTAACAGGTCAACAGGTTTTCCGTTCTACAGATCTTAGGTTTGCGTATCGTGAATTATGTATTACGAGTACCTCTAGAAGTCCAAATCCTAGCAAATATGTTTCCTAGCGTTCCTGTCCGACAGCCGTAAAGTTTCGGGCTGACGGAAAGAACGCTGTCGTTTGTGCTTTGAAATACGGTATCGTGAATAAATTGACCGGCTGCGAAGATGCTTCAAAGGGTCTGCCCTGGTTTCGGCCAATCACGTTATTTCCCGATCATGCGCAATCTCCATGTGGCAAGTTTATCAACTTGTATCGAACTCAGTTGAGGTAGACCGCGATCAGTTAACACGCAGCACTTTGTTCTTATGTCGAAACACAGTGTCTAAACTCTTTATCAGAGGTTCCACTAACAGGATCTTTCATAGTAGAGAAGTTTTTGAAGCATCAGCAACTAAATTTGCAGTGATGTAAACTTTCAATGAGTTTGAAGTCGTGTCATGGTTTCCAAATCTTGGATGCGGGTACAGTTCTGGCTTTGAGATGGATGTACCACAGATTTTAAAAGTAACAGTAGGATGGCTTTTAGGTGTTCGACATGCCCTGTCCTGTCCTGACAGATTATTTCTCTGTCTTTTCGGTTCCAACCTGAAGCTATAGCTCATATGCCAGAAGCAGATTGTTCTAAAGTTATCGTACTGTATTTGTGTCCTTGAGTATAATGCCCGACAAGATGCCAGTTTTGCTTCCCTTCAACTATAATGCTTGTACTGTAGTGTCTGATTTGTCGTGAAAGATTGATTGCTCTTGCTGGATATAAATCTCCAACGGCAAATCCTACTCGAAGTACCATCGATAACATACAGGCAATTCGTCAGAGGCATTATATTACCATACTTCCTCAAATACCAGTAAGTGATGCTTACTTAGGCCTTGTTGTAAATGCATTATTTAGCTCAACAATTGGCGGAAAAGGTCGCAAGCGTTCATCCTGAGCCAGGATCAAACACTCCATGATCCGCGTTTAACTTTTTAAATTGTATGCATGTTCCACCAGTAGGGAGTTCTCTTTTGTGCCTTGAACAGCATATACAACGATGAGAATTTTCGAATTTCTCGGTTGAATTTTGCAAGTTTGCTCTTCTAGATTTTGCGGCGTCCTGGCAGGTACTTGCGACCCTCCCTTGGGATCACCAACAACAAGGCGCCTAGTAATGTTATGGTACATATGCAACTGCTCATCGTCTTCTCTGTGGGTAAGGTCCTACACATCCATAAACCAAAGAACAGTCGATCCAGCTACTTTGCATTTGCAAAAATTGCAGGCTCTATGAGGATTCCCTAACATTGGGTTGCATTAATCACATGGAGGTTTTGTATCGTGATTGCAATTTGGACCCGAAAATAGAGTATCATGTTCGGCGACTTGGTTTTGGCAACGGAGTCATCTAAATGTGGACATTGATCGTGAGGAGTCCGGAACTGACGTGCTTTCCGATGGAAGTTGAGGGCTTCACAGAGTACTGTAGTGCTTGAGACCTCTGTGCAGTACAACATTGCAATCGAGTACAGATTCTACACCACCGAGTTTGACTTTCGTCATTGTGATCTTTAAGTAACAGTCAAGCTAACTTGACCGAAGTTCTTAGTCTACTTTTGTTTAGATCACCACCTATTAAAAGCTCTTGTGAGCACGAGGGACATTGTCAGAGAATTGACGTGACCAGAGGATCCAACTAATGTTAAGTATTTGAGTTCAACTTTACATTTTGATCCGCAGACCTCGCGTACCTGGATGACCTGCGCCACCAGCAACTTGTGGATCCCTCTCATTTCTACGATCTCAGCGCCAAGATGCCCGCTTGTAAATAAATAAGAGAAATAAAAAATACACCATCTGGAAGACAAGTTGTCTTCCTCCGAAACCACCGCAGCAAGTGCGTATCAACTTGCAATTCTAACATGTAAGTTGTCTCAAAGTTTATATTTATATAACCTATATTCCTAACTCACCTCTGACACCCACTTATGAGCACGGGGGGAGAGCGTTAAGAAGGTACAGAGCAAATCAGAAGTATTTATAGTTTCATCACTAGGATAGCCGACTTCTCTATATAAAGGAAATAGTTATGGTCAACTATAAGTTCACACGCACGTACATGTACCTGGACGTACCTGCATGTAAGTTCACAAGTACCGACGTAGCCTCTAGGGACCCAGCAGAAAACGGCTTGCACACCTGTAATCAGATCACTCCCCTTCCTTTTTGCTATATTACATTCGAGAAAGTATAATAACCGGAAGTCCGAGAAAGTATAATAACAAAGGGATGGGAAGACCCCATCAAATCTACAAGGATGAACCCAACCAGTAACATGGGGCTAGGCCCCAATAGTATGACACTGGGAAATATGTCCTACGGCACCCTTTTGCTATATTACTGGATGTCCACTTACCTGACAAAGGCTTTACGTGCACTCGATTCGCCATTCTGCTGAACTAGAGCAAGAGAAAGTATATGCATCTTTCTCCATCTCGACATATGCATGTACTGAGATCATCCCGAGCAAGCGATCCCATTCCTATCGTAAATCAACAGATCCGGGCTAGGCATGCAAGTAGATGGGGAGAGCCATACAGTTAGCTCCGATCGTGTGCTCACATCTACCACAAGAGGATCTAATTGGCTCGGTGATAACGAGCTGGAAGCCTTCTATCCAAACTTGGGCAACACCTGTTTATCTATAGCTTTTGTTAGTCGTTACAAGGACTTTTGAACCATCCAGTGAATCGAAATTCATGTACCAAACCATTTTTGAACTTCTTTCTGTGCGAAAGTTATTTATAAGTTGATCAACATCTTATTCGTTTCCTTCTTAGTCCAGCAATAGCTGTTTGCTGTAGGCAAGAATAAGTAATGCTGAACTATTTTGTGATGTAGCCCCATGTAGGAGAATCAAGAAATAAAACAAGTTGAGTTTGGAATTGAGTTTCTGAAGGACTGGCGATGACGACGACGACGACGGGGGTCCTCACTTGCGAGTCTAGCAATTTTACATTACAGAAGTCAATCGAACTAGCAATCAGGAAGGAATGCATTGAGGAATATGCGAGTGACAGGATTTCTCTAAAGTCCATACGGCTGCACTGTACGGTGACTACTTGAACTTTGACGGCAGATAGCAATGAAATCTTGAGGACTTAGAAGAATTTCCACGCTTTTGTGGATATTAGTCGCTCGATCTCTACCGTGGACAAGAATTATAAAGTCATTTGTTGAGGAAATGATTTCTAAGTTAATTACTTGCAGCTAATTATACCAGTGTACAACGCAATATTTTCAAGCCTGCAATGCTAATTATCTTAAGTATGCATGGTGATAAATAGAAGAATGGCCAAGATATTTAAACTAAATCGATCTCCCCGACTGTATAAGTTTCAAATATATTATATGATCTAGCCGTAAGATATTTACACATAAATGCATCAGAATTCGAGTGGCATAATTAAAACTTTAGAGAAAGAATAATATATTAAATATTTTACAAGATTCAAAATTATCTACATTAAAACTTGTATCACCGTTCATTGATTATCCATACTATTATTCCATTTAATATTTTTCTCTTATTTCTAAATATTAATCCAGAAGTCTTGTATTCTTGCTTAAAATATACATATCCTTACTCATACACTTTTTGATATTTTTGCAAAAGCCCAAACTGTCTTTTCGTTCTTTAATTTTACATTTATTTTTGACATTACAAAGTGTCAATGTTCAATACCATGCAATATTTTAATTTTTAATCAGAGTATTCCGTAACCAATTTAATAATGGAATATGTACAAACTGGTTGTTAAGATAGTTCTTGGATCCTGTACACATGGCCCTATACTACCCCGGGTACACATTCTATGATGATTTTCTATCTATGGATTTCCCAAACCCGGAATGGATATATGGGATAACTAATGGAACCCATATTGATATTAGATAAAAAAAACAGAGTGAAGGATTAAACAGGTAATGTGACCCCACTAAAAATCAGTAAAATTATTGAAACATTTTCATGCAAAGACTGTTTTTCTTGAAATGTCTGTATATATCATTGTTTTTAGATCTCAAGTGCCAAAATTTTAAAAGAAACATCTGAAATAAAATCTTTCTCGCAAATGGGTATCAAATGTGACATTCCTCTTAAAGATTGAAGAAATTAAAAATTAATTATTAGAAAAGTCTGATGGTTGAAATCCCTACTTTTAAGGCCAAAAAAATTGAGCTTCTTTAGGTGGCAAATCCAGAAAGCAAAGTTTGTGATACATGTATCATTTCTCTGGACTCCTAATGTCTGAACAAAAAATTGGAAAATTGTACGAGAAAAAATGATAATTGTATCAGTGTTCAGTGTCAATGGAAGCTTTCATTTTTTCATAGTAACAAACTATGATTAGAAAAAATCACAATACTGATCTAGTAATCAATAAATGTCAAATGTGACCAAAGTATAAAAATTCTAACCACATTTCACATGGCAATTAAATTTTTTCCATGAAAGTAATCTCTTTCAATGATGAAAAATATATAGCTCTAGTTATCACTCACATTTGACTTAAGAATCACATATAGTGATTAGTTCAGTGAAGGTCAAAATCCAATCAATTGGTCTTACTGCACAATTATATGAACATTGTTATTGACACACAATAGTACATGCAGTCTAGACATCGCAATCATAGTTTGAAAATTAAGATCACCAATTTTTTTTCTTTTTTGTGTTTTGAAAAGTATAAATAGAGTGTCAAGAAAATTAGTGTGGTCATTTGATGCAAGGTTGAGGAGTGAAATAGTTTAAAGAGTGTGGTTAAGTTGGCATGAGATTTAGTTGAGAAGTGATACATGAGCTTATATATTTTTTTTCAAGATGTATCAAAAAAATTTAGAGTCATCTTTCACTCCTAGTGTAGTGGAGTCGTCTCCGGTTCAGAGCTTAGTACGGTCATCTTTTGCTCTTAGTGTTGTTGAGTTAACTCCCTCCCCTTCAACAGTTCGAAGTCAAATTTTTGCTATGCTAGAAGAAGTTTTGAACTGTTTTCAAAAAAATGATAGAGGAGTACAAAACGCATTGTAGGGACCATTGCAACTTTCTCCAAGTTCTCAGCGCATTTTCATGTTTCTCCTTCTAAGCCATTTAACCAAAGGATTTTGCATTTGACTAACTTAAAGTTTAACTATGTTTTAGAAGATGTTGACTCCTCCTTAGACTAGAATATTGATAATAAAGAGAGCATGGCAATTCAAATGATTTAATTACATTGATTTGACTCTTCAAGTGATGAATCGATTGTAAAATCATCAGCTTCTAATGGACGTGGCATCCGTACTCAAATAGAGAGAATGATTATAAAGACAACAAATATATTTAGTTAGAGAGACAATACAAGCAAGGAGCTCGTTACACCAAAGAAGGAATTGAAGAGCAAGAATGGTGGTGGTCATTCACAAGTCCAACACCAACATGAAATTTGTTGAGATTCAATCCATCTACAGATTTTGAATGACCCGGCAAGGAAATTGTTTGGAGAAGATAGTGACAAGAAAGAATTGGTAGAGGAGTTAGAACCTAATCTAAGTTAGTATGTGGAACAATTCATGGAGTTGTCAGTTAGTTTCATAAATGAAGAGGTTCATGAAAATTGAGAAACCAGGAGTAATGACTTTCATTCCACACAAATTGGAAGGTCAAGTTTTCATTTCAACCAAGGGAATTCTTTGCATGATGCATATGAGGAAATCAACAACAGATCATCTATTGAAAACGATGAGTCCAATCCAGTCAAATTCATCATTGAATTGAAGACCTTACCAAGAGATGATTTTTATATCAGTGTGAATCGTGTATTGATTAGAAAAGCTATTCTACAAGCTCAATATAGAAAAGACAAGATTTTGAATAATAGACTTGATGCTTGGAAATTGAGAGAACTTTTTTTCTTTAAGTGTTTTCTGGTAGAATGTTTTGTTTCTTTAGGGGCTACTGAAGGAATGTCAATCAGAATTCTTTTGTTTGAAGAAAAACAAGCAGAATGTCTTCCTTAGGCAATACTATGGAAAGAAAAGTGAGAGAAACTCACAGTTGTATATGGTGAAGGGGCGAATTGTGTATCGTTATACTTTCAAGATGTTGTATAGCTTGAGAAATAATCAATTATTAAAAAATTTCTCAATTGATGATCCAAGAGTTACAAGGGATCATGTGACGCATGTGTTGATGAAAGTCCTATTTTCTGCAAAAAAGTGGTGTCAATTTTTTTTCCAAAAGAATTCGTAACGACTTTCAAACGAAGCATATTTTCATTTCCCCGATAATTACACAAAGAAATAAGTTTTTGATTTCTACATCTAGGAATATGGAGGAGTAGACATTGAGGGGCTGCTCTCATATTCATATTTATGTTGCACTAGAAAGAAACCTTCCAAAAAATGAACATTCCAGCAAAAAATCGATTTTCTTCATGCACAACTTGTAGTGAATTAAAAGCCAAATGTGACAAAAAGTTCTTACTTAAAGAAAAGAGTAAGACCCCCCTAGCAAATTATTAGACTTTGGTCAAGAATAAAGATCTGACTTTGCTTGCATGGGAAGTACATGCATTGTAATGAAGTTGAGCACATACTTATACCATTGTAGCTAAGCAAAATAAACTAAAGTTTATTTTGCTTTCACATACTGGATTAGGCCATTCTCGGAGGTATTATACGTATAAGTGGATAACACGGCAAGGAAGAATAAGAACAACTTTGTGCTCACCTAGCTGAGTATGTTAGTAGAGAAGAACATTATTAGGAAAGTGAAGTTAGGATCTTGCTTGTAGATCAAATTGATCAAATATTCAGTTATTTTTCGAGACATCTAGACATTGCAGAAAATATGTGAGAAGCTTACACGTCTATGCCAAATTGTAGAGTTTTTAAAAACACCTTGGATTTCCAAATTTTCATGATAAACAGCTTACTTTCTGTAATCGGAGACCTGAAGAACATCAATTTTCACAAACACTTTCACATAAAGAAGTACCCGGCAAATGGTTAAACATGCTTATGGGGGAAGAAGTTGTGAAAACTTATTACTTAAATAATGATACAATTGAAATTTTTTTTTTGTTCCAGAAAGTTCTGATACACCTATCACTTCTCAGTTAGTTAGAAGAGAGTGTCAAAGAGAGACAAGTGATACACATATCACTTTTCAGTTGCTCAGGAGAAAAGTGATACATATATCACTTCTTAATTGATGGTTTGCCTCTAGTTAAGTCCTCTATCAAATAATATAACAGCTGGCAGCACGACATTTTTGGCTGCTGGATGATCAACAATGTGAACTGTCACATAACCCCGATCTATAAAGTGTTCTACAAATTTCTTTATTATTGAAAATCTTAAAAGAACCTAAACTTCTCAGGTAGGATTCGAACCTACGACCACCCAAACCCAATCCCAGGGAACATTACAACTTCATAGGGTCTTTCTGTCAAGGTGCAGGTAGTCCGTACCTTGACAGACATGTCTATTTCACTGAGTCTCTCTCTCAGACATTGCCCAGATCATTACGCCTTTTGTGCGGATAGGTTCTTCTGAGGTTTTCAGTGATAAAGACATATATCAATTTTTTGCAATAAAATATTGAAAAATACAATTCAAATATTTTAATGAAAAAAAAGTTTCAAAAAAATAAAAATTAACGTGATAAAAAATCCAAATACACCAAAAGTTGTTAATGAATTCACAAAAAAAAAAACATGCATTGCACTTGTTTTTGCAACAGATGGTTCATAAGGCTAAAGATGTAATCAAAAATTTTTCACACCATTTTTCCCTTTAAGCAAGTCAACACTATGATTATTCATTAGAAAAGCTCAGATTTGTTTGCTTCCTATTTTTTATATTCTGCATACAAAATCTTGCAATTTAAGATCTGCTTCTTTTTATATATTAAAGTTTATATTTTATAAGATTTACATCCTGTTCTTTTTTTTGTTGAAATTGAATGGAGTTTAAAATTTCAAAATAATATCATAAGTCTCAAATACATATCAAATTATTATAAAAATATGATAAATTAATTTCAATGATTATTTTTCATGCCAGGACTGTAAGCAAAAATGTTGTGTGTATCATATTAACCATCACATTTTGACTTTTTAAAAAACTTTTTTATTTATTTCTTGTATTTTTCATTCTATAATATGAAAATCTGGCAATTTAAGGCCTGTTATTTTTTCACATTCATGCATAATAAATTATGAAACAGTAATATTTTTTTATTTGCAATTTAATAGACTATATAAACTCAACATAGCATCATTAATGTCAAAAACAAACTAGTTTTTGAAAATATCATCAATTACTTTAAAATTTTAAAATTATGAATTTTTTCATGGACAAACTATATTCCAAATATATTTAAATAAAATATAGGTAATAGATTTTGATTTTTTAGAAGCTTTATTATTTTTTCTTTGTATGGTCTTATCTTATACAAAAATCTTACAATTTAAAGATATCTCATTTTACAAACTATTTAAATTTCATACAACATATGTCACAATGTCAGAATAGTTTGAAAATAAGACCAACATTTGAAACCTTTAGTAGTTGTATTTTTCTACCTTTCACCCTTTTATTTACTTTACAATGTGTCTCATGTGCATTTTTGTACAGTTTTGGTTGTGCTAAAAAAAAATTTCTTACAAAAATTTCTTTGTTTGATTTTCTTAAAAATTATGTTCACATGTCAAAATATTAAGAATATGATAAATATTAAATCTTTTTATTTGAATTTTTTTTAATTAATTCCACATGTCAAAATATTAAGGAGATTATAAATATTAAGTATGTTTGTTTCAATTTTTTATGTTAAAGAGTCAAAATATTGAAAAGAATACAAATACTAAGTTTGTTTCTTTGAATTTTTTTAAATAATATCCACGTGTCTTAGTAAACAACAAAATAGTGATTTTCATCAAGAGCTACTCTATCTTTTTCTCCAAGTTAACAATAACTAACTAAACATAGTTATGACTAAGATAAATTTAGTCATAGATTAAACCAAACTTTAGATATAATCACACTTTATTCTTTATGTACAACCATGGGTTTTACATAACAGAACCTCATGTTAGTATATTCAATGTATATTTTTTTTTCATTGCTTTCTTCTTCTATTAATTATTTTGCTAATTAAATCTCAATGGCATCATCTGATTCTGCTTAAAACCAATAACTCTTGTGGTCTAAAATAAAAAAACTCCCAAAAGTGATATGCATATCACTCCCTTAGACTTAGAACTTTTGTCCAACACACGTGATACATGTATCATTTTTGTGGCTCTGAAATGTGACCTCCGGGCTGACTCTCACTCAGGTTTACCTCCGATGGCTTTTTGGAAGCTCATCATGAATCTAGAAGGACTTAGTCCCACCCTTTGCCCATGATCCTATTGCTCACTCTTACACAAACTCTCAAAGTCCAAGCTCTATTATGCACATTATCACCAAGAGTAAGATATCACTCAAAAGGAAAGGGATACTTTGGTAATCAAAGTCTTCATTGAATCAAGGTTCCACTCCGAACATGACATCTCCAAGAACCAAGCTCCCTAAAACTAAGATCACCACACTATCTCCTCCCAAAACTAACTTCCATTGAAAAACTACTTGAGAGGTGCTTCTCAACCTCTCTATTTATACTACTTAGAATCTTACCCTAGTAACTACAAGTAATCACCATGTAACTTCCTCTTACCAAGTTTAAACGAGGTAGAGATCACAAACCCCAATGAAAAGGGTACATGGCAACATGCAATTGGTCCACTTGGATCTTCTAGAAGCCCAACTACTCCCTAATTGACTTCTAGTGTACCAAGTCAATCTCGCCCTAGATTTAAGGGTCTTCACCAAGTCCAACCAATGAAAACTAGTCCAAGTCAAGGGAAGTCAAGATACCCATGTGATGGAATCTATTCCTTGACTCATACTAAACAACAAAATAGTAGTTCTCATCTACCACACCAAAAGTTACTCTATATTTTCCTCCAACTTAACCATAACTAGCTAAACATAGTCATGACTAAGATAAACTTAGGCACAATTTAGATATACTTTCATTTTATCCTATATGTACAACCCCGGTCTTACATTAACCCCGGACCAAGATTTCACTCCGTCCCTCGGAGTGAAAGAATCTGATCGCCGATGAAACGGCTTCAACTTGTCGTGATTCACCCGGTCAAAATGTCGCCCTCCCAACTCCTTCAAATCGTAAGTAAAGTTTCCCCACACCTTGTGAACTATGAAAGGACCAAAGTACTTTGGAAGAAATTTCTTTCTTGCTCTCTTATATGTAATGGAATCGTAAAGCATTACCCAATCACCTTCTTTGAAAATCTTCATCTTCTTCGTCCCAAATCGATTATCATGATACTTCTTCTGCAATTGTTGAGCCCGCTCCACACGCACCATGGCCATAGCTCGAGCCTCCTCCAAATTCCAACAGTTGTTGACATCTTGATTTGATAGCTTCTACCCATTCTTCCTCTTTAACTTCCGTTGGATAGTTAAGAAGGTCGTCAAATCAAATTGAATTGGAAGCTTTGACTCGACACCATATACCATACGGAAAGGTGAGTACCCCTCGTTGATGTCTTCCAAGTCGTCCGATACTCCCACAAGATAGCATGCAGCCTTTTGTCCCAATTTTGCTTGCTCCCCGTCCATGTCTCGCATCCTTGGCCAACATCATGCAAAGCGTATAGTTGGTTCGCTCACGGCCAACCCATTAGCATTTGGTTTGTAGGAAGTAGTCACCCGTGCCTTGATGGAGAAATGACCTAGCATGGCTTGTATAATGCTTCCAACAAACTCACCACCTCTATCGATACAATTTCTAGAGGGCATCCGAATCTAGTTATTATCCTCTCATATAGAAATCTACCCACTTCTTCCTCACTAGTAGATTTTAGAGGTCTAGCTTCTACCCACTTGGTTAGATAATCTGTAGCTACCACAATGAACTTGTTACCTCGAGGAGTAAGATTCAAGGGTCCTACAAAATCTATTCCCCACTTTTCAAAAGGACCTAAAATAGAACCCGATGTCAAAGGAGGGGTTTTCATGGACTTTTAGCAAAAGCTTGACACACATCACAACTCTTGCAAAATTCCACACAATCTTTGAAAATGCCCTTCCAATGATAGCCTGCATCTAGGATCTTAAATGCAGTTACCTTTCCCCGCAAAAGTGTCCTCCACATACCGAGCCTTCATGAAACTCCTTCATAAGTTGAATTGACTCCTCCCTTCCAACAACCCTTCGGAGTAGTCCATCTCGCTCCTTGATGAAACAACACGCCCTCTATGATGGTATAAGGTTCACATCGCTTCACCAATGCATTCCTCTCCCGTGAATGCATGCCTTGGGGAAACTCTCCCTCCGAGATGAAATCCCATATCCCCTTGTATTCAACCGGTACCTTTGTTATGGTGTCCATCATCGGCAAATCCTCATCTGAAATGTATCATCCACTGGTTGATCTCCTTCCTCATCGTATGCTCGAGACATCAAATCAAGATTGGCATGTTTCTTACCGGTCGATCCTCAATGATGTAATCAAACTCCGCCAAAGAACAACTTCCATCCGGCTATCCTACCCTCAGCATTAGGCTTGTTGAAAATGTACTTCAAAGCCTTGTGGTCAGTAACGATAGTAAACTTCCCTCCCAATAGATAGTGTCGAAACTTCTTGAGTGAGAAGATCACAACTAAAGCCTCCCTTTCACCAATAATTTCTCTCTCACCGCACCATCCGTCTACTAGCATAAGCAATTGGATGATCATGGCTATCTTCATCTAACTCGGCTTAGAGTGCATCCTATAGCAATGTTTGATGCATCCGTGTAGAGAATGAAAGGTTTACCCCAATTTGGTTTGGCTAAAATAGGAGCCGTTACCAACGCCTTCTTAAGAAGTTCGAACGCCACAAATGCCTCTCTCCATCCTTGAGGATTAAATCGTAATCCGTCCCCTTCTTCATGTAAACCGTCAAGGCATAAGCTTTGTTGGAGAAGGAAAAAGATGAACCGTCGATAGTATCCCACCATTCCAAGGAACCGCCTCAACTTGGTCAACGTCACCGAAAAGGTAAAGTCGAGGATGCGTTTCACCTTTTCTCGATCCACCGCTATACCATCTTTGGAGATGATGTGCCCTAACAACAAACCTTCCTCACATCCAAAAATGCATTTTTCTGGATTGAGCGAGGCCTTGGCTTTCTCCAACCGTTGTAGAATTTTGATCAAATGATCAAAATGATCCTCCTTCTTCCCCGTATACACAAAAATCATCTATGAAATCTCGCACAAATTTCCCAATAAAAGGTTCAAACACCTTGTTCATGAACCTCTGAAAAGTTCTTTGAGCATTACATAGACCAAAGGGCATTACCCTAAAGGCAAAAGTTCCCCATGGCGTGGTAAAAGTGGTTTTGAGCTGATCTTCGTGAGCAATTTGAATTTGGTTATAACCACTATAACCATCTCCAAAACTATACCACTCATGACCTGCCACCTCCTCTAGAATCTCATCTATGAAAGGTAAAGGATAGTAATCCTTCTTTGTGACAAAGATTCAACTTCTTGTAATCTACGCATACACGTAGCTTACCATTCTTCTTCTTGACTATCACAATAGGAGAAACCCATTCAAATTCTCTACCTCATAGATGAAACCCGCATCCTTTAGCTTGTCGATCTCCTCCTTGACCACCACGGCCGTTGGTGGATTTATCCGACGTTGCTTCTGACGTACTGGACGAGCCTTCTCCTCTAACTCAATGCGATGAGTTTCTAAGGTTACTTCCTTCAAATCCTTGTAGCTAAAGGCAAAGACATGGATATATTTTCGAAATATATCCAAGAACCTTGACTTCTCCTCCATAGTAACCTTGGGACCAAACTTGAGAGTGGAGAGCCGTCGAGTTATCTCATCTTTACTCATCTTCATCTTGTCGGGATCTTTCACCACCCCGGCCTAGGAAGTAAATCCATTGCAGCAAGAACTTGAACTTGAACATCATTGTCCGAGGTATCTTCAGATGATGTCTCCTCATCGGTCGACATGTTGGTGTCAACCTCTGAAAAAACTACCACTTTCTTCACTCTCGGACTACGAGTAATCACTCGTAGGTCTATCCGAGTCCGAGACCGCTCCTCCGCCACTTGTGAGAGGGACCTTCACTCGATGGTTTTTTCGGCCCTATAATGGTTAACCCTTATGCCACCGATCAGTTGTCCTCACACCCTCAACCAAGGTCTTCCTAACAACAAGTCGTAGCTAGCCTCCTCAAGCACTTGAAAGGACAACAAGGTTTGAACTCCCATCACACTTACCACCACCTTGTCCACCACTCCAATGGGTCGCACCTTTTGCTTGTTGGCCATCCCAACAATGATGTTGGAAGGTCTTGAAAGCTTCATCCCCAACTTCTTCAACAAACGTTCGACATGGCATTCACCGCATCCACCATCCACTAGTATCCGAAACATCACGCCCATTAATGCGTATTTCAATCTTGAAGCCTTGAGTGCATACCTCCGAGGCAGCGGCATCCACCACTCCTACTCCAACATTCGCCATGGAAGCTTTCCCCTTGGATCGCCGCTTCTTGGTCCTTTTGGAGCTTAGGCCTCCCCCTCAACTCCTTTCTTATTGTAGGATTTAGAGCAATCAATTGGCCAAACGCTTATATTGGCTTTTTGATTCCCCACATCCTCCACCACGTCGTATTTGAGCTGGGTAGATGAAATGGAGAAATCATCCATTCCCAACTTCTTTCTCGGTGCTCTCGGTTGACTCACACCACCGGGATCGAGTGCTCCGGCTTGGTTGATCTTCCATTGAGATGGACTCCTCCGCAAATCTTGCTCTCTTCTTCTCGTGTGCAAGAATATCAACTCGAACTTATAGAGCTCTCTCCCTTCTCAAACGTGCACTGATGAGGAAACACATCAATAGACGCTACTCCCTTTATCCTTCGATTGACTTGGAGCAGGAGTAGAATTGTTGTGTCTAACTCCATCATGTTGTCGAGGATTAGGACAATTTCGTTGGAAATGAGGGCCTCCACAACTAAAGCATGAAACTGTGAAGTTCCCTTGTGGTGGATTTCCTTTTGGAGGATAATTCCCATACCCTCTAGATCCTCCCCCTACATTCTGATTCCTCCTCTCCCATAGTTGTACTACGTTAATCTTGAGATCAGCGAGTGTTTATGTGATAGATTTCAACTCATGGTGCAAGTCTACCACTGAGAATTTACTACTGGCGCAAGAACAACAAAAGGAGTTGCCATTCTAACCACAACGGTGGTGATGCTTCTCTAGCCACCAAGCTAGAATCATCGTCTTCTAGGCTCTCCTCCATTCGAATAGCAATGCGAATAGCCTCAACCTTAGAAGAGGGCTTTTCATATCTCACCTTGCTTCGAATCTGAGGCTTCAAACCTCCAATGAAGTTCTTTGTCAACATCGCCACAATCCCCACCATGGTTGGCTCGACCTCGTCTCCACTCTTTCTCAACACCACACGAAAGCGTGACTCCAGCTTCTCCGTTCTCTCTACGTATGATCTCACCTTCTCACTCTCTCCTTGCTTCAAAAGGTGACTTCACACATCAGCTTCTCGTAACTTTCATCCGGAAGAAAGTTTTCAACAAGATTCTCCGTCAAACTCTCCCAAGTGTCTTCCTCCACATGCTCCTTCTTGTACTCATTGTACCACTTCAATGCAGAATCCTCCAAGAAGTCGGGCAAAAGGATAGCCCATTCGGGTTTCCTTCTCTCATTGTTTCCTATGCATGCCCTCTTGAAGTCTCTCACAAAAGATTCTACATCTTCTTTCTCTCTCCCATAGAACACCGAAGCTTCCCCATTTCCAACTCCTTTTGTCGTTGTTGTTGGAAATTTATACGGGACTCCTAATACAACACAAACAAAACTAGCTCCATTCTAGAGTAATTCATCAATGGCAAAATGAACGGAATTGGTTGGTCCAAGATTGCCATGGCTCTCTCCTCTCCCTAAACACACTATGAGCCTTACCTCATCGACATCTTCTCGATCATTCTGAAAAATGATCTCCATCTTCAGTTAGAACTTGAGCCACATGGAGATTTCAACTTTTCGGTATCTGCACTCAATTTATCTTCAAAGCCCTCCACTAGTGACTCCAACAGAGCTTTCACGCCACTACACTCGTGTCCTAAGGGAAGTCCGGTCACTCCACAATTTTCACAATAGTTTCCACTCTTGGATTCATGGGAGATGATGGTCCCGGATGAAGGTTTAGCTCTCCCACGTTTCGTCTCTCTCAACCTCCGATCTTTGGTCCTCAAAGGACAACTCACAAGCTTATGTCCCTCCTCTCCACAATAGAAGCAACTCTCACGTTTCGCTCTCGGGAACTTTTTTAGTGTCCTCTCTTCAAACTCCACTCTGAACTCCCTCGTGTTCGAATCCGCTGAAACAATCACGTCCAGCCCTTGAGGTATCTTAGATAACCGGATCTTCCAAAGAGGTTGATCTCCCATTTTCCAATGAGTGTCAAGTCATCCTCACTATGCAAAACACTCATGCACTCACTCTCTCGGAATGACCATAAACAAGGAAAAAGTAAATCTGAAAAGTAAAGCAGTTTTGCTCACTTTTATACCCCCTATACTTCAGGTATCATAACTTTCTCTATAAAAATGATCTCTCAACGAAATTTAAACCCACATGTAGCTTAGCTCTTGATATACAATCGTGCAAAGTTTCAAATCCTGATTCAATTCTTGCACGAATTGATAAGCTCTGTACACTTTTTCCCGAGAGCTATCTTTCAAAACCCGTCAAGACCCTAGCAAATTCTAAACATCATAACTTTTGATCTAGACATGATATGACTGTTATTTCAAGTGCAAAACGTATCCCATCTACTAATCTAAAATCAATAAAATTATCGGAAAAACTTTGGAAAATAAAGTTTTCCTCCCAAATACATACTATAGCACTCTCGCCTCATCCCAAACAACACTTAAGTAAACAAAATGTACAAAATAACTTCCAGGCTATCATATAACACTACCGATACACAAATGGTACATTACTATGCATCATGATCTCGGTTCGCTCTTCCCCCACAGTCCTCTCCATATGAGTTCTCATCGTTGCGCTCTCACGGGCAATAAACTGGATTCAAACATCTCTTCTCCTTCTAGACCGAGGTCCCGGCAACGGAACCAAAAATGTGACCTCCGGGCTGACTCTCACTCAGGTTTACCTCCGATGGCTTTTGGAAGCTCATCATGAATCTAGAAGGACTTAGTCCCACCCTTTGCCCATGATCCTATTGCTCACTCTTACACAAACTCTCAAAGTCCAAGCTCTATTATGCACATTATCACCAAGAGTAAGATATCACTCAAAAGGAAAGGGATACTTTGGTAATCAAAGTCTTCATTGAATCAAGGTTCCACTCCGAACATGACATCTCCAAGAACCAAGCTCCCTAAAACTAAGATCACCACACTATCTCTTCCCAAAACTAACTTCCATTGAAAAACTACTTGAGAGGTGCTTCTCAACCTCTCTATTTATACTACTTAGAATCTTACCCTAGTAACTACAAGTAATCACCATGTAACTTCCTCTTACCAAGTTTAAACGAGGTAGAGATCACAAACCCCAATGAAAAGGGTACATGGCAACATGCAATTGGTCCACTTGGATCTTCTAGAAGCCCAACTACTCCCTAATTGACTTCTAGTGTACCAAGTCAATCTCGCCCCCTAGATTTAAGGGTCTTCACCAAGTCCAACCAATGAAAACTAGTCCAAGTCAAGGGAAGTCAAGATACCCATGTGATGGAATCTATTCCTTGACTCATACTAAACAACAAAATAGTAGTTCTCATCTACCACACCAAAAGTTACTCTATATTTTCCTCCAACTTAACCATAACTAGCTAAACATAGTCATGACTAAGATAAACTTAGGCACAATTTAGATATACTTTCATTTTATCCTATATGTACAACCCTGGGTCTTACAGGACTGCGAAGTCCGAAGAGCATTCACGAAGAAGGTAATTGATTCAATCTCAATTCCTTCACAATCCCATCTCATCAGCAATTTGATAGACACATCAAATAGATTTCAGCAGTTTGCTTTACTTCAGGATGGCTATCTCTCTCATTACAAGTTTGCGTCTCGGCGAAACACCCTCTAGAGTACTTCTGATGCTACAGACAGGCTCAGCTCGTGGACGAATATTTGGGTAACTTCACGGATACACGTTTCAGTCGTCACAATATCAGCCTGCTGACACCAGCTCCTCGAGTGCTCATTCTATCCTGACTATAATTTGCAATCCAACAGATTGGACACTTGCAAAGATGAAAGATTCACCACTTTATTTCCTACAACTATTTATAATGAATGTTCTAACTGCTACTCCTAACTGCTAAGCTAACCGCCTCCTACACGAATCGCTCTCTCCTAAGTCTTCTACTTTGATCAAAGCCGCTCGATCGCACCTCCGCTGCTTGCGTGAATGCGTCGATTCCTAACTGTATTTCTGGTACATCTGCCGTAATCTCATGTCGATGAAGAGCCATGGCTTCCCTGAAATCTCGACCCAACGCCTTGTACATCTCCTTTCTCCAATCCTTCGAGTCACCAGGATTCTCCATCGCTGCCACCAATTGCTCTAATCGCTGCGTCTCAACACGATCACACCGTATGAACAGATGTTGCGCACATTTGTTAGCAAGGTTCTCCAACTTCGCAGGTGCCTCCACATCCACCTGAATTAATCTTTGCTTCAGATCTTGCACCGTCTCCCGAAGATGAGCATTCTCCTTCTCCACAAAATGGATCTCCGCACCCCGAATATGACAGATCTCCTCATTAGCCTTCTTCGCCTCCTGAACCTACTTCTCCATCTCAGTCTTCTCCTTGGACAGCTTGTCCACATTCTCCGACAGCTCCCTCATTGTGATGGATTGGTCCTCCTTCCCCAAAGCCAGACGGTTCATCATCTGAATCAACTCCATATACCCATCGGCTTGAGGGTCCCATCCTGGCATATACATTGGCTCCATCTCGTTCAACTCCAGCAATACCGGGACCACCACAGCTTCCAACTTCTGCGACAACTGCAGCACTGATGCCATGATTTTTGCAATCTCCTTCGAGGCTTTCGGCCTTGGCTTCACCGCCATCATCTTTGGACGAAAACTCTTTGCCGGTCCTACTTCTTCTACCTTCTTCTTCCCTACATCTCTTTGAACTGCTAGAGTAGCTGGTGGACTGTACTCTACTACTCTCTTTCTCTTCCTCAAAGTTCCGATTACTTCAAGATCTGAGTCCGAATCAGGTTTGCTCTGCACCGCCGGTCTCACTTCTCCCGTCCTCTTCGGCTCGGGAGGAGCACTCGTCCCTAGACTCCTCGTCAATCCACTACTAGCACTGTCGAGGTCTGCATCCAAATCCGACAGTCCACTCTCCAACCGGTACAACTGCCTCTCCCTAGGCGTCAGCCACTCCAGCTTCAGATGTACTAAGAAAGACGAGAGATAGACTACACTCTTATCGTCTTCCCTTAGCTTCGTCTCCATTGCCTGTACATTCCTTGCAAAGATCTCTCCCCAGTTCACCCGCATAGTGCCTCTGATGAACTCTTCTACGATCCTCACCTTGTGCATGCTTACATAGGTTGTTCGCTGCGGTGAGAAAAGCTGATTTAAGGTGAGAGCCACCTTCCTTCTGAATACATCCTTGATCAAATCGAGCTTGTAGCCATTCGTCCCCTTCCTCTACCTAGGGTTGAACCACTTCCGCTCGTCGAAGATAAATGCCGTGTGCATCACCGATCCTTCCCAATCGACGCCGTCTTTGTCCTCTTCGTGGTTGCGTCCCAGAGCCTTCGCCTATAATTTTGCATCCCACTTCTCTGATTGAGCTCGACTTCCAGTTGCCATCAACGCTTGTCCTCTCCGGACTTCATCGCACAGCTCCGGGCACACATAGTCACATCGCCATGACAGAAACGCTCCACCGAGGTTCTTCAATCTCAACAACTCCGCAGGAGTCCAATCCGCCATCAGAATAAGTGGTCGAATTCTCCCCATCGTCGCACTTCTTCCTGCTGAAACTCTTCCGGTTCGACGCTTCGACATTGCAGCTAGCTTCTCCTGGTCCGGCCGCTCGGCAAGTTCTTGGCATCGATTTTCTCTCGATAATTTTTCAATCCGCCGCCCAAACGTGCGCTTAAATTTCCTCGCAATTGACTCGTGTGAACTCCCTTATGGTATTCATGTCTAACAAACATATATTCGGACGAATAGCTTCATGAGAACCCGAATATAACTCTTTATTCACAAAAACCAAAAAAAATCCTACTTATCCTAAGAACTACGCTCCTACAATGAGCACAGGAATGCATGCTTCTTGGCTTTGTTGAAGATAATCTGAAAAGTGCCTAGAATTAATAAGGTTTTTTCCAACTTGCATTTTTCCTAGATCCTATATGGTCCCTTGAGGATAGGATTTTTACAATGCACACTGCATTGGAATTGAATGGGCAAAAGGAGGCAACTTCGCCCCCCAAAGAAGAAATTTGCTAAGGTTGTCTCTAATCAAATAATGAAGCTTGCAGAGAACTTCAAGCTCATCAAGTGGAGGACATTCCAATAAATTTGGGAAGAGGTGGATGTTGTACGTCTCCTGAATTATGTCATTCTAAAAGTGATATTCTTGGCAAAAATGGCAAAGAAGGCTTTACGAATCAAGGTCCTTTCTAAGATTCAAATTTACTTCATGTTGCTTGCCAATCAACTGGATTTATAAACTGGATCTAAACTGTAGGACATATTTCCCAGTGTGGTACTATTGGGGCCTAGCCCCATGTTACCGGTTTGGTTCCATCCTTGTACGATTTGATGGGGTCTTCCCATCCCTTTTGTTATTGCATGAATTCCCTATGACAGATCTACTGGATTGGAGCACATGCAAAAAGAATTCCCCAAGGAGATGACTCTAGAGTGACTAGAGTGACTAGAATCTTTGCATATTCTCTTTATGAAGATGTAAGTAGAACTTTTAATGACACATGTATCACTTCACTTATTTCTTCACTACTGACTGTAAGCTATTTGTTTGAATGTGTGATATATGTATCACTTCCACTAATGTTGTAGTGCTCCTTAGGCTTTGTACATGAAAGTGGCTTGAAGGAAGAGGAAGAGCCACTACAAGGAGGAAGAAGATCAAGTTTTGGACTTGGCGACTGTTTTGCCTGAAAAATTGCATAATTTTGTTTGTAGAGCAGTGGAGCATCGGGATTTTTGGATGAAGGCTTATTTAAAAGGAGTTCAGGGAGTCATCTCCTCCGAGTTCTATTCACAAGGTGGGCATGTGAAGACATCGTGGGGGATTTTTCAGAAAGATTGTCTTCATCTTTTGGAATTTCTCCCAAGGATGGAGTACAATGTAGGGATTGCCAATATCCCCTTTGGCTTCAGAATGTGCGGACTTGAGAATGACAAGGTGACTTTCTCAGAGGAAGAATTTTGCATTTTGTCAAGTTTGTGCAATCAACGTCATCCAAGCTCTAGAGTTTGGTTGTGTTGCACTCAAAAAAGTAATGAAATATGGTAGACAAGGTGTTGCATGAGAAGTACAACGTTGGAGAGTCTCAGATTTAGTGAGTCTTTGTCATTGAAAAAGTGATACATGTATAAATTTTTGCCACCATCCTCATTTCATTTCATCAACGAAGAAGTGATACATATATCATTTCTTCACTTCATGATTTTTTTTTCTTTTTTTAGTCTCGGTTGTGATACACATTTCATTTCCTATTCTTCTAATTCTGTGATTGTTTCCAAGGTCAAAGATAACGTGGTTAGACAAGTTCAAGGCATGTGTTTTAAGTAGTGGACCATCGGTTACCACCGCAAATCTAGCAGCCGGAAGAGGGAGCTGTATAATTTCAAGCCCAACGAAGGCCGACACAAATATTAGGAATTTCGGCTGCATTGGTTGGAAGAATGTGAATTATGGGAGAATTTGATAAACCACTACTAGAAACTCCTGTAGCTGATGAGATGGTTCCTCGAGCATTTCTCATATCTGAAGGACTAGATCCTGGATTTGTTTGCTAGAAGTGGGACTGTCACTCCAACTGTGATTCTCTACAGAAAAAATTTCATCATCGTTGATGTAGACGCAATACATTGGGACCAGAATCCACACTCAGTAACAAGTGAGATAAACTGTAATGTACAAGTCCCTCATTCCAACAGGTCAATGAATTGGTGTTTTATTCCAAAAAGTCCTGACTCGGTAGTTTGGAGCAAGCCATGTACATTCTATGGCTTGATCCAAAGTACTCACCTGTTAAACCTACCTAAACTTTTCACAACGTTCACTTTTGGATATTTAAAGGTTTGAACATTAAAATACGCAAGCCGCTCGTAAGTATGACCGGATGTCATCTCCACCAATCTGCATAAGCTACAGCTGAAGTTCAAATTCGTTTAGTTCTCTCGTTGACCGTGGAACCATATTACTCGTATAAATTGCAGGCAGACTTCGTGCGATTTTTCATTCTGCTCTTTATCAGTACATTATCTATGCCTGCTTGTTGTAATTCTGAGAAGTCGTGAATTAGTTGACGAGAATTCTAGCAAACAAAGACACCCAGATGAATTTGGGATAGACTATAGAACTCAAACCACATGCCAGTAGGGTGTATGATGAAGTCGGAAATGGAGGGCAAGAAGGAAATTTACGGTGATATTCTTTGAGAAAACTACTTTTGCAAACAGAATTACAAGTTGAGGGAATTCTGTCATCAGTTCTCTCAGTTTCGAGTAGACGGGGGAGGAGAACTCGTGAAGATTTTAACTCTACTCTTTGCTTCACTTCAGCAGCAAATTCGGTGGTACATACGGGATTCCCTTTGGTGCAAGATTAAGTTAGATTTACAACTCTACGTCTTATTTCTAGGCACAAGCATCAACCGCAGAAAGAAGATGAATGCAGCAGAATCAGAAAACTCCATCCGGAGTTCTTTGAATGACTCTTCCGGATATGAAACTATGAGCATGATGCTGGAAGTGGGTTTCTTTGACTTGATCTGGACAGTGTGTGGCATGGGGATTCTTCTGGGAATCTGGTTCTATGTGGAGGGACTGAAGCGAAGACAGCAAAGGCATTTAGTGTATCCACAGGCAACTGAACTGTCGTGGAGTACAAAATACGTGTAGATGGAGAAAGCTGAACCCATTTGCCATGGAGAAGATCATCAATGTAGTAGGTCACTGTTTAGAGACGACAGTTGCATTCTTACTCCTAGACCTAAGAGAGCCAACAGCTGTTGAACAGGATGGAAT
Organism: Marchantia paleacea; assembly: GCA_014180765.2. Taxonomy (NCBI): domain Eukaryota; kingdom Viridiplantae; phylum Streptophyta; class Marchantiopsida; order Marchantiales; family Marchantiaceae; genus Marchantia; species Marchantia paleacea. The sequence continues at coordinate 2,724,132 of MUAA02000008.1, read as the reverse complement.
TTTACAGGCACAGGAATCTATTCTGTCAGTGGTCAAATCTCACTTGGTTCGCTTAAAAGTGAACGATCGGAAGGAGATGATTTGACACCATGTCAAGGTGACTCTCAGAATATAGTTCCAGGTACCAATCCAGAAGACAGTTCCAACTCTTCGTTATCTACGAAGGATATATCTATGCATATTGATCCGGACTCCCGCCCACTAGCAGCTAGTACAGCAGTTACTGGAGAACGCATGCCACCATATCAAGATGCCACAAATGAAGACGGATGCTCGAAGGATAAGATACCATCCAAGAGTTTACCTGTGGAGTGGTGCCTTCCAATGGCAAGATTATGCAAATCACCTTCACTTGCTTACTCTCGTATGAGAAGTCCTAAAGATCTGTGCGACGACTGTTCTGTGGAATCAGACGAAATGATTGAGTTGGAGTTTCAGAATGATGGGGATAAGATAAAACTAATCTGGTATGCTTCATTGCATTTGATTTAGTAGCGGACTTTATCTATACTTGAGCCACTTACGGCAGAAAAACATCACTATCAGCGGAGGACCGTATTGAACTTTTGAGAAAATTAATTTCAAGGACTTAACATACCGTTTATTTTACAGGAAATGAAACGATAAAATTTCATTCTGGTGTGTCCGTTCCATCGGCAAGGCTTCCCATTTTTGCAGGTTTACCAAATATTGAAGAACTGCTTTTGAGGCGACCTCATGAGGTGACTGGAACAATTCCAAGTGGAATAAGTAAACTACATTTAGTCGGACGAGGGAGTGATGTGACCGAGAAGTTTCTCCTGAGAGAAAGGAGAACTTCAACAGATTCCCTACCAAGTACCGTTTATCTCGATCATGAGACAAGTTATTTGGTGCTGTCTCTCAAAGATATTCATTGTACAAGGATTCAAATCTTTGACAAATAAGCAACCAAGAAACTTTCAACTGCAGTTTCGTCTGAATGATTCTTGGTCGCTGCATTTTCTACAGCAACGTAGAGTCTGCTCACCTATAATCCAGGTGTTACTTAAGGCGATTCCATCAACAACAGTGGAAAGAGGTCAAATATCTAAAACTTTTGTACTCAAATTTTGATGATATAAAATATGATCGGATGTGGCTTAAGCATATGGTTGGCTCTATGTGGAAAAGGATACAGAAGTTATTGTCATGCTCTAATGTTCTTCTGTGTAAATGGCTTATTTATCTGCTGGATGTATTCTTTCTTACTCTACTCTGAAGTTCTCGCACTTGCCCCCTGTCGATTTGACCCTATGACCTCGAACTCCGAGCCGACTATACCATTAAAGGAACTAAACCTAGAATTAGCTGGAAGAAGTGATCAAAACTTCACGAAATAGAGACCTTTAACAATGAATACCAAAATTTACACATAAACTCACTCTGGATATGCATTTCAGTTGAAAGTTCAAGAAAAACTGCTCTCATGTTTTAGACGCCAGACATGCTAAATTTGATTGTTTGTCTTAGTAGCTACACTTTTCAGACTTTCAAAGTTTGAATTGTAACGTACATGACTAGACAACATTACTCCTTAAGAACTGTCCGAAATTAACCGTCCCAGTTCGCATGTTCATGAGGGTGGAGCGTTTGGTGGCACCCGGTCGACCACAAGGGCTAGCAGGATTGAAATTGTAATTGCCAGCCCCGGATGCTCCACAACAAGCGATCCATGTTTTATTGGCTCTGGATTCTGCGGTCATAAAACATCTAGTATCGTCAGTATCAGCATCTTTGATTGCCTTGAGATATGGGAATAGAAGCTGCAGGATAGGATTACCGTATTTTGGAATCAGTAATGGAGATCTGAAATTCACTGAAAACAGAGTGCACTGATTTTCACAGAAATGAACTAAACCTCAATATAACTAATCAGGCCACAAACACATGATAAATCTTGTCCTCCTTCATTGGCTTTGGATCTTGCAGTCATATCATACATCTAGTATCGTCAGTATCAGCATCTTTGATTGCCTTGAGATATGGGAATAGAAGCTGCAGGATAGGATTACCGTATTTTGGAATCAGTAATGGAGATCTGAAATTCACTGAAAACAGAGTGCACTGATTTTCACAGAAATGATAAAGTATGAAAAATTTACTATCACAGAAATGAACGAAACCTCAATATAACTAATCAGGCCACAAACACATGATAAATCTTGTCCTCCTTCATTGGCTTTGGATCTTACAGTCATATCATACATCTAATATAGTCAGTATCAGCATCTTTGATTGCCTTGAGATACGGGAATAGAAGCTCCAGGATAGGATTACCGTATTTTGGAATCAGTAATGGAGACCTGAAATTCACTGAAAACAGAGTGCACTGATTTTCACAGAAATGATAAAGTATGAAAAATTTACTATCACAGAAATGAACGAAACTGAATGTAACTAATCAGGCCACAAACACATGATGAATCTTGTCCTCCTTCATCCCCTCCCTAGGAACACCATGCCCTTTGTTCGAGCAATAATTGATTTCCTCAAAAGGAACCTTCTTCGGGTATCAACTCAATGGATAATGAAACATTTCAGAAGGGAATGAAAGTAGACCGACTAGGTTGTGTGAATGATTAAACTTCTGTTACAATAGCAATTAATACTGTAGAGTTGCACGTCCGCAGTAAATCATATCATGAGTCAAACTGTTATATGAAATCATCCAACTTAATGGTACCAACCATAACAAAATATTTTATGGCACTCTTAGTGGCCCCATAGATATCTTCCATATCCCACAACAATGGTGTGGGGACACAATTCATGATATCATCAAGCTCCATTCCATCACTCTTTGATACCAAATCATAGTCTTCTAGAAACCTCAATGGCCAAGGTTGGTACCGCAATAGATGAACCCAATGCTAACCCTAACAATACTTCCTTTGGAACCTCCAAATAACTCAATTGTGACACCATTGTATCATCTCCATAACCATTTCAGCAGTTTGTACTCAATAACCGAAAACCACAATAAAAAATACTTGAGATACAACCAGGTATTAACATAAGGGCAACCTTAAACCTTTCATCACCACAAGCACTCACCTAGTCTACATGTCAGTCAAATCTGTTTCACTAAGGAGAAACATGGATAGTCTAATTGGTTGCACACAAGAACACTAACACACCAAACAACAAAACATGAACATTAAAAAAATATGATGCACTAAAAGGAAGCCAAGATGGAGGTATATCAATCACAAGAAATAAAAATAATAATTTTTTATCTCAAACAAATTTATCAAAAGGGTTAAACCAATCCAACCCATACTTACATAACTTTAGGAGGGCATTTAAAAACACTGAAATTCAATTTTGGAGGCCTTACGCTCTCCAAATTGATAATCTGATGTTGATAATTTGGTTGCATAAGATATTGACTTCAACTAGATTTTTTTATTCTCCCCTTAACGTAATTTTTGTGTGTAAATGGATACTATTTGTAACTTTTATGGGACTCCAAAAATCTTTAATTCTAATTTCAGACCCTTAAATATCAAATTTCATAATTTTTACACTATTGGCCTTGGACCTAGTGTCTCTTTATCCATGGAAACTACTTTACATCTTCTATGATCCTACTCAATTATAGATTAAATTGACACAATATGCTAATCCTATAGCATGCTACTCCTATTTTTTACCCAAAAACTTTGGAACAGCTAATCTTAGAATTTGAGCACTTCTATCCAAAATCTTTTTTGATTAGTGTCAATTTTAATCACAAAGTTATAATTAAACATTGACTCACTTAGTCAATTTTCAGGAGCACTTTTTTCCTCTGAATTTTTGATTCATATGTTAAGCACTAAAACATAAAATACAAAAAATCAAAACTGATCACACCAACTTCGAATCAAGGCTACTTCTAAATTGTAATCACAATCTTCACTCCATCAAAATTCTGCACATTCTATAGCAAAAAGATTAAATCTATCATCGATTAAAAGTCTTTAAAACACCTTAAGCGCTCTAACAACTCACCGTTCATACGACACAATCTAATTTGAGTTTCAAAATAATCTTTTCTTCTTTCAAAATGTCCACAAGAACGCTCTTTTAATAACTATAGCATAAAAGAGAGTATAGTCAAGCCAAATCCACTTTTAGCTACAAAACTGTAGACTCCTCCACTAGCTAATAGCCATCATGTGGGCATATTTTCAAAAGCTCAACTTCAAAAACTACACTTCAAAAATTACTCGTTGCCATGATGTTTGCGTGGTCATTCATAGCTAATGACAGATGTATGTAGGAACTAACTTAGGAATTTTGAATAGATTTTTTCATTTTTCTGAATAAAGAATGTCATATTCGGCAAAAATAATGGATTCAAAATACAAAAAAGCCTCCCATTCCAAATATGCATACTTAAAAGGAGTGTTAAAATGTTGCAAGGAGTAAAAATAGAGTAGAAGTAGGAAATATCCCCACATTTATGATGATAAATTTTATGAAACAGCAGTTGAGAAAGGAAGTAACATAATAACCAAGCAAAGAATTTAGGACATTGTGATGAAGAAGTTGAAGACTTCAGCATGAGAGCATGGGGCAATTTAATTGCCTCCAGATCAAAAATTACCTTCATGATTGATTTGACCCTTCGTGCCAAATCCCAACTTGATAGAGATAGGGCTATAACATTTGAAGAGCCTTGGTGACACATTTCTAGCATGGCGATGGGACTATGTGTGTTCGGCACTATGTGTGTTCAGAGCTGTGTGAGGAAGTTAGAGCAGTGAAAATAGTGAATCCAATAGGATTGAGAGGAAATCTAAACACTTGGGATGCCATGTTGTGTGTGAAAGCATTAGGTTGAGATAACAAGAAAAAGAAAGATGAAATTGATTGGAAAGAATCAGCCCTACACACAAGGTTTTTAATTTGAGGTTAAGTGGTTCAATCCTCAAGGGCTCAAGAGAATCAATGGATTCAATATTTATTTAACTAAAGATGATATTAGGAGGAAGGTTATGTTTACCCTCAATCAGCTATTTTACAAGTGTCTTATCATGAATCTGTCTATGTTGCCAGGGTAGAACAAAATCTATGGAAGTAGGTTGGAGATCACAATGACATACTTGATTGGTGCACAAATTCATGAGAAGATAACCAAAAATTCGACTTACTAGCTTGGGCTATTAATAATCTCTCTGGGAAGACTTTTATGAGCTTGCGCCTGAGGTACTCACTAACTCTTGTAATTGAGATCTCCTTATATCATTAAAATTATTTGCATTTGTAAATTTTATTTTGAGGTTGCCTCTTGACTAATGGGATGACATATGATATGTGAATGAAATTATTTACATTGCAATATCCATACTCTATTAAAGATGTTTAAACTATCTTATTCTCCTTCCTTGTGATCTTCTAACACTTCATTCCTTTGGGAACAAATCCAAATCGCTACAAAGTTTATTTTTGTTGTGTAACTTGATCGTTACATAAAAGGATTATATTAAACACACTTATTATATCCAACTGGGACTTCCGGTGCACTTTTCCATAGATTACACTTAGCCATCATCCTCAAAGACCTCTTGCTCGATATCTTGCATAGCTCTTTTGAGCTCATCTAAACACATCTTCTCTTTGATTATAGGTGAGACAATTTCCTCCCTCATAGATTTTGACAAACTTCTTGTTGATCCGTTACTCGCATCATCACCGTCCAATTCCAAATATGACAATCTCAACTCCAGTTGATACTCATTTTACTTAGGAGTCAATCAACCCATTCTTGAATACATATGCGTCAAGAACAAATTTAGATATATCAATCCTTTATCGTTGGTACATTCTTGACGAATATCTCTCCCCAATTAACTTTGATCAATCCTTCCATGAAACCCTCAACTATTATCATCTTATGCATACTCAATAAGTAGTTTGTTGAGGTAAAAATAATTGATTCAATATAAAGATGATCTCCCCCCTGAAATCATTCTTGATCAAGTCGATATTGTATCCATTCATTCCTTTCTACTCCTTTAGACCAAACCACTTCGTCTTATCAAAATCAAATCCTCTTTACACAGTTGAACTCTCTCAATCATGTCCATCTTTCTCATTCTCATAATCTTAGCCTAATACATTCATCTAGATTGCAACATTCCATAATTCAAGACATCCTTTCATTCTCATTTGATGCAAAGGTTTCCCCTTATGAATTTCTTTGCATAGTTACAAGCATAAAAATCCCATTGCCTTGACAAGAATGCTCCTTCCAAGTTTTTCAATCACATCAAATCTTTTGACATCCATTTTGGCATTCATATCAAAGGTCTCACTCGCCAAGATGATAATTTCTTGGCTTTCGACAATCAAATAGCTTCTCTCATTCCTGATTTTGTCTGCACTTTCTTCTTCATCATTCTTCCTTGCTAGTTCACACTCTGTTAATTCAACTTCCTTTCAAACTCTCATGCTCTAGATTGCTAATTATAAATATTACTTCCTTTATTGAAAATGATGTTTCTTTTTCTTCTTTTGTTTCAAACCCTTAACATCATTCTCCCCTAGATATGCTCAAATCATCATTTGTCTTCACACTCCCATCTTTGGCACTTTTTCATTAATTCTCCAAATTTATATTCGACGTGATCACAATAAGCCAGATATACTCACTTCCTCCTCAAAACCAAAAAATTCTAATAAAAAATCCCAACCATATCCATATATTGAACCATGTCCATATAGTGAAGTATTTTTTCAAGTGGATTGAGTTGGTGACAATGCTTGATAAGTCAAGTGAGGGAACCAGCTTATGCATTCTTAGATGTCATGCTTATCCAATTTGATGTAGCAATGTAGATTTTGACTGATCAAGCAATTAAGTTTTTGGACAAGTTTTAAGTTTTCTGTAATCAAGCATTGATTGATTAGCATACCACATGGAAAGATCATCATGAGGTTGATGGTTTAGCACATAGAGTTGTTTAAATGGTGAAAAGAGGACTAAGAAAGTTTGTTTTGAAGAAAGATTATATGTGAGATTAGGAAATTTAGTTACCATGATTGGCCATGGAATATTGATTTAGCCAACAAGCATATGATTCTTTAAACCACACCATCACAACTTTCTAATAACAAAACTTCATAAGGTAAAATCTCACATACTAGTAAAATTGTGCAACCAAAAGTAACATCCAATGTGGTGGATGCACTATGCTACAAATAAACGTAATCACTAATATGAAATTTGTGAATTGAATATCGATATCCATGAGATGATAGAAAATTATAAAGTATCTTTATGTTTAGCAATAGTCAGGTTACGAAATGCCAATAATTTAATTTTACGAAAGGGTTGTGTCCTATAAGAACACACTTTAATCCAAAGATCATGTAATCCAAGTCCAAGACTTCAACTAACTCTCAACAAATAGTTGGAGATAAGTCTAAATCTCTACCATATAAAAGAAAATATATTGTGTCACCTTTCAAATATTGATTGTATTATGGATCCAAGTATGGTAATTGTGTCAATATACTTGAAATGTATGTTATGTGGATTAGTTGGTGGAGGGACCAATATATTGATCTATGATTATTGCTTGAAAAGATTATTAATATCATGATTGACAACTCCTTTCAATGCAATCTCCTATGAGTGGTGGAGATGTCTTTGATGCGGATTGTAAGTAAGCTGGTTTGACCATTACATAGTATAGATTGCATACATGCAACTAATGATGCGGCAAAGATGTCCTCGATGCGGTTAGCAATCAAACTTGTTTGACCATAACATGGTATGGATTGTAAACATGAGACTAATGATGGGGGATTAAAGCACCCGACATTCTAATCTTAGCCCCTCAAAGGACATATCATATTGATGGGCTAGATGGTTTCTTGATGTATGAGGGACCTAACCGTCATTTAGGACAAGATTGTGATACACTTGTATTGGTGCATGAAAATTTATGTATGGTGTTGTAACACTATGGAAGTGAGGAGAGACCACTCGAATAGCTCAAGAAATTCTGAAGTTGAGAGATAGCTCAATGGTCTCTCTTTCTCCATATATAGTCTTCAAAAAGGTACAAACTAGATAAGGTTACACAACCACCATCCATTCAATTCCTCGTGGATCGATGATGTGGCAGACATCCATATGAGTACACGGATTGCTGACATGGCACCTTTAGATACTCCACTAATAGTCAACTCAATACTATCTATCTCCTCCTTGCGTAACCTCTACTTTAGTTCTTATTAACTAAAGATGGTTACAAATCTCCCTCCTTTTAAGATGCAATGTCCTCGTTGCTCACACGTTCAAACTCTTGAACGATCAAAGGTGCATTGGCTAAGTTCTTTGCTGGTTCCCAAGTTGATTCATATGATGGATATCCCTTCCATTGAACCAAATACTTCGTTTTTGGGTATTTGTGACCCCGAATCCATTTTTTGAGAATCTTGTCAACCTCAAATTCTGAGAGATCTGCTACCATAGTAGGTAAAGGAGGAGGGATTGATGGATTTGTGAACTACTTGGGACGTGATACATATTTTCGCAATCGTGACACATGAAATACGGGATGTATTTTCATATGCAACGGAAGCTCTAACTTGTAAAACACCTCGCCAACACATTTCAACACCACAAAACGACCGATGAATCGAGGAAAAAATTTTGGTGTTCCTACAAGTGACAAATTGGTCATGGATAGCCAAACTTGATCTCCTTCCTGAAAATTCACCTCCCTACGATGAGCATCTGCATATTGCTTTTGTCGATTTTGAGCAATTACCAACTTCTCCTTTGCTTGATGCAGTCCTTTGTGTATGTGCTCCACAAAATCATTGACTGCCGTAACTTTGGTTGAAAACTCATGCCCCTTAGGAATTCTCAACAAAGGATGAGCACCATACATCAGATAAAATGGAAACACTTTTTTGGATGCATTAACAGAATTGTTATATGCAAATTCCACTAGAAATCCCAACTTTGTTGTTCCTCCAAGGTGAATGCCCGTAGCATATCCTCTATTGTTCTATTGGCCCTCTCTATTTGACCATCACTTTGAGGATGATAGGCTGTAAACATTGGTAGCTTTGTTTTGAATAAACCAAACAAGGTTTTCCAAAACAAACTAGTAAAATGAGTTCCTCTATCTGTGATTAAGATTTTGCTTAATCCGTGATTCACAAAAACTGCATCTAGATATAGATGAGCAAGTTGTGGTGCCATCACTGTCTTTGTGGTAGGTCGGATGTGTATCATCTCACTCAATTTATCCACAAAGACCACAACTGAATCATGTCCTAAAGAGGTTTTTGGTAACTCACATACTAGATCCATAGTAACATGTTCCCATCGTTGTTCGGGAATGGGAAGGGGTTGTAGTAAACCTGCTGATTTTTGATTGCTTGCCTTATTTTGTTGACACTCCATACAACTTCGAACGTATGCCGTCGCATCTTCCCGCATCTTTGGCCAATAGTACACTCGTTGTATGCTCTCCAAAGTCTTTTCAGCTCCCACGTGCCCCGCAATGGCTATATCATGGCCTTCAGACAATACCATTGTGCATAAATCTGGATCTTGTGGGATCCATATACGCTGCTCCTGAAATGCTAGACCTCGAACCTTCCGTGCTGTCTTTGCTTGAAGTGCTTTCATGATCTCCTCATCCTCCTTTGTTGCAGCCATCATTTGAGGCCACCAATCAACTTGGATCTTCACCTCTGTGATGTTGTTGATACACGGCATCCGCGTGAGAGCATCTGCAAGTTGTTTCTTTCCCTCGATGTAGACAATCTTCATGTTGAACCGGTGTCTCCATTCGACCCATCGAATTTGTCGTTTGGAGAGGTCTTTTTGAGTCTCCAAATACACCAATGGCTTGTGATCCGTTTCCACCATGAACTCTTTGTCTCCCAAGTAGTGTCTCCAATGCTTCGTAGCTAGTACGATAGCCAACTCCTCTCGTTCTGTCGTATGATAGTTTTGCTCACCGCCACCAACTTTTGGGAGAAAAAGGCAACTGGGTGCCAACCATCCTCCCACTCTTGTTGAAGAATTCCACCCACTATTGTACTTGATGCATCAGTAGCCAACTTGATTGGTCGATTAGGGTCATATCACTTGAGAATAGGTGCATGCAAGAGAGCATCTTTAAATGATTGAAATGCTAAATCTTGTGCGGTTCTCCATCTCCATTTTTGACCTTTTCCTAACATAGATGTTAAGGCTTGGGCAAGGCGTGCAAAAGCTTTAACAAATCTTCGATAAAATCCTGTAAGATCTAAAAAACTCTTTAGCTGAGTTTGATCCTCAGGTGATGTCCATTTCTGTATGGCTTCTATCTTCTCACTCATCACTTGGATTCCCTCCGTTGTGACTCAATGGCCTAAATAATCTACTTCTGATTTGCCAAATTTATATTTTGAAGCTTTGGCATATAACACATTCTCTCGTAAAACCTGGAGTACCTCTCATAAATATCGCCTATGATCTTCTAAGGTTGTACTATATACCAAAATATCATCCAAAAAGACAATAATAGATTTATCTAAAGAAAGACAAAAAATATCGTTCATTAATCCCATGAATGTGGCAAGTGTTGAGAAACCGACTCTTAATGAATCACTCCAAGAAGAGGAGAGCACATCAAAGGGACAAGAGAGAGTGTACAGGAATGAGATGGGGAAGGCTTCGCCTTCCCTTGTATATATAGGGTGAGTACTGTGACCTCTGGGCTGACTCTCACTCAAGTTTACCTCCGATGGCTTTTTGGAAGCTCATCATGAATCTAGAAGGACTAAGTCCCACCCTTTGACCATGATCCTATTGCTCACTCTTACACAAACTCTCAAAGTCCAAGCTCTATTATGCACATTATCACCAAGAGTAAGATATCACTCAAAAGGAAAGGGATACTTTGGTAATCAAAGTCTTCATTGAATCAAGGTTCCACTCCGAACATGACGTCTCCAAGAACCAAGCTCCCCAAAACTAAGATCACCACACTATCTTCTCCCAAAACTAACTTCCATTGAAAAACTACTTGAGAGGTGCTTCTCAACCTCTCTATTTATACTACTTAGAATCTTACTCTAGTAATTACAAGTAATCACCATGTAACTTCCTCTTACCAAGTTTAAACGAGGTAGAGATCACAAACCCCAATGAAAAGGGTACATGGCAACATGCAATTGGTCCACTTGGATCTTCTAGAAGCCCAACTACTCCCTAATTGACTTCTAGTGTACCAAGTCAATCTCGCCCCTAGATTTAAGGGTCTTCATCAAGTCCAACCAATGAAAACTAGTCCAAGTCAAGGGAAGTCAAGATATCCATGTGATGGAATCTATTCCTTGATTCCTACTAATTAACAAAATAGTAGTTCTCATCTACCACACCAAAAGTTACTCTATATTTTCCTCCAACTTAACCATAACTAGCTAAATATAGTCATGATTAAGATAAACTTAGACACAATTTAGATATACTTGCATTTTATCATATATGTACAACCCTGGGTCTTACAGTCCCGCTGAAGCGATTAGATTGTTGGGGAACTGGTTCGTGTTTTCTCATAATCTTCAATCGCGTTTTTGGAGGTCAAGATGATCGTTTTCGACCTATTTCTGATCTTCCAACTCCTATAGGAGTTGTCTTGCGCAGAATGGTTGAATTTGGTAGCCATGAAGTTTTCGTGCGATTTGGAGTTGTTGGTGATAGTTATCGCCTTTCCAAAATCTTTGAGGAGCTGTTTGGAGGCCTAAACGAAGTTTTTTAGAGGTTTGAGGGTTTCGACCTGAGCCAAGGCTCAGCCTTCAAGAAGGTGGAAGCAAAATTTCTCTCAGAGCTCCTGCCACGAAAAATTTCAGCTCAATCCGAGCTTTCTTTGTCATTTTCGCTTAAGTACTGTGCATGCGCAGAATCGCGAACATATTCCCTTCTTCGTTTGCGGGTCAAGACAGGCGCATTTTGCCAGTTTCTGGAGTATTGCATGTTTCTTGATCAAGGTGCAGAGGAGCTATTTTTCTGCCGTAGTTGCGGAGGTGTTCTTTGTGTTCGTTTTGTGTCTGTGCATGTACTTGCCGTGTTGGGGTCTTGATTTCCACTCGTGACCACAACCATGGCAGAATCCGTGAACATGATCACTAGAGAGAAACTCGACAAGAACAATTTCCAAACGTGGAAATTTCGAATGAAGACCTTCCTTCAAGGCCAAGGGCTATGGGAGCTTGTGACCGGGGAGGAGAAAGCACCAATCGTGGTTGTTGGTGATCTTCGCAGTGAGCATACATTGCGTGAGTAGAGAAAGTGATCGTATCAAGCCATCCACTACATTGCGCTCACGATTTCAGGCTCGATGATCGGTCACATTCAAGACTATGACACCCTCAAGGAAGCTTGGGACGCGTTGTCACAGATGTTCCATTCAGGAACATCTGCTCGGAAGAAGCAGTTGCTGCATCAATTCAATACGGTCAAGAAAGGCTCGATGTGTGCCAATGACTACGTCAATCACATCAAGCAAGTTGCAGATCAGTTAGCATTTGTCAATGTTCAACTTGATCCGACCGTGATTATCGGTGCTGTGACCTCCGGGCTGACTCTCACTCAGGTTTACCTCCGATGGCTTTTTGGAAGCTCATCATGAATCTGGAAGGACTTAGTCCCACCCTATGACCATGACCCTATTGCTCACTCTTACACAAACTCTCAATGTCCAAGCTCCATTATGCACATTGTCACCAAGAGGAAGATATCACTCAAAAGGAAAGGGATACTTTGGTAATCAAAGTCTTCATTGAATCAAGGCTCCACTCCGAACATGACGTCTTCAAGAACCAAGCTCCCCAAAACTAAGATCACCACACTATCTTCTCCCAAAACTAACTTCCATTGAAAAACTACTTGAGAGTTGCTTCTCAACCTCTCTATTTATACTACTTAGAATCTTACTCTAGTAATTACAAGTAATCACCATGTAACTTCCTCTTACCAAGTTAAAACGAGGTAGAGATCACAAATCCCAATGAAAAGGGTACATGGCAACATGCAATTGGTCCACTTGGATCTTCTAGAAGCCCAACTACTCCCTAATTGACTTCTAGTGTGCCAAGTCAATCTCGCCCCTAGATTTAAGGGTCTTCACCAAGTCCAACCAATGAAAACTAGTCCAAGTCAAGGAAAGTCAAGATACCCATGTGATGAAATCTATTCCTTGATTCCTACTAATTAACAAAATAGTTGTTCTCATCTACCACACCAAAAGTTACTCTATATTTTCCTCCAACTTAACCATAACTAGCTAAACATAGTCATGACTAAGATAAACTTAGGCACAATTTAGATATACTTACATTTTATCCTATATGTACAACCCTGGGTCTTACAGTGCGACATTGCAAGGACTGCCTGCCGAGTACAAGCAGTTCATTACATCAATTTCGACCAGAGAACCTCTTCCGAAGTTTGACGAACTGGTCTCAATGATGTTGGGAGAAGAAGTGCGAGTGCAGGCAAAGTACTAGTGCTTTCAGCCGACCCCGCAAGAAGGTGTGTTTTTGCAGGTTAAGGTCGAGGCAAAGGTCGTGGCAGAGGAGCCGGATATGGTGGTGGTAGAGGTCGTGCGCAGAACAAGGTGCCGAACCAGCCAGGTGCGCCACCGGCTATCGGAAGGCAGGTTAACATCTGCAACTATTGTCACAAGAATGGCCACTATGCCAAAGATTGTTACAAGCGTCGAACAATCTGCGCTTACGGCCAACGAGGGCCATGTAGGCTGGCGAAGAACACTCTTCATTGTGACACACGAGTTATCTTTGCTTTCGCACTGATGATTGGGTGATCGATTCCGGAGCTACCAGCCATATGACGCTGCATCAAGAATGGTTTGTGTCGCTCAACACTATGGAGACTCCTCAGTTCATGGTTATTGGAGATGATACGAAGCACGAGATCAAGCATAAGGGTAAAATTCCGCTTGATATTCCAGGATCTAATCTTTCTGGAATCTGAAACGTTTTACATGTTCATACTCTGACTTGAAATCTGTTATTAGTAGGACAGATGGTAGAACAAAGTTTCCAAATGCGTTTCAACAAAGATGGATGCTTTGTTGAAAACTCCACAGGTACTGTCGTAGCTCGAGGTAGCAGGAGTGGTAGACTGTTCAAGCTAGATGTTACAGTTAATGTCAGTAAACAACCAACTCCTGTGATTACAAAAAGTGGCTTTGTAGTATCTGACAAAGATATTTGGCACAATCGAATTGGGTATATGAACTTTCAGAAACTAAAGACTCTTCCGAGTTCAGATCTAGTCACAGGTTTGCCCAACTTCGCCTGGCCGAGCCCATCGGTGTGTGTCTCACTTGTCAGTTCGGCAAACAAGCTAGACAACCCTTTAAGGGATCAAGTAGGAGAGCGACCAAGCTTCTAGAGCTGGTGCACACAGATGTATGGACTTCTTCTCAACCAACTTTATCTGGTTTTGAGTACTTCGTGTCCTTCATTGATGATTTCTCTCGCTACACCTGGGTTTACTTCCTTAAGAGCAAGAGCTCTTCGAGATGTGTTGTCGACTTTTCGGACTTTCCACACCTTGGTGGAGAAACAGATGCAGACAATCTATCCTTTTGTCTACGTTCGGATGGAGGAGGCGAGTTTCTGTCTGGAGAATTCACCGCTTACCTATGTAAGCATGACATACAGCGCCAGAAGACTTGCAGTTATACTCCACAACAGAATGGCGTTGCGGAGAGGAAGAATCGTCACATAGCAGAAGCTGCTCGCGCTATGTTGAACGAGAAGAACTTGCCTAGACCATTGTCGTGTTGTGACACGGCTACTATGAGAAGATGATGACATGTGTCATCTTCAAAGCTGTTGAGATGACGGTGATATTTTGACGATATTTTAGGTCAAGATGGCCGGCGTCTCATTGTAAGGCTGTTAAGAGGCCACGGTTGGATTGTCATCCTAGAGCCATGTAGATAAGGATCCAAGGGATATCATCTTGGACCTTATCGGATATAAAGCATGGTAGGAGTCGAAAGGAAAGGGGGAGGTCTAGAATGTTGCTGACTAAGGAGCTTATCCGATAGAAGTGGAGCCAACGTGGGACATGGATAGAGGGCGGTATGATCCTCCAGATATACCGATGCCCAATCTATTTGTAATAAGCATCCTGTGTCTACATCGTGATCACTTTAGGGCGTGGTTAGTGTATCACTTTGGAGATAGCTTTATGGAAGTTGTGATAAACTCCCCAGATCCTTTCATTCTACCAATTGTTTCCCTCGGGCGCGACTTGGGACTTAACAGTCTACGTTTTGATTTGATATTAGCATTATGGACCTGAACTTGCCGATAGTGGCGCCTTTCAACACATGGGTCCCTGTCCATCACTACTGTCTACCAAAGGCAAGTCATAGGGAGTTGATTGTTAGGAATTTTGGCGAGGAGTATTATACTCAAGTTATAAACTCCCCGGTCCCTTTTGTTGTTCCGTTTATACTTAGCCGGTTTCGAGTCGTTATTTTGACTTTGTATTAGTGACAACTTATATTACCTTTATGGTGGCTAAGTAGTGTGTTTGGCTAGTTGTAAAGCTCTATGTTAGTTGTGGTTAATTTGGCCCACTAGTGGTCAAAATGGCACTCTTCATTCTCATTGGTTGGAAAATTTAGACCAATGAGAGCACTTGGACGAGTTCTTCGGGGTTTTGAGGTGTTTCAAGAGCTTTCAAAGGGAGTTTTTTAGGATTGAAGGATATGGTTGGAGAGCTGACGAGGAGAGCTAGGATTTTGGCTCAAGAATGAAGGCGATTGAGCAAGTTGACACTCCGGTGTGGTGATTTGAAGTGGGAGAGTAAAATTTGGACCAATTGGAGAGTTTGAGTGAATTCTGAGCATTCTATGAAGGCTTTGACAGATCGGATTCAATAGACACAGAGTTTACAACTCGAATTTGCGATTTGATTGAAATTTCAGCTCGATTGGTTGAGTTTTGAGTGCAAAGCAGTAGTTTGAAATTTGTGTACACAGTCTGAATTGTAGGATTGCACAGACTATTACAGATTTAGTTCAACAATCATAACTCATGCTATTAACAAGATTGGTCAATAAAACTTGACAGAGTTGAAGTTGGATGATAAGTTGTTTTCTTGTGAAATTTGAGTGCAATTGGATTAAAGGATTGGAGTTTATAGTGGTTTTAGTACGCAAGGGTCTGCATATCGCCTTGTGATATAGCGTATAGTTCGACATTTGTAACGAGAGATCTAGGAGCAAAAAGCATGTGAAACTTTCCCAAGAGTTATGAATGTTTGCAAAGTACTTTTGTGCGAAGTTTGGCTAAGAGTTAACGGTTCAATCGTTGGTTACAACGATCCTCTTCCACTGGAGTTTACCGGGTGCAACGAGTTGGGCATGGAGAGATGAGGAGATGAAAGAGAGGATGATTGTCAGTTCACACAAGGACGAGGAGAGTTCTTCTACAGCCAGACGCTCAGGCGTTCCCAGAGTAAAGCTCTGTCCATGCAACACCATTCTGGGTAGAAGCTATTTCCGTTGCGATGTACTTGATGAATCGAACTCCAACTGCAGCAGTTCACAACAAGACCCCGATGGAGGTATTCACAGGCCACAAGCCTGATTACTCATTTCTGAAAGTTTTCGGTTGCATCTGTTATGTACACATACCAGGTGAGAAGCGCAAGAAGCTGGATCCGAAAGCTGAGAAGTGTATTTTCCTTGGATATGCCTTAGATACGAAAGGAAATAGATGTTATAATCCTTCGTCTAGGCAATTCTATATCTGTAGAGATGTTGTATTTGAAGAGTTGCAATCTTGGTATGCACCTGCGATTGTTCCGGTCATACCCACTCTTCCTGCTGAAACTGCACCAAGGAGTCCGTCCCACCGTACTACGAGTGGAGTTTTACGGAGTCACACCTGATCTAGAGTTGAGTCTTTGCTGGCATATGGATGAAGTTCATTGAACACCATCCAGACCGACTCCTAGTCTTGAGGATCATGTTATTTTGCAACATATGATGTCCTCACCACGGATTACCATATTCATCCGTTGGATGAAGCGTCCCAGAACGACGCTGCTGGTACCTCAAATCCGAAGCAAGGGGAGACAAAACAAGACATCCGGCTTGCCCTCGTAAATGCTGAGAGAGAGTTTGGCATCCGGTTCGAGGATTTATGCATGGAAGTTTCCTTTTGCGATCATCATGCATACATGACTCACGTTCTTCTTGAGCGGAACCGAGCACGCTTGAGGAGGCGATGCACAAAAATGTGAGTGGATTGAAGCCATGGAGACAGAACTTGCTGCACTTCGTCACCAACAAACATGGGAGTTGGTGGACTTACCTCAAGGAAAGAAAGCGATTGGTTGCAGATGGGTCTTCAAGGTCAAGCGCAACTCGGATGGCACTGTATCTCGATACAAGGCCAGATTGATAGCCAAGGGCTACGCACAACAAAGATGGAGTGGACTACGAAGAGACGTTTAGTCCAGTTGCCAAGATGGCAACGATTCGTACGGTGGTTGCTATTGTCAAGGGATGGCGAATGCATCAAATGGACTTCAAGAACGCCTTTCTCAATGGAGATCTCGGCGAGGAAGTCTACATGCAGCAACCACCTGTTCACGAAGATCCAAAGTTTCTTTCCCGTTTGTAAGTTAAGGAAATCCTCTATGGTTTGAAACAGGCTCCGAGAGCATGGTATGAGAAGACCAATTCCTTTCTCATATCTCTTGGATTTGTAGTCTGTCATTCCGACTCATCGCTATACTACATGAGATCACGAGTTCATGTAATGATGATTTCCATCTACGTAGATGATCTTATTGTTACTGGGAACCATGAGGAGATGATTTCCCACATCAAGAGTATCTTATGTTCCGAATTTGAGATACAAGACTTAGGGTATCTTAAATTCTTTCTTGGTCTGGAGTTTATTACATAGGGAAAGGATATGTGGCTAATACAACGCCAATATGCTTTAGATAAGCTTAAGGAGTTCAAGATGTCTGATTGTAAACCAGTCGATACTCCTCTCCAACAAGGTCTAAAGCTAGAGTTAGAGGATGGAGAGTTACTTACAGATCCCCGCCTGTACAGACAGATGGTTGGGAGTTTGATTTATCTGATTATCACTAGACCGGATTTGAGCTATACTGTTGGTCTAGCCATTCAGTTCCTGCATGCTCCACGGGTATCGCATATGATGGCGGTCAAGCGGATTCTCCACTATGTGAAGTCCACACTTCATTTTGGACTTCGATACAGATTTGGAGGTGAGCTGAACCTGCATGGCTACACCGATGTTGATTGGGCAGGAGATATTTCTGACAGGAGATCCACGTCTGGATATGCGTTTGGACTTGGGAGTGCGGCTGTGAGCTGGGCTTCTAAGAAACAACCGACCGCGGCAATCGCCTTCTTCCACGCAGGGCGGATCATCATGGTGCTATGAATGCCACTTGTGAAGCGGTTTGGTTTCGTTATTTGCTTTCTCGATATGGGAGTAGATTATCCTAGTCCTCTGAGCTTATCCTAGGCGATAACATTAGCGGCATGATGTTAGCTAACAATCCTGTTTTTCATGCTAGGACAAAGCACATTGAGGTGCACTATCACTTTGTTAGGGAGAAGGTCCTTTCAAGTGTAGTAGATCTTAGATATATACATACGGGAGATCAGGTTGCAGATATCTTCACCAAAGCTTTACCTAGAGAGTTGTTTGCTACATTTCGACATTGTCTAGGAGTTCAGGATGTACAGTTGAGCTTGAAGGGGAGTGTTAATATCCCAAGCTCATCTAGTTGATAAAGGTCGATCCATGCCTGATGACTACAGGCCGTAGATCTAGGGTTGTTACGTACCGATGGTACAGATCTATTTAGGGCTAACCCGAGATTAGGGTTTCCCTGTTCTGTAAGACCCAGGGTTGTACATATATGATAAAATGCAAGTATATCTAAATTGTGCCTAAGTTTATCTTAGTCATGACTATATTTAGCTAGTTATGGTTAAGTTGGAGGAAAATATAGAGTAACTTTTGGTGTGGTAGATGAGAACTACTATTTTGTTATTTAGTAGGAATCATGGAATAGATTCTATCACATTGGTATCTTGACTTCCCTTGACTTGGACTAGTTTTCATTGGTTGGACTTGGTGAAGGCCCTTAAATCTAGGGGCGAGATTGACTTGGTACACTAGAAGTCAATTAGGGAGTAGTTGGGCTTCTAGAAGATCCAAGTGGACCAATTGCATGTTGCCATGTACCCTTTTCATTGGGGTTTGTGATCTCTACCTCGTTTAAACTTGATAAGAGGAAGTTACATGGTGATTACTTGTAGTTACTAGAGTAAGATTCTAAGTAGTATAAATAGAGAGGTTGAGAAGTACCTCTCAAGTAGTTTTTCAATGGAAGTTAGTTTTGGGAGAAGATAGTGTGGTGATCTTAGTTTTGGGGAGCTTGGTTCTTGAAGACGTCATGTTCGGAGTGGAGCCTTGATTCAATGAAGACTTTGATTACCAAAGTATCCCTTTCCTTTTAAGTGATATCTTACTCATGGTGATAATGTGTATAATGGAGCTTGGACATTGAGAGTTTGTGTAAGAGTGAGCAATAGGGTCATGGTCATAGGGTGGGACTAAGTTCTTCTAGATTCATGATGAGCTTCCAAAAAGCCATCGGAGGTAAACCTGAGTGAGAGTCAGCCCGGAGGTCACAGGACAGCCTCCAATTCTGAGGCACACTCCTCACTGATCTCTAGCACTCCTCTATGTCTAATCTACAAAACTAATGCTCCCACCATGCTCTGATACCATGTTGAGAAACCGACTCTTAAGGAATCACTCCAAGAAGAGGAGAGCACATCAAAGGGACAAGAGAGAGTGTACAGGAATGAGATGGGGAAGGCTTCACCTTCCCCTGTATATATAGGGTGAGTACAGGGAAACCCTAATCTCGGGTTACCATCGGTCTGTACCATCGATACGTAACAACCCTAGATCTACGGCATGTAGTCATCAGGCACGGATCGACCTATATCAACTAGATGAGCTTGGGATATTAACAGCAGGTGCGTTAGTGAGACCAAAAGGCATCACTATATACTCAAAGTGACCATACCTAGTACGAAAAGCTGTCTTCTGAACATCTTCATCAGCAATTCGAATATGGTTGTACCCGCTCCTCAAATCCAGTTTGGTGAAGTACTTCGCTCCTTGAAGTTGATCAAACAAATCATCCATTCAATCCTTCTCAATTGATTCCATCTTTCTCACTTGAGTAAATTGGAACTAGATTACACAAGTAAGAAAGATGGAATCGATTGGGAAGGATTGACATAATATATCATATTTGATTTTGACAAGTTCCAAGATATTGGCCCAAACTTCTACATCTAGTTCCAACATCTTTGCACAAACTTCTACAGTCCACAACTCTGACTTCCCACACATTCCTACTCGATGAGATATTTTTTCACTTCAGACCTCCTCACATAGCTCTAGGCAGATATAATCCCATTTCTACAATAGAAATCCTCCTTCAAGGTTCTTGATGATATTATATTGACCCTATTGACCTTTTCAAACCTAGTGACGGCTTGTGAGGATTGGCTTCATGAACATGATTTGCCAAAATCTAGTTTAGAAAATAGCAAAATTTCTATAATAATTTAAATTTATGTTTGTGAAATCTTTATGAATATTCTAAAATTATATTAGAATTTTATGTCTTTTTTCAATAATGTATGATAGAAAAATAGTGCTTGGGCAAACAAAAAAATATTCAGTCAAATGATTATGCAATAAAATTACTTAGAGATAAGCTTGTTATTTAACATGGAGACTCCAAGATCATAGAAGCTGGACTATTAAAATGGACTAGGTGGACTCTATTTCCAGGAGAATAAAGATGGAGATAAGCCATGAATGTTTAATACTGTATGAAATAACACAATATCCAATGTAAATTTCCGTCATTCTAATAACGAACTCCTCATTGTTTGGTGGAGACAATGCTTTGTTAAAAAAAAACAAACCAGTTCAAGACATCACCACTTGTGCGGAAATTGAATAAGGTTATTTCATTGTTAATGGTCTTAGGAAATTTCCACTTGTAGAATTTGAATTGCTGGTACATGATATAAACACCTCATCTGAAGTAACAAATATAGTGATGAATCTTATCACGTATGGCAGTGGCACGGACAGTTCATTCAATAGTTTTTTTCAAACTTGAACACCAAACGTCAAATTTAAATCACTTCAAAACCTGACCACATTGCCAAAGTATTCCCATATGTGTGGAAATTGCACATCCTGAAGATTATTTCATTGTTAGTGATCTTAGTAAATTTCCACTTATAAAGTTTGAACTGCTGGTACAAGCGGCTCATCTAAAGAACAAAGATAGTGATGAATCTTAGCACATGTGGGAGCGGTACGGATACTTCATTCAATAACTTCTTTGAAACTTGAACAACAAACATCAATTTAAATTCACGCATTAGATTATAATCAAAGGAGAAGATCAGTCATGTCTCAAGTTGGACTTAGAGCTTTGTTTGCCTTCTAACGCTTTCAAGATGTTTGCTTCTCATGCATAGAGAGTATTAAAAGCTAATAGTTGATTGTAGTGAAGGAGAGGTTCTAATTATCTCAAAAGTCCAAGCAATCTTAATTTTTTTTCAAATTTTGTCCATTTTTCTACCTTTTTCTCCTCCAAGAAAGCCACATATAAAATGCAGAAGTGACGTTTGGTTGCTCACTGTCAGTTTTTCCTCCTCCAATTTTGAGAGCTCGCCCCTCCCTCCTTGCACGTGAAACACAACCATCAGCCCTATTTTAGCTTGTCCGCACCATTCTTAGATTTTCCATTTGTTAGTAAAGAGGTTGCAATTCCTTCATGAAATTTTGAATTTTCTAGTCTAGAGCGCACGAGCTTCTAGGTTTTCTTTTCGATTTTTCATATAGTTTGGTTAGATCTTTCATCATACTTATGTTAGTTAATTCATTACAATGTAGATGTCTTTTGATGAAGGTCATGTTCAGTTGGCATTGGTGTGGACAATGAACTAGATCCAGCTTGATGTAATTGAGCACAAGATGATTTGATTTTCAGACTCCATGAAGCTACCGTTCGACTGTGAGGTTGTGGAGAAGAGAACTGTTATATATAATTTAGATTGGGCTTTATTTATAGGCTAAGCAATTGCCATGACCAAGAGCATATGGTTGGTTCCAAAGATCTCATCCTTGTGGTTAGAGAAATGGACAAGGATGATTTTTTCATTACAAAAGTCTGCAGAATTTTGCATATGAGGGTGAGGATGAAGAGAGGTGTCATATAGAATTTATTGCTGTTTACTAATAGTATTATATAACTATAGGTTTTACATTTTAATGTATGAAATAAATTTATATTTGACCTACATTGGATAATTATTTTTTTTAAATTTTAATTTCCTTAGATATTGAAATTTGGTAAGTAATCGTATCTCCTCATGCAAGAAGATTTTCCAAATCTCCATTGATTCACTGTACGTGACACTCCACAACGAGAAAGTATGGATGTGGAGGACAATCTAACTAGTACCAAAACTGCGAATTTCTATAGCTCAAATCTTGTCCACTGTCCGGGAGATTTTCTTGCAAGCCTCATTACTTTTCATTACTTTTCGCTAAATGTTCTGCGGCAACGGAGATCCTGAAACTTCACCGGATAAATCCATGTTAAAACATTCACTCCTAAATTATATACCAAAATTAAGCAGCACATTATGGAACCCTGAGTCATGTTCTTTGGTCATAAATACACAAATTCTAGCGACTTGATGCACGCCTTAACCTTGAAACCTGAAGGTTTTGCGCTACTTATAACATGTACATTGAGTTGAAGTGCATCTGATTTTTAAGTCAGAGCTCAGACCTGCAAGTGCCTGGCTTATCACTTGAAATCTGACGACGAACTCTAGATTTGTCACACAGGTCCATATTCACTGTAACCTGTACGAAAGGATGGGCATCCGAAAACCCCGAGCAAAAGATGCCATGAAATGCACCATTATCTGCATCGTGTTTGCGTCTCTTCTTCTTCAACATTCTTCTGCTCTCATCATGAGGACCGGCTATGCGCAGTTCTTAGCTCGCTTTACTGATGTTGAGCGTAGAGTCATGATCCAAGTTATGGCGTATAACATACGGCAGAGTTTGGCTACTGATGGTGATTACGAGCCAAGAGTCCTCGCTCACGTTATTCTGGATTATCCCCAGTTTTCAATGATGTTCATTTTAACTATGTGGAACACAAATACTTGCAACCTAGGGAGAGGTGGCGAGTCAAAGCGGCCGATCCTTACACGGAATATGGTCGAAATCAGGACCATAACGATGGACTTCCTGGTTCCTTCCATACAAAGTTTGATTCGTCATTCTTTCGGGTTTGGATACGCGATTATGGAAGGAATCTCTCTCCTGTACTTTCCTGCTATACTAGGGCCAAATCGTAGTTTTCGAATACCTGATAACGATGTGCAAAGCCACCACCACGAACGCGCATCGACTGCTCTCGGAAGCCTTCGTCACCAGCCCACGATTTCGTATAGACGTGTTTCTCTGGCAAATTTGAGCTCCAACGGCACACATTTGTCCACTGTTTTCCAAACGGTTGCACCCAGCGTCGCAGTATCAGGTGAAATCCACTCTCCATTGACGCGGACAGCATTTGGCCACAATTCGACAAAGTCCAGCGGCACCAATGGCACAACTTTTGCGCACAGAAAGCTTCCCATGGATCCCTACGGTGACTGCGAAGTTTTTAGCCTCTCTTTAGTGTGGGCAGATGGGCCTGACTTCGATGATCAGTCTGATCATGGCCCGCAAATTTTGAACCCGACGGACAAAATCTGGTCACCGAACACACGATTCTACCTAGTGATGCAGTTGGACTGTAATTTGGTATTGTACGATGGAAAGACGGGACTGGCTTTGTGGTCTAGCAATACTCAAGACAAAGGTAGCACCTGTTTTGCCTCTTTAACTTCTACCGGGGAACTCATTGTGTACGATACATATAGTGATAACGTGTTGTATCGAACAAATACGTGGTGCTCAGCGAATGGTGGAGATTGTTACACCTTCACAGTTTTGGAGGTTCAAGACGATGGAAATATGGTGCTCTATATCTTCGAGACACTAGACGTACTCTTTTCTTCCAACACTGTCCAATGTGAAGGTGGATGCGACGTTTAGAATAATGAGTCATTTCCTTGTTGCTATAGCTAGCATGTGAAATAACTTGTATAGAAATGAGGCTCTACATAGCGAGACATTAATAACGTTTTGCGATCGTATGTAAAGGCCTTTACATACGATTGGTGATGTTTTAGAATTACATAATGATTGGATAATTTTTCATATTTACTTTCAAATGCCTGCAACATAATATATTTTAAAATTTAATTATGAAGTTTGCAAGATTTAAATAGTAATTTTATTTGTTCAATAGTTTTTTTATGCATCTCAATTACTTTGATAGCCCATTTTTTTAGAGGCATAACATTTCAAATATTACAACATATTCATGTCATTGGAAAATGCACATCAAGGATATTTTCCGAATTACAAGTATACAATTGGGATATTGCAGTTTGAAATATTTTTTGAGATAAAATGAGACCACAAGACTTATTACTTCTTTCATATGCTACAAGACTAGAAAGAGAAAATTTCATTATATGCAACATGGCTATGATATGTAAATCACATTGTTCATTATCTTACATTAGTGAGTTCCTAAAGTACATACATTTATTTATGTACTCCATGAATGCATGAATATCATATGTGTGTAGCATGATTCATTATTCTAAATTGGCCAATTTCTTAAAGACATCTAGCACCTTTATCTACTCCACAAAAATGTAATAGATATCTCGTTTTGTATATGCAAACCAAAGCATGCTTTGATGGATTAAGTCAACACCCACGTTACGCTATACAAAGAAGATGGATGTATGAAGGCTTATAATTCACACGAAAACAACATTGAATATCACGTACGTTTCAATAGCAAAAATATTTTGGTATAGAGGTCATAGAGTTTGAAACAGTAGGGGTAGGCCGGGTTCAAACCGTAGGGGTGTTGAATATCTCCGTACTCGCTGGCAAAATTGAAAATCAAAGGCAGGCACAACCATGTTTAAAATGATTTTGTTAACATTTTCTTCGATACATTGCATTGTTATATACAATATACGAATTCGGTGACAAGCTACTAGAGTAAAGATAGATAGCTTTGCTTGCGTATCTTAGTGAACATGTGACAGAACCTGTCTGATCAGAGATGACCAAATCAGGTCAGCAGAAACCAGGGTATTGTTAAATCTTTTGGCAAACTTGAGTACCCGTTAGTCCAAATGCCAATATTGGATAATGTTAGGTCCATCTCTACCTTACTATCAAGAAGTCTAAAGAACAAATTTACGGTACTATTCATACTGTTGGTTTATAACACCTAATTTTAACTGGTGTGAAGTCAATACATGCTTAAGGAGAACGTGATATACAGATATTTACAACTCTATCTCATTTTGACTTCATTCGATATATTCACATGGATTCACTCTTGATCTTATTACTATTTGTTGCAATTTATAACATGTCATGCCTTCATATGAAATTCAATTTTATATCATGTAAAACGTTTACCACATCTTAATTGTATTCTTGTAAGTATATACTCTTTCTAACTCTACACAAATAATTGAATTTATATCAAAATAAATATAAATATTTAATCTATTATTAAATTTATCTTCAAACATAAATTTAATTTTTTTCAGATTTTTATTGATTATTTCAAAAACTCAAATATGGTATTTAATAAATACGATTGTTAAAATAATTTAAAACTTAAAGAAAAATTTAATTTCATTTTGTTTATCTTCTGAAGTAAAAAAATATTTCTATTGAAAATAACAATAAATCCTATATCAGCAATTGTCCTTATTGCAAGTAGATTTGTTGGCAATCCAGTAACATACAGTAAAAAGTCAAATTTCTTCATTTCTTTGCACTTCTTATTCAATACAAGGTCCCAATTCCTTTTACTGGATGAGATTCTTCCCCACAGATTTGATAATGATGGGATTTTCTGGATTTTTCATTTTTCTAGTTGAATAGGATTTTTGGCTGCAGTGTATGAGGCTCTTGAGTCTAGGGACTTAGCATCGTCATTGGTGGTAGATTCAACAGATAAAGCGTCCAACTCTATATTGTTGATAGTCTCATGATTAGAGATTGGATAGATATGATCAGCATCAGATTCATGTGAGTTGATTTTGTTTGGATACTATTGTGACAGAGCATTGAGAGCCAATTCAAACTCAATTTCTTCTTTGTTCTAGCCGAAGTCAGTCAATACGGGCGTTGGATCATTGACAATCACAATGTTGATTGAGACCAAGTGATTTTCTCATGAGTACAAGGAAGGAACCAAACCGGTAACATGGGGCTAGGCCCCAATAGTATCACACTGGGAAATATGTCCTACAGCACCTAGGATATCTGAACTATCCAAGTCAAAAGGTCTACAAACAAATGTGAGCATCCGAAGAAGCATCACCTAACGTGATTGCTCTCCCATGGATTGCACCCGGCTAGTGCTCTCAGAGAGCAATGGAAACACGTTGCCTAAAATAGGCTATACAAGAAGCTAAAGAGAGTGATACCCCATGTCGCCTAGTATGGTAGGCTCTCGCGCTCCCCTCACAAACATCTCAAAGTCGGTGTCCATAGCTCCATATAACTCCAAAGCTAGAGGAACAAAAGAGGTGACCTCTCCGCATACCTCTATACTTGAGACCTTTATCGCCGCCGCCCACTCGCCGCCCATACCGGAGGATGGGTGATCACCCCTCTCGAAATCGTGTTCTAGTAGGATCGGTAACCACCACATCGCCCACAAAGACCCTGGTCCTCCCGAACCAAGTACAGTCTGCTGCTCTAACCCTAGTTGACTGCAAGGCATACCAACGCCTCTCCATGTGAGGTATCCACCCTCCCGCGCCATAGCAAACACCACATCCCTAATGGCATCATGGGTAGCTATCCTCTGCCCTCTGAATGGACAACGAGTCATATGAACACCTGCTGCATCTAAAGTGATACCACACTCACATGTGAGTCACATTTTCTCCTGAGAAGCTGGTGATGTGTTTTCTGGTGACGTCAACTCAACATGTGAGGAATGAATAACACCTTCCTCTATCCTTCCTACTAAGATCAATTGTGAGTCTAAGGATTACAGTGTTGATACCGCTAGTATTGGTAGTTCCCGAGTTAGACTAGGTACTTCAGGTTCCACAAATTGCCACAAATTTCCCTTCTTGAGTATACTTTGGATTTTCCGTTGCCATAACGTGTAATACAAGTCACAAGTAAGCTACTGGCGAATTGTATACTACCGAACATGTATCCAGTCATGCCTTGTGCAAATTTGAGAACCCAATTGAATTTAGATCAATGATGTTGGACGGTACGTTTTTGGATACTCAGAATAGATTATCAATAGTAACTCAGCATAAAGTTACTAAAAAGTACTTAGCAAAAAGTACTCTGATGGGAACTCAGCATAGAGACTTGGTATGAAGCGTCACGATATCAGCATAGAGTTCTCATCTACAGTGACATCTCCAGTCAGTCAGGTGGCACTTGAATACTAATCATATAGTCTTTGAACCTCAACAAAGTTCCCTTAGAGCTATGATGCCATGAAAGCAGATTGTATGCCTCAGAATAAGCTGAGTGGGACCACTGAGAGTCAGAATATATACACAGTATGGTGAGTACCGATTGGAGTTCTACCTTAATAGAGTCTCACTAGAGTCAAAATAGTGGCTAGCCCTAAGTCATAACTAAGAGTCTAACTAGGAACACTTAGTGTGAATCAATCCTAGAAGCGCAGTAGTGGAAATATCAATAGTGTCCACTCACATCAGTGCAAAAGGGCATGAATGACTTCAAGCTAAAGAATGGCAATCAGGACTTGGGCTCATGAAGTTCAAGTGCTTTTTCTTTTTTTGTTTTACTTTTATTCATTTCTTAGTTTTTGCTAACAATAAGAGTGCACGTATCTAACCTGATCAGATGCTTTTACACTCAGGTTCATCGGAGAGCTAGTACAAAGTTGATATAAATAGCTTTTCAAGAATATCTAGAATAAGTTTCAGATCACATGGATTCCCATATCAAAAGTCGATATATGTGGCTTTTCAATAATATCTAGAATATGTTTCAGGTCACAGGGATTCCCAGATCAATTTAGATGTGATGTGTATCTAAGAAGAGCTGCCCTGATCTTCATCTAAAATTTGTCTTTACATAGGCCATGAACTTTATTAATTTTTCTATTTTTTATCTGAATTATACTTTTCTGAATCATATCTTTTTCTCTGGTATTATGATTATTTTGTGAAAATCTTGACTCTATACTTTAGGCTGAAAAATTGCCCACGACATACCCTCCTTGTATTCTTTCTAGGGCTGTTTTTGAAAGCATTGCTCACCGGTTTTACACAAGTAAATTTGTTCTATGTTTTACATTAGATTCTCTATTAAAACTACTATATGGACCTGATAGACTGCAGAAGTATGGCTTGTGTCGTAGTTATTTGAAATAATGATGATCACAATGAATTGAATTGTTGTAAGTTTTGGAATCAATTGATCAATATAAATGAGAACTGATCACCTTATGTGATCTTTATGATTTTTGTTGATCAATGCAAAGACTTTGAAACTGAATATATAGAGCATGGCCATCAGGCTTAAATAATTTCTGTTCAACAAAAGAGCTAATTAGATAAGATAATGATGTTATACTAATAACAATAAGAGCCAATCCTAATCTAATCTAGAGATCACAAGATGATGCGCTATAACCAAGAAGCAAGAGTGGGGCTAAGATCAGAAGGCCGAGTGCTACAATGCCCCCTCGTGAGTCGCTTGTCTACAGTGTATATCATTTAACAGTCAAATAAGTTTTCATGTTAATGATATCGAGGACATCTCCACCGTCCATTGGATATTGCATTTAGATGAGGTTTCAAACATGACATATATTGATACATGATCCTCTCAAACAAGAATCACAAATCAACATATTGGTTGCTCCATCAGCTGATCCACATAACATACTTCGTTGCCTTAATCTTCAATATCAACGGTCAAAGTGGCACCATTTCTTCAATCACTTTAGCTATCTTATTCATTTAGAGCGAACTGACTTGGGAACTCTCCGTACTCGAGCTTCCCTTTCTTTCTTGTGACGTTTGTAGAATCTTCATGACAAGAATTCCTCTCCTCCCGTGGTCCAAATTCCTTTGCCGGTCTCCTTTGCTCAACATTAGTTTTGTCAAGTGTCTCCTCCTTTGCCTTATTGGTATTGTATAAACTCCAAGTGGAACGGCTACTCTTGTATTCGGACTCAATCTCCATATATGATAAATTGGACTCCAATTGATACAGGTGCCCATTTTTCAACGTTAGTCACTCCATCGTTGATTACATATGTTCAAGAAGGAATATAGATAAATCATTCCCTTTTCCTCTTCTCATAATTGAATTGTCATTGCTTGCACATTGCACGCAAAAATCTCCCCAACTTTAATCAAATAGAGCTCCCCACAAACCCTTCCACAATTTGGACTTTGTGCATATTCATATACATGGTGGGTTGAGGCCAAAATTGTTGATTCATCGTAAAAGTCACTTTTCTTCTAAACTCATGTTTGATGAACTCAATTTTATATCCATTCATCCGTTTGCTCTCTCAAATGTTGAACCACTTTTTTTCATCAAATTGAATCCGGTGTGCAAGCCTCAACCCATTCAATATCGACCTTTTTTTCTTTGTAATTTCGTCCCAAGACCTTCGTCCATATTTTTCTATCCCACAATTCAGGTTGCGCTCTACTTTGTAATTTCGTCCCAAGATCTTGACCACATTTCCGTATCCCATAATTCTAATTGTGCTTTCATCCCTATTGAATGTGCCACTTTTTCTCTATGCACTTCCTTGCACAATTTTGGGCAAACAAAATTCCAACGCCATGACATGAATGCTCCTCCCAAGTTCTTAGGTCACAATACCTCCATTAGTGATCAATCCGACATCAGAATCAAAGGTCATATATATCCCATTGACATCTTCATAGTATATGACACCTCAATTCTTTTCAATCTCAAGATTTCTCTCGTTGCTTTTTTTTCATCGTGCTAGCGCTTTGTTTCTTGGTACGTTGTCTAGATTGTTCTTGCTCCCTCCGTTCCAAGTTTCCAAATTCAATTCAAATAGCCTCTTGCTCTTGTAAACACGTGTGAACATCCTACTTACATTAGGATAATCATCTACTCAAGCAAATTTATACTTAATCGTATTCATGACAACCGAATATGAATATTTTTCTGCCAAAATTTTAAAAAAAATTGTATTAATCATAATTATTCCCCTACATATGTCTACTTTTAAGTCTGAGCGTCCCACAAACAGGATTACTCATAATACTTCTTCACTCTCGAGTTATTTACACAAGTTGCAAATAAAGCATCTTCCAAGTCTGATAGCTACAAAGAATCATTATCGAGAAATTTTTTTAGTTTGTAGGGTCCCATCTAGCAAAGGTGTAGTTTTACTAAATATTGCATATGGCAGCTGTCATAAAGTAACACTTTATCCCCTTTCAAAATCTTGATGAACCATAATTTAACATCGTATTTGTCTTTACGTTGAGTCTGAATTTGCTTGGTCAATCTTTCCGCATCATCGTGTGATTCCTAAATCTGAGTTAGGGTAAGCAATCGATGCAGTTGACTTTCCTCCTCATAAATGTAATCCTCCACACGCACTCAATAAGAGGGCACCTCAAACTCCACATGGGTAATGGTATGCATCCTATAAGTCTAGAAAAAAGATGTTTGCCTCGTAATTATTTTTTTTGCCTTGCAAAATGCCCATAATGATGCCGGAACCTTTGTATCCCAATCCTAAATATGGTTAAGATTAACCTTATTAAGAATTTGACACAACATCCCTTTGGACTTCTCTGTAAGGCCATTCATCTTAGGATTATATGGAGTGATCTTTTGATGCTTGATTGAAAATAAGTGGTCAGCTTTTCAATAAGATGATTCATGAAATGTGTTTCCTTGCCACTATTTAGCTGTAAAGAACATCCATATCGAAAAATCATTTGAGTGAAGAAAAACTTTGCCATCATCTTTGCATCATCTTTCATGATGACAACAACTTCTACCATCTTTGTTGCATAGTCCATGATCATAAAAATATGTCTCTTTTTAGTTTATGTACTAGCTGATTAGATAGGCCCAACAAAATCAATTCCCCATTTTTCTAACTAAGCCAATGAAAAGATTGGCTTCAAATGCCATCGTGTTATCTTGGTAAGTCATCCAATCCGTTGATATGCATAACACTTCTATATGAATTTATGAACATCTTTATATGTCATTGGTTATCTTCTTGTTTCTTAGAGCATAATTATAATAGACAAGTTATAAAAAGCAATGACAAATTCTAGTGTAATTTGATTTGTTCCTAAGAGAATGAAGTTTAAGATTAATATTCAGTAGCGAATATGTGAATTAAACATCTTTATGCAACTCTAGACAATCATAGTCCGAAGAGTGGAAACATATACACACTAATCCCATCAACAAAATAAAATCTTCAAGAAATTTCCAAAGGAATTTTTTTAATGATTTTGGACAATTTCCAATTACAAGAATCAAATGTATATCATGCGCAAGTTCATAGAAGTTCTTCCAGAAGAGACCTTAAATGACCAAACTCATGGATCGAATTCTTAGTTATCTTCACACAAATTTGGACACTAGTCATGTAGGTCACCGCGATCTCTACCCGAATTTGAGAGGTTTTGTTCTACCCTGGCTACTTAGGAACAAATTAATGTCTCACTCTCACAAATTAAAGATATCCCATCTAACTAATCGAGTCCTATTTATATCCAATTCTAAGATCCTATCCAAATTATTATTTACATGGATTACGTCCAATTACTTCTTTGGAAAGTTGTTGCATCCTTTGATGATAACTCCACTCTCCACGCAAAAGCATAGACGCTCATCTACAACTCCCATATGCCTTCTGCGATCTTCTTCCAGTGGACGCGTATTATTTTCTAATATTCGCAAGGCCTTGTACATCTCCTTTTGCTTTTCCTTCAAATTGCTAGGAGTGTTCATCATCATGGTGAGTCGCTCCAATCTCTCAAATTCTACTTGATCACAAGGGACAAAAAGATATTGTAAGGATTTGCTAGCCAAAACTTATAATCTAGCCCGTCGATCTACCTCAACCTGTAGCTGCCACTTCACATTCTTCAATTGTCTCCAGAGTTTCTCATTCTTCAACTCTACGAATTTCAATTCCTTCTCTCTTATCTTACAAATTTCACCTTAGGTCTGGTTCAATACCTTTGTTTCCTTTTTCGCCTCTATCTTTTGTGTCTCAATGCACCTCACAGATTCTGTCAACCGCTTGATGATCTGTGTCTGGTCCTTCCTGTCGCGATGTGGTTCATTACTTCTATCATATCCATGTAACTGACTTTCTGAGGATCCCACCCTTGGATGTAATTTGATCTCGTCTCGTTCAGTTCCATTAGAACTGGCACAACTACATTTTTCAACTTATGAGCCAACATTAACATCAAAAAAATGGTTCTCCTCCATTAACCTTTAAAACTTTTATCTTAGGCCTCGATGTCTTTGGTACTAAACTCTTTGGTTTAGCAATCTCCTTAAGCTTCTGCTTCTTGCTCACAGGTTCTCGAACTTCTTTCACACTCGAACTTCTTACTCTTCATTTGAAGTTTTCCAATGACTCTTTCCATCTGAATATGGTTTCTTCAATCTCTCGCATTACTTCATTCAGCTCCTCTAAAGACATATTGTCCTTGTCCACTACTACATGCAACTGCAAGCTTTCTTCTTTGTTGGGTTTCAGACTTCTTGTCGAGCCACTGCTGGCTACATCCACAACTAGAGAATAATCGGGATTGGAGAGTTTATCACTTGCTGCAGAAAGTAATCTCCAAATTGATATACTAACCATGCCCGAAAGTGATCATGATGAAAACACCGGATGTTGATCACAAATGGATTGGGCATCAGTACATCTGGAGGATCATGTTGGCCTCTATCCATGTCCTATGTCGGCTCCACTTCGATCAGATAAGCCCCTTAGTCAGCAAAGTGATGTGTCTAGATCTCTCCCATAGCCTTTCCAACCTGACTGCGCTTTATATCTCATAAGGTCCAAGATAATATCTCTTGAAGTCTTTTCAACATCCTGGCCCTCGAAAGTTGATCCAACGGTGGGCTCTTAACAGCCTTACAATGCGCCTTCGGTTATCCTAACCTAAAGTATCGCCGTCATGACAACAGCTTTGAAGATGACACATGTCATCATCTTGTCATAGTAGCCGCATCACAACATGACAGCGGGTGGCCATTATTGTAGAATCTTAGTTAGGAGTTTGGAGCATGTTTTTTCGGAATAAATTGTGGGATATTCAGAGGACATGAAGGATGCCGAATACAAAAGATCTTTGTAGTACGAAGATGGCTGTTATGAGTGAGTTGAATATTTTGAAGAAGGTGAAAGAAGTCTTCATGTTTAGGGTAATAGGAGTTAGTAACATTCTCAAAAATCATCTATGCACACAACAAGTGAGCTTACACGATGAAGAAATGAACAACAATTTGATTGGGATCAAGAGAGATTATTCGATTGCCGCCAATACATAAGATATCATCAAGGATGATTAGACCTTTGGTACCAAAACCGAATGGGATTGTAGACGAGTTATTGCAATTGAAGAATCTTGGAGGTGCATTTTTAGCATGGTGATGGGATTATGTATGCCCGGAATTGTGTGAGGAAGTTTACGTTAAGAAGGTTGCTAATCCTATTGGATTAAAACGACATCCCAAAATGTGAGATGTTATCTTGTAGGCTGAGGCATTAGGAAAGATTATGCAAAGTAGAAGGATGCTATTGATTGGGAGGGGTTGGCGTTACATACTCAATTCGACTTTGATGAGTCTCAATGGTTTGATCCTCGAGAAAGGAAAGGGATTAATGGATTCAAGATCTATTTCATCAAGGATAATTTTTAGATGCAGATAATGTACACACTGAACCAACCATATTCATTGCATCAAACTACTTATGTAAACATGCATAAGATGAGGATACTGGAAGGCTTCATGGGAAGATCGATCAAAGTGAAATAGGGAGAAATCTTCACCCGGAATGTGCAAGCTATGGGTGAGAAGCTCAAAGTAGTGGATCTTTTGTATACAAGCCGCATGATCAAGGCGAGGCATGATGAAGTCCTTTTGGATGGATCTATACATATAACAACTCTTGGGCAAATTCTATGTTATCTTCATAGGAATTTGCATCTAATGCGGACTATCAAACAAATCGCAACACCATTTCCTCGAACTCTTATTCTACCATGGCTACACACTCTAATCCGTCAAAGGACATTTGCAACAAAAATATACTTTCTTTTCTAAACTATTTCCACTTATACACAAGTCTAACATCTACTACCAACTGATGTTTACATGAATCTTTCTCTTCTTGTTTGAAAAGTTTGTGAGTTGCCTGATTGCATTTCAACCTCTCATGTTTAGGTGAGAGCTTGAGTTGAGAAGCTATGCATTCATGCGTTGATTCCCAAATGCATCTCTTGGATATGTGCAACAATTTCATGTAGATGAAACCGCATGGCTTCTTTGAATTTCTAACCCAAAGCTTAGTACATTTCCTTTCTCTTTTCTTTAGTAATCTAAAGATTCTCCATTGCTTCCAACAAGCTCTTCAATCATTACCCCTCCTCTTCATCACTGGCAAATAGATGCTAAGCACACATATTACCCAAAGATTTCAATCTAGCCGGTTGCTCTACGTCCGCTTGATTAAGGTGTCTTTTTAACACTTGCTCTTTCTATATGAGTTAGAGATTCTACTTCTCTACAAATTTGATTTTTTCCCTCTTAATCTTGCATATGCCGACACATATTTTTCTTGATGCTTGCACTTCCTTTTCTAATTCTGATGACTTTTTAGTCAAGCAATCCACATTAGTGGGCAGTTGGCAAATCACATAGACTTTCTTGATGCTTGCACTTCCTTTTCTAATTCTGATGACTTTTTAGTCAAGCAATCCACATTAGTGGGCAGTTGGCAAATCACATAGACTTGCTCTTTATGCCATGTTGCTATTCGATGCATGATTTGTATCAAGTCCATCCATCATCCTGACAGTTCCACCTTGACATATATTCAAGACCCATTTTGTTCAATTTCATGAGTATCAATATCACCATCAATTCTAGCTTCTATGATAGTTGTGGCACTGAAGATAAAGACTCTACTATTTCCTTAGTCATTTGTCTCTTTGATCTAGACATTAGGTGCATGACAACATTCTCTACTCCCTTGACCTTCTTGCATACTCTAAGAGAAGAAGTTCAAATGTTCACCACACTTGGGTTTCTTTTTTGTTTCCTAATGAATTGTTCAGGGTCTTTGGGACTAGTAATGTCTCCGATGATAGGCCCAAATTCCTCCTCCACTCTACTGAAATATCCATCATTGCCATCTGATTGCTCTTCCTTTGCTTTCTTTGAGGTATTTGGAGGACTTCGAGTAGAATCATTACTCGTTTCATCATATCCAATCGCAATATATGACAGCCTTGATTTCAATTGCTAAAGATGACTGCAATCAATAAAGGTGACATTCCTTGTACGTTAATCACTTCAACTTTGAATACATGAGGATAAAAAATGAGGATAAATAAACCACTCTCTTCTCATCTTCTCTTAATTGCATTGCCATGGCTTGCACATTTTAGGCAAAACTCTTAGGGATTACACCAGCTAGTGCTCTCTGTAGAGCAATGGAAATACGTCGTCTAAAATAGGCTATACAGTAAGCTAAAGAGAGTGATACCCCATGTTGCATATTATGGTAGGCTCTCGTGCACTCCCTCATGAACATGTAGAAGTCGGTGTCCATAGCTCTATATAATTCCAAAGCTAGAGGAACAAAGAGGTGACCTCTCTACATACCTCTATACTTGGAGACCTTGGCTGCTGCCGTTCCACTCGTCGTCAAAGTCTATTCCTTCATTCAAATCCATCGTACGGTTTCACCCCTTGCAGCCATATGTGCACTACCATACTTATTTTTATTTTAGTCTTACCGTGAAAACGGGATTGTGGGGGGGCTAAATAAGTGTTGTGTTGCTAGGAAAAGTAGTTAAGTCATGCACCCTAGATGGTGAAAGCCTAGTAACCGAAAGAAATACTAGCTTAGGCTCTAATCCGTATCCATGCAGCATGTGAAATCACGTGTGAATCAGCAAGGACCACCTTGTAAGGCTAAATACTCATGGGTGATTGAAAGTGAAGTAGTAATGTGAGGGAAAGGTGAAAAGAACCTCCATTGGGGAGTGAAATAGAACATGAAATCGTAAGCTTTCAAGCAGTGGAAGGAGAATTGAATCTCTCACCGCGTGCTAAACAACCAAATTTATATTTTTTTTACTCATTTTAGTCAAATATGAATGTTTTACTTCAAAAATAAAAAAATTTAATATTTTATTTATAAATATGTCACATAAACATGCAATATGACGTTGTAGTCCATGTTTCATTTGTTCTACAAGTTGTGATTGAATTGAAATGGTTGCAAGCAACATCAAAGGACGTGAATTATTTGTCAATCAATATTGTTTGGTGTAATAAGAACTATAAGATCTAGGATTTTATTTATAGAATAAAATGTATTTTTATCTATGATTAAGATTAAATATCAAGTTTAACTTAGTCATGATTATATTTAACTAGTTATGGTTAAGTTCAAGAAATAAATATGTTAGTTCTTGTGTAAAAAAGTGGATGATGAAAATTACTATTTTGTTGTTTGAGTGGTAATCAAAAGTCATTTTTCATCACATGGCTATAGTGACTTTCCTTGGCTTGAATTAGTATTTCATCGTTTTGATTTGACCCTTAAATCTTATGGGTGAGATTGACTTGGTAGAACAAAATCAATTGGAGGATATTTGGGTGTTTAGAAGATCCAAAGGATCAATTGCATGTTGTCATGTAATCATTTATATTATGAGTTGTGATCTTTACCTTGATTAAACTTTGTAAGAGAAAGTTACATGATAGTTATTTTTAATTACTAGAGTAAAATTCTAACTAATATAAATAGATAGGCTGAGAAATAACTCTCAAGTTTTATTTTTGGGAAGAATAACTTGAATATTAATGGATGTTTTTGATGTTTTGAATGATATTTGAGTTCTTGTGAGATTGCTTAGGTAGTAGAGTTGTGATAATAGTTCCATATGGAGTTCCAATATTGAGAGTTTGTATAAGAGTGTGCATCATTGGTATGATCTTCAGGATTTGAATTATCATTCTAGATTTATGATGAGCTTCCAAAGAACTATAAAAAATAAAGCTGATAAAGAATCAACTTGGAGGTCACATTTTTGGTTCTGATTTCTGGTTTTGGTCACTTCCGATCTTTTCAATGTCAACTTCTATGCCGCGTGCAAAAACTCTATGACCTAGAAAATTTCATTTGGTCATCATGAAGTTACACTTCTCATGATGTCATGCTAGTTGACTCTATTGGCATTTCTGAAAGATTTGGCGTAGATGCTTCAAATACTCCGATTTATACCCGAATATGCAAAAGTCATCTATGACGATTTTTGAGAACCTCCAAAGATAGTATTGGAATATATGGGTCATCATGTGTTGAAAGGTAACATGTGTGTTACACAAAACAAATGACATTTTGTGATACGCATAAGTGCCCCAATCCATGATGAAGGTAGATTAGGGATGATCTATGATGTCCAAAAGTCTTGGCATTATCTCCTTGATTATGAATTTGTCTTCCATGTAGATCATTATGAAGTATTTAGTGCACAAAATTGATTTGTCTTGAAGATTAGTTCAATGGATGATATTGCTACAAGAATGTGTT
The DNA here is from genome assembly GCA_014180765.2 of Marchantia paleacea. Taxonomy (NCBI): domain Eukaryota; kingdom Viridiplantae; phylum Streptophyta; class Marchantiopsida; order Marchantiales; family Marchantiaceae; genus Marchantia; species Marchantia paleacea. The sequence goes on along the minus strand of MUAA02000008.1, from coordinate 2,685,965 downwards.
TTTACCATTCAAATGAAGAAGGATATTCATCATACTAGTATGGATTTCTTATCTCGATTAAAAATTCATATCCCCGCTAGCTTAGTTAAAGATGATTATCCATATAAACAGCTCTTTCAGCTCACGAAGTATAAGGATACCCACTATTACAATATCTACTGTAACCTACAAATCCTAGAGATGCCAAAGGGCTTAGCACTAGAACAACAAATGGTATTCGTACATAAAATTGTGTCATATCAACTTGAACAAGGTATATTGTTCAGGTTGGGGATGGACAAGGGCCTTCATAGATGTTTGGAACAATACAAAGCTCAAAGGATCATCCAGGCAATGCATGAAGAAGTTACGGTGTCGCATGGACATTTCTTCGCTCTGAGAACGCTTGAGCGCCTGGCTGTAGAAGTACCACCCTGAAACTCGTGTGAGTTGATAATCTCTTCTTCTTCTCCTCAGCACTCCATATTCGAGTTCATTACAACCGGTAAAACTTTAGTGGAAGAAGATTGTGATATTTTATGATTTGACCAATAACTCTCATGTAAACTTTAGAGAAAATTTCTTTACAACCTTTTTGTTTTCCCATAAATGTTTCATATGTTTCTCTTTTCTAGATCTCTTAGAAAAATTTTCAAGCTACACACTATATCACAAGACGATATGCAGACCCTTATGTACTAAAACCATCACACATCCCAATTCGTGACTCTAATTGCTCTCAAATTTCATGACAAGTTCACTTATCATCCAAACTTTAACAGTAGAAAGTTTTATTGATGAAACTTTCTGATAGCAAAAGATATGATTGATGTACTAACTTTGTGATAATTAGTGCAATCTTGCAACTCTGACTGTATACACAAACTTCAACCTATCACTCCGTACTCAAAACTCATCCAATTGAATCGAAACTTCAATCCAAAGACAAACCTGAGTTGTAAAATATATCATTGTTGAATCAGATTTCTCAAAACCCTCGTAAGATTCTCAGAAACACCCCAAATATATTCAAAGATCTAAATTTCCCTCTCTATCTTTGAATCACTATATCAGAGTGACAAACCCCTCAAATGCATCCATTCTTGAGGTCACATCGTAGCTCTTCCCATCAGCTCATCAACTTTGTCCCCCAATCTTTGAATGTCCCCTTGAAAGGTCTCCAAAACTCATCAAAACCTCAAAGAAGTTGTCAAAGTGCCCTCATTGGTTCAAACTCCAAGATTAATGAGAATGAAGAGTGTTACTTTGACCTCTAGTGTGGCCAAATTAGCTCCATATTAACTTAGAGCTTTTCAACTATCCTAAACACACTACTTAGCCATCATATACACAATATGAGTTATGACTAATAAAGAGTCAAAATGACAACTCGAAACCGGCTAAGTATAAATGGAACTACAAACGGAACCGGGGAGTTTATGACTTGAGAATAATACTACTCACTAAAATTCCTAACAATCAACTCTTTATGGCTTATTTTTGGTAAACGATAGTAATGGATTAGAACCCATGTGTTGAAAGTCACCACTACTGGTAAGTTCAGATCCATAGCACCCAAACTAAATCAAAACGTATATTGTTTCATCCCAACAGTATACATTTTGATTTAGTTCGGCTTCTTCAAGATGTCATATGCATCCAGCTGATACTTCTTCCTCTCCTTTGGTGTTAGCCATCCCATCCTTGAATACATGTGTACCATCAATGAGGAGATATACACCACTCCCTTCTCTCCTCTATGAGTAAAGTAAATTTCCATTGTGTTCATTCTATTGAGAATATATTCAATTTGGTTGATTTTCAAAGTTAAAATCTTAGGGATAAAAAATTAACTTTCTTGTATTTGCAACACTCTTTGGACTTCGATGTCAAGAGTAATCTAAAGATGCATGAACTCAAATTTTTCTTTCTAGTGGATTGTTTTGATATCTTATTCCTTGGAGAATGAATATTAAGTACCACTTCGTATACTCTTGATATGAACCTTGTATGTTACACTCATCAATATTCTCCAAATCTAAGACATTTTTCTTCAAAATTTTGGTGTCTTTTACACTAACTGATCTATTCTTGTTCAAGCCTATCTTGAAGGCAAAAAATTTTATATTTAAAAAATTCATCTTATTTGCGTTGATCTTACTTTTTTCACATTAAGATTTTTGGGATGTTAAGAATTCTCAAACAAGTCTATTTCATATGTTGTGTACCATAAGATCTTCAACCTCATAGGGTATCTTGGTTACATTGCAAAATCTTGTATATTTTTGTTAACCAAAATGATTGATTATTAACATATTCATATGATGGAACCGCAATGAAATTGTTGATACTCGAGTTGCATACTCCATATACAATGCTTGCAATTGCATTTTCAACTCATTCATCTCTTCTAGAGCGCATGTTGCTTCTGTTGATGCATTTTTTCCCTTTGCTCCTCTTTCAAGCCATCAAAAATCCACAACCTCATTTTCTCCATGCTTAGAAATTTTTTTTGTAAGCTTTTTTGAAGTTTAAAAAACTACTACCATCACAAGACATCTTCACTTTCAAAGTATGTGCTTCCTTCTTCAACTATAATTTTTCTGTAACTATCAAATATTTTACTGGTGTTGTTGGTATCACTTGTCCTATGAGGTATCAGAATTCTAATAGTTGCAACAAACATGATGTTTTCATAAACATAATTCAAGAACTTCAATTTTTCCTCCAATCCTAAATCGATAATAACTTCTTTTTTCACAAGCGTGTTTCATAATTTGTCAAACTTTTCATAATCCAAAGTTACTTTTAAAAATTAATGTTATTCATGTCTTTGATTGCTAAAAGTAAACTATTTATTTCTTGCAACTATTTCATTTCAATAACGATTTCCAAACGTGGATTTTAATTTCATGTTTCATTTGTTTTGGACGGGATTTTAATTACACAGTCCACATTTCTAATCACAAGTCAGTATATTCTCCCAATCTAAGATAGTTTTCTTCAAAACCTTGGTATCTTTTGGATTAATTGACCTCATCCTTGTTCAAGATTATGTTGTGACCAAAAATCATTGTTGTTAAAAGATTCATCTCGTCTATATTGGTCCTACTTTTTTTTCTACTAAAATTTTTGAGATGGTAAGAATCTCAAACGAGTTTATTGCTATTGTAGTATACCAAATGATCTTCAACTTATTAAGGATGTTGTCGACACACATCAAAATCTTGCAGACTTTTGCTAAATAAAGTGATTAGTAAGATGGGACCGCAATGAAACTATTGACATGATGATTTTTAAAATTCCCAAGTGCATCCACGGCTAGCTAACCATACCTTTTGCTAACATACAAAAAGCTTGATACTCCATAAACTTATGCTTGTAGTTGTATTTCTAACTCAACAATCTCTTCTAAAGTACAGGTTTCTTCTGTTGATGCATCATTTTCTTTTCCTCCTCTTTGAGGCCAGCAAAAATCCATTGTCTCATATCTCCTTGCTCAAAAAGTTTTTGAAAGTGTGCTTGAATTTTAAACAACTCTTCCAATCACAAAACATCCTTTAAAATATACGCTCCCTCCTTCAACGATGATTTTTTTATAATTGTCAAGTATTTTGTCACTATCGTTAGCACCACTTGCCCTCTGAGGTTTCAGACTACCAACCGATGCATCAAACATAATCCTTTTAGGATCATAGTTCAAGAACTTCACACCTTCCTCCTAGTCCAAAACTATGGATAATTTTTTTTTTCATATGCGTGTTTTAAGATTTTCATGATCTTTCATTATCCATAATCATTTCTAAAAACTTATGTCATTTAGGTCTTTGATTGTTAAAGGTGAGCTTTTTGCCACACATCTTCAGAAATCCATGATGTCTTCTAGAACTCTACAATCTAGTGTAGCATGTAAGCTTATTCCAATATTTCTTACAATTTGCTTTTCTGAAATACTCTCTTGTTAGTCATACGCCTTAGGAAGCAAATGAACATTTGAACAATATGATCGTGTGTATGATCTAACAACAACAAATCTAACTTCACTTTCTTGAATTTGTTGTCCTCTACTAACATGCAAAGGGATGCAAGCACAATTTTTTTCTTATTCTCTTTTGCTGCGTTGTCCAATTTTATGTACAACATCTTAGAAAATGGCCCAAACCATTTTGTGATTATGTTGTGCATAACAGTGATTGAGAGGTTTGTGTAATTGTGTGTGTTTGGATAAAAATCATACACAACTCGTTCAAACATCCCATGGAATTTTAAGCAACCAATGACATGAATTGGTATGAACTATTTCTCATCCATGTTCTTTGATGTTTGAGTAAAATGGGACATGTTTGTATTCTGGAATTTTATCAATATCTTTAAATTATAAAATCAATCCAACCGTATATTCTTAAGAATCTTACAATGAACCATAGATTATCATGAACTAAAATACTATCATCACAAACGACTTTGAAGAGAAGACATGTGTCATCTTTTTATAATAGTCATGTCATAACATGACAAAATTCAATATTTGATTCTCGTTAGAGACAATGTTATATGTAACTTAAGAAAGAGGAAGTGGCCAACAAACCCAACAATAGTAGTAGTACCTATTCACAAAATCTCGGAACTTTACATGGTGACACGATGTCTCAAATACCCCGGTCCTAGGTCGAAGTAAACTCTGTAATATTCTGCGTTAAGGGGTAACAGCGAGCGGGAAGGTGAATAGAATGCGTTTCCGGACTCCGGGGGGGTACTAATCGGGGGTACGAGCGGCGCACTGGTTTGGCACGACGGTCGATCCGGGAGGCGCTGCTGGAGATTACACTTACTGGCTCTCATCATGCACACCAAATTACAGTTTACTTCGCCGCGCACGTCAGTACAGTACGATCTGTTCTTCTGAAGTTCTGAACCAGCGCAGCACAGGCGGCAGAGCCCAGGCTTTTCATCTGACAGGCACGGATTGTACAATTCGTATACTACGGACGTCAGATTCTTGATTTTTTTGTCACGTGAGTGTCGTGTCCACATCGACTCCACAAGCAGCAATCGGCTTTATTGTAACAGCTCCCCAGGCTGTCACAGCGTCATTGCCACGGACGCTACGCTCGTAGCATTTTCGCTGCCTCGTACTCTTACGTATCGTAATACGTATTATGATCCAGCACTACTACGCCGGGCGATGATATCGTCCGTGGTAAAGGATGTTGTACTCGTTTCTCCTCCATGGGACCTTTTCCACGCTGTGATTCTACTTTCACTGCCGTCTGAAACTCTAAAGCCAGCGTGAATGACTCAGGGACTCACTCACTCTTGGACGCTCGTCTCGAGCCTTGCGTTGAGCTCAGTACAATGTCATGAGCGATGGGGCCTTTCCATCAGCCTGATGACTTGTGGCTCCCACGTAGGAACTTGTGGAAGAAAAGCTTTCCTTTCCTCAACGTTTCACCTGCTGCAGATTCTCTCCCTCTCTCTTTTATCTCATAATCACACTTTTCGCGCTTCTCCAGGCACCTGATTTCGATCATTGAGTTTATTTTTTCTCCGCTGCCACTTCGTTCGTGCAGATTTGCATGTTGTAAAGCATGAGTTTGGATTTGGAATTCTAACATTCTCCTTTCTTCTACAGCGCACAGTATAATACTTTGTGATCGTAATAGTCGTCGTGCAGTTCGGAAAACGTCTCAATCCTGATGTAAGACGACTTTCACAAGTCTGGGCCCCAGGCAAGTGAATGGAATCTTAATCGGGAGAAGGCTTCGAGAACATTGCATCTTCTCTTGCTTACCTGACTGGAATCTCCATGGTCCAACTTTTAAAAAAAACAAAAAAAAAACAACTTCAGCGCATCGGCCACTACATGGAGGTTGGAAGAAACTGATGAACAAGAGCAGGAATCAGAATCAGTATTTCCTGGAGGCTTCATAATAAGATAAAAGAAAGTTGAGCAGGATCACGTTAATTTACTCGTATCGAACCAAAAAAGGAGATGTTCGATCATCGAGCAACGGGAAGATCATATCATGCCACCCTTGTTAAAGAAGCGCCCTCATGGTTGGCTTAGCTACAGAGTCTTCACGACTCTTCAGGACGCCCTGTACTGCATCACAGCACTGGAGTATCAATCATTATTAATCTGTCAGTGACCTGAAAAACGTTGTGCATCTCAGCTAAGGTTTCCACCCTGTGTTAGACTGGCTTCGTCGTCTTTGAGGACCTCCTCCGTCATTGCTAGATCTTGACCTGACTAGAAATGTAAAAGGCCAGTCAAAGGCTGGCCGGGCCAAAAGGAGGGCCTACAACATTTCAGTATGAGGTGAAGAATGGCAGAGCTTGAAATTTCCTTCCATGTTCGGAATTTTTTTGGTATCTTACACGTTTGAACATGTAATCTCAGGGGCCTCTAGAGATCCGGGGGTCATGGTTCTTTTAATAGGACCGAGTCCTTCATGTCCGGTCTCTTTGTGTTCCCGAACCTGGTTCAGACTTTTCTGCAGAGAGTTGCGCTTCCCGCGAATCATTGGACTCCAGAGCTGATGGAGCTGGTTTGGGAAAGAAGCCTCGATTTATCAACTCAAGTCTAGAGGAGTAGAAAAGTGCTGGTAAAGTGAAAAGATTCGCATGTCACTTTATCAATCATAGGATTTCAGGTGAGTACGTCCAGATTTTCGAATGGTCTAATTTTGTTATGTAATACTTTGTTCGCTGTTGACCTTCTCTTGTATGAGTCAGGGTGATGAGCTTGGAACCCAGATTGCAACATCTGGGCTCGCCAAATGTATTACGTTCTCCAGATCTCTGACAACTAAACATCACGTTCTCGCCCACCCCTTCCTCTTTTTCGACACATGGAGGACTTAACTTGCAGGCAATTATCCGGCCTCAACTTCCTTTTGAACGTGAGCTCACAAAGTAGTGCTGCTTTCACATCTGATCTCAAAAAACCTCACTGACAAATGCTTGTCTGCTAATTAAGTGCAAGACAATGGTTCAGGCTTATCAAAAGTAGACACGACATTTAGTATCATCTTCTCCTTGTCAATAACAATTTATCCAAGCTATTATATCTTTGCCATGTTACTTTAAGGTTCACATGTCTATGCCTCTCAGATGTGTAGTATTTTGTTTACTTTATCGAGACTACGTCGAGATTTTAACCGGCCCCTTCGCTTCTCAGTGTAATTCTCTTTTCATTTTTCTCATGACATTCCCATGAGATGCAAGGCTCATGGGAAGATTGAACCTTTTCAGACTTACCGTTATTTTTTGAGTATCCGTAATCCGTGGAATGTTCATCATAACGTGCATGGTCGAAAGGCGATGAATGTCAGGCACGGCTGGATAAGATCTAATAAGAAACTGGCCCTCAACTGTTCTCCCGCAAATTGCTAAAAGGCTGAGCCGCCCGTTGCCGACTGTAGGCTCGTCGTGATGATGGGACAAATATGCACAGGAGAAAAATTTCTGCTTTAGGTAGTTTGGACGAAGGGAGCCCAGAAAAAGTGTAGGCTGATGTGGAAAGCATGACTACGTCTTAGCTTATATCATTGTAAGCCCCACAGGCTGGCCAACCATTAAGCAAACATTGGAAACGTTTTCAGGGCATTAAGGAACAAGCTAAACCTTGACACGCAGCAGGTGACAAAATAAAATTCATCTGGAAGGAGAATCGATTCCCGGAATAATTTAGACTCACTTCCTCGAAAGACAGGACGATTATGGACTGCTGACAGCTCTCAGGATGCTTTAGGACTGACTTCTTCCAAATCAGCTTTTGCCATCTCCAACGACCATTCATACTCCATTAGCAACATGCATGCATTTACAAACTGCAGCGCTTGCTAAAGGAGAGGTGAGAGCACTTTCACTGCAACCTCTACAGGCCACGGAATGCTGCTCGGTGACATGCGATCTGACACAGTGCCGATAGACAGAAAAGAGTCCGACACAAGCGTAGATTGACCTTCTATAAGTGGGATCGTTGACTGCCAGCACCCACTTCTCAAACCTGTGGATGATCGGGTAGGAGACAGCTTTCTTGTGTGTCTACATAAAAGGCTACTGGCATTACAGGATTTGTTTAGAGACATCTCCGCCTTGTGTTGGGGATGTGAACATTGAATTACTCCCTGACTGTGTATGCCTCTAATCCAAAAAAATGTAGCCACATGAACATAAAACAATCTCACGCCCTTGTCGTTGCAATCCAGTCAACGCGATGTTAACGAAACCATATGTTCCCTACTCAGTGGGGTATAAAATCATGTTCGGTATGAAGGTAACTCAAACCCTCCTTGCCATTCGTACGATCACAGTGGGTAGCGTGTCATGATAATCTTCAAAATGTAGCGGATCTTGCAATATCAACTGGCTTGACATTCTAGCTTGTCCGCCAAATCCCACCTACTGTCTACCTTCCTAGAGCCGAATCACCTGCGCAAGGTTAAATGGTATCTCGGTGAAACATTATGTCTGATACATCACCAGACACCATGTGTGAGGAAATCCCAGAGCAGAATACTACTGATCAGACCCACTGTCATAACCAATGAGAACACATGCACTGCAATGACAAGTGAGATGGAACAGCACATACTGCGAAAATAAGCCAATCTGCGTGACTGCAGAATTTTACATTATGTGAGACTGCCAACTTAGGCAGCGCCAAACATTCATTGAATTTTAACACCTCACCCTCTCACTCTAGTTGGGTCTTTTGGACGAAACACCAGCCGAACAGCGACGTTTTCTCAAATAGGACCCTGAATGTAGTACTATTGAGCATATTCGCTTCTCACATTCACGTTCTCCAAGAACTCTACAGTTACTCCTCGGCCTTTCCTCAAGAATGAATACTCTATCGACCTAATCTATCAACAACTGCAACTGTCTACTGTCTCCACAGTAGCTCTTCGGCGGCCCAGAAGACGGCGCCACTTCTACCACCTCGAGGATGATGAGATTACATATGGTAGGGACCGGTCTGGATTGCAGGTCGCTTAGTATGTCTGGCGCACTAGTTCACCTGTTCCATACCTCTCCAGGTTAAGATTTGCAAAAAAAGCACCGACGCAATTGGCATCGAGATCAACCCACAAGCCTTGACGCCCTTCTTTTTACAATCAGGCCTGTGGATATTTGTTGCATAACTGAAGCCTTCAAAGCAGCCCCATTCTACGGGCTCAGCCGAATTATCTCGGCCATCACCAGCCAATATTTCGAATAATAATTTCGTCATAAATATTATACTGTGTACGCTTGCTGAATAGTGTCGATATCTAAACCCTTCATACGGACGACCGATTCCACATGTCCCTTGAGCGTATTCAACTCTCTCAACCTGACAAAATACACAAAGTTCAATGAGCAATCTTAGTATTCATGCTAACAGTAATCAAATACACTTGTACAAGCAACAATAGCCTTCAGCACATTCCGACGAAGACTGTTCTACATTGGATAGTTAACAGCCCAGACCACTTAACAAAATCTTACCTCGCAATTTCGGCACGCCTCTTCGCTTGCTCCGCAATATCGTTTAATTCCTTGTAACTTCCCCTATCTCCAGCCATTTTAACGTCCGGAGATTGAAGACCATGTAAAGTTCTCTGAGCGTGAGCCCATTTCATTTCACGAGCCTCCTTTCCGAAATCCTTTTGAGTGGTGAAGGCAGTCTGTATAGAGAGGAGAATAATAAAATTAAGAACTGAATTCCAGCAACTGCGAAGCCCCAATCCCCGTGTGTCAACGCATGTGTTAACACACCACGCTTGATCTACCAATACGTTAGAAAACAGCGATATTCATCGTTGAGGAAAGTGATAACACTTACCCTTTGGTTGATCATGTAATGCCATGCACGACCGCTGAGGATATAACGAACGAGGAACTTAATTATATCGAGAGGGATGTAAAAGATCAAACTGTAGAGCCAAATAACTCCAGCCCAACCCCATCCAATACCCTTGATGAAAGCGAACGACCAGTTGGCGTACACAGCGATGAAGGTGGCAATCTGCACCAAATATAGGCAACATTCACGCCTTCAGAATGGCCACTCTTATCATTGATTCTCGCAGACCCAGGCTCGACTTTCAATTACATTGCAAAACAAAGAGTATGTACCAAAGAAGGATAGATGGATTACCAGCTGAGCTATCCAGAAAGCGGCCACCAACAAAAATCCAGGACGCTCGAAGAAAGACCAGCTTCGAGATCGGGTGACGAAAATGAGCGCTTGACTAACAATGCTGACTTGCAAGTATACAGCAGCTGTCAACTCATTCCTATCGCCGGAGATATCTCGAACACCAAACCTTTCCTGTTATGAAACATTCCACCGGCACACTATTTAGTGATTGTGCTAAACAATCTACAGAGCCAGCAATTGCACATTCGACAATCAACCTGTTAACCAAGAGAAAATGATGTATTACCTGGAAGAATGTAGTCTTGTGTGCTAGCCAGAAGAACACAACGGTCATGACAGCAAGATAAGTTCCTAGAACAACACCGGTGGCAAAAATTTCTTTCAGCTTCCAGCTATCAGGCAGAGGAGAAGGTTTTACTCTGTCCTTGGAGATCGTCATGATAGTACCTACAAACGATAAGCATGGAGAACTTAGTTACATCTTTTCGAGGACAACGATCTGAAGCATCTTCCGCTACGCACATTCCTGGAGGTTAAGATTCCACTGCATTGTCGATATAAGGTTCAAAAAAATTGAAAAAAACTTGTAACAATGCCCACTGATCCTAAAACCTCTCCAGAATGAACAGCAACAATGTACTTACCATCATTCAAAATCGCAATAATCAGAACCATGAAAGGAGAAAAGTCGAACTTCCAAATGAGAGCCAGAAGCAAGAAACCGAGCTGCGTAAGAGAAGATTTTCAAAAAAACCATTAAACGTTTACCGAGAAAACGTATATGATCCCAAGAAGATTCTAACACAAGATCACGCGCACTAGCCACTTCCTCTAATTGTACTAAAATCAATTAACACAATGCACTTGAACGTGCCGCTGTAACATACCACAATACGGATGGTGATGGACACAGCGTAAATCTGCCACAGAAAAGACACCGTATAGTAGTCAGATGTGTACAATCTCACTTGCTTCCACTCGATCAAGGTGGTGAACGTTCGGAGACTTCCAGAAAAATCACTAAATTAGGCTTGACCAAATTTGTGATAAATCACCACACTATACTACTTACTGTGTAGTTCTTCATCCTCTGGAAAATGGCACGACTGGTCAAGACTGCACTGATGATGACACTTAGTCCAGGCTCAGTGAGGACAATGTCGGACGCGCTTCTTGCTGCGTCTGTTGCATCTGCCACTGCTATTCCGATATCTGCTTTCTTAAGAGCTGGAGCATCATTAACACCATCACCGGTCATACCGCAGATGTGCTTTTTCTCTTGGAGACGCTTCACGATTTCGTACTTGTGCTCTGGAACATGGAAATACCTCAGTTACATTCATCTTGCAGATGTTTATTCGTCCAAAAAATAACGCTCCACCTTAGTAAACTCATTAATATAATCGTTGTCTATGATCCACATGAAGGTCGGCATCCTTCGTTGAGTTCGATATTCTCATCAAACACAACGACATATACAAGCGTTCAACTGTGAATACCTGGGAACACTCCAGCAAATCCATCAGCCTTCTCGATCAACTCATCGATAGGAAGAGCGGCAATAGCTTCATCCTTATGCTGGCCCAACAATGAAGACGACGGGTACATGTTGATACCCATACCAAGACGACGACCAGTTTCCTTCGCAATTGCAAGTTGATCACCTGCAGATATAGTTGCTCCCTTCATTAGGTTCATAGAACCATCGATTTATGTAAAAGAAACCTTGTGGTCTGATCTAAGCATTTATGGGCACGTCTTATTTTACTTCTACGAATTGATTTATAACCTGTAATCATCTTCACGTTTACGCCCAAATTCAAAGCACGGCGAATAGTTTCAGCACTGTCGTGTCGAGGAGGATCGAAGAGGGGCAGCAATCCACAAAATTCCCATGGCCCACCAGCACTATCCTTATTTCCGTCAGGAATTTTCTGTATTACACATAGACAATACGTGTTACATATTATCCGAACTTAGATTTTTAACAACTAGTTTACGATCAAACACAAAAATTCTATTGACAAAGATCTCTGGTATGAACAGAAACACCCAACGTTGGGAGATAATCACCTGACGTGCGACAGCAAGAGATCTTAAACCGCGCTCAGCAAACTTGTCAATCACAGCGTGCACTCTTGATCCGATGATGTCCTTGTTGTGGGCAAGTTCCAAAATCTTCACAAGCCAGAAGGTCATAGGTTTAGTCAAAGCGACACAAATCACGCATTTTAGAAGACGCCAAAAAAGTCGAGTTCAATGACATGACAGTGGCATTTTCGAGGTAGGACAAACCTGCTCGGGTGCACCCTTGCTAGCCCTGTGCCAGTGACCTTCATTGTCAACGTAGGTCAAAGCAGTTCTCTTGTCTGTTGGATTGAATGGCAGGAAGTGGATCTCCTGAACACCTGCTCTTGCCTGCGACGAAGTCAACAAAAAAAAAACGACCAAAAAAAGCCTTAAGCAAGAGAAAATAACAAGAAACCTCCTTAAAGACTCCGATCGTCTAGAATATGAGCTGATCCAAGATCACTTGAATATTTTCGACCTAGAGAAATAAAATCCACTCACTTCTTTTGGATCCGCAAGCATGTTCACGATAGCTGCATCAATTGCATCTTGATTCTCCGTTCTTGATGCCCTCGCCGCAAGCAGCACAACCATATCCTTGTCAACTCCAGGAGTAAACGTCTGGAAGAACATGTAGACCGCAGTAGTCAAAACTGATTGCTTGATGATAACAAGCTACAGTTAATTTTCGAAGAGGAGAAGAATATGCAACAACAGTTCACAACAGAAAACACCTGTCAATACCTCAATCAAGTTCTTATCAACCGTCAGTTTGTTGAGGGTTAAAGTTCCAGTTTTATCACTGCAAAGAACATCCATGCCAGCCATCTCCTCAATAGCTGTCATCCTCTTTGTTATAGCACCCTGCGAGAGGACACGGGTACGTCAGAACCAGAACTTCAGGTCACATCTGGTCCATCATGCAGGCACTGAAACTTCAAAACAACTCAAAATTTCATTGGGTATTACAATACCTGCTGCGCAAGACGGTGAGATCCGATAGCCATCGTCACCGAAAGCACAGTGGGCATGGCAATTGGAATACCTCCGATCAATAGAACCAACAGGTTATCAATACCAGAACGATAGCTCCGTTTCTGAATTGCGTACATCACCACGACCTCCACTAACATACCGATAGCGATGGAGCATATGCAGAAGTTTCCAATAGCTGTAAGGACCTATACGTTCGAACCAATTTTTCCAGTTAGTACACAGAAACTGCAGATTTTATAAGCGTTAGTGGCAAAACTACATTCTCTGGAAGAGATGGAAAATTGATACCTTTTGAAAGTGTCCCACTTGATTGGTGCTGTCTACCAGATGGGCAGCTTTACCAAAGAAACTGTGAACTCCAGTGGCTATGACAACAGCCTCGATTTCTCCTTGTTTGCAGGTGGATCCAGAATACACACCATCTCCTGGGTGCTTGGTGACTGGTAGTGACTCACCGGTAAGGGCAGACTGCAATAGCAGGAGAAATCAGCCCCCAACTTCCAAATCCTAACTCATTACATATGAAATATAAATAACGATTTGGCATGACAGTGAAACAATTATATCCATGTCTCTAACCTGATCAATTTTTAATGGATCTCCTTCCAAAAGACGAGCGTCCGCCGGGATGATATCACCAAGTTTGATGCTCACTATGTCACCAGGTACCAGAATAACAGCATCTTGTTCAGCCCATATTCCGTCACGAAGCACCTGAACCACACTCAATGGATATTACTGTCTGATGTGCAATATCTCTCTCGTCAAAAAATATTTGATTCACACCTGTCCAGAATTAGACACCTCAATCTTCGAATTGCAGGAATTGTGAAAACCACGAATTAAGATTATAGACAGAACCAAGGAGGAGGAAATACGGCCCAAAAGGAAACAACACATTCAATCCCCATACATCTTCCAGCTGGAAAAGAGAGTCACCTTCGACTTGGGAGCAAGCCGAGCCATCAATGCGGCAGCTGCATTTCCAGCATTGTTTTCTTCAATGAAACTAATGGTTGAGTTGATGACCAGAAGGGTGATAATACCCACAAAGTCTTGCCAATCAGGAGGTCGTCCCTGTATAACGTCAAGAGAGCAATTACCGCAGCGTCAATAAGAGAGATCTTCATCGCCTGGAGGAATGTAAATCAGAACTGCCGCGTGCCGAACGTGATCGAGATAGTTCCAACCCAAAAGTTTCATTCATATCCCGCTTACCCCTCCATTGGCCAGCGCAATAGCCATGATCGCAGCAGCTTCCATGACCCATGACAACGGGTTCCACATAAACCCGAGAAATTTAAGAATTTTGCTTTCCTGCGATCATAAGGTATGGTGAGAACCAATAATACATCGCAATCTCTGAGGCCCACGCTCCGAGGGAACGGGAGGCCCTCTAGGCAAGAGTCCCTGTTCGAGAAAGAAAACCGCGGTAGCCTCGCATGCTTCGTAAGAGGACGAGACAAGCGTCGGCGTGCGTCGTACCGATTTCTCTTCGAGCTTGTTGTGGCCAAAAATCAGCAGACGCTCCTCTCCTTCGGCTTTCGTGAGTCCTTGCCTGGTACATCGCAGCTGCTCGAACACCTCCTCCAAGGGAATGTGTTCCTGCAAAAATTATCGACCTTATCTTTATCTCTCTACTATCGCATAGCACTCTTCCCATAACCAGCTGAAAAAAGCTTCGGAGTTCCGCCATGGCGTCACATGAATATCACAACAGCGGCCGGACTTTCCTTCCCCAGCTGTGACACGAACTCCAACTCGTACGAGTTGCAGCTGTGTAGGTAGCCCACAATCATGACAGCATACAGTTTGCTAAGAAACACAATGATGTAAGAGCATATACCAGATCGACGGTCTCATTATTGATGGACTCGAACTTGCTCATTTTGTCGTTGTCGCCCATGCTGGGCGCTTGGTGTAGAGCGACCACAGCACTGCCACTGCACACTCTGTTCACCCGAAAAAAATAACCACAACCTCTTAAGAACCGAACGACAGAAGTCGAACCACTGAACACATTGATTTATACCACTTGAGGCTGCGATCCCAGGATTGTCAGGGGGAAGAGAGGAGAGAGAACCAGCAGTGTCACGGACACCCTTAGCACATCTCAAGTCCCCTTGACTACAAGTATGGCTGGGGGGATTTGAGGAGAAGACCGGGATGGGCGACGAAAGGAAGACAAGGGAGAACCCGGAAGAATTGAAGACCAGCACCGAGTGTACAAGACAGCAACGAGGACACCGTGTGCGAATTCAGCCCACGAAGCGACGAGATTCTTGGGATGCGTTTCGGGACCTATGAAATGTTTTGACGCCGCGGCTGCCAGTGGGACCCCTGGTCCAAGAGTGCTCTACACTCTTTAACACTACTACTGTCCCTCTCTCCGCTGTGGGTTCCACCGCCCCACCCCCAGCAGCGGCACCCCCTTCCCTCACCTCTACTCTCCTTCCCTTTCCCCTTCGTTTCGCGTCCCCTTCTCGGAAAAATGCCCGCTTCCTTCTACCACACAAACAAGCACCAAAGCAATGCGCTCCCCCACGGCCCCGGCCCAACAAACACACAGATCGACGCAAATGATCAACTCGTACACAGAATCAGATCTCCCTCGAGGAAAACTTTCTCCCCTCTCTGCCCAGGCCCCAAATCCTGCCTCCCTGCTTCACATCAAATCCCACCTCACTTCACTTCCGTTATTTACAGTTCCCTTCTCTCCTTCCTCCCTCCAATCGAGTCCAATCACAACCACCAGAGAAGACCGGGGAAGCAAAGGCCGAGGCAATGATCAGTCAAACAGCCCGGCTTCGAGCAAGTCAATGGGAATGTGGTGCTGGAGTGGGGGAGCCCGGGGACAGCGAAATCACTCACCGGGTGGAGAGTGCGTGATGCCAGTGGCTGGCGCAAGACGCAAATGGAGAGGACGAGAGCAAAACGGAGAGTTATGAAGACGGGGGCCGTGTTTGCCAATTGCTGCTGTACTTGGTGGAGCACAGCGGGACGAGCCCAGACACGTCACCTGCTCGGTCGCCGTAGGCCCTTTCCGACCGTATTGTAGTCGTCACTCCGCTGGAGCTACCCTCGTATTTGCGTATGTACGTGCACGGGAGAGAGAAAGAAAGACTGCCTTCTCTCCTTTGCTTCATTCGCTCGACTCCGACCTTCACAAGCCCTGCCGGTCACACCTCTCCAGCTCCACCTCGTGGCTTGCCTGCCTCCCTCCTCTGCCATCGCTAATCTGCCTTTTTATGCCACCCTCTCCTTCTGAAACGCCTACGCCAGGAGCCTTTTGTCCCCAGCTTTTTCCGCGTTTTTCTTGATTCCCAAATTCTGTGCTAACAAAATATTATTTGGATAATGTCCCGAAGGTGGAAGAAATGGAAGGGGTTTATCCATGGTAGCCATGTCAACCTAGCGTTCGTCAGAATTTCTGCTAGCAGAGGCCTCGAGTCATTCCGGACAGCAGATGTGAATCATTTTCAAATGCCTGGAAGTCAGCACTCTTAAATGTGGGAATCGAAGTGGAGAGCAGTGAGTAGTATTCATAATAATCATTCCTTTCCACTTTTCTCGATTTATCCTCTCTTTAAGATAAAAGACGTAAAGAGGAAAAAGGGAGGTTATGATTCACTTGAAAATTGCTCAGATTTTGTGCAAGTTGACAACTAGCTTATGCCCGTCGATAAAGGCGCGATGTTGATTCCTGGGAGAATGGAACATCTCTCAACGCAGTGGGTCTAGAAATTGTCTTTCCATATGTTAGGAATTAATACTCTGCTACTTCATACAAGGTTTTTTGAAGGCTGATTATGTGTTTAGATATGTGTCCTTCTTCGAGCGAGTTGTGCAACAATTTTTTGTATTCTCCAGCCATGATAGAGACTTTCCTCATTCTCTTTTAACAATTTAGAGTCCATCATTAAGTTAGTAACTTGCTTTCAAGCTTGGCAAAGTACGAAGACGACCTCAGGAGCTGCGAAAAATCTTCAAATGTTTTATTCCACATTTCCCTTTACGTCTCCCAGAATCATTGTTGAGCCACTGACTCCTGCACGCACTCCCTTGCAGCATCACCGGAGAGAAATATGAAGGCCAAATTTCATGTGTGGGCAGGAAACAGGACCTATGATCTCTGGGCACTCCATAACTCGTGGAGATTGTGATACGAAAATCCATTTGAACGCACATCGTTTCTTTCACAGTCCCCAATCAAGATAGCTGGAACTACAGTACACAAAAGTACAAAGGAAGGTGGCTCTATGATACTCCCCATAAATGTCTTTTCAACGTTCCAAGCATTAGGCAGACGAGCAAGGCAGCAAACGAGTTACGTTTCTTTCGCCTCCTGTACACCACACTAGGTCCTTGCCTGAAATCCCGAGCTCGACGAGTATGTAGGACATTGCCACAATAGAGTGTCATGCAGAGAAACCTCTTCCAAATCCATCCAAATTTTTCCCCCGCACGCCCATTTAGTTTCAACCCCTATCATCGACGTAGATCTTCAGAAATCCGAAAGCTCTCTGTTCCACTGCAGTGCTGCCGTCGTTGATAGTTTTTTTTACTATTCCTGTTTTTTTTTCCTTTTTAATACCCATACCAAACTTTGTCATGTATTCCTGTTCAGGTCACTTTATAAAGAAATGAAGATTTTATCTGGAGCTCATGCAGCACATCGAGGCAGACACTTGTACGAAACGATTCTGCTCAAGCCTGTGGAATATATTGGACAAATTCCTACACTTGAGTGAGAATCTTCAAAGGCTGTACTTTCGATAAGACGGAGCAAATGGTGTCCTCCAACACCAAGCGGTAATAATGCTGAATGCAAATCACTGTTGACAAAATCCACGCAGATGATTAGTTCATGCTAGATGACTTGTCGTCCATAGCTCCATGTACATACAGATAAGGTTCTGCGTATTTTCCAGTTTACAAGGCTCGAGCTATTTCGAAGCCTACTGTACTGTATCCCTTTCTCGCGCATGCATGTCGTCGACACGAGCATGGGCCAGTCCTGCCAGATAGAATATGTCAAACTTGAACCAGCAGATAGCTTCCGAGAATCTGCCCGAGCCACTTACCTATATTCCCCGCAGGGCTCCAATATCCTTGGGCAGCTTCGAGATTGATCACCTCCACCCACCGCAAGTCTTGTCATTTTGGGGATGGAATCACGATGTCCACAATCCAAGGCGAGAGGCGATGGAGACCCGAATTGGGCAGGTAGTATCCATGAACCGGAGTCCCAACTTATGTGACGACAGGGGCTGGGATTCATGGATCTGTATCACGTCTTGAGATGTTGTATCTGTTCCCAGACTTCCGGTGCAGAAACTACTATTACTGCTCCCAATGGCGAGGCAAGTCCAGCAGCCTCAGCTGCAGGTTTAACTCCGCTACTGGGGTCGGCTGGCTTCCACACATTGCCTCGCTGAGATTCATCGCCCCACAAAGTCTCGTGGGCATGGCCCAGGAGCTAGTCGGGTTGGTGAGAGTCTCTAAGTTTTCATGGCCTCCAATGGGTCTGTCTTCACCACTTTCGTGACGACTTGGGCACTCAAAGGCTTCACTTGAGTCCACTTCCATGTATTTCACTCAGCTGGACCTGCTGGGTCTGCGAGCATGTGATCTAGTAAGTTAGTAACTGTGTGGGTGAATGGACCATTTTACCTGTGGCCCCTGCCTCCCATAACGTGTGGTTGGCCCTGGGCTGGACTCATGAGGGTGACCAGTCTTAACACGAGATTAGGACGAATTAGTGACTAAGTGCGCCAGCTAATGTGCTTTGGCGGAGCTCAGACTGAAGCAGGAGGCAGATTCCATGGAACTGACCTTGCTCCTTCGCAACAAGTTGAGGCAGCAGTTGGGCCTGCAGCTAAATCTTTCGGTTGTTAAGCACCCGATCGAGCGAGGAGGTGGGATTGCAGCGAATGTGCTTTGGAGTGTGTTCAGAGGATAATCCAGCAACAATTTCTTGTGGATGAATATGATATGACAAGGACTCTTTCTGGACTATACATGGACTTCTTCTAAACATCCGGCTTGTTCTGTGCTTTTAGAGTCGGGAAGAGTCTCGTGTAATCATCATTCCGTCTTCATTTTTGTTTAACATCAGCACCATAACCATCTTACCCGTGCAAACAGGTCGGAGATTTACTTCCTCGGACCCAAAATTGTCCCAAACTGTCGACCTCTGATCATCGAGCCTGGTCCCCATGTTCACGAAGAACCATCTCCGCCTTCTCCGCGTGTGTGGAGCCGGTTGTCTGATGTCTCAACGGAGAACTGCGTGGATGGTTTAGTGGGGGCAACCTGAGAGAACCACAGTTACCGACATTGACCATGATTAGTGGTGCTACTGATTTACCATCGAGTAGCAACTAAGCCAGAGTAAATATGGAGCGAGGAGCAAATGTGGTTGCGAGAATTACAGTGACATTTGTTTCCGCCCGTTGACATTTCAGATTTTGAGGGAGGTTATACTGAAGATAGGACGTTGATGTATAAAACGAGTTCACTAGAATTAAATAAGTAGTGATAAATTGTTGTCGCTGTGGTTGGAAGCCAACATAAAACGTGCATTCGGGTCTAATGATGGAAACGGAATATCGTATGACACGTGTAAAACGTTTTGTTGTGTACAAAAGGAAAACGGAGTTTCATTTCGTCCCTGTTGCGGGGAGCTCAACGTTAAGTCGCAAACATGTATGTGCATAACAAGTGCTTTAGAGAGAAAACGATCCGAGAAAGTATAATAACAAAAGGGATAGGAAGAACCCATCAAATGGTACAAGGATGGAACCAAACCGGTAACATGGAGCTAGCCCCAATACGTAGTACAGCACCTAAGATATCTGAATTTAGAGAGAAAATTAGATTTTATTATTTTTTTTAGATGGAAGACTCATCGGTGGACAATCTGTTTAAAAAAGAGCATCAGGCTGCGACAAAGTTGGTACGAAATGAAGAGTGATTAATGTGCAAGAACCTGATCCTTGTAACGCAATTCCTAGCCTTGAACAACTGCTTGCTGGCGGACGCCGGATGTGCCCAGAAGTCGAGGTGGTAACTGCTGGGAATCATAGGTTGCCCGACTTAGAAGGAATTGCTAGAGAGTAACTTTCACAAGTTCATACCTACCCAAATAAGCTAGACGTACAACATGATCTCACTTCTTTTTAATCTTTTGCCACCTATTGGACTACATGTCTACAATCTAACTTTGATTGACCAGTTTCATCATGCTCTACATTCACTTTTAGTGGATCGGCCATTCCTTATACTACTAGGGTTGGTCTACGCTCTTGCTTTGGCAAGGGTGATGCTCGTGGATCTTGGCTCCATCATGCATTAGCTAGTTTCTCTACAGCGATGAGATTTTATCTTGGCTTGGTTCATCCATCTACATCTTCATTACTCACATGTGAGCATGGTATCACTTTAGATGCATCAAGTGCTCATACTCATTGCCCATTCGGAGTGTAGAGTATAGCTACCCATGATGTCATTAGGGATGTGGTGTTTGCTATGGCGTGAGAGGGTGGATATCTCACATGGAGGGAGCGATGGTATGCCTTACAGTCGACTAGGGTTAGGGAAGACATGTACTTGGTTCGGGAGGATCAGGTTATTGTGACGGATGTGGTGGTTATCGATCCTACTCGTAACACAGATGCATAGGGGATGATCACCTATCCTCCAAGATGTACCGCGAGTGGAGCGGCAATAGCCAAGGTCTCCAAGTATAGGGGTATGCAGAGAGATCACCTCTTTGTTCCTCTAGCTTTGGAGTAGTATGAAGATATGGACACCGACTTTGACATGTTCGTGAGGGAGTGCGCTAGAGCCTACCATACTAGACGGAAGAGGTATCACTTTTGTTAGCTTACTGTATAGCTTATTTTAGGCAATGTGTTTCCATTGCTCTATAGAAAGCACTAGTTTGTGCAATCCATAGGAGAGCAATCATGTTAGCTAATACTTCTTCGGATACTCATGTTGTTTGTAGAAAATTTGACCTAGATAGTTAGGATATCTTAAATGTTGTAAGACATATTTCCTACTGTGATGCTATTGGGGACTGTCCCCATGTTATCTATTTGGTTCCATCTTTGTATGATTTGATGGGATCTTCCCATCTTTTGCTATTTTACTGCGTCTTATTTTTCTACCAAATCAGCTTGAGCAAAGGGTAAAGTAATCTTGTATTAGTGTTTATATTTCTAATTTTGAATTTAATATTGAGATAATACATAATTCACATCAGCGTATATTATGATTTATTATAAAATATCTATTTACATATTCATTTTTTAATATTTTAAAATATATTTCCTTCATATGTTGATAAAATGTTAATATAATAGATTATATCATATAGGATATCTATTTGAAATCATTTTAAATATTAACTGAAATTTTCATGATCAGATGATATATATTTTTAAACTTGTGAGTTTTATGTTTTCAAATCAGAAATCATCATCTCATATTATTTATACTTATAAATTTGAGATTTTTATGTCTTTTTACGTGATGTTATATCAGTTTTCAATATCATAATTATATAGTGCATAAATTTTATCTTATAAAAAATTATCATTCATTATC
The DNA here is from genome assembly GCA_014180765.2 of Marchantia paleacea. Lineage (NCBI taxonomy): Eukaryota > Viridiplantae > Streptophyta > Marchantiopsida > Marchantiales > Marchantiaceae > Marchantia > Marchantia paleacea. The sequence goes on along the minus strand of MUAA02000008.1, from coordinate 2,664,154 downwards.
TTTTAGATTTAATAAATATTACTAAAATATCTTCTATCGTCTATGACAAAGATGTGGCTCATTCTGACATCATGTTCTTCATCCAGAACTATGATTATACTTAAAAAATTGAAAGTTTCATATATTAAAAAAATAACCTATAATACAAAATTAGCAGCATATCGATAATTTCTTTTAATATGATATAATTATTTTTTTGAAATAACTAGAAATGAGCAGGTTTTATAATAGAATTCAGAAAAGAATTTGTTGGATAGAGTGACTTGTAAATTAGAAATAATATTTGTTTTTCAATTAGCTGAATTTGAAAAAGAAAAGTAGATGAGAATATGAAAAAAATAGATATTCTTCCAAATAAAAAGGAGCACAATTAATAGTCCGATTATATATTATTTTATTATATAGCTTTTTTATATTTTTTTTATTCTAAGCATGAAGCTTGAATTATATGACGGTTGAAACTATGTTCATTAGAAGAAAAGTCATCGACATATTTAAGAAGCATCTAAGTCTCGAAGCATTGGGTATGTTTATTATTTCAAAATTCTCGTAGATTTTAACAATTAAAATTAGTAGGACTTTTCAATTTCATCGTTAATGTTTTTTTTTTGGTTAATTCCTTCGATGTCGAATAACAAGGATGCAAATTATTTGATCAGTGGTTTCTTGGATGAACATACATGCATATTGCATCTCAGAATGTTACTACACTTTAGTCATCCACACTTAAGACTTGTGGTCGATTCAGAATTCTGCATCTAGCATAATAATAAGAGACTTTGACACGATCTCAACAATTTTACCACACGTTTGTGACGTTGATATATTGATTTGAATTTTCTGAATACAGTTGATGGTCTTTCGTATGTCATGAGTGATTATTTTATGACCTTATGAAGAGATATGAATCTGTCTTAAATTGAGAGTATCAATATGTGGTGATGTATATGAGTAAAAAATACATGAATGTTTTATGCGGATACAATGATCACTACTCCGAACCATGAGACTATCATTTATTTTTAAACAAAGTTTTTGTCAATGGACACATCTTCGGACAAGAACAATCACATTATTGATACATTATATACATCAAGGTTAACTTGGAATAGCCAGGAACTTAGTCCATAAGTACGAACGGATGCCAGAAATACACACCTTCCTCTTTTTCCTGTGGACATGTACTAACAGCAAAGGGTGACAAAAATTATATCATTGGGATTTGTGCGTTTCTAATATCATAATTGACAAGTAAGAAAAGTTTGTTATCTTATTATATGAGTTGTAATGAGTTCCACTCTGAGTTTTGACGGCATATTGCACAATGATCAATTTTCTAGATTATGGCTCCATACTTTCACTCATAATTTGCTTTAAACCACATGCATATTTGCCCACCAAAAATGAATCAAGGTATAACTTTAAAAAAGGTTTGGGAAGAACAAGTTTTGAAAGATTCATTTTTAAACTTTTTGTTGATAAATCTAAAATTTTAAAAAGGAAGAAAATACTTCATTTTCATTATGTTTTATAAGATTTATAATCGCAGACAAATACAAAAAAGGTATAAACATAAATAACAAATCATTAATATGAGTATAGCTATAAGAGTGAAAAAACTACTTGATGCCTTATTCTCAAATAAACATTCATCTAACAAATCCAATTCAGATGTACAATGTAATGGGTTGAATTTTTTTCTTATAGTTTAGGTAATAATACTTGACTAATACATATAATATTACACATAAAATTTTATTCTTATTGGTTTCACGTTGCTAAATTTGTAAAGATGATGCAGATAGGTGCTTAAAATGAGTGCACAAAATGTTAGTTTTTACTTAGATCACAAAAATATTTGAAATAGAGATTGTAGTAATTTGAGAGAGAGAGAGATGGAGTTAACATAAGATCTAGGAGAAAACAGTTGCAAAAGATAATTTTGGACACGTAACACCCTTCTTCCCCTTTCACACAATTTGTATCCTCCATAGTGTTGGAGTTGTGTCGTAAGGCTACTTTTATGGCACTGGTCGTAATGCTTGTGTCTTCATTGGCAAATTTATTTTTTTGGCTTCTATTATATATTATATATGTTCTCAGTTTAGTTTTAAATGAGTTTTTCTTCTTGTATTAGATAAGGACCTTGGTACATACTGAGTTACAACCTAAGTTTCTCTATGGGTCTTCCTTTCTCTAGTTTGAGTTCAAATACGTGTGATGCTATTGGGACCTAGCCCCATGTTATAGTTTGGTTCCATCCTTGTACATTTGATGGGGTCTTCCCATCCCTTTTGTTATTTTACTGTGTCTCTTTCTGAAGGTCAAATATATCTTACTCCGCTCATTGGTTCTCCTTCTTGTCTTATTCTATCGAGTAGTGGAGTACATCGAGCGAACTCGAGCATTTGATCAGTCTGTCTCACGGTAAACATTCACAATTGGAGCATGCATGCCCAATGACTCGTGCAGTACCACAAATCTCAATATGTAGAGCAACTTGGATAGTTCAAATATCTTAGGTGCCGTCAAACATATTTCACAGGGTGATATTGGGGCTAGCCCCATGTTACCTGTTTGGTTCCATCCTTGTACGATTTCATGGGGTCTTCCCATCCATTTTGTTATTATACTTTGTCTGTTGTATCTGTAGAGCAACAAGTGAACCCAACGAAGGTCATATGCAGTTGTATGACGTATTGGGACATTTATAGATAGCATTGCACATAATTCTCTGATATTGTTGTGACCTTGACGTTCTTCCATCATAAAGTATTAATTTTTCTCTCAAAAGCGATCTGTCTTCCTAGGATGTTGTCCCCAGAAGTTTAAAGATGGAAGGGGAGACGCATGGAATAAAAGGCGCGATGCAAATGTTTACAAATCACATGGTTCTAGGAATTTTTTCCACGTACTACAAGATGACATAAACTTAAATACAATAAGCGTGCTTCACGTGGTGCTTACGAGAAGTCGAAGGCTCTTCGACACCGGCTCATTGGACCACCATTTTTCAGAACAGATAACTTGCGAGCAAGCTCTCAACGGACTACAGTCGCTGCTCTTTGCCCAAACTTCGGTAAGGATGTGATTGTCAGTCTACTACTCTAGAGTAGATTGTTTTAGCAAATAGTAAGCCTCGTTCATTCGTTCCACTACGATACCTCCGTCCACGGATTACGACTACTTTAGTGGTTAGCAGATAAAGTGAGACTACAGGCGCAAAGTCCCGATTTTTGCCCGATTTGTTGGCTTAAAGTTCCATCCCAAACTCCACGGCGTTACGTGAATACATGAATGAGGAATAACCTAATGCATTAAAATTTGCAACAATCCTTCTTCTTCTGATCTCCTCCTGTACTGTACGTTTCTCGTGGCAGAAGTTGACAAGGGACATGCGTCGTGTACGCATGTCCCTAGAAGAAAAACCGATCCCGAAATGTCACTAGACTCATGATTCGGTCATCTCTTAAGAGAACAAGTCTGATCACAACTACGATCCTCCTCCAGTTGCCCATGTGGCCGTCACAAGCAACCCCTATTTGAACTTCACTTTACACAACATGTACTGTTCTGTACTTTGTGGTGAGATTTTGTTCAGATTTTGTCATTTCAATGAAGAACACTACTCTATTGAATTTTTTTTGAATAAAATACATATATTCTCGGATGTAGATATTTAAATGCACATTCCGGTATCTTTTCTCTTGTATGTAGCTGAAAAGGGCATTGAAAGCAGATCTATTGTTTTTGCACCACGGTAGCCTGCCCAAATTCTCACTTTATTTTGTCTGCCTTCTCTTACAACAACTTGAAGTTGCGTTTGCCATGGTATGTTGTATGTACTCAGTCATGAAGAAATGTGTTTGTATGACAATGTCAAGTTTTAAAACTCCTAACTACTAAAGTGATGACATATAGCTCATATCAAGCGGTGATTGCAACGCCACATATTGCAGAACTGTTTAACTGACACGTTGACATTCTTACGAGTAGGAGAGAAATTGTTTCAAGCTACACTCAACTTTTGGCCATGTGCATGTGGTCGTGAATGCAGTGCTTAGTTAGATTGACTCTTGTGTTGACGCCACTTGTTCTCAAGCGAGAAATTCCGAATTCATTTATCAATGATATAAATTTTTGAAATCAACCTTTTGGCCTCTGCACACTCAATTTATCCTTACTACACTCAATGCACAAAAGAAATGGATAGCAACATACCTTCGAAGTACGCAGGTTCAAGATGACATTGTTAAAGATTCGGAAAGTAAGTTGGGAGAGTATTTCCAGGTTATCCTAATTCTCTGCAGTGAAAAGTATTTATTGATAATACCGCTACGTTGAAAACCTCGCACGGACTCAAAACTGTGCTTACTAGTGACTTGATTGTTGAACAATTTCAAACAACTTGAGATAAGCACTTTCCTTTCCTTTTGGCCCCCGGGTTGGTTCGTTTATAGCCTGCGTTGTCAATGTGACTTCATCACGCTTTTTATTCCATGCGTTCCCCTATTCTAATTATATTTCAAACTGATAGAGAGGGTCGTCTTTCTCAAACTTCTTCTTCATTTAATATACAACTTGTTGTACCATATCATCCATTCACATACCGGAATGAGTCGAATCAAGAAAGACCTGCACTGAATCGAGAAAGACCTGCACTGCTGATCAACTTGACTCACATCTCATTGGCATCTAAGGTTTCTTCCACCTGTGGCCTGCCATGTTCGGTCTTTTTTAATATTTGTACTTCCCTCCAGGAGTTTACTGAAACGAAAACCATCGTAGAAAATTTCTACTTTGGAATTGCATGATCTCATTCCAACACAATACTAGCAACAATCTATTGGTTTTCACTAAAAATTGAGAAAGAAACAAAGGCCAAATAAAATAGCAAAAAGATGGGAAGATCCCATCAAGTTATATATGGATGAAACGAAAAGTGTAACAAAGTGCTAGGCCCCAATAGCATTGTAATAGAAAATATATCCTATTGCATCTAAGATATCCAAATTATTTATGTCAAACAATCTAGAAACAACATCTGAAGAATCATCATATAACAAGATGGATTTCTCATAGATTGTACTGGTTAATGATCTATGTAGAATGAATTGTGAAAAATAGATTATATAATAATATAAAAAAAATGATATCCCATGACACTAGTACCGTGGACTTCTATGTATTCTCCCATACATACGTAGAAGTTGATGTGCATAGCCCTCTATAATGAAACAAATAGATAACTTTTTTTACACCCATATACTTAATACCTTGGTTGGTACCGCACCACTAGCCACTCGTGAAGGAGAAAGCGAACTCCGAGACGACATTCACGAGCAATTTAGGTTCTTCTGTGCAGACCCGCAGACTCACTCATTCTTGTTCGTCAGTCGGGTCCGAGGGCGGAAGAGCATAGGTCGGAACGGTCAAACGTAGGCTGACCTCCATCGCGTGTGCCACTGTGGGCGGGGCACCGGTTCGCTACAGAATACAGTGCTGATGCCTCTTTCAAACTTTCAAACTTTCGCCGTGTCCCATGGTCCCGCATGTTGTCGTAGCATGTGACGTTCACCGGACGTTGAGAAGCGACGTCACTCGTGACACAAGATGATTTCAATCCTTGATTCCAAACTCCCTCCCGCCACCGAGAAGCAGGTGGCTTTGACCCTGCCTCTGCATGGGTGCAGTGCTGGGTTGTACTGCTGTATAAGAATCCTGCTATGGGAGGACTGTCTGTCAAAGTGGATCCCATTCAGTACGCTATTCCGGTAGATACATTTTCATAACATTGTTTGTTTTTTTTGTTGGGGGGGGGGTTTGTTAAATACTGTTTATCTCATTAGGAATCGTCCTGATTCTAATGACTACAAATTGTTAGCTCTTGTGCTGAGGGAGAATCATGTGTAATGATCCAGAGTGATCCTTTTGACATGAAGAGTTTCAATATCTTATGATTTCAAAAATCTCATTAACATTAGTTTCGAGAAGAAGAGAAAGTACAAAATTTATAATATTCCGTTTGTTAAAAAAACACAGAAACAGGCTACGCAAAGAACATAAGCAAAGGGCAAAATATGTAAAGCATCCAAAAGGATAGAAAATCACGAATGAATCATATTATTTGTATACTCTTCAATTCGATGAGTTTTCTGTAATGAAATATGACATGAAATTATTATTATTTTCTATTGTGAATACAGTAAAAGGTGACCTAAAACATAAGTAAATTGAGGAGTTACTCATCTAGTCCTACTTGTTAGTTGTGTGGGAAAGTTGTAATAGTTTACCTTGACCCTTTCATGCTATCAAAGGTGTAAAATGTCTTCATGCTCTCTTTATAACATTTGCTTGTAGTAAAACTTTTACATGCCAAACTGAACTTGTTATTTATTGAATTACATATATCAAAAATTAAGAATCAAATATGGAATTGATAGTATACAAATATACACATCTGAGAAATTATTTATTATTATGAAGTTTATTTTTGTGTTTGAAGTAAATTTTTAATCTGTTTGTATAATGGACTGACACATTGAACAAATAAAGTTATTAAAATATTAATCAGTAATTTTATATATTAAAAATAAAAATTATTTAACTATATTTAATCATTATAAAATTTAAATTATTCATTTATGAAAATCATTGATTATATAAAATAAATTTATTTATTTATTTTATGTACTTACATCTCATACTTCATCCTTTTTGCCCCTAATAATTCAAAGATTGCAATTTGATGGCTTAAGATTATAAAATTTATTTTCAACAATTTTTTAATTAAAGGTTCAAAAAATAAGATTTAATCGTCATAGATACATAGCAAAATATTTTGTTATTTTATATGATAATAAGTTTAGCCAGTTCAATAAATAAATGAGTCATATAAAATTATTCAGAGTTGAAAACATCATCTTTTGATACTGACAAACATGTACCCATAACATTGTAATGTTCTTCACACGTGTTTGTTATTGGAAAAAATATTTACTTAAAAATTTAATGGTGAGAACTTTGAGTTGCATATATTGAATTGTAGTATGTTTTTTTTTTCATTGTGATGTGTTGAAATAACAACATGGTGATCACACCCATAAAAAAATTAATGTTATATTAGTCAACATAGCAATTTTTTTAAGATATATATCATCGAGAGTACATTTGATTATATTTCACCAACTGTGAAAATAAATTGCAAGTAGATTAAATGCTAAAAAAAATTTAATTTATTTGTATTTACTTTCAAATTTGATTTAATATAACATGTTATTATTATTTTTTTATTATATGTAAGAGACTTAAAAAATATTTATATTAAAAAAATTTATCAATTATAAATTATGGATATTTATTAAATATAAATTTTTGTTTATATTTTTTAAAATTATTTTTGAAAAAATTTTAAAATTTTAAAAGTATTTTTAAATTTGTAAAAAGATAAAAAAAAATAATACTCACATGAAAGTAATACAAAAATTATTTTAATATTCATGAAGATTAAAATCAATAAAATTCAAAATTTTATGCAAGCAAATTCACACAAAAGTTATCAATTCAACATTTTAATACTTATTTATTCTCTAATTACAAAAAAGGAAAGTATTTAGCATGTATTTAAAAAAATAAAAATAGAAACTCATAAATAGTAAAAAACGGTGGAATTAAGACAAATGATTGAGTAAAAAATATGTGACTTTCACCGCTTAAGTCATATATTTGATGATGTTCATGAATTACAAATCTTTGTTCTCTACAACAAAATATCATATGATTTATGGTTGTGACATTGATGTATCAAATCTATCATCTAGTGATTTCATTCCAACAAAATAATTTGCAAGTCTTAAGAATAGTCATCTAATTTTTTTGTCCATACTTGGAATCCCACGACCCTAATGTTGGATTTGAAATTTGGTTTAAATAAAATAATTATATTATATTGTTAATGTATCTCAAATTTATATAACTATATTATCTTATTTGTGATTTTTTGTTCAATCTATATGGATAATGTCCAAAAAATAAAGTTCAACTTCAAAAGTAATCCAATCATTTTTTTCAATTAATGCTATATTTTTAATTTTTATTTAAATTTTTTTTTGGAAATAAAAACATCAAAAAATTTAAAGAATCGAAAAAATTTTAAATTTATAATAAAAAAGATGAATAATTTTTTTTTCAAATAATTAATCATATATTTTTTTTTGTATCAAGCATTTTATCCAATATTTATTTATATATTATTTTGATATTTTAATTTTAATTTTATAAAATTTAAAATTATTATATTTTATATAAATTAAATATATTGATCAATAAAATTTAAACATATATATATATATATTTTAAGGATATATAAAATTTTATCTTTAAAAAAATAAAAAATAAAATTTTATTGATGTATATTTTAATTATTTAATTCAATTTAAAAAAAATAAATAATTTATTATTTAAAAGATATGAAAAATTTTAAATGAATAGATTATGAACTTTTAATTTTTTTTATTGTTGATGTTAAATTATATCGATTTTTTCAAAAAAATTATATCATCATAAATTAAAGATTTAAATATTTTTATTAAAGGATTAAAATATGAAATATTATATTTGAAAATAAATTTATTTATAAATCTTTTAATTTAAACCAATTGTAAGTTTTAAATCAATTTTTAAATTTTTTGTTTATTCCATATTTACTATTTGTAGTTAAAAATAAGAAAAAAATTAAATTTGATCAAATAAAGATAATAGTTTTATACTGTCAATTAATTATTAGACATAATTTAATATAAATCGATGTTACACAACATTAAATATTGATATCCATCTTCAGAAATTAATCTTACTCATTATCTCTTAAATTGAAAAAAAGTGAAAATTAAATTTTTTTATTTATCATGTACAACTTAGGAGATATAAAAATTTAAAAGTTAAGATTGTTTAATTATTTCAAAGGAATTATTATTTAATAAAATCAACAGTGTCTAAAAACATATTTTAAAATTTTTAAGATGATATAAAAGAATATTTTTATTTTCATTTAAAATAAAAATTTAATATTTTATTTAAATAATATAAATTTATTACTATTAAATATTTTGTCTTCTTTTATTTTTTAATTTATTTTTTTTAAGGTTAAATTTTTTTATAATTTATGTATATATATGTAGTTCAAACTATGTGATTTCCTTATCGTAGAAATGATTTGATTAATGAATGTGAGCAAAATAATGAAAATTCAATATTGAAATATTGCATGAATTAATTTAAATTAATCAAAGGATTATTAATAGTTATTGTTAATTACGAAAGTAACGATAATGTAAAAAAATTTATAAATATTTACATGAATTAGAATTATGTTTACAATATATATATATATATATATATATATATATATATATAATTCATATGAAAATATGATACATCATACATAAATTAATTAAATAATATTAAATTTTTTATTATATTTATTCATTATATATTCGAAATGATATAAAAGCTTGTATAAATTTTTTTTTTTTTTTTAATTTTCAGTAAATAATTTAATATTAATATTAATATTTTGTGATGTATATTATAATGAATTCTTAAATTTATAATTTATTTAGAGTATTTTTGTATTAATTAATTAATAATAATAAATATTTCTTGAAAACATATCATTTAATGATTTATTAAATATCAATTTCTCAAAATTGTTGATTCATTTTTTCTTGATATATAAATAATGTGGTTTGTGTTAATTACTTGAGTTATATTTCATATCATGATTTACATAGTGGCATCCCTAGTTAGATGGATGAGAGCATGCATTACATATACAATAGTTAGAGCTGAAATTGTGGTGAGTGCAAACGGCGCTAGTTACAATATTGACATTTGCACTAGAACTCTATTAGGAGATCTAAGGCTCAAGGGATAGAGTTCAAATTACGGCTACTTGGAGTGCAGTTACACACTGTTACATGGTATGGATTGCAGACATGTGATTAATGATGGGACATTGTAGCACACGGCCTCCTAATCTTAGACCAACAAAGGTCATATCATGTTAATAGACTAAATGGCTACATGGTGTTAGTGGGAACTAATTGCCAACTAGGAGGGCAATTGTGGTACACTTGTGTTGATGTATGACGATCTATGTATTGTGATGTTTGATGTGAGATCGATGTATATTGTTATGCAATATGTATGTGCACGACATCTGTCACTACTTATGTAGTTGCATCCCTAGTTAGGTAGATGTGCACATGCAAGAGCATATACAACAATTAGAATATGCAGTTAGCGTTGTTTGCACTGAAATTGTCGTTAGAGCTGACATTGATGTTAAAAGACCTAGGGCTCAAGTGTTAGAGTTCAAATTAGGGCTTCTTGGAGGGCAGTTTTCGAAGTTGAGACTCCGAGAGTTTGGCTATGGTGGATAGTAGCTAGTGCGGAAACTTGGAGTCTTTGAAGCACAAAGTGGATTTGGCTCTAATGTAATCTCTGTTTTATGCCATGGTTATTGGTGGAGTGTACTTATGGACGTTTTGAGAGTAGAAAAGATTATTTTGAAAATTCAAATTGGATTATGTGGTGAGAATTGTGAGTTTTTGGAACGCTGAAGGGGTTTTGATGAGTTTTGATCAATCGTAACTTTGATCTTTTTGCTCTAGACTGTGCATGGCATTGATGGAGTGAAGATTGATCTTCTTGCTATAGATTGTGCATGACATTGATGGCGTGAAGACCATGGTAGCGATCTAGAAGTAGAGTCGATTTGTAGTTGGTGTGATCAATTTTGGAATTTTTTATTTTTGTTTTAGTGCTTAAATCCAAATCAATAATTTTGCAGGGCGGAAGTACCGGTGAAAATTGACAAAGTGGGTTGATGCTCGTGGTTACCCTGGGGTTTAGAATCGAGATTGGCCAAAAAAGATTTTGGACAAAAATGCTTGAAGTCCAAGATTTGATGTTTTGAAATTTTTGGATCTAAAATATGAACGGTAGGTTATAGGATTATCATATAGTGTCTATTTGATCTGAAATTTAGTGGATCATAGAAGATGTAAAGTACGTCATGTAAGGATAAAGATGTCAAGCATAAGGCCAATAGTGTCAGAATTGTGAAATTTTGCATTTAGGGGTTTAAAATTAGAATTAAAGATTTTTGAACTCCTGAAGAAGTATCAAACAATATCTAATTGTGGGAAAAAAAATTACATTAGATAGGAAATTAAAAAAGATTAGTTTAGGGTGACATCTTATATAGCCAGGTTACCAATATAAAATTATTTATATGGAGAGCAAAAGACATCCAAACTGAATTTTAATGTGTTTAAATGCTCTCTTGAGGCTATGTAAGTTAGGTTAGTTTGACCTTGATGGATGTTTTTGAGATGGAGTATTCTTATTTATGTTTCTTATGATTGATATACCTACATTTTGGCTTCCTATTTGTGCACCATGTTTGTTTGTGTTGGTGCTTTGTTATTAGAGTGTTAGTGCTCTTATGTGCTACCCATAGTGAGGTTGGATTTATGGACTAGTCAAACTATTCATGTTTCTCCTCAGTGAGATAGGATTTGCAGATTTATAAACTGGGTGAGTGCATGTGGTGATGACAAGTTTCAGGTTGCCCTTATGTTAGAACCTTTTGGTGACTCACGTATCTTTTGTTGAGGTTTTTGGATTCACTTGGAGACCTATGTATGTAAGATTACGGAGGTGATATAATGGTATCACAATGAAGTTCTCTGGAGGTTTTGAAGGAGAGACTGCTAGGGTAGCAGTGGGTGCACCTGTTGCGGAATGCAGTACCAACCTTGGTCTTTTAGGTTCACAAAAGACTCTGATTTGGTTTTAGAGAGTGACAGAGATGAGCTTGATGATGTCTTGGAGTGTGTCCCCACACTATTGTTGTGGGACATGAATAATATATATGGGGCCGCCCAGGATCCCATAAAATATTTGAGTACTGTTGGTACTATTGAGTTGGATGATTTCATACAAAAGTGTGACTTATGATGTGATTTATAACGGATGGGCAACTCTGTGATGTTTAGTTTGTTTATGGCTTGGAAGGGATTTCAGTATTTGGAGGTTATGTCGATGGATGATTATCATGAGTTCCATCGTGAACACAATGAGGAGATTGAACTGGAAACAATATTAGTCTCCAAACTACATCTATATTACTTTAGGTACAGTGTTTGGTGATGTGAGTTCATCCTTTGTACATGACACTGATGATACAATTGGAGCAAGAGTTCAAAGGTTCAAACCTTTAACCCTATTATGGAGTTCTTTGCACGATTGAGTAGAGACTAAAATCGGGTGAGTACTAAGAAGCTACGAGGCTTGCAAGAGTTCCAAAGGAAGACTGGGGAAGTTTTTGAGAGACGTATAATCAAATGCGTTGGTTGATTAGTGTTATCCATGGGGTGATAGAGGTTCATCATGTCCAATATTGGTATGGGATATTAGACAAGGAGTTAAAACGTAGAGTGAGAGATGCCACATTACTACATGAGACATCACATACATTGGCCTTTGTGTTTTGTTTTACTAAGCTTATTGAGTTCAACATGAAGGAGGAGAGAGTGGTGACTGTTAGGTTCAACAAGGATTCACCAACTTCATCAACTCTTTCATGTTATCAGTCTAAAACACAAATCCGGAGTGGTTATGGTAGACATGTGTGACAATCTCAACCATTCGGACTTAGTGATGAAGGTGCCAGACCAAGACCATTGCCATTATTTTCAGATCAACAATTAGTTGTTGGGATGGTGTGTTGGACATGTGGTGTACCACATCACAAGAAAGATTGACTTCAAGGTCGAAGGGTCAATCCTATTAGATCAAACTCATGTGAGCCTTGTCACAAACATGATCACATGATTGATCGATATTTTGATCTCCATGTAGAATTACGATAAGCTCGTATGGCCTTACTATACTGCTTGTCCCACTCCAAAATCCTACATTATCGCAATCGAGCTGAATCATCAGTATTATATTAAACCTAACTCCTAAGTTTTATGGCAAATACCGACTCCTCTTGCAATGTAGCCCAATCTCATGCTTGGAATCTCTGAACTCTTGATGCCACCTTCCTATGTCCAACACATCCCCCCCCCCCCTAAGTATAACATAGATATCATTGTGGAAGTAAAAGAAACAAAAATCATGCTCATTCATCCATGGGATCACGTTCCAACTAATCAAGTGGGTAGTGAAAAACACATCTAGCCTCATCATGGAGAGCCTATGGAATAAAAATGGACATGGAAATATAGTCTCCAAAGCCCTAGAATAGAACATGATTGAGAAACTAACCACTCTCATGATTTGATTAGTATATGCAGAATGATGAATGAAGGAATCGATGTAATCCATATGTTCCCCAAAATAATAAATGTCGATGTTGATATGATCATCCTAGTCATGTGCATATCCCAAGTGGTCCAATAATAATCCTTGTGTAACTTTTCCACATGGATTTTTACCCCTTGTTAGATAAAGAGACGATGATAAATTGGACATGATGTATCAAACATTGGTCTAGACGGCTTCATGAGGGGAAGTGAAGCTATATCTAGTACAAAGAGAACGATAAGGACACATGTCACATCATGTATCTACTCTCACATGAAAAATCATAACTCTATAACACCCCACCTCACATGGAAAAATGTTAGTTTCAAAATCCTAAAATTTAAAAATATTCATAACTTTCTATTCCAATCTCCATAATTTTCAAACCAGGTCCCAATAAAACCAATGCATGAAAAGAAAAAGATTGGAACAAATAGACTAGACACATATGTTTGATTTGAGAAAAATCACCCAAAATCATAAAAATAACAAATTCTCTAATATTCATCTATACAATTCTCCATAGTGTTTAATTTAGCTACCACTGGAACAGAAATTAAAAAACAAAGAGAATTGTCTATTCACTCTTCATGTTTGGAAAAATATAACTCTACAATAATTGAAAAACAAAAATCCCAAACTCCTAAACTACTTTACTGTCTCCCTTTTGCTCCTGTCATCCAAGAGCATTGTAGAAAGGTTGAAATTATATTGAAGTTTACTTGAAGAATGAAGTAGGAGCCAAAATTTGTTCATTCAAATAGATGCGTGAATACTTTCCCACATTTAGCCATTTTTTAAATCATATAGATGTCTTCTATAGTACTGCTATGAGAAAAGATTTCAAAAGAAACCAAGTTATGGAACAAAAAGGATGACCCATCAAGTAGTACATGGATGAAATCAAATGTGTAAGATGGGGTAGGCTCATGAGCATGATGACAATGGGAAATATATCCTACAACAGGTTCTTGAGGAAAATGTGTGGATGGCTTGTGTATGTCATTGACAATGATGCCCCACACAACACATTAAATCTCTAAACGCTTGTTGCTAGTAGGTTTAACTTTGATGAATTCCCTAGTGTAGTATGTATTGGTATATTTTGTACAAGCTTTTGCACGGAAGAGCACTCTCCTCCTGCTAAAAAGTCGATTGAAGTATAATAAAGCATGTGGAAGAAATTAAAAAAATTTATGGATTACATTAAGTCAGATTTACAATGGAAATAAATCAATCATATTAAGTGTAAGTAGGAATCCCATAATATTGATCTTTATTTTCAAATTTTTAGGAAAAAATAAAGATTTCAAGATATATCACACTATATTAAAAATAGAAAATCAACAATATAGCAAAAAGTATGTGAATATCCCATCAAGCCATACAAGGATGAAACCAAGGGGTTACTATGGGCTAGCTCCAATAGTATCACAATGAAAAATATGTAATATTACACCTAGCATATTCAAATTATTTACATCAAATGGTCTACATACTCTAGAGCATCCAAAGAAATATCACATATCATAATTTTTCTCATATTTATTATACTAGAGATAAATTAATGCATATACAATATCTATAATATTTTTGTAATATAATAAAAGAAATGATACATCATGTTAACTAGTATGATAATCTCTCATGTACTTTCTGATGATAAACATATCCAAGTATAGATCACACTATGTTAAATACAAAACTTGTTACCCACCGAAGTTTAGGGTTTAGGGTTTAGACCCTAACCCTAAACTTGCACCCCACGAAGATTTTGTATACACTATATTAAATACAAAAGTTAATATTTTCACACATAAGAGATTTTGATGTTCTTTACAATGCACACATCTGATTTAGGATTTGGAATCACATCTACTAAAGCGAGCTAAACATTTTACCTAAACAGTTAATAAGGGGCTATTCTATTCCCGCTTAGTTTTGAATGTGTAACTCCTTAAGTCCTCATAGAAGATATAAAAACAAAAGGGATGGGAAGATCCCATCAAATCGTACAAGGATGGAACCAAACCGGTAACATGGGGCTAGGTCCCAATAGTATCCTGCTTGGGAAATATGTCCCACAAACACCTAAGATATCTGAACTATCCAAGTCGAAAGGTCTACAAACAACAGGAGCATCCGAAGAAGCATCACCTAACGTGATTGCTCTCCTATGGATTGCACCCGCCTAGTGCTCTCTGAGAGCAATGGAAACACGTTGCCTAAAATAGGCTATACAGTAAGCTAAAGAGAGTGATACCCCATGTCGCCTAGTATGGTAGGCTCTCGCACATGTCGAAGTAGGTGTCCATAGCTCCATATAACTCCAAAGCTAGAGGAACAAAGAGGTGACCTCTCTGCATACCTCTATACTTGGAGACCTTAGCTGCTGCCGCTCCACTCGCCGCCCATCCTGGAGGATAGGTGATCACCCCCTCTGAAACTGTATATCTAGTAGGATCTGTAACCACCACATCAATCACAATGACCTGGTCCTCCCGAACCAAGTACAGGTCTGCCCTAACCCTAGTCGATTGCAAGGCATACCAATGCTCTCTCCATGTGAGGTATCCACCCTCTCGCGCCATAAAAAAACACCACATCCCTAATGGCATCATGGGTAGCTATCCTCTGCCCTCCGAATGGACAACGAGTCATATGAACACCTGCTGCATCTAAAGTGATACCACACTCACATGTGAGTAATGAAGATGTAGATGGATGGACCGTGCCAAGACGGAACCTCATCGCTGTGGAGAAAGTAGCTGGTGCGAGTCGGAAAGCCCTGATGTATGGTCGAGTCAAGATCCACGAGCCTGCACTGTAAGACCCAGGGTTGTACATATAGGATAAAATGCAAGTATATCTAAATTGTGCCTAAGTTTATCTTAGTCATGACTATGTTTAGCTAGTTATGGTTAAGTTGGAGGAAAATATAGAGTAACTTTTGGTGTGCTAGATGAGAACAACTATTTTGTTGTTAAGTAGGAATCAAGGAATAGATTCCATCACATGGATATCTTGACTTTCCTTGACTTGGACTAGTTTTCATTGGTTGGACTTGGTGAAGACCCTTAAATCTAGGGGCGAGATTGACTTGGCACACTAGAAGTCAATTAGGGAGTAGTTGGGCTTCTAGAAGATCCAAGTGGACCAATTGCATGTTGCCATGTACCCTTTTCATTGGGATTTGTGATCTCTACCTCGTTTAAACTTGGTAAGAGGAAGTTACATGGTGATTACTTGTAGTTACTAGAGTAAGATTCTAAGTAGTATAAATAGAGAGGTTGAGAAGCACCTCTCAAGTAGTTTTTCAATGGAAGTTAGTTTTGGGAGAAGATAGTGTGGTGATCTTAGTTTTGGGGAGCTTGGTTCTTGGAGACGTCATGTTCCGAGTGGAACCTTGATTCAATGAAGACTTTGATTACCAAAGTATACCTTTCCTTTTGAGTGATATCTTACTCTTGGTGATAATGTGCATAATAGAGCTTGGACTTTGAGAGTTTGTGTAAGAGTGAGCAATAGGGTCATGGTCATAGGGTGGGACTAAGTTCTTCTAGATTCATGATGAGCTTCCAAAAAGCCATCGGAGGTAAACTTGAGTGAGAGTCAGCCCGGAGGTCACATTTTTGATTCCGTTGCCGGGACCTCAGTCTAGAAGGAGAGGAGATGTTTCGAATCCAGTTTATTGCCCGTGAGAACGCAACGATGAGAACTCATATGGAGAGGACAGTGGGGGAAGAGCGAACCGAGATCATGATGCATAGTAATGTACCATTTGTGTATCCGGTAGTGTTATATGATAGCCTGGAAGTTATTTTGTACATTTTGTTTACTTAAGTGTTGTTTGGGATGAGGCGAGAGTGCTATAGTACGTATTTGGGAGGAAAACTTTATTTTCCAAAGTTTTTCCGATAATTTTATTGATTTTAGATTAGTAGATGGGATACGTTTTTCACTTGAAATAATAGTCATATCATGTCTAGATCAAAAGTTATGATGTTTAGAATTTGCTAGGGTCTTGACGGGTTTTGAAAGATAGCTCTTGGGAAAAAGTGTACATAGCTCATAAATTCGTGCAAGAATTAAATCAGGATTTTAAACTTTGCACGATTGTTTATCAGGAGCTAAGTTACATGTGGGTTCAAATTTCGTTGAGAGATCATTTTTATAGAGAAAGTTATGATACCTGAAGTATAGGGGGGGTATAAAAGTGAGCAAAACTACTTTACTTTTCAGATTTGCTTTTTCCTTGTTTATGGTCATTCCAAGAGAATGAGTGCATGAGTGTTTTGCATAGTGAGGATGACTTGACACTCATTGGAAAATGGGAGATCAACCTCTTTCGAAGATCCGGTTGTCTAAGATACCTCAAGGGCTCGACGTGATTGTTTCAAATGATTCGAACACGAGGGAGTTCGTAGCTGGAGTTTGAAGAGAGGACACTAAAAAGTTCCCCGAGAGCGAAACATGAGAGTTGCTTCTATTGTGGAGAGGAGGGACATAAGCTTGTGAGTTGTCCTTTGAGGACCAAAGATCGGAGGTTGAGAGAGAGACGAAACGTGGGAGAGCTAAACCTTCATCTTGGACCATCATCTCCCCATGAATCCAAGAGTGGAACCTATTGTGAAAATTGTGGAGTGACCGGACTTCCCTTAGGACACGAGTGTAGTGGCGTGAAAGCTCTGTTGGAGTCACTAGTGGAGGGCTCTGAAGATAAATTGAGTGCAAATACCAAAAAGTTGAAATCTCCAGGTGGCTCAAGTTCTAATCAAGATGGAGATCATTTTCGAATGATCGAGAAGATGTCGATGAGGGTAAGGCTCATAGTGTGTTTAGGAGAGGAGAGAGCCATGGCAATCTTGGACCAACCAATTCCGTTCATTTTGCCATTGATGAATTACTCTAGAATGGAGCTAGTTTTGTTTGTGTTGTATTAGGGAAGTCCCGTATAAATTTCCAACAACAACGACAAAAGGAGTTGGAAATGGGGAAGCTTCCGGTGTTCTATGGGAGAGAGAAAGAAGATGTAGAATCTTTTGTGATAGACTTCAAGAGGGCATGTATAGGAAACAATGAGAGAAGGAAACCCGAATGGGCTATCCTTTTGCCCGACTTCTTGGAGGATTCTGCATTGAAGTGGTACAAGGAGTACAAGAAGGAGCATGTGGAGGAAGACACTTGGGAGAGTTTGACGGAGAATCTTGTTGAAAACTTTCTTCGGGATGAAAGTTACGAGAAGCTGATGTGTGAAGTCACCTTTTTGAAGCAAGGAGAGAGTGAGAAGGTGAGATCATACGTAGAGAGAACGGAGAAGCTGGAGTCACGTTTTCGTGTGGTGTTGAGAAAGAGTGGAGACGAGGTCGAGCCAACCATGATGAGGATTGTGGTGATGTTGACAAAGAACTTCATTGGAGGTTTGAAGCCTCAGATTCGAAGCAAGGTGAGATATGAAAAACCCTCTTCTAAGGTTGAGGCTATTCGCATTGCTATTCGAATGGAGGAGAGCCTAGAAGACGATGATTCTAGCTTGGTGGCTAGAGAAGCATCACCACCTGCTGTGGTTAGAATGGCAACTCCTACCGTTGTTGCTTTGCCCGGAAGTAAATTCTCCAAGGTAGACTTGCACCATGAGTTGAAATCTATCACGTAAAACACTCGTTGATCTCAAGATTAACGTAGTACAACTATGGGAGAGGAGGAATCAGAATGTAGGGGGAGGATCTAGAGGGTATGGGAATTATCCTCCAAAAGGAAATCCATCACAAGGGAACTTCACAGTTTCATGCTTTAGTTGTGGAGGCCCTCATTTCCAACGAAATTGTCTTAATCCTCGACAACATGATGGAGTTAGACACAACAATTATACTCATGCTCCAAGTCAATCGAAGGATAAGGGAGTAGCATCTATTGATGTGTTTCCTCATCAGTGCACGTTTGAGAAAGGAGAGAGCTCTATAGTTCCAGAGTTGATATTCTTGCACACGAGAAGAAGAGAGCAAGATTTGCAGAGGAGTCCATCTCAATGGAAGATCAACCAAGCCAGAGCACTCGATCCAGTGGTGTGAGTCAGCCGAGAGCACCGAGGAAGAAGTTGAGAATGGATGATTTCTCCATTTCATCTACCCAGCTCAAATACGACGTGGTGGAGGATGTGGGGAATCAAAAAGCCAATATAACTGTTGGCCAATTGATTGCTCTAAATCCTATGATAAGAAAGGAGTTGAGGGGAGGCCTAAGCTCCAAAAGGACCAAGAAGCGACGATCCAAGGGGAAAGCTTCCATGGCGAATGTTGGAGTAGGAATGGTGGATGCCGTTGCCTCGGAGGTATGCACTGAAGCTTCAAAGATTGAAGTACGCATTAATGGACGTGATGTTTCGGATGTACTAGTGGATGGTGGATTTGCGGTGAATGCCATGTCAGAACGTTTGTTGAAGAAGTTGGAGATGAAGCTTTCAAGACCTTCCAACATCATTGTTGGGATGGCCAACAAGCAAAAGGTGCGACCCATTGGAGTGGTGGACAAGGTGGTAAGCGAAAAGCACGTCTAGCCTCGTCATGCAGTGCTCGAGGAAGCCTATGGAATAAGCGTGGACAAGGAAATCTAGTCTCAAAAAGTCCTAGAATCGAACCTGCATGAGAAGCTAACCACTCCCACGACCTAGACGGTATACCCGGAATGCTCAACGAAGGAGTCGATGTAGTGTGTGTGTTCCCCGAAGTGACAAAAACCGATGTCGATATGACCGTCCTCCTCACATGCGCATTCCAAGTCGTCCAATCATAATCTTTGTGCATCTTTCCCACGTGGGTCTTTATCCATTGCGAGGTAAAGAGACGATGAAACACCGGACATGGTGTATCACGTACCGCTTTTGGCGGTCCCATAAGAGAAAGTCAAGCTAAAGCTAGCACAAAGGGAACGATAAAGAAACCCAACACTTCATCATGTATCTTCTCCCACCTGCAGAACCACAACCCCCTAACACACCACCTCACATTGGAAAATGTTAACTATGGAAACCCTAAAAACTAAAAATACTCATAACTTTTTATTCAGATCTCCATAATTTTCCACCTAGGTTCCGATAGAACCAATGCAGGAAAAGGAAGAGATGAGAATAAAAAAACCCGACCCATATGTTTAATCGAAGAAAAATCACTCAAAATACACTCAAAATCCTAAAAAAATTAAAAACAATTATATCTCACAATATCATTCTCCAACAAGCTCTACAATTTTTCTTAGTGAGTCCGACCATTCCTCGTACTACAAGGCTCATCTACGCACTTGCTTCTGCAAGAATGTAGGTTTGTGGATCTTAGATCGACCATGCATTAAAATTTCCGACTTGCACCAACTAATGCTGATGAGTGGACCAAGCCAAGGTTTTGTCTTGACTTG
Organism: Marchantia paleacea; assembly: GCA_014180765.2. NCBI lineage: Eukaryota > Viridiplantae > Streptophyta > Marchantiopsida > Marchantiales > Marchantiaceae > Marchantia > Marchantia paleacea. The sequence goes on along the minus strand of MUAA02000008.1, from coordinate 2,643,367 downwards.
ATCCAACCATATGCATCTTTATTACTCATTTATGAGTGTGGTACTACCTTAGATGCAGCTGGGTCTATATGACTCCTTGTCCATTTGAAGGGCAAAGTATAGTTAACCATGATGCCATTATGGATGTGATATTTGCTATGGCACGAGAGAGTGGATAACTCACATGGAGGGAGCGCTGGTATATCTTGCAGTCAGTTCGGATCAACATAAATCTATACTTGATTCAGGACGATGAGATTATTATAACACACGTTGTAATTATAAATCTACATGTGACATAATTTTGGATGGATTATCATCCCATGGATGATTAGCGAAGTGGCACCATCCAAGGTCTTCAAGTATAGAGATATGCCGAGAGATCATATCTTTGTTCCTCTAGCCTAGGAGTTATATGGAGCTATGGAAGCCGACTTCGATACATTCGTGAGAAATAGTGCACGAGAGTCTACCATACTATATGACATGGATATCACTTTCTTTATCATATTATAGAGCCTATTTTGGACAAAGTGTATCTAGTGCTCTACAAAGAGTATTGGCGAGTGCAATCCAAAGGAGAGAAATTAGGTGATGCTTCTTAGGATTCTCCAATTGTATGTAGACCGTTTGATCTAGAAAATAGGACCCAATAGCACAATTGGAAATAAGTAGGACTTATTTCCCATTGTGCTATTGGGACCAAGCACTATCCTACCCCCTTGGTTTCATCATTGATGGAGTCTTTTCATCCTTTTTGTTTTCTTCCTTGCGCCTTGAGACTTTCTTTTTAGTCAAAATTTGTGCAACTTTTGGCATTAAAATTACTATCAAAGAGCATCTTGAGCAAGTATTTTTCAAGTGTATCTTTTTAATATATGCCATGTTAACCTTAAAGTTTGGTGTAACTTTAATGGGATAAAACTATACGAGTTTTGAAGTTCAATATTTTTATGAAAATGGTATCACACTCGTGAAAATTGCTTACATGTCATATTGATAGATCTATTCAGCTACATAACACAAATATTTAAAGAACATCTTTATGTCATGAGCTTTTTGGTTATTATGTTGATTTAACACTCCATGTCTCAAAAGGTCATACACATATTCACGAGTGAGAAACACTAAAAAAATTGAGAGTTGTTGTGCAACTCAAGTGAGCAAGGATTGGATTTGGATAATTGTTCAAACAATCATATGGACCCTTGTTGCATCTAAGATAGTACCACACTCAATGTTGAGCAATCAAGATGTAGATACCTAGTACATCAAGGGAAGCTTCTTGTGGAGATATGAGATGAACATGAAACAAGACGGGTTTGTTTCATAACTACAATGTAAGCAAAAGTGTGGTTTCTTTTGGTGGATTGGACATGAGATGTGAGACATAAATTGACAAAGTTGACAAAGTTGACAAACGGGTTTTGATTCTTATTTTCAAGTTTAATCTCAAATATAAATGAGCCATGGAGTCTTCAAAAGGGAAACGAGTCCAAGAATAATACAAATCTTTGAATCAGATTCCTCAATGTTGAACATTACAAAGCAATTTGTTTGTATGCATTACTTCATGTTCACTACACAAAACATGGGCTCACAATCTTGCTTGATCATGCACAGGATGATATGATATGAAACGGGAATAGCTAGACATTTGTAAAATATGAAGTTTTCTTGTACAAGCTGAATCTTACAGCAGTTCACATCTGGCTACATACATGTGATGTGATATGAGATTTACAAATATTACCGTCGCTGATTCATGATTGATGTGCGAAAGTCAATGTGTGGCTGGTTGTCAAAGCTGTCAAAGGAGAAGTTGCAGAAAGTGACTTGGTAGTTCTCTTGACATGTGATATTAAATATCACCAAATTATTACCATACTACAAGACAAAGCAACCAATCTAGCTTGAAGTATGAGATGGGCTACTACGATATACAAACGAAAGAGTCTCAAAGTCAAAGTCAAGAAGTACAATCCATATGGAAAACGTGAAAGAAAAGACAAAGTAAAATAAAAATAAGAATGGGAAGATCCCATCAAGTAGGACAAGGATGAAACCAAACCGGTAACATGGGGCTAGGTGTCAATAGCTTCACAATTGGAAATATGTTCTATTGCAATTACCTTGTTCTTCATATTGAGTACATTCATAACTTTTCAAACCATATTGATTCTCCATTACTAAACACTTGCATATCTTCTAGATTGTACTATTAATATGTATGACGATTCTGTTCTTTCTTCCAATGAATTTAATTGCTCTCTTGTCAAGATAATTGAGGATATCGTACTAAGACAATTGAGAAATCTATAGATTAATGCAGTGTTGCATGGACTTTACGTTGCTCTAAGAATGCCTTAGTGCGTGGCTGTAGAAGAATACTCATGACCCTCATGTGAGTTGATACTCTCTCTTTCTCCTCCTCACCACTCACATTCAAGTTCATTACTACAGATCCTTCATTCCAATTGCTCTCAAATTTCATGAGAATATCACTTATCATCCAACTTCATTTTTGTAAAGTTTTATTGATCAAGTTTTCTTATAGCAAAAGTTTTGATCATCGTATTAACTTCATGATAGTCAGTGCATTCATGCAATTGTGAATGTTTGCACAAACTTCAAACTATCACTTCATACTCAAAACTCATCCAATCAAGCTGAAATTTCAAGCTTAACATAAAATCAAGTTATAACCTATATTTTATTGAATTCGATCTATCAAAACCCTCATGGAATTCTCCAAATTGACTCAAATACTTTGTAGGATCCGAATTTCACTCTCCAACTTCAAATCATCACAATAGACTGATAATCTACTCAATTATATCCATTTTTGAGCCTACCTCGTAGCTCCTATTGTTAGCTTTCCAACCGTACCCTTCAATTTTTGAATGTTTAGTTTGGAATGATTTCAAAACTCCTCAAAATCTTGAAGAACTTAACCAAGTGCTCTCATTGGCCCAATCTCTAAAACCAATGAGAATGAAGAGTGTCATTTTGACCTTTAGTGGGACCAAATTGGCTCCATATTAACTAAGAGATTTACAACTATCATAAACTTATTATCAGCCATCATATAAACAATATTAGTTATCATTAATAAAGAGTCAAAATAACAACTTGAAATCTGCTAAGTATGAATAAAACTACAAACAAAAATTAGGAATTTATCACTTGAGAATAATACACTCACCAAAATTCCTAACAATCAACTCCATATGGCTTGACTTTGGTAAACAATAGTGATGGATTGGAACCCATGTGTTGAAAGCCACTAGAAGTGGCAAGTTCAGATCCATAACGCTTAACTAAATCAAAACGTATAATATTAAGTCCCAAATCGTGCCGTACGAAACAACTGGAAGAATAATTGGATTTGAAAAGTTTATCATTTGTTGCATAAAGTTATCTCCAAAGTGATATACTAACCATGCCGAAAGTGATCATGATGAAGACATCGAACGTTGATCACTTATGGATTGGGCATCTGTACATGTGGAGGATCATATTATCCCCTATCCATGTTCCATGTCGGATCCATTCTGATCAAATAAGCTCATTAGTCAACAAAGCGATGTTCTAGATCTCTCCTTTCCGCTTTTCATCCTCAACACACTTTATATTCGATAAGGTCCAATATAATATCTCTTGAAGCCTTATTGACATCATGACCCTACAAAGTTGATCCAACCGTGAGCTGTTAACAGTCTTACAATGAGCCGTCAATCATTTTGACTTAATGTATCGTCATCATAACAACAACTCTGAAGATGACACATGTCATCATCTTCTCATTGTAGCCATGTCACAATAGGATATCGGGAAGATTGATCCATGTTCTATCACAAATATATATTTTTTTAAAAATTCATATTTAATAGTTACTTTTTCTTCCCAATTTATATAATTCGATTATTTTCATGGTTATAATGATATCTCATGTTAGGTAAAATATAAATATATTGATGTGCAATGGAAGTCTTATTTATTATGATATATTTGTTTTATAGATAACAGATCATAGAATGTCTCAATCAATAACATGTGATTTCTATATTAGAGATATGTCATCTTGTTCCCAACTTTCAACCCAATCAAGATTTTGAAATATCTCATTCTCATCTTGCCTTAGCGCCCCTGCAATCATATATGCCTTTTGTTTTTCTGCCAATCTTTGATCATTTTATGATATTTTTCTACATGATGTGTTGGATTCAAATGTGATGTTTTGCATAAATTTGTTGGCTTCTTTTTTCTAATTAAATTTTAACTTTTGCCATCCATAGTGACTTTTGACTTCTAACCTTTTCTATGGAGAGCACTATAATTTCAACTATTGAATATAATGATGTGTTTCTACTTTTAATTACGTGTGCTATTTATCTTGAGTATTATGATTCTTTTCATTCTCACCTTTTCCTCTATTGATCAAAGGTTGGTATTTCCAAAGGATGAAAGTTAGTTTTTTTGGCATTTTTATTACTTCAAATGTACATTGTGGTCTTTTGAATTTTTGCAAGATTCGAATGATGATCTTCTTATTCTCATACCTTTTAATTTTTAATTTCATAATATCTATAACTCTACATCCATAACAATAGACAATTGCGACATATATATGTCATTGGAAGATACATGACAAAAGATCCCATATATGGTCAATTATTTTTTGGCTTCATTTGTGTGCTTTGAGGATTGTTGCAAAAACTCATTTGATGTGTAATTTTTCATGCTTATCCAATGAGGCTTACATAATTATTCTATTTTTCAATATAATATACATCTTACATTGGATATTTTAAGCATAAAGATTTAATAACACTACAATTGATCCATCCTACTATCATGAATCCTTCCCATTTTATATTCATTGATGATAGATCTTTGATTTTTCATTTGGTGAGGATTCATTTTGCTATAGTTTTATCAAAATCATTGGTTTTGAGGGTGAAACATTTTCATTTAGTTATTATCATTATAATTGCATTCAATCGTCAAATTGTATTTTTTCTAACCTCTACATATGTGTTATCATAATAAGTTACTTATGTTATACATATATTCATGATGATATTTTCACTTAGTGTATGAGTTGTTGGGACAATATTTTGTGATATTTATTTTCTTCCATAGTCTCTTATGACATCATACCTCAATTTTCTTAAATGTTGGGAAGTATTTCCTACCTAGATATATTCCTTCTTGTGATACTTACAATCATGGATTTGATTTCTTAGAAGCATATGAAGATTGTCATTTTTCTTGGAGCATGCCATGAAAAGTGTCATTCAAGATAAATTTGTATGCAAAACGTTTATGATATGGATGCATCTTCTATGGATATCCATACATACTAAAGTGTCTTATTGTCTTCATGGACCATAATGATACTTGTTCAATTTTTTCAACTAGAGACCTCAAGAAATATACCTCCATCTCTGATTGGATGCGTAAAAATATAGGTTAAGGAATCTATATTGCTGCATTTATGATAGCTTTACAAATCATGATCTGCTTTTCATATGAACATCAAAAAGTGGAAGACCTATTAGATATGCAAAAGAAAATCTTAGATTTATAACCCTAGATGTATATGTTGCATGTCTATAAATTCATCGTACATGCAATCACATATGCAAAAGTATGAGATGAGCAAATATCCATAAAGCTAAGAGCTCAAAGTTGATCTATCACAAAATAAAATCCTAGCTCAAAGAGATTTAGCTCATGAATTAATTTCAATCCATGGACAAAAAATTTGCAAACAAAGGTCTCATTGCTAAAGTATGCAATCCTTGTAAACGTTGTATCGACTTTGAAAGAATCTAAAAATGATTGCAACCTTTATTTCCATTGTCAATTATTTGTGTTGATAAGAGCATCTTAGACGACACTGATTTGACTTACGTGTCAAAATATTATCTCGTGACTCTAAAGGACAGTTGGCGCGTAGTGTACATGGAGCGTATTCGAGAAAAGATAGATGCATAATAATCAACTAGAGGGAACCGCTTTATGAATTAAAGGCTTGACCTCTTGAATTAATACTCTTAGCACTATTGGGTCTTAGACTTGGAAGGAATACATGGATTGTAGACGATAAAGGACTATTTGGGTATGAAGGGATTTACAAATCTATATTTATATTAATGAATATTGATCATGAATAAATGTAGAGAACTCCTTAGCTGTTTCAAACCTTGACTATCCTTGGATGAAAGAAAGGAGAGACAAATGAAATAAAAGGCGAGATGCAACCACATCAAGTGATATATAAAGATAACGATAAATATACACATATATGTTTATCATATTAAAACTGAGCACACTATATAACAAAACTATCCAAATCCCATCTAGGCGTTTAGTGCATCTTCAAGTCAAGTGGAATGAAGATATGTCTTTGAAGGAGTCATGGATACTTGGGAATCTTAGTAATAGTGCTAAATTACAAGGAGGTTGCTAATTTGAAAAGATGGGAGAAGAACAAACTGCACAAATATGAAGAAGACCTTGCAGATTTGAAGCTTCTTGAGGAAGGTGAATATATATCAAGAGTTTATGAGGAGTTTGGTTTGGGAGATCCATTGAAGGAGATGATGGAGATTGGATTTGGCGATGAGCACAAGATAGTGGAGGTTCACTCTAGAGAGCTCTACTCCACCAAGCACCTGAGGTTCGAGTGGAGATCAGATATAAAACGGTTGATAAGAAGGTGAAACCGATAGTTGCTCCTTTACCAAATGACTCAAAAGAACAAGTGCAGCAAGCGAGTAGAGAAAGTAACTTGAGGGATCCTAGTAAAATGGGACACAAATTTACTGAAATCACTATGAAGGAGTTGAAGATTGGATCTGATGTTGTTTATAAATGAGGAAAGGTGTTTCAAAGAGATGCTTGCTAGGCGTGAAAAAACATTTTCTTTTGAAGCAAAGGAGATATGGTGTGTGGATCCTAATGTAGTAGCTCCCATGATCATTTTTATTGTGCCTCATGCGCCTTGGGACTTAAGACCGATCCCAGTACCTAGAGCCCATCTTCCAAAACTCATTGAGTTGTTGAAGGAGAAGATGAGGATGAGGATTTTGGAGTCGTCCTTTGCACCATATTCTAGTAGGTGGTTTACAGTGCCAAAAAAGAATGGATCACTATGATTCATTCAAGACATGCAACCGGTGAATCAAGTGATTATCATGAATATGGGGATGGATATTTGATGATGTCTACAGTAATAGTATGTCAAATTGGATCCGTAATCATAAAGTCAGCCATCACAACTTGAACCTCCTCTAGATTTATAAAGGTCATCATGTATTGTCGTCCTTGAACTCAAGGTGTACCATCATTCTCTCCACACAATATGACCACTCTCTTGAGCAATGACATAATTGACATTGCGAATGACATCATGTGTAGAAATCCTCATTGAAAAATACTCCTCATGATTTATCCTATAGTTATAATTTTTTCTGCAAGTCCAATAGCAATTGACTTATCAAGAAGTATAAGATCCATAATTTATAACATAGACGAGAGTAGGATAACACTCCTCACTCTTTGTCCCTAGATCCCATTAGAGTACCCCATGAGATCTACCATATATATTACATACATATTAGTGACTATATTTATTCCATTTATTTGTTCCCTATTGTTTAATTTTCAAGTGTTTATTTTTGCTAGAGATTTAAGAGGATTTGTGTTGGTCATTCTTGAACCCAAATGTCATTTTTTTCATCATATTCATATACGTATGGTCTCTGTATGTCCTACTTTCACTATCATGATATATCTATTCTTAATCTTATCTTAATGTAAAGAATTAATCTCAACCTTTTTGGTATGTGCAATAAAAATATTTGTACTAGAAATACTTTGTTTGGGATACTAAGCTATGTACTCATTAGATGATGAAGAGGGACAAAAATAGTCGAATACTTTGACATTATCACAAGCAACATGGAACCTTTTCTCTATGTTTCCTTCAAATTAACTGCCATGTAAGTAAGACTAGAGTGTGACTCCTTAAGATCTTTGGACATGTCTAGATTCTAGAGCACGGATTCTAGATTCTAAACTTCAAAAATATTATGGTTGTTGGATTATAAGATAGCATTTGTCATCTGGACCTACATAGAGCATGTCTTCCAAACAAGACCACATCATTTGAATCTATCAATTGGCTTTACTATGAAGAACAAGTTGTCCCATTAGTTGTAAAAAAGTGTCCTATAACAAAGAATTATATCGTTTACTATTATGTACTATCCATACAAGAGTATGTGCTATGATTAGAGTGGCAACAACCAAGGTTTCCAAGTATAAGTGTATACAATGAGATCAACTCTTTGTTACTCTAGGTTTGGAATTAGATGGAGCTATGGATGCCGATTTCTATAGGTTCTTGAGAGTGATAAAAAACTTAACAGCCTAGGTATCATTTTTTTAAGGTAATTATTTAACCTATTTTAATCAACATATTTCCATTATTTTATATAGAATATTACATATACAATCCATAAAATAACAATCACATTAGCCCTAATAATTATCACTCCGATGACTATGAGTCTCACATATGAAGCTTGACCTAGATAGTTCGTATATGTTTAGTGCGTAATGACATATTTTCCACCGAGTTGTGTATTCCGATCCTTTTTGTTTTTTTACATTGTCCTTGTTAGACACTGTTCACTATTCTCTACTTGTGAGAAGCGACTCGGAAACTCACTGTCGTGTCAGAATGCGACAGGCAAGCAGGCAGGCATCAGTGTAAAGCCAGCCATATCCCTGCTCCACTTGCACTTCTCACGGTGTGGTACGTTTCATGCACGGTTCCGTATCCGTGCTGTCCCTTACCGTTCGTCCGTTCAGTACCGGCCTCATTTACTACCTGTTACCTTCCTCTCGGCTACCCCACCGTCCTCCGTGGGCCCATCATAACTGATTTCCTTTTCCACTGATGGCAAACGCGCCAAGCTGCCACCCAATTATTTCGGTCCTAGCTTTGGATCATTGCGACGCCATTCAGTTTACAGTACTGCACCGCATTTTGTATATCTCTCCTCCGCGGAATCCCACATCGTCACGTATGGAGAATTAGGGGGAAAAAGTCTAGTTTAGTAGACTGTACATTAGGAATATTACCAATCTGTGAAATCTTGGGTAAATTTTCAGCCTAATCGGTAAGAGGCGCCGGAGTCTCAAGAACGACGGGAAATCCAGGACGATGAAAAGAGTTCACCTTAATAGGATTTGCGCCATGGACTCTATCATACAGAGTCACAGCATCTCGTGTATGTGAGTGGTCTGCGGATCTGGACATGTGGATCGGACGGTTCAGTGTTTACATAATGCTTAAAGTGATGGTTAATGATTTATTTCCTTGATACGGACAAGGGTCTTTCGGCGGTCAGAGCGCAAAGGTCAGTTTGTCGTCAGGTCAGATCGACGCACTGGAGACCAGGTCGAAGATGAAGGGTGTGTCAGTCATGTGATGACCTTTCAAACATCAGGAACTGTTGTACGTTAGATCACATGGAGTGCATGGATTGCTGTGATCCATGTTTGTAACTTTGTATCCTCGGGAGCAGAATTCCCAGGGCAAGACATTCTTGTATCATCATCGGTAAAAAGCAAGGATAAAATAACAAAAAGGATGGGAATACCCATCAAGTCGTATGGATGAAACCAAAGGGGTTATCATCCACAAAGTTAGAAATAATTGCGACCGAAAAACCTTGAGATATAAAAACAGTTAATTTCTCCACGGTGAACCATTTCATGGATACGCATGAAAAGGGACATGGAAATCCTCGCTGATCCAATTATCAAAGTCCTTTTCCTGGAAATTTTTTTCTAAATAGCTATTTTTTCGAATAAATCTTTACATCTGACTGAGTGCATTAAAAGTTACTAACTTTAAGTGCTACATTCAAAGTATCACAGCCATAATTTTAATTTTGTTTTAATCTTGAAGGTTCTTGGAAGATTCGAGGTCTAAAGGAGCTAAGATGTTGATAGAGCAGCGTTCCCAGTGGTACGCGGTCTTTTTGTATAGGATCAAAACGTACACGCTCGATACCAAGTAGCTTCGATTCGTATGATGGCTGATTCAGTGAACATGTGAGCAATGCACACCAGCTTAATATAGATAGGCATTTTACAAAAAAAATTGGCCTTTTTCGGAGGAAATAACTGCCAATAAAGTTCCACGCCCTTGCAGTCGGGATCATCAGTGACCAGCAGCGTGGTCCTCGGCGAGAGAAGTATGCGAGATTCTGAGAGTACGTAAGGGAACTGTCGAAGCATACCTTGACCACAAAAGGAGATTGGGTATCAGCATTTGGCACCCAAATGTGGAGCTTCGGAGATTCGGGCAGATCCAAAGAAGAGCTCTTGTAGAAAGTATGGCGCCGCGTACATCACAAGGAGACAGGAAACCCCAAGGAAGATCATTGTCGTTTACCATGTGCACCAAAAGGTGTGGCCAAGGGAGGTGCTTTCCCTTTAATCATACATTCCCGGGCTGTATGTGTAATGACAGTTCGTATTGCCGTAAATTGCACTTTCAGAGACAGAGTCCACCTTGTTTGAATACGGTTTTAATTTCTATTTAGATCATGTACAATGGGTTTACCTCTCGGTAAACCCTAATTCCTTGCTCCATTATGCTATTTGAGAAACTTCTTTTGGCAGTATATACCTTTAATGAAGATCAAGTGACTAAAGGAGTTTGTTCCAAAATGAAAGGAGAGAGTGTTGAGAGTGACTCAATAGTATTAGTTCCATTCTTCGGCCATACTTTGCCAAACATGGATAGTGAATAATTCATTCTCTTCATCTTTCAATTTGGGTTCCATTGGTACCTAAATTGAAGATAATCGGTGGACAAAAAAAAAGGACGAGATCTTTTATCGTGATTTTTGGAATAAAGCATTGCTCGTCTACTATAATAAAACTTTTAGGGAAAATGAATCCTACTCCATGTACCTCTTATACATCTGAAGGATGAGCCTATCCACAATCACAAACCCGGAAGATAGCAAAGGTGCAGAGAGTGCTTAATTTTTCAAAAGCATTATATGTGTTATCTTCTTTATCGATAAGAACCCCCCTCATATGAAATCCGAAAAGATGTTTGTCTTAGTTTCAAATCTTATACCATACATTTGAAGGTCCATAGTGTGATGATGTCATCAAAGACGTCCATGATCATCATATCAAAGGCTATCAAGCATGATAAGAATGCAAGGGAAGAGAGAATCAAAGTAGGTAGATAGATCGACAAGTAATATTAGAGGAGAGTAAATCAAATGCCACATGTGGATTACCATCCTCGGCAAGAGCTATGTCTAGATAGTCTGAGTCAAAATCCTTAGACCCTATTTGCACTCCAAGAATATGTACGTTATTTTTTGATGTCATACATCCCTATGGAAGCTGGAGATCAAGAGGAATGTCCAAAGGAGACCATGTCCTACACTTTGACAACTTAATTCTCAAGTGTACAAGATAAAGCTCAGTAATCAAGTAGTCAAAGATTTACATGGCTCACAATGTGTGTATCATTTGCTAAATAGGGGAACACACAACCTAACATAGCCAAAATAGTAGACATTAGAGTTCTATTAGGAGCCATGGCAAATAGAGATCCTTCCAAATGATCTCCATGTCGAGTATTAGCCATGGATTATCGGACTATAGAACAATCATTCCTTGTGAAAAATCATGTTGATAGAAGAGAAAAAACAGTGAACCATAGAAGAATTGTACAACAGTAATGAGGCTTGTCAAAGGTCCATCGGACTCTCAAAGCTTTCTAAAGTTGGATGCACATGACACTATAAAGAAAATATAAAGTAATAAAAAAGTATTATATAAAGTTATGTCTAGTATGGTTTTAGATTTTGTATATATCCTTATCTCAATGATGGATTAATAACCACGAGCTCGTGGTTGGAATAAAAGTAATAATCTAGGCACGACAAGATAGAAATTGATTTTTCTTCAGTATACAGAGTAAAATATAATGCATGACTGAAGTTGAAATTTTTGTGACTTACTTGTTTCCACTTTCTGGGTAATATTTCATAAACATTTCCTAGTATTATCATATCTTCAAATTTGCCATGTATGTAATGACCATATAGAATAAAAACATGATAAGTAACAAGAAATCAAAATAGTGATCTATTGTATGTAATTGAAATATGATTTAGAGATAGAGAAGTATTCTTTTTTTTATTATTTGATGCAAATCGTATTTATTATTGTTTAAAATATTCCCATAAAAAGTTAAGCACCTACGTTTTCAAAACTCACGATTGAAAAATATCAAATAAAAAATAAGAGAATTCCTATAAGATGAAGGTTATAGGAGAAAAAATCATAAAAAAAACATATTTGATAGCAATGAAACACAATGTATAATGAAAACAAAATTTCTATTTTACTGTGATATTTGTTGAAAATTTAAGATGAGTTAGCAAAAAGTTCAAATTTAAAAATGAAATAAATCTTAAATAAATATAAGTAATTATTTTTTTTCATTTCAAAATTAATGTTTATTTCAAAGAGTTAAATTTTAATTTTTGCTATATTTTCATGAACATCTAGATTTTTATACTAAAATATATGAATATTCTTTAAAATGTGTAATCATATGAATTTTTAATGCCTATATTAATAAATTTATTGTTATAAAAAATATATATATTTCATCAATATATTATAAAATTAAATATATTAATAATAAATATTTTAATTGATATTATTAAAAAATTTCTTTTATAAATAGTAATATTTATTAATTTTTGTATGATTTAAAGTTTTTAAATTAATTTCATGACTTGATGATGTACAAAAAAATACTTTAAAAATATATTGATAGAATAATATTACATTTATCATATCTATTTAGTCTTGAACAAATCTAATATGGTTTAGATTGATATGTTAAATAAATATTGATGAAAAATGAATTTTCACACACTTAATCATTAGTGTTGATATGAAGACGAGTCAACTTAAAAACAATCAATAGAAATTTAAAGCCTCATTTTATTATTAAAACATATCAAATTTAAAAATATTGATGACACATATTATGGTGCTATTAAACATTCATAGAGTAGATTCATTACATCATCCTATTATAATTCAACTCATGTTGAAAAAAAATTCATGATTTAATTATTATGGTTCATTTTTCAATTGAATGATATTAACCAAATTATGTTATTTTCACAAATTTTGTAAACAAGATTTATTCAAAATTGATTTACTCCTTCCCTTGTCAAATTTAATCAATGACATAGCTTTTCATATTCATAAGTTCAAATATCTTTTATGAATATTTTATTATATACTATTTTAATAAAAAATTAATGATATAAAATGATTAATAATCTTTTTAGGTAATATAAACCAAATTTTTTTAATATGAAATAACTTAGGCATTACTTAAAAAAATAGAGTATATGATTCGTTAAAAATTAAGTAAATAAAATAAATATGATCCAAAAAAATTAAACTCAAACTTTTATGAAATATTACTGTAGGACCATACTTAGAGGTTTTGAGACTGTTTTTTTTGTTTTTGGAATAAAAATGAACGATATTTGGATTAAGTCTGGCCCGCCGAATACGAATATGTGAAATAAGTACGAAGATGGCCAAGACGAATGAGTTGTTAAGGATGTCTGAAGTGTGGAACAGATTAGCGCAGTTAGTAACAATATCAACAAGTGCAACGAGCCGACGAGTCAAGTAGACGAAATGGAGTGGAAATTGGCCATTCGATCGGGGGCTTGTGAGGCTATTCAATTGCCAGTGAAGAAGATGCCGACAGGAGTATAGCAACCTTTAGTGCCAAAGCCTGAGTGGTCAGCCGGGGAATTAGTACAATTGAAGAACTTGGGGGGAGAGTTCTTAGCATGGCGTTGGGACTATGTGTGCCCAAAATTGTGCGAGGAAGTTCGAGCCAAGAAGACAGCCAACCCAGTAGGCTGGAGAGGCATCTGATTTGTGGGATCTTGCCGCTTTGGGCAGAAGCATTAGGAAGAGATTACTCGAAGGAGAAGGATGGTGTCGACCGGGAAGGGTCGGCAATTTACACAGGCTTCAACTTTGATGAGATCAAGTGGTTTGACCCTAGAGAGAGGAAGGACACAAACGGATTTAAGATTGATCTTATTCGGGACGACTTCCGACGAAAGATAATGTATACTTTAAATCAACTCTTTTCACCACAACGAACTACTTATGTAAGCATGCATAAGGTGAGAATAGTGGAGGGATTCGTCGGCGGATCAATAAAGGTCAATTGGGGAGAGATCTTCGCTCATAATGTGCAAGCGATGGGACAGAGGCTGCGAGTGGGAGAGAAGGGAGTGATCTACATCTCTTCATTCTTGGTGCACATGTATGCGCGCATGGGGTGGTTGACGTCACAGGAGAGAAGGCGCTATCAAGTGAATGTGGTAAGCAATCTTGGTGGGCGAGTGGTGAGTAATGGCAGTAGTGGGTCGACAAGAAGTGTGGAACCCCACCAAGACGATGGTGTGTAGTCGCCAGAGCAACCAACTCAGCAGGAGATACCTTTGAAGGCTAGAGCAAAGGCAGTGAGAGACGCAGAAGAAACGATATTCGGGAAGGAGGACTCCGTAGGGATCATAGAGAAGAGGAGTTCAAGTGTGGAAGATAATTGTGGAGCCTAGCAGTAAGAAGCGGAAGCTGAAGGAAATTGCTCAGCAAGGAAGTCCAGTACCGAAGGCATCAAGGCTTAAGGTAAAAGCAACAAAGGTAACAGTGGAAGAACCGCTTTCTTGATTATTCTGGCCTTGAGAATGTGATGGATGGTGCCTTTTGATGGAGCTGAACGAGATGAGAGGCAGTTACATCCAAGGGTGGAATCCCCAGGAAGACGGTTAAATGGAGCTGATTCAGTTGTTGAACCGCAACGCTCGAGGGAAGAAGGACCAGGCGGACACTATAAAGAAATTGACAGAATCAATGGAGCGTTTAGAGAAGCAAAAGAAGGAGGCGACGCAGGAAACTATCACGGTGAAGCAGACCTACAGTGAAGTCTGTAAGATTCGGAGCGCGGAAGTGAAGCTTGTCGAGAGGGAGAATGAGAAGCTTCAACAGCAATTGAAGAGGGCAAAGCATCAATTGCATGAAGTTGATGTTGAGAGGCCGTCTAGATTAGAAGATTTGGCAAGTAGATGCTCGTAATACCTTTTAGCTCGGTGTGACGATGTGGAGGCTGAAAGGTTGGAACGTTTGACTGTGGTGATGAACACCCCTTGGGATTCGAAAGATCGAAGGAAGAAAATGTACAAAGCCATGGGACGCGAATGCCAGAAAGCGATGCGAGTCCATCGGAAGGAGATCGCGGAAGACATCAGAGAGTTGCAAATGAGTGTTGATGCTTTTGCATTGAGGGAAGAGACGTCATCGAAGGGACCAGCAACTTTCCGGAGAAGTAGTCGGGCACGATCCATGTAGGCAACGATTAGGAATATGTGCGAGTAGATTGTATAAATAGGAGTAGAGTTAGAGTAGGATTATCGCTTTCTTTACAAGTGTTCATTGAGAATTGAAAGTGTAGTCAGGGTAGAACGAAGTGCTTGAGAAGCTGTTGAATATTGCATTCGATTGGCCTAGACTGATGCACGATAGCTGTGAAGATATCAGGGTATTCGCCCATGAGCCATGGTCGGATTCACTTCACAATAGAACTTCATCGAGAACATCGCCTCGACGACAACTTGTAAAAGAGTGATCAAACTCCCATCAGTAAATCTGGAGTGAAATTTCAATTACATGTGTAATTTTATGCTCATATTCGTCGCTAACCGAAAGATAACATCTCATTTCCTTGGGAACGAACTGTAATTTTGTACAAATGGCAAAACCTTTATGTAACTTGTTTGTTACAATTACATATGCAAGTCATATGTGCAATAGATTATTATAATTTTTTTTAACCATGAATATGTGATTTTTCTTAAATATCATAGTCTTAAATAGTATAAGTAAAGATTAATTTCTTTTATACGTCCTCTAATCATATTTTTTAATTTATGTATACTTTTTAAAGTTAGTAAGAGATAATACTATGATAAATTTTTTGAATTCATCAATATGGATACATTGTTGTCATCCTCGTCCACGTAGTTTTTTTGCGAATGAACTTCATACATGCATGAAATTATTTTGATTCTTACACTACTGATTCGTGATGAAAATGTAATTACAAACCTATGAATCACACTATTGAATAATTTTTCTGTCAAAAAATACAATTTAGTAAGCATGAGCATCACACATATAAAAATGCAAATCTCCACTCCGGTCATTTTGCTCATAATGTTAAAATAGTTGATATGCATAAGGTTGGAATTATTATTTGAATCTAATATGCAAAAGGTTGGAATTAGCATGACACAAAATTGTCCAAAAATGAAGTTTGAACTCCATTTATTCAACTTTTTCTCGTCAATGTATGTTAGCTTTGTCTAGCATTGCAATGGATTTGTTTCCAAATACCATGTTAAATTTTAGATCAATCTATAAACAAAAACAAACAAGTAAAATTATTGTAGAGCATTCTGATGAAATTCAAAAAATTTGAAGGGGTAGCCTTATCTTAAAATATATGAAACCTAAAAGTATAAAACAATCCTCCATGTGCTAAAAGTCCCAACTTGAAGGATATCTAGCCAAATGGATGAGACTAATAATAACTAGCTTTGATTATAAACACACTTTCTTTAGTGTGTTGCCATTAGATGTTAGGAGTTACTTGATATGGTTTAGGATGGATTTCGGGCAGAAATGCCCATGTAATCACTATGGTTTATAGGGGCATAAGATGTGCCCATCTTATCACTATCGTTGATGTGACCATCAGATGTGAATCGAAGTAGACCAAACCAAGTCTATCCAAATGCATGGAAGTTTTTCAATGACGGCTGCTACTATTTGTGTGGCTCTCTTATTGTTACCAATTAGATATTTATATTTTGAAAATCTTTAATAAACCAGGTTAGAGTGTAGGTAAACAAACATTCAGACACAGTATTCACTCTCTTTAGCTTACTGTATAGCCTATTTTAGGCAACGTGTTTCCATTGCTCTACAGAGAGCACTAGCTGGTGCAATCCATAGGAGAGCAATCACGTTGTTTGTAGACCTTTTGACTTGGATAGTTCATATATCCTAGGTGCTGTAGGACATATTTCCCAGTGTGATACTATTGGGGCCTAGCCCCATGTTACGGGTTCGGTTCCTTCCTTGTACGATTTGATGGGGTCTTCCCATCCCTTTTGATATTTTACTTCGTCTTTACTCCAGAGTCCAGTCTCACAAAGAGGAAACATCGGATTTTCGGACAGCGGGACCAAACCACGACGGACATGGGATGAAGGGAGTCGTGAATGCTCACGGCTCTAAAATGCTCAGTTGGGCTCCGTCCGTAAATGAGGCTGGCGTCGAGGAGTCTTCAGACTCAGACCCGTTGATAGGACAGCGTCCCGTCCGAACCGGTTCACTCCTTACCCCCGCACTTAAACTGAGCGCTGCTGCCGCGGCGCTGTGCGCTTTGCTTTGCTCCCAGCAGAGCGCCATGTGCCAGAGCAAATTGTGCGCGCAGCTGTCGACGTCGGATTGGTCGGAAGGGATGTGCTCTAGCGAGCTGTACTTGTTTCGAATTTGGAGAACGCTGAATACGCTCCCCGTCCCGCTGGCGGGTCTGCGCGGTGCTGGTGGCAGATGGAGGTGCTGGTTTCCACGTCCGGTAAGTGTCGCTTTGTTGGAGATGATTGGGCTCTGCGACGACCCCCGTTGGTATCAACTTCTTGCCGAGCTTTGCCCAATTGCTCGAGTTTGGTGGTTCGGAATCATTCATGATCACAGCAACTGTAAAGAAGGTGATACAGTTACTACAGTAGTGTGTGCTATTCCTGGGATTGATGATGAATCGAGGATGGTGGCTTCTTTATCTTCTTTATGAAATCTTGATAGACACACAAGCTTTGTTCTGAGTCACGCTTTCAATCAGGTAACTGTATGTTTTGAAGGTCGTAAAGTTGTTTGTAACAAGGATTTGTTACACGACTTGGATGTTTTGATTGCTGCTAAACTCTTGGCGTTCGATAGTGTACTCACCAGTGCCATGCTCTTAGGACATGGCTACCACAGGAGTGATGAAACTATATTGTGTACTTGGGTACATTGTCTCTAGTGATGTGTGCCAGTCGTGCTGTCCTTTGGATCACATTTGCTATCGCAATTGATCTGCGGGAATATATGGCTCCGAGCTCCGAGCAACAATGGACAGGCCTATTTCAAAGTGTCTATTTTCCTACCCTGACGGACATTAGCATCTTTTTGCCGTGAAAAATGTGTTACAGGACAGTTACAGAAGCACCCTGAACAACTTCCTGTTAAGTCATTTCAGTATGTGAATGACTGCGAAGTTTACTTTATGCCTGTGCAGATACATCACTACGTTCAGTGTTAAGTTGGCCTTAAAGTTGAAAGTTGAGTGTCCTGAATCAATTTCGATAAAGTAGATACTTGGAGTAAGGATAAAATCGCATGTAAAGCCAGCACCAGTTCATGTGGATGTAACGTCTAACGAAATTTACTGCAGATCAGGATGAAAAGTGAGTTTTTTCTTCGTCAAAGACGGTAGATAAGAGTTGACTACTGTCGTGTCGAATTTATTTGTTGTGTCCTTGAAGATGATCTGAAGCTCGATTCACACTTGTCCAAGAGGTATGTGTAAGTCCCTCAAGCTCGCGTGTTCTTCATCGTTTAGAAACGATGAGGCATTGTACGAAGAAAGGACGAGAATACAATGCATTTTACAGACACATGTGCTGCTTACCATCCGTATTGCTGGACCTCATAAGAAAGTCCACAGGGGCATTCAGAAGTAAACGCAATCAGGCCGTAGACCTCACACCAAAAATTTCTTGAGAAATCTTAACTGCTTCGCAGTTAAGATTTCTCAAGAAATTTTTCACCAACACAAATCAAATTGTAAGAGAGAGAGAGAGAGAGAGAGAGAGAGAGAGAGACTCAAGAGTGAACGCTAAAGAATTTTATGCCAGCTGTGGTGCTTTAGTCGTACGATGAAGTCTACCTCAAAGGTTTGCTTCAGATGTATATGTATAGGTAGCAGCAGTGTCCCAATGTACTGATATGAGGGGATGTATGTGGATAAGGTTAGCAATCAGAAGACACCGGACGCCAACAGAAAGCTTCGCATAACAAGCTTTTCATTTTTCCTCATTCTAATCCACCTCAGAAGCCTAAACAACAAATTCCAGTCGAATTTGGCATGTTATTGACATCATACGCGAGTAAGCTATTTGTCGAGATAGTTTGACGAAAACTGGAGCAGCAGATATATACTTTAGGGTTCGTGCGGGAAGATGAAACGTGAGAAACAAATTAGAAATTTGGAGCGGGATCTTAATTTATCATTGAAAATTCACAATCGATATGGATGTAGGCCTCCACCAGAGGGAAGAGAAGAAATGAAAATATGTCCAGGGAAGCTGAATCAAACTCACATACTCTATGAAATTGGTGAACTGTCACCACCTGGATAGTGGGGGTTCAGATGAAGTAGAAGCATACAATTGTATCTGCTCCTTCTGAGTAGCTCTGTATATGGAAGAATACCGACTAGCTGACAGAGAAACTAACTTTCTATAGGAAGGGAGAAATGGAAAAGCTTTTCTCCGACTCTGCCTGCTTCCGATATCAGCTTTTGAGATGTTGGGGTCAATTATTTCTATTCTGACAGTTATCTAACTCAAGTCTGAATATCTGAGATTTTATTATGGTTATGTACGAAAATTTAATATGGAAAGGAACCCCACAGCTTTAGTACTCACGTTCTCTTCTTTCCAAAGCATAAAAGGTTGCTACTTGCGAAGGTGCCTTTCCAATCATCAGCACCTCTGCTCGTAGCTTACCTCCTCCATGAACTCCTTCTCAAGCATGGTAAACGTTTTACGCATGGCTAGGAGGAAACTATCCTCTTGTAGAAGTTGTTTTCTTGTAGAATTAATACGGCTTTCACATTATCGTTAATGCTCGCTCGCTAGCATTCATCTGTTTTGAATGTTTTGTATCATATCCATGGAGACGGCTCTTTCACAAAGCGCTCCCCAAGCGCTTCAAGATGGATGTCCGATGTGAAGTTCTTTCATGAAACGTCGTGGAGCTAGATCTTGCCGTTACGCTGATGTTTTCCGCCTACGGTATACCTGTGGGATTGTACTGTTGCGTGACAGTAACACATTCTACATATCAAGCGAGATTTGCCGTTCTCAAGTTCTGAACTACTACTTAACATGCGCGCGCAAATCACAGAGAAAGCTGTGGGCTCGGGGTTACCACCGGAACTTTTGGAAGGCAAGGATCTCGAAGTCAACGATTCTTACTTTCCGTCTTGTCTTTCCACATACCTATCTGTCAAGAAACGTAGCCCAACTCAGTAACAGATGAACAGCAAACCTTTCTCTGATAGGCTCCCTCGCGGATATTCCTTCATTGTAGGCTACTTTAACATTCACAGCGCTGAGCATTGTAGGCCCTGACTCGCTTGTTGAGGTCAGTTTTCAATGGCTCTCCCCTTTTCTTGAGCTGTAAGGTCAAAATGCTCTACATATTCACAACCTTTCGCCTTCTACCTTCAAATGCGTGCTCCGACGACGTGTTGGCACGGCTCTGATGTAGGCTGACAATCACACACTTACTACTCATCTGTAGCAGTTAAGTTTATCCCCATGGCAGCCACTCAAAAATTGAAATGTACCTTCTCTCAATCACTCTACTCCTAGAATCAACGTGTTGTGTGGCCACAGAGCCCACAGACTGTTAGCTACCATGATGGTGATGAGCGGTCTCTCTTTCTTCATCAGCTGTATAAGGACTTTGTATTGTACTGTAGTTGACTATGGATGGAGAATGACGTCAAGAGAGCAGAGGGCCGGTCGACTTACTGATCCGACAAGTCGTCGTGGAGATTGTCTTGAAAGCGATTCCAGAATTTTTGAACTTAAGACACTTTTGATCGATACGAAAACCTGATCGTGGAAAGAAGACCCAACGACGTTTCCTCACGCTTCTTTTCCCGTCAAAGCGGGAAGAAAAAGGCCCACTGTACAGAGAGAGAGGACTCATTTTGAACAAGAAATCGGAGCGCGGAGGGAGTAGTCTCGGAAAGAGGTAGGGGCATCGAACTCAGTGCATGTTGCCTCCTACAGTCAAAAGCTGCGTGAATTGATCGTGCGTGTGAATCGGTGCCCAGACTCCAGAGGGTTAGGCCACATTCTGCGGCTGTAAGATAGATGTAAGACAGGCGTTGGCGAACGAAGCAGAATTGGCAGAATCTGCAGATCGCATTTAGGTGTGCTTAGACAAGCGATTACTCAACGGCAACCGACCGAGCGTGTGATTAAACTCGGGCGAAGCTCGACCCCACTGATTCGTCTTAACCGTGAAGAAACGGGGCAGCGGTCAATGGGATTATGGGAAGTCCAAATTCTTTCAACTATGACTCCGGTCCAGATGAGCCTTCACCAGGCTGGTTCTCCACTTTGCGCGTGCGAGGCAAGCTATCCCCCAGTAAGATAATCAACTACGGAAGGAAGATGCTCTGAAAGGACCGGGAAGAATGGTAAGAGGGTAAAGCCGTTCCCCAAATTAAACAAGTAAGATATGAAGCGTGTTGAGCAACAGGCTTTTGGTATCTACATAGATACATTGGCATCTATCCTCTCCCTCAAATCTCTGAGATGGGGGATTACTGGACTGTTTCTGCCGGAGTCGCAAATCACACACGGCACACATGTCGGGAGTGCAGAGGAATCATTTACGTCAATTCTACAATCTACGTGCGCGATGGTCGTAAAATTCGCCTGTTCTACCACGAGGCTTGCTTCTCAGGTGACTCCGATCCGAGAACTCAAACCAGGAGTTCGAGTAAAGAGAGATGGTTAGGACTTTCTCCTCAAGCTCCAAAAGGTAAAGGAGCTTGAGGAGAACAGTCTTCTAAGAGAGTCTCGGTGACTAGTGGAGACAGAACACCCAACCAGGCTTTGAACCATGAGGCCGGTCAGAGAATGAAGCAGAGGAGTGCTAGTCTTCCAATAAGATCGTCCAACCACGATGGATCTTCCTCATCGGAAACACTTGACGACTCCAAGAGAAGAAACACTTACTCTGAGGGTCTAGGACGGAAACATGTGACATAAGAAGATGGAAACCAAGAAGCCGTGACTCTTTAACTCCAGGGGAAAATCGGAAATACTGCCGACGGATTCGGATACATGAGCAGTTGAATTTGATTTCTCCGCCTTGATCAAAGTTGATTGGTTCCAACGGAAAGGACATTCATTAGGTTGAACTTTCGAAGTACCCCGGCTCCATACGTTGTGTTCCATATATAGGAACAAAACAGGGGTCATTCTGCCGTCTGGGAGTACGACGAGAAGTGCATATTGTTATTCGAGAGCAGGAGACCTTCATAATTGTGTGGCTGCGTCAAATTGCAAGTTTAGCGACTGACTGTTGCAATGCTTCTAGAACCGTTCTGACGTACTCATAAGCCATCGAGGGTAGCTGTATGCACATTGTGAGGGCAACAAAACAATCATATACGTTCCGCAAGTTGTAAGTACAGGACATTTTCGTGTCAATCCATTTTTTATATCGGATTCCAGTGCGTCCTCTTGCAGCGAGGTTATGAACCCTACTTATGACCAGCTCGAGCGCACCTATTGGCTCCAAAGCCAATAGGTACGCAACAAGATGCAAAGTCCCTTCAAATATTCGTTTTTCAAGTTATCGAATGTACAAAAGTGCTGAAAAGCTTGCTCGTGGGGCGTGTTTCCGCCCCACGACTCAGTTCCTCAGTCGAAGAGCAAAACGCTATTATGTTGCTCATGGTTTTACTTCCATGAATCCAAGCATATGACGGAGAGGTTCCAATCCTGATGCTGATACTTCTATATGCACAATCATGACGCTAGGCTGCCTCAGTGGAGGTCCGGAGGGAAACTCCGCCTCAGGCAATTCTGAGCCTATCACATCTGAGAACAGATCCGTTTCAAATTTTGTGCCGTCTCATCCTTCGATGATCATGCGTTGAAATTTCCCTACCATGGGCTGCAATTGATCTACCTTATCGTACATACCCAATAACCCTCCTGTATGTACAAACAAAACTTTCCGCCCTTGCCAGTAGCTACGATTCTCCTTCATATCCTTCAAAAACCCATTAACAGCTTTTCCGCTGCAGCAAAACATGTGATGAAAGGCAAGTCAGAAAGTCGGCACCTGTCTCCTACCATAAGATATACATCTCTCTTTAAACCGAATGTTGTCCCGGGCAGCCACAGTTTCCAGGTGCAGAGCTGTAACAGAGAAAGTTGGATCTTAGATAGAGAAGTATGGACCATACCTGTAAACAGGATCAAGAATAAGCCCAGTCTTCTCAGCCACGTCTTTGACAATCTTGAGCTCTTCTGGAGAGCTGATTGCATATCCAGCGCCCTTGGCCTGCTCCAACAAGCAAAAATTGTGGTGAGTAAATCAGAACTATCCGATGATATTTTGCAACAGAGAGGACGCATTTATCCACTGCTGAGATGTCATTGTCATGCAAAAACGATGACAGTTGTGCTTTCTTGCCAACTTCGAGGGTCATACAGACCATTTTGACTTCGACGATCTCGTTCGAGATAACACCAGCATTGAAACCGTCTAAGAGCCCCTGGATGTAGTCGTAGAAGTACTTTTCATCATCGCACACGCCATAAGCATGCACCTGCAAAAGTATGATTGCGCACGTAGTTACTGCATGAGCCAACTTCAGAGGAAAGTACCCGACTTCACAGTAATATGTCTTCTTCCTATTAGCAGGCTATACCAGCACAAAACCTAACTCTTGACCGAGTGCGCAAGGAAATGTTTTCTAGAGTTGAGGATTGTCCAAACGAGGAGTTTAACTCTCTAAACGACCATCCTAAAAGTCACATGACGATAACATTGGGAGCAGTGACATTGGTTGGAGTCTTTATGTTTGTCGAGTACTTACTTTGGATTTTAATGTGCTCAGAT
The DNA here is from genome assembly GCA_014180765.2 of Marchantia paleacea. Taxonomy (NCBI): domain Eukaryota; kingdom Viridiplantae; phylum Streptophyta; class Marchantiopsida; order Marchantiales; family Marchantiaceae; genus Marchantia; species Marchantia paleacea. The sequence continues at coordinate 2,619,226 of MUAA02000008.1, read as the reverse complement.
GAGAACCCAAAGCCAGTCCTGCGGTGGTACCTCCACTGCAGTACAATAGAAAGTCAATTTCAGAGCCGACTGTATATGCCAGCAATCATCGTTTTGTAAACAAAGCTCACACTAGGTTCCACTTTTAAGACGACCTCAATTTTCGCAGGATAGGGGTGGACTTTGAGTTTGATCAAAACTGTACTATCTCTAGAGTACTACTGCATAAAGCTGTACATACTTGAACCTGAATCTATCAAATGACCCTAAAAAAGCAATCCCTCTGCTGTGAATTAATCTCACATTCAATCTCTTTAATCAGGCAATAGCAGTAACTCAACAACAGTAAAACGTAAATTGTATTGACTATTAGTGATAGGAGGTGAATACTAACTTACTTGAGCGTTACCTGTAGGGCGTACCAGTCATCAGCCACTGTGATTTAGGGTTTCTATGCTCAAAGTTGAGCCTATATATTGTTGGTCTGTTGGTAAAGTATTCAGTTCAGAGAGTACGCCGTGCGAGTGATGTTCCCTCAGACACTGATAACACATGTGAGCTGTTGAATAACTGAGATGTGAGGGTGGTGATAGCAATCTAGCTGAATTGAAGAGAGTTCTGATCCCAGTAGTACTGCTCAAAACCTACCTGTACCTGAAGGTTAGACCGAGTGGTAAAAACTATGGCAAGTGCAAGAGAGCCTATAGGTGTAGAAGGAGAAACATCATATGTCTACGCTGCAACAAACTGAGTGTCAAAATGTTATGGGCCCATAGTGGGTTGAAGAGCAAGATCGTATGGAGAAGCAAATACCTGTCTTCCTTGAGAGATGTTTACCTTGAAGCTTGATGATGAAGGTGGAGATGTGATAAGTCATATGACCAAGCTCCATTCATATTTCACTAGCATAGATGATACTCGCAAACTTATGTGCCAACCCTGGTTATTTCTTCTCAATTCAGAGTTGCACATTTGTTTGCAAGTCTAACTTCAAAGTATGAGCTCATTATGCTGTCATTTTCATGAACACCTAACATGGGACTATGCGTACAACAATATAGACACATTCTAAACTAAGCTTGATAGAGCAGCTACTAAGGAAGCTGCTGTGCCCCCACTTCTTCCTTTTGTTGCTGAAAAAAGGAAGAAGTGGGGACAGAAGAGTAGTACACAGGGGAATAGCAAAGAAACTCGTAGTTGCTATTTATGTGGTGAGGGAGACCACATGAACTTTCAGTGCAGAACTTAAGAATCTTATTGTATGCAGAATCCCATGTTAGTTGTTCATCAGGGAGAGAATCAAAGAGGAGTGCTATTTAGAGAGTTCTGACCTCAGTAGGAAGAGGTCTGGTATATTGCTTGCTTCCAGTTTCTCTGAGGGATCAGTCATTGCCTCTGTCACTAATGTTACAACGGCCCTGCTTCCATCTGTATAAATCCACTCCCAAGGACAATTTCGTTGCCCTCGCAATGTACTGCACCTAACTCAACCAAGGTTAAGTCGATCTCTCTTGCGCATCCAAGAGAACTGGACTTCATGATCCGATAGAGAAGTTTACAATGAGAGCTGTAGTGCCTCTGTAGTTACCCGGGTACTTCCGGTCCCCTTTCTCGAAGAGTTTGACTACGGTGCCTATTCTCCACCCGAGGGGAATGATTTCTTTTAAGACTGCGCTGAAAATGCTGAATAATGAGCGAACTATTGCTGGCCACCGTACCTATATTATACTCTCATTCACCATGTCCTCGTAGGCTCCTGCCTTGGAAGTTGTTCATCTCCTCAACGCCGCCAGCACTTAAGCCCTATCAAATGTTGAATTCAGCAGATCTTCGTCATCCGCATCATGGACATCCCTCAATATGTTATGTACAAGTTCTTCAAGGTTTTGTGTCAAAGGATCACAATGTGCTGTTTTTTAACCTACATCTTTATAATGCACCCTGAAAACCGCGCACATGTGCTAATTAGCAATACCAGAATCCCAAAAAGTCCAAGATTTTGGACTTTTTGGGAATCCTTAGTCTGAGTAAACCAATGGGACTCTCTCCAGAACCGTTTTTTATTCGTGGAAAACTTATCAATGATGGCTTTGTACGTCTTCCCCCGTTCGTTGTGTGTGCAATCTCGCAATCTCGAAATCTCGCCATTTCCTATCTTTATCTCCTTAGTTGGCCATTGCTCCCATAGCATTTTATCCAAAATGAGCTTGTACACGCGCTTTCGACATGGTCCTCCTAAATGAGTTCCGTGGGCCAGCATTTAAGTGCCCTTCTACAAATAATATATAGACCTCAGCAGCAATTCTCACCTCTTGCTCCTCAAACTCGAGTACTTGCGCGATTTGGGACGGAGAGTAAGAGCCCGATCTAGAAGCCGCATCCAATCTGTGAAATGCTTCCAAGTTCTCAAGCAGCATAATTGCATACGCCTCCCTGCATGTTGTGTATAGGAGATTTGCATCTCTTTCTGGGTTTTGGTGAAGAGGGCGGCTTCATCCCCAATTCGGACCATACTAGAGAGTTATCAGATCTACAGATATCTGTCCCACCAGCCAACTCGTAGAAAGAGATCACGGTTCACCAGAATAAAATCAACCACTGGATTTTCGTTCCCACAATTTTTTCTCAAGTTGTCAAACTCCGTTTACCGTAGAGACAGCAGCGGTAGTAGTCGGCATGTTATAGCACCCTATGACAAGGTCCCCCGAACCGCATTCCTTCACATTTATCCAGAGACTATCCTCGCAGGCTGCCCCAGTGGCCTCGCACCTATCGACCAACAAGTACCGGATGAAGAAACCCACGCCTTTGAGGATGCGTATGTGAGAGACATCCTAACATACCAGATATAGTGAGGTGAGGCTGGATTTTGCTTTGACGGGGTTTCCCAAGACTCTGACCAGCACATATGTGAATATGGTGGCTAGTAACATTCCACTGACCTGTAGCTGTATCATGGACGTCCGTCAAATAGCTGCTAAGCCTGTGATCAGTGACCAGATCAGGTGGAAGCGATGTGCATTTGTCCATTTCCTCATACTATGCTTTAAAGGTGGAGTGGAGTTAGTATCTGAAATGGTTTGTAGTGCCAAGAACCGGTTAGAGGTGAGGATCTCGTGTGTCTCCAGTGAAGGCGTTCACTCGGGTAAAATGTTACCCATATCTATGAAAGCACGCCAGTTGTAGTAAAGTCTAAGTGCATGAAATACCTTATCCCTCTGGGAAGCCAGGTAAATCGCAAAAGCAGAGACTTGTGATAAAACAATCTAAAATTTCCTCCTGAATACCTCCCTTCAAGCACTCACTCCAGTCTGCAAAAGTCCTGTCCTGCTGGCCCTCCCCACAAGCACCGTCCCCTACTTGTCGGGTTGGAAACAGAGTGGAACTTATTATCAGAAACAACTACCACACAGATACGGTATATGACGAACAAACCTAGTGAACTGGCTAATGAAACTGGGAACAACCTAAGTCGAGAACCTGGCTGGGAAAATACAAATATTTTCCATCCTTTGTGTCAAAACCAAGAAAAGGAGTTCAACGGGAGACTCGTGGTAACGGAAATTCCGAGAAAGGGTATAGAGGAGAAGGGATCGAAGATCACAATGCTAATCATGCTCTGACCTCGACTTACTAAAAAACATTAGTTGATAGATAGAATTATCCAGCCATGCTTCCTTTTATCTCTACTTGTATCTTTCTTACTCAGCTCGTGACAGTCATGCTTTCCTACAAATAGTTATTGTGTTCTTTGTAAAACTACATGACAACGATACCAGGTCTTTCTGTAAATCTCTGGGGCTATTGGTACATGAGGAGGAATCTGAAGGCAGGGACTAATCCTTGTAAAGGTAGCATCTAGGGTAGAGGATACTCAGTCTTCCAGAACTAGATGTGCACAAGAAATTAGAATCTATAATAAATTTTGGCGAACTGCCCTCTTTGAGGAAGTCAGCGGGAATAATGACACCCTCAGCAAGAGCCTGTCAAGTAAAAAGAGTCATAACGGAGTTGAGAACTTGATAGGAAAATGCCACTAGACGAGAGAGGACAAATACGGTCATCTCTGCGTCTATAAGGATCTTTTGGGTTGCGGATGGCAGGGTTGCTATAATCGGTGGTCTCTATAAAAGGATAATCCTTGTATGACGAACCAACCAAAATCTGAAAGAATGTAGGTGACTTTAGTACTTTAAGTAACAGAGAGGGAACGGCACTCCTTCACAAAGTTTGAGTTGAGGAATGTAAACGCGGATCAAAAAACCTGTACTTTGAGTTGACGGAGCTGTGAAGAGAGTATATCGACCGCATAGACGATGCAGGAATTAACGAACAGTGCAAGTTAGTCAGGTGCAGCAAATGTGCCGCTATGTAAGTTGGGCTATGTAAGGACGACTGACGCAGTGATCAGTGGCATGCGCGACACCAATACATACAAGGTGTTAACGTAACACCCTTCATGTAAAACAATTTGAGTAGTTGATTTTGGAAGACTACGAGCAGTGCCATAGCAAAGTGACACTATAAGGCGTGATCCGTGTGAAATTATATTATGAAATGCATTATACTATCGTCAGTCTTCCAGAGATGTATGTGCTCGATGGACTTAAAGAAGACGCTAAGGCCGAAATGAAAGTCTTTGGACCATAGCTTGGGTGCGACTTTCCTTTTTCCCAAGGGCCCAGTTGACTCGGGAGGTTCAATCTAGTTATTTAGAAGAGAAAGGTAGTACTTCTAAGATACATTCCTGGAAAACTCGAGGACATTTGCACTTGTCTAAAGGTCAAATATCAGCCATGGCGGGCAATGGGGATCTAGCTCCTACTAACTGCCAGAACTTGGACGGTTCTGCCAGTTAGTAGGAGCTAACTACTAACTACCTTCCCTCTTGACGTGCCTCTTGAACAAGTTGTTGATACGCTATATTGAAATACACTGTACGCGTACAGCAATGAGTTTCTGTCTCGAATCGGATAAGAACGTGATCCCTACCTTGTTAGACTATGAACCAAGGCGCAATGCATAAAAGTAAGGCAAGGAGCTGGTAAAGCCCACAAACCTTCCACAGGCCATCACTATGTCATCAAAGTGCGTAGCACCATCAGCGTTTCCTTGTCGTAGTTGGAGCTCGATCTCTCTCACCCCTTCAATGTAGCCCCTGGAACACACAAAGAGTAGTCCCGAGAATAAGTAAAGGACCTAGTACTGACTCTCCTTAAGGCCGCATTTAGACTATCTTTCCAAAAAAATGACCTCGTTCATCAGATGCCTGCTAGACCCCGCTTAATCAAGACAGCAGCCTAGCCTTCGCTTCGATGTTCCTTCCACATCAGAAATCAGGCTAGCAGCTACTGACTGGGTGAGCGGAAGTTATACCATGTACCAAGTGTATTCGAACCGCCCACCGGGATCAAGTAGGGCTTCCTACCTTCTGCTCTAAGCCTCTTAAGCAGCATGTCACCAAGAGCCTGCAGCAACAATAACTTCAGAATCTCTGGACCCAGCCTGGTAGCTATTTCAACGTAACAATAATCACCGACAATGATATCATGAGATCCAGTTTACATGCCAAGCTGGGTATGGAGAACTTATCTATATAAAAGATTCTTAAGTAATATAGCTTCAAAGTTTCTCTGAGGGGACAGTTTGATCATGAAAAGAGGAAAAGGACATATATCAAACAGAATTTAGAATGTCAATGAGAGTTTCTCCTTTAGCTAGAAAATCGCAGAAGATGCGTTGTTCTGAAAACAGATAATGAATACCTTACTGCCGTACTTGACGTACTCCTCCTTTGTCACAAGATCAATATGAGCACCCACTAAACGCTCCACAAGCAGATTACCTGCTAGGCCTGGATCTTCATCTACTACAGTCTGCAGAATAAACTAGCTCTTAGTTCCTCTCCAATATTTTGTCTGCAACGGCAAAATGGAAATGTTCTGGGCAAAGCGAGCCAAGGAAGAATAAATTTAAAGAAAAGAAAAAAAAAGTATCCATAATGCGTATTGATCGGTAGCAAAGAGGCAAAGATCCATAACCAAATTGATTCTGAGAGAATACAAGTTAGTACCGCCTAGGTCAACTAAATTACCAGGAGCTTACAAACTAGAGAAAATGGAATAACTGTCAGTCCCTCAAGGTGTAAATCATTTACTACTTATGTGCAGATCTGCATGCATATATCTTAGTGACAGCAGTACCAACCACAAACAAGCATGGAAATACAGTACTTACTGCATGAAGAAATAAACTGTTCCAATGACTGACTGATACCTCGTGACATACAACGATCTACCTCTAATGGATGTCAGTCATGATAGCATGGAGAAGTAGCAAATTCAAAAGTTTAGAAAGTAGGCGCTGCAGTCATCAGATGAGCTGGATACATGCCAACCAAGAGTGGAGTCACAGAGTACCATATCAAGAGAAAAGGTGGACACCTACGAAGGTATATACTGCAACTTATGAAATCCGTGAGGGGAGCCCGTTTGAAGAGCACTAAAAACCGTCCTAATCTAACGAGCCCATCGAAAGAGCTAAAGGGACAAACCAAACCAAAAAACTTGCAGTTTTAGAAAAAAAACTGGCAGGCTCTTGCCAATACGGACGGTGGAGCAACAAGAATAAACGGTGAAGTCTGCATTATCACAAAACATAAAGAGAAGAATATTTACCCGGCTTGTACGCAGAATAAGGTAAGCGTCGAGGCCACAATAACGAGCAGCCACAGCTGTTGCCCTGCAATGATTACTCTGTACTCCTCCAATTGTGATCACACAATCAGCACCCTGCGCCTTAGCATCTGCCATGAGAAACTCCAGCTTGCGGACTTTGTTTCCACTCAGCTGCATTCCGGTCAAGTCATCTCTCTGCACTTCAACGATCAACTTTTGTGTAAGTACATGCCTGTACAGAGCAGGTGTTACGAAGTAGCCGGAAGCTCTTACAGTATGAGTCCAAATGTAAGAACAGAATGTGAATTGCCACAAAATTCAGCAAGAAAGTTCTCACCTTGACCCATAATTCAGTTCCGGGTGCCAATCCCGGTAGATCCCAACGATGAATTGGAGTTGGAAACTGCACAGACAAACAGACTGCGAACGATCAGCACCACAATCATCAAGATATCCTCTGGCGTACAGTGACGCACCATTTATCGTGAGGCGTGTCTTGAAAAGCAGGTTAATTTTCTGAGCAGATGAACAGTATGAAAGCTTGAGTGAGCGTGAATACTCACAAGGCCGAGGCTGAAGAACGATGAGGGAATGGGATGAAGGTAGGCTGCCCAGGAAGGAGGTGAGTAAGATTCTTCTCTAAACAAAGGCGGGCGATTTGCATCATGTTCAAATTCCCCACCAGTTCTCGTAGACAATTCCATGGAAGAAGTCGCTGCCTTGATTGTCAGCCTCCTCACCTCCCGTTCTACTGAAATTACCGGATTTCTCACCGACTTTTTGGGAACCGGACAAGATCTCGACCCCGAGTCGGCCTGGATTCCCCTTCCAAGTTTCCTGAAAACTTGTCTCCGAAAGTTGCTGGATCCAGCTGATACGTGAGCGGGAGATGTTACAAGCAAGGCCTGCACGCTGGGAGGTAGATTGGAGCCTTGTGTCCTCGAGATGAAATTGTAGGTCCGGGTGACTGAAAGTAATCTCGGCGGGCCGGCAGCTATCGACACGAGAGGGTGAAACGATGGTCTGACTGCCATCGCGCATCGACCTTTCTCTTTCTCTGCTGTATACAATTTGGTGCCCGATTCTTCATTTCTTCCCCCTCTCGGACACACTTTCCTCTCCTGGCTCCTGGATTTCCACCGCAGTCAGTACTCCACGGGCGGACCCCTCAGATAAGTACCGTCCACTGCAGTAGACCTGCGAGACTACTATGGTGGGAAAGACACGGTAACGTGTCTAACTAGAGATGCCATTATATAAGTCGTGATAGCTATCATGCATATACACATCGCATCATAACATACATCATTATCACATCAAAGATCATAATACATAGATCGTCATACACCAACACAAGTGTATTACAATCACCCCCTAATTGGTGGTTAGACCCCTCTAACACCATGAGCCATCTTGTCCATAACATGAATTGTCCTTCGTGGGGCCAAGATCAGGAGGCCGGGTGCTACAATGCCCCATCGTTAGTCACATATCTGCAATCCATACCATGTAACGGTCAGATATGCTTGCTTGCTAAACGCATTGAGGATATTTTCGATCCTTCCAAATCACAACCCTCCAATACCAAAACTCCAGAAGGTAAAACCTCACTTACTCGAAGAATCATACGATCATCTGTAACATCCAATGTGATCGGTGCACTTTACTGCAAGTAAACGTAATCACCAACATGAAATCTGCAAATTGAAGATCGATATCCACCTCCTCAGATTGTAGCATAATGCAAAGTATCTCTATGTTGAGCAATAGCCAAGTTCTCAAATGCCATGGGCATTACTCTATGGGAGAGTTATGTCCTTTGAGAACAATTCTAACCCAAACATCATGGTTATCCAAGTCCAAAACTTCACGTGACTCTCGACGAATAGTTGCAGGTAAGTATGGATCTCTACCATATAATAAAAAGTACAGTGAGAATGACGCTAGAGATGGTTGCCCACTAAATCGATAACCCATGGCCAACCATGATAGCTGAATGTCCCAGTCTCCCAGCTCACCTTTCTCCAAGCCATACTTTTGTAGTCCTCTCTTCACCGTCTGAACAACTCTTTTTGCTAGACCATCAGCCTCGGGATGATCTCTTGAGATAGTATGATGATCAATCAACACTCGATCACACAAAGCCTGAAATTTTCCCAAAAACTCAAAACCTGATTAGTCCACAATTCTACTAGTGCACCAAATTGGCTAAGCACCGCAACAAAGAACGCATAAGCTATTCCCTCACTTGACTTGTCAGGCAATGCCACCAACTCAATCCACTTGGAGAAATGCTTCACCATGACCAACACATATCGATGATGTCGTATAGTCAATGACAAAGGTCTTGCAAAATCCAAGTACAAACAATAACCAAGTCCCATAATCGGTAAAGGATGTAATTCTGGTGTAGGGGCACTTAATGATGCTTGAACATGATCACATACAATACATTTGGCCACAAATTGTAGCACCTCAATTTGCATACCTCTCCATTAATAGTGACTTTGAAGTAAGCTCTATGTCCACTTTACTCCAAAATGACATAACTCCTCATGAGCATGTCTAACCAACTGTGCACTCTGAGATGGAAGTGGCACAACATGAACCTTGCCATCTCCCCATACTCAAAGAAGTTATCTTCCTTCCCATCTAAACCTTTGAGCTCTCTATAAAACTCGATCCTGTTCCTTGATATAGGTCGATCTGTGCCTGATGACTACAGGCCATAGATCTAGGATTGTTACGTACCGATGGTATAGATCTGTTTAGGGCTAACCCGAAATTAGGATTTCCTGTACTCACCCTATATATAAAGGGGAAGGCGAAGCCTTCCCTATCTCATTCATGTACACTCTCTCTTGTCCCTTTGGTGTGCTCTCCTCTTCTTGGAGTGATTCCTGAAGAGTCGGTTTCTCAACATGGTATCAGAGCATGGTGGGAGCATTAGTTTTGTAGATTAGACATAGAGGAGTGCTGGAGATCAGTGAGGAGTGTACCTTAGAATTGGAGGCTGTCCCGCTGAAGCAATTAGATTGTTGGGGAACCGTTTCGTGTTTTCTCAGAATCTTCAATCGTATTTTTGGAGGTCAAGATGATCGTTTTGACCTATTACTGATCGCCAAACTCCCTAAAGGAAGTCGTCTTTTGTAGAATGATCGAATTTGGTAGCCATGAAGTTTTCGTGCGATTTGGAGTTGTTGGTGATAGTTATCGCCTTTTCCAAAATCTTTGAGGAGCTGTTCAAAAGCCTAAACGAGGTTTTTTAGAGATTTGAGGGTTTCTACCTAAGCAAAGGCTCAGCCTTAACTCGGAATTTTGCTCGCCTATGTTAGAGCTTCTATCACGAAAAATTTCAGCTCAATCCGAGCTTTCTTCGTCGTGTTCGCTTAAGTACTGTGAAGGCGTAAAATCACGAACACATTTCCTTTTTCGTTTGCGGGTCAAGACAGACATATTTCCCCAGATCTGGAGTTTTGCATGTTTCTTGATCGAGGTGCAGAGGAGCTATTTTTCTGCCATAGTCGCGGCAGTGTTCTTTGTGTTCATTTTGTGTCTGTGCAGGTACTTGCCGTGTTCGGGTTGTGATTTCCACTCGTGACCATAACCATGGCAGAATCCGTGAGCATGATCACTGGAGAGAAACTCGACAAGAACAATTTTCAAACGTGGAAATTTTGAATGAAGACCTTCCTTCAAGGCCAGGAGCTATGGGAGCTTGTGACCGGGGAGGAGAAAGCACCAATCGTGGTTGCTGATGATCTTCGCAGTGAGCAAACATTACGTGAGTGGAGAAAGTGATCGTATCAAGCCATCCACTACATTGCGTTCACAATTTCAGGCTCGATGATCGGTCACATTCAAGACTGTGACACACCCAAGGAAGCTTGGGACGCGTTGTCACATATGTTCCATTCGGGAAAAGAAGCTCGGAAGCTGCAGTTGCTACAGCAATTCAATACGGTCAAGAAAGGCTCGATGTGTGCCAGTGACTACGTCAATCACATCAAGCAATTGACATATCATTTAGCATCTGTCAATGTTCAACTTGATCTGACCGTGATTATCGGTGCGACATTGCAAGGACTGCCTGCCCAATACAAGCAGTTCATTACGTCAATTTTGACCAAAGAACCTCTTCCGAAGTTCGACGAACTGGTCCCAATGATGTTGGGAGAAGAAGTGCGAATTCTGGGCAGTACTAGTGCTTCGTCCAAGCAGCAAGAATGTGTGTTTTTTGCAGGATCTGGAGGTTGCGGCAGAGGAGCCGGATACGATGGTGGTAGAGGTCGTGTGCAGAACAAGGCGCCCAACCAGCCAGGTGCGCCACCGGCTCCCAGAAGGCAGGTTAACACCTGCAACTACTGTCACAAGAATGGCCACTATGCCAAAAATTGTTACAAGCGTTAGAACGATCTGCGCGATTCGGGCCAACATGGCCATGTAGCTACCGAAGAACAGCTACTCATTGTGACACACCAGAGTTATGTTGCTTTCGCTTTGATCTGATTGGGTGATCGATTTCGGAGCTACCAGCCACATGACGCCGCATCAAGAATGATTTGCGTCGCTCGACACTGTGGAGACTCCTCAGTTCATGGTGACTGGAGATGATTCGAAGCACGAGATCAAGCATAAGGGTAAAATTCTGCTTGATATTCCAAGATCTAATCTTTCTGGAATCGGAAACGTTTTACATGTTCCTACTCTGACTCGAAATCTTTTATCAGTAGGACAGATGGTAGAACAAAATTTCCAAGTGCGTTTCAACAAAGATGGATGCGTCGTTGAAGACTCCACAGATACTGTCATAGCTCGAGGTAGCAAGAGTGGTAGACTGTTCAAACTAGATGCTACAGTTAATGTCAGTAAACAACCAACTCCTGTCATTACATAAAGTGGCTTTGTAGTATCTGACATAGATATTTGGCTCAAGCGAATTGGGCATATGAACTTTCAGAAACTGAAGACTCTTCCAAGTTTAGATCTAGTCACAGGTTTGCCCAACTTCACTTCTGCTGAGTCCAATGCAGTGTGTCCCGCTTGTCAGTTCGGCAAGCAAGCTAGCCAACCCTTTAAGGGATCAGGTAGGAGAGTGACCAAGCTTCTAGAGGTGGTGCACACTAATGTATGGACTTTTTCTCAGCCAAGTTTATATGATTTTGAGTACTTCGTGTCCTTCATTGATGATTTCTCTTGCTACACTGGTTTACTTCCTTAAGAGCAAGAGCTCTTGGATGTGTTGTCGGCTTTTCCAAACTTTCCACACCTTGGTGGAGAAAACAATGCTGACAATCTATCCTTTGTCTACGTTCGGATGGAGGAGGCGAGTTTATGTCTGGAGAATTCAATGCTTACCTACGTAAGCATGGCATCTGGCCCAAAAAGACTTGCGCTTATACTCCACAAATGAATGGCGTTGCGAAGAGGAAGAATCGTCACATAGCAGAAGCTGCTCGCGCTATGTTGAACGAGAAGAACCTGCCTAAACCGTTCTAGGCAAGAGCTGTTTCCGTTGCGTGTACTTGATGAATCGAACTCCGACTGCAACAGTTCACAACAAGACCTAGATGGAGGTATTCACATGCCACAAGCCTGATTACTCATTTCTGAAAGTTTTCGGTTGCATCAGTTATGTACACATTCCGGATGAGAAGCGCAAGAAGCTAGATCCGAAAGCTGAGAAGTGTATTTTCCTTGGATATGCCTTAGATACGAAAGGATATAGTTGCTATAATCCTTCCTCTAGGCAATTCTATATCAGTAGAGATGTTGTATTTGAAGAGTTGCAATCTTGGTATGCACATGCGATTGTTCCAGTCATACCCACTCTTCGTGTTGAAACTGCACCAAGGAGCCCATCCACTGTACCTTTACAGAGTGGAGTTTCTGGAGTCACACAGTCTAGAGCTGAGTCTAATGTACCTAGAGCTGCTACGCATGAAGTTCATCGAGCACCATCCAGACCGACTCCTAGTCTTGAGGATCATGTTATTTTGTAACATATGATGTCCTCACCACGGATTACCGATATTCATCCGTTGGATGAAGCGTCCCAGAACGACGCTGCTGGTACCTCATATCCAAAGCAAGGGGAGACAAACAGTACATCTGATACTGCCCTATGTAAATCTCATAGAGTTCGGCATCCGGTTCAGAGATTTATGCATGGAAGTTTTCTTACGAATCACCATGCATATATGACTCAAGTTCTACTTGAGCCGTAACCGAGTGCGCTTGAGGAGGCGATGCACAAAAATGAGTGGATTGAAGCCATGGAGACAGAAACTTGCTGCACCGTCACCAACAAACATGGGAGTTGGTGGACTTACCTCAAGGTAAGAAAGCGATTGGTTGCAGATGGGTCTTCAAGGTCAAGCGCAACTCGGATGGCACTTAATCTCGATACAAGGCAAGATTGGTAGCCAAGGGCTATGCACAACAGCATGGAGTGGACTACGAAGAGACGTTTAGTCCGATTCTTAAGATGACAACGATTCATACGGTGGTTGGTTTCTATTGTCAAACAAGGGATGGCGAATGCATCAAATGGACTTCAAGAACGCCTTTCTCAATGGAGATCTCGGCGAGGAAGTCTACATGCAACAACCACCTGATTACGAATATCTGAAGTTTCTTTCCCGCGTTTGTAAGTTAAGGAAATCCCTCTATGGTTTGAAACAAGCTCCAAGAGCATGGTATGAGAAGATCAATTCCTTTCTCATATCTCTTGGATTTGTAGTCTGTCATTCTGACTCATCGCTATCTTTGCATGAGATCGGGGAGTTCATGTAGTGATGATTTCCATCTACGTAGATATCTTATTGTCATTGGGAACCATGAGGAGATGATTTCTCGCATCAAGAGTATCTTATGTTCCGAATTTGAGATACAAGACTTAGGATATCTCAAGTTCTTTCTTGGTGTGGAGTATATTACAGAGGAAAAGGACATGTGGCTAGTACAACGTCAGTATGCTTTAGATAAGTTGAAGGAATTCAAGATGTCTGATTGTAAACCAGTCGATACTCCTCTCCAACAAGGTCTAAAGCTAGAGTTAGAGGATGGAGAGTTACTTGCAGATCCCCGCATGTACAGACATATGGTTGGGAGTTTGATTTATCTGACTATCACTAGACCGGATTTGAGCTATGATGTTGGTCTAGTCAGTCAGTTCATGCATGCTCCACGGGTACCGTATATGATGGCTGTCAAGCGGATTCTCCACTATGTGAAGTCCACACTTCATTTTGGACTTCGATACTGATTTGGAGGTGAGCTGAACCTGCATGGCTACACCGATGCTGATTGGGCAGGAGATCCACGTCTGGATATGCGTTTGGACTTGGGAGTGCGGCTGTGAGTTGGACTTCTAAGAAGCAACCGACCGTGGCACTGTCTTCCACATAGGCAAAGTATCGTGGTGCTATGAATGTCACTTGTGAAGCAGTTTGGCTTCGTTCCTTGCTTTTTGTTATTGGAGTAGATTATCCTAGTCATACAGTTATCCTAGCTGATAACATTAGCAGCATAATGTTAGCTAACAATCCTGTTTTTCATGGCAGGACAAAGCACATTGAGGTGCACTATCACTTTGTTAGGGAGAAGGTCCTTTCAGGTGTAGTAGGTCTTAGATATATACATACAGGAGATCAGGTTGCAGATATCTTCACCAAAGCTTTACCTAGAGAGTCGTTTGCTACTTTTCGACATTGTCTAGGAGTTCAGGATGTACAGTTGAGCTTGAAGGGGAGTGTTAATATCCCAAGCTCATCTAGTTGATATAGGTCGATCTGTGTCTGATGACTATAGGCCGTAGATCTAGGGTTGTTACTTAATGATGGTACAGATTTGTTTAGGACTAACCCGAAATTAGGGTTTCCCTGTACTCACCCTATATATAAAGGGGAAGGCGAAGCCTTCCCTATCTCATTCCTGTACACTCTCTCTTGTCCCTTTGGTGTGCTCTCCTCTTCTTGGAGTGATTCCTGAAGAGTCAGTTTCTCAACACTTTGCACTCAAAGTGCCCATCAAAGCACATGTACGAAGATTCTCCAACACCACCATGTCGTCATGAATGTCTCGGTTTACCATCAAACCATCCTCAGTATCAACGTCCAAGGCTAACATATTTGCTCTCTTACCCAAGAGAGATATTACATAGCTCTCAAGCGGCAACATACTCAAAAACGCATATGCATGCCAACCCTACACCATCTCCACTATAAGTAACCATCATGTAACCTTCTCTTACCAAGTTTAATTGAGGTAGAGATCACAAACCCCAATGAAAAGGATACATAGCAACATGCAATTGGTACACTTGGCATATACATCGGCCCCATCTCGTTCAACTCCAGCAATACTGGAACGACCACAGCTACCAACTTCTACGATAGCTGTAGTACCGATGTCATAGGTTTTGCAATCTCCTTTGAGGCTTTTGGCCCTGGCTTCACCGCCATCATCTTCGGACGAGAGGACTTTGCTAGTTCTACTTCTTCTACCTTCTTTTTTCCTACATCTCTTCGAACTGCTAGAGTAGCTAGTGGACTGTCTTCCACTACTCTCTTTCTCTTCCTCGAAGTTCCAATCACTTCTAGGTGTGAGTCCAAATCAGGCTTGCTCTGCACCGCCGGTCTCACTTCTCCCGTTCCCTTCGGCTCAGGCGGGGCACTTGGGCCTAGACTCCGCGTCGACCCACTACTAGCACTGTTGATGTCCGCATCCAAGTCCGACAACCCACTCTCCAACCGGTACAGCTGTCTCTCCCTGGGCGTCAGCCACTCCAGCTTTGCATACAGGTGTACTAAGAAAGACGAGAGATAGACTACACTCTTATCGTCTTCTCTTAGCTTCGTCGCCATGGCATGTACATTCCTCGCAAAGTTCTCTCCCCAGTCCACCCGGATAGTTCCTCCGATGAACCCTTCCACGATCCTCACCTTGTGCATGCTCACGTAGGTCGTTCTCTGCGGTGAGAAAAGTTGATTCAAGGTGAGTGCCACCTTCCTCCTGAATACATCCTTAATCAAGTCGAGCTTGTAGCCATTCGTCCCCTTCCTTTCCCTAGGGTTGAACCACTTCCGCTCGTCGAAGGTGAATGCCGTGTGCATCGCCGATCCCTCCCAATCAACGACGCCTTTGTCCTCTTCGTGGTTGCGCCCTAGAGCCTTCGCCCATAACTTCGCATCCCACTTCTCCGGCTGCGCTCTGCTTCCAATTGCTCTCATCGACTTCCCTCTCTGGACTTCATCGCACAGCTCCGGGCACACGTAGTCCCATCGCCATGACAAAAACGCTCCACCGAGGTTCTTCAACCTCAACAACTCCACTGGAGTCCAATCCGCAATCAGAATAAGCGGTCGAATTCTCCCCATCGTTGCACTTCTTCCTGCTGGAACTCCTCCGGTTAAATCGCTTCGACATTGCAGCTAGCTTCCCTTGCTCCGGCTGCTCGGCAAGTTCTTGGCATCGACTTTCTCTTGACAATTCTTCAATCCGCCGCTCCAAACGCGCGCTTAAATTCCCTCGCAATTCACTCGTGTGAACTCCCTAATGGTATTCCTATCTAACAAACATATATTCGGACGAATACCTTCAAGAGAACCCGAATATAACTCTTTATTCACAAAAACCAAAAAAAAATCCTACTATCCTAAGAACTATGCTCCTACAGTTCCTTGCAAAGATCTCTTCCCAATTCACCCGAATAGTTCCCCCGATGAATCCTTCCACAATCCTCACCTTGTGCATGCTTACATATGTTGTTCTCTGCAGTGAGAAAAGTTGATTCAAGATGAGAGCCATCTTCCTCCTCAAGACATCTTTGATGAAGTTGAGGTTGTAGCCATTCGTCCCCTTCCTCTCCCTAGGGTTGAACCACATCCGCTTGTCGAAGGTAAATGTTGTGTGCATCGTCGATCCCTCCCAATCGACACCGCCTTTGTCTTCTTTGTGGTTGCGCCCCAGAGCCTTCGCCCATAACTTCGCATCCCACTTCTCTGGCTGAGCTATGCTTCCAATTGCCGTCAGCACTTTTCCTCTCCAGACTTCATCGCACAGCTCTTGGCACACGTAGTCCCATCGCCATGACAGAAACGCTCCCCCGAGGTTCTTCAACCTCAGCAACTCCGCTGGAGTTCAATCCGCCATAAGAATAAGCGGTCGAATTCTCCCCGTCGTCGCACTTCTTCCTGCTGGAACTCCTCTAGTTCGACGCTTTGACATTGCAGCTCTTTTCTCTCGCTTCGGCCGCTCGGCAAGTTCTTGGCATCGACTTTCTCTCGACAATTCTTCATCCGCCGCCCAAACACGCGCTTAAATTACCTCGCAATTCACTCGTGTGAACTCCCTAATGGTATTCATGTCTAACCAACATATATTCGGACAAATACCTTCATGAGAACCCGAATATAACTCTTTATTCATAAAAACAAAAAAAAATCCAACTTATCCTAAGAACTATGCTCATGCAGAAACACGGTGAAAAAGATCCTAGCAGCCAATTACTGGTGGCCGACCATGTTTAAGGATGTACATAAGTTCATTCAGCGATGTGATGTCTGCCATAGAATTGGGAAACCAACGCAGACCACGCTGTGGTCTTTGAAGCCCATTTTACCCTTAGCACCTTTTGAGAAATGGGGCATTGATTTTGTAGGGCCCATTAGGAACAAGGAAGAGATACATTCTGGAGGCTACCGATTATGCTACTAAGATGGTGGAGGCAGTGGCCACACGATGCGACGATGCTAAGACTGTAGCCGAATTTTTCTTTAATCAAGTCATTTGTCGCTATGGATGTCCTCTCAAGCTTGTTAGTGACTGGGGTACACATTTCTTGAATCGAAGAACTTACCACCTACTTCTAGATCAAGCATAGGAAGACGACACCGTTTAATCCCAAAGCTAACGGGTTAACGGAGAATCTAATGGTCTACTGTGTAAGATTTTTAATAAAATCACGGTGAATCACATTTATGATTGGGATGTCAAAGTGCCAGCAGCATTGTCGGCCTTCCGAACGGCGGAGAAAGTAACGATCAAGCAGACTCCGTTCTATCTCACGTATGGGATGCACCCGATTACGCCAGTGGAGATGGAAATTCTTACTTATCGAATTCTGGTGGAGGAACGACTGTTAGTAGAGGACAGCCAACTTCACCGATTATTGGAATTGACAAAGCTGGAAGAATCTCGTGATGAAGCGGAGGAACGGACTAAACTCATTCAGTTTAGACGGAAGGAGAAGTACGATAGTCGTTTGCGACCCCAGAAAGTTTTGGCAGGGAACAAAGTGCTGTTATATGATAGCCGCTACATGAAGTTCCCATGGAAGCTCCATCTTCGCTGGATGGGACCTTATGAGGTCAAGGAAGTATTTGATAATGGGTTAGTGCAATTGTTGGATATGGATGGTGCGCTGTTTGCCACACGAGTTAATGGGTGGCGAATAAAGAAATATTATGAGAAGTGATGTTCGCGGGGCGCTCACAACTAGAGGTGGACGTATGTAGGACCATACTTAGAGATTTGGAGACTGTTTTTTTTGTTTTTGGAATAAAAACGAACGATACCCGAATGAAGTCTGGATTGTCTGACTTGGAAGTAGACATCGAGGTCACTAGCAGTGGATGGATCCAAAGTATCGGTGCGTTGGTTCCACCGGAGCCCCGAAGACCAGAAGTAAGAAGCGTGACAACAACATGGCTTGAGTCTGATTCCTACACCGAAGTCATTGAACTCTCGAGGAAGAGGAAACGACAACGGAAGAAGCAAGCCTTCAAATCAGTTCGGCATCAAAGAGAGCTGATGTAGGCAAGAAGAAGCTTGAAGAAGTAGTTCCCCCGAAGCCTTCTCGTCCAAAAGTGAAGGCTACAAAGGAGATTGTGAAATCGTTAGCTTCGGTGATGCAGTTGTCTTAGAAGCTAGAGACAGTAGTGATTCCGGTCCTTATGGAGCTTAATGAGATGGGACCGAGATATGTGCCGGGTTGGGATCCTCAAGTCGATGGATATATGGACTTAGTCCAGATGATGAACCGGTTGGCTATAGGGAAGGAAGATCAGACCGACACTATTCGGCAACTAACGGAATCAGTGGAGAAGCTGTAGAGGGAGAAGGCGGAATTGAATGAACAAGTGAAGACTCGAAGCAATCCTATGCAGAGATCTGTTGCATTTGGGGTGCTGAAGTAAATTTTGTGGAGAAGAAGAACTTGCAACTTTGGGAGATGGTGTGCGAGCTAAAGCAGCGTCTTAATCAAGTTGATGTGGAGGCACTTGTTCAATTGGAGACGTTTGTGAGCAGGTGTGTGAAATATATATGACGACACTGAGGCACATCGGTTGGAGTAGTTAGTGGCAGCAATAGAGAGTCTGGGAGATACCAAAGATCGAAGGAAGTAGATGTATAAAGCTCTGGGATAAGATTTCCGGATGCCATGAATCTTCACCGACATGAGATTGCTGCAGACGTGCAAGAAATGCAATTAGGAATCGATGCATTCATCCGAGAGGCGGAGGTGCAATCTCACGGCTTAGATGGGCAGAGGAAATTTAGGAGAAAGCGATCCGTGTAGGTGATAGTTAGGAGTAGAAGTTAGGAAATTGTGTATAAATAATCGTAGGAATAAAGTGATGGGATCTTTTTCGCCTTTGCAAGTGTCCACGTTGTTGGACTGCAAATTATAATCAGGGTAGAACAAGAGATCGAGAAGCTGGTGTATCCATGCTGGGATAGCCTTGATTGATTCTGCATCCGTGAAGTTATCCGGATATTTGTCCATTAGCCGGACCTGCCTCTGATCACCAGAAGTACTTTGTTGAGTGTCTCACCGCAAGCTTGTAAAGACAAAGATCCCCATCTTGTAGTAAAGGAATTCATCAAAATCATTCTGATGTTGTGTATGGAATCGATTGTGTGATGGAAATGAGAAGTAATCAAATGGGAAATTGCTGATTTCTATTCGTGTACTCTTCGGACTGTGCAGTCCAGAGTTGGTAAAGATGACTAAATGTGTTTTCCCTTTCTTGTTGGTGTGGTTTGATCCCTTATTCTCTTGGGAACGAATCTAACTATACAAATTTGTACTTAGTAATCCATGTTCATGTTATTACAAGATTTGTGGGAGGATCGATCAAGGTCAATTGGGGAGAGATCTTCACCCGGAATGTGCAAGCAATAGGCCAGAAGGTGCGAGCGGGATAAAAGGGAGTGGTATATATCTCCTTGTTCTTGGTGCACATGTATTCACGAATGGGGTGGTTAACACCACTAGACAGGAAGAAATATCAACTGAATGATGTGGATGCTTTAGGTGGGCCATAGGGGAGTGACAGAAGCAGTGGATCGACCAAAAGTCTGGGACCCAACGGAGGAGAGAGCTTGCAATCGCATGCAAAGGAGATACCTTTGTAGGGGCTAAACAAGGTAATGTGTGACATTGAGGAGACCGTATTCGGACGGGAAGACTAAGTGGGGACCATAGAGAGGAGAAATTCCAGTGTGGAAGTAGTTCCGAAACCCGTCAGCAAGAAGAGGAAGTTGAAGGAGATCACTCAGCCAAGTAGTCAAGTACCAAAGGCATTGCGGCTAACCTAAAAGCGTCGAAGATAACATGAGAAGAGCCGATTTATTTGGTGTTACAGTTAGCACAAAAACTAGAAAACGTAATAGTGTCAGTTTTGATGGAAATGAACGAGATGGGGAGCAATTACATCCAAGGGTGGAATCTGCAAGAAGATGGTTACATGGACTTAATTCAATTGATGAACCGCATACCTCAAGGGAAGAAGGACTAGATGCAAACCATAAAGCAGTTGACAGAATCGGTAGAATGGCCGGAGAAACAAAAGGCGGAGGTGACGCAAGAAGCCACAACAGCAATAGATGCCTATATCGAGATTTGCAAGATCAGAGGCACTGAGGTGAAGTTTGTAGAGAGGGAGAATGAGAAGCTTCAACATCAATTGAAGAGGGTGAAGCAGCACTTGCACGAAGTTGATGTTGAGCGGCCAGCTAGATTAGAAGTTTTGGCGAGTAAATGCTCGCAATATCTTTTTTCCCGATGTGACAAGGTGGAGACTGAATGGTTGGAACAATCGACTGAGGCAATGAACACTCCTTGCGATTCGAAGGAGATGCGAAAAGTATTGTACAAGGTCATGGGTCGCGAATGCCAGAAATCGATGCATGTACATTGGAAGGAGATCGCAGAAGACATCAGAGAGTTGCAGATGAGCGTAGATGTTTTCACTTGGAGAGAAGAGACATCATCAAAGGGACCAGCAACTTTCCGAAGAAGTAGTCAGACGTGATCTGTGTAGGCAATGGTTAGGAATAGATGCAAGCAATTGTATAAATAGGAGTAGAGTTAGAGTAGGATTATCTTTTTCTTTTCAAGTGTTCATTGAGAACCGCAAGTGTAGTCAGGATAGAACAAAGTGCTCGAGAAGTTGATAGGTGTTGCGTTGGATCGGCCTAGATTGGTGTGTTATATCAGTGAAGTTACCCTGTATTTGCCCATGAGCCATGATCGGATTCACCTCAGTAGTAGAACTTCATCAAGACCATCGTCTCAACTTCGGCTTGTAAAGGAGAGATCAATCTCCCATCAGTAAATGAGGAGTGGAATTTCATTTACATGTGTAATTGCGTGTAATCTAATGGATGGGTAGTGACTTGATAGTCGAATTGAGTGATTGAATACTGCTTATTCGCAACACTCTTTGGACTGTGAATGTTTAGAGTCTACAAAAGATGCATAAACTCATATATTTGTCGCTAATAGTGAATTAACACCTCATTTCCTTGGGAATGAACTTTAATTCTTTACAATTGGCAAACCTTTGTGTAACTTGTTTTTTACAAAGATTCACCATCAAACTCTTCCAATTGTCTTTTTCCACATGTACGTTCTTATACTCATTGTATCACTTTCATGCAAAATTCTCCAAGAAGTTGGGCAAAAAGATAGCCCATTTGGGCTTACTTCTCCCATTGTTTCCAATACATGTTTTCTTGAAGTCCCTCATAAAAGCTTCTACATCTTCATTTTCTTTCCCATAAAACACCGGAAGTTTTCCCATTTCTAACTTCTTTTGTCGTTGTTGGAAATTTTTATGGGACTCTCTAATACAACACAAACAAAACAAGCTCCATTCTAGAGTAATTCATCAATGGCAAAATGAATGGGATAGATTGATCCAAGATTGTAGCTTTCTCTTCTCCTAAACACACTATGACTATTTATCCTCATTACCCTCAAAGATATCTTCTCAATCATTCTAAAAATGATTCCATCTTTAGAAGCAAGTTGAATCACACGGAGATTTCAACTTTTAAGCATTTGCACTCACTTTATCGTCAAAATCCTCCACTAGTGACTCGAGCACAGCTTTTACACCACTACATTTGTATCCTATGGGAAGTCCTGTCACTCCACGGTTGTCATATTATGTTCCACTCTTGGATTCATGAGGGGACGATGATCTTAGATGAAGTTTTAGCTCTCCCAAATTTCTTCTCTCTCAACCTGTGATCTTTGGTCCTCAAAGAACAATTCACAAGCTTATGTTCCTCCTCTTCACAATAGAAACAACTCTCACGTTTTGCTCTTGGGGAAAATTTCAATATACTCTCTTCAAACTCCACTCTAAACTCTCTCGTTATCGAATATGCTAAAGCAATCACGTCCTACCGTTGAGTTATCTTAGATAACTAGAGAGATTGATCTCTCATTTTCCAATGAGTTTCAAGTCATCATCACTTTGCAAAACATTCATGCAATAACTCGCTTTGAATGATCATTAATAAAGAAAAAGCAAATCTAAAATGTAAAGTAGTTTTTCTCACTTTTATACTCCATAAACTTAAGGTATCATAATTTTTTCTCTAAAAATGATTTATCAACGAAATTTAAATGCACATATAGCTTAGCTACTGATAAACACTTTTATAGAGTTTTAGATCTTGATTTCACTCGTGTACGAAATGATGATCTCTGTATATTTTTTCTAGAGAGCTATCTTTCAAAATCTGTCAAAACCATAGCATATTCTAACTATCATAACTTTTGATACATATATGATCTGACTATGATTTCAAGTGCAAAACATATCCCACATATTAATCTAAAATCAATAAAATTCTCAAAAAAACTTTGAAAAAAAAAATTTCACCCCAAAAATGTACTATACCCGGTTAATCCGAGAAAGTATAATAACAAAAGGGATGGGAAGACCCCATCAAATTGTACAAGGATGGAACCAAGCCGGTAACATGGGGCTAGGCCCCAATAGTATCACACTGGGAAATATGTCCTACAACATCTAAGATATCTGAACTATCCAAGTCAAAAGGTCTACAAACAACAGGAGCATCCGAAGAAGCATCACCTAACATGATTGCTCTCCTATGGATTGCACCAGCTAGTGCTTTCTATAGAGCAATGGAAACATGTTGCTTAAAATAGACTATACAGTAAGCTAAAGAGAGTGATACCCCATGTCGCCAAGTATGGTAGGCTCTCACACACTCCCTCACGAACATATCGAAGTCGGTGTCCATAGCTCCATATAACTCCAAAGCTAGAGGAACAAAGAGGTGACCTCTCTGCATACCTCTATACTTGAGACCTTGTTCTTGCCGCTCCACTCGCCGTCCATCACGGAGGATGGGTCATCACCCCTCAAACCTGTGTCTCTAGTAGGATCGGTAACCACCACATTAGCCACAGTGACCTGGTCCTCCCGAACCAAGTACAGGTCTGCCCTAACCCTAGTCGACTGCAAGACATACCAACGCTCTCTCCATGTGAGGTATCCACCCTCTCGCGCCATAGCAAACACCACATCCCTAATGGCATCATGGGTAGCTATCGTATGCCCTCCGAATGGACAACGAGTCATATGAACACCTGCTGCATCTAAAGTGATACCACACTCACATGTGAGTAATGAAGATGTAGATGGATGGATCAAGCCAAGACGGAACCTCATCGCTGTGGAGAAAGTAGATGGTGCGACTATACCCCATTCAACTCATCTTAAATAACATTTAAGTAAATAAAATATAGAAAATGACTTCCAATCCATCATATAACACTACCGATTACAGAAATGATACAATACTTTGTAACATGATCTCCGTTCACTCTTCCCCCACTGTCCTCTCCAAATAAGTTCCCATCGTTGCTTTCTCACGAACAAAAAATTAGATTAGAAATATTTTTGCTCCTTTTAGATTGAGTCCTCGGCAACGAAATCAAAAATATAATCCCTGTGCTAACTCTCACTCACGTTTACCTCTGATGGCTTTTCGGAAGTTCATCATGAATCTAGAAGGACATGTTCCAATCCAATGATCATGTGCTGATGCACCCCCTAACACAAATTATCAAATTCTAAACTCCATAATGCATTTCTCACAAAGAGTCAAATATCACTCAAAATGAAGAGATCATTTATTGATGATCAAAGGTTTAATTGAATCAAGTCTCCCACCCCAAACCTGATTTCTCAAAAAACCAAACTTTCCAAAACAAGGCTCGTCTAAA
Source organism: Marchantia paleacea (assembly GCA_014180765.2). NCBI lineage: Eukaryota > Viridiplantae > Streptophyta > Marchantiopsida > Marchantiales > Marchantiaceae > Marchantia > Marchantia paleacea. The sequence goes on along the minus strand of MUAA02000008.1, from coordinate 2,595,010 downwards.
ACTAACTAATCCCAAAACTAACTTGAGAATTGCTTCTCAACCTCTCTATTTATACTATTTATATTTTTACTCTAGTGACTGAAAGTAACCATCATATAACTATCTTTTATCAAGTTTAATCGAGATAGAGATCACAAAACCCAATGAGAAAGTATACATAGCAACATGCAATTGATCCACTTGGATCTTCTAGAAGACCAACTACACTTCAATTGACTTTAGTGTACCAAGTCAATCTCGTCTCTAGATTTAAGGGTCCTTACCAAAGCAAACCAATGAAAAACTAGTCCAAGTCAAGGAAAGTCAAAAAATCCATGTGATGAAATCTGATCCTTGATCCTACTAAACAACAAAATAATTGGTCTCATCTATTGCATCAAGACCTATTTTATATTTTCCTCCAACTTAACCATAATTAGTTAAACATAGTCATGACTAAGATAAATTTAGTCATATTTTAGATATATTATGGGTTTTACAAGCCGGATTTTTTCTCAGGTGACTTCAATTGGCTTTAGTGATGGCTTTTTGGAAGCTCATCATGAATCTAAAAGGACATATTCCAATTGAATGACCATGTACTAATGCACCCACTTACACAAACTCTCAAATTCCAAACTTCATAATGGAAACTCCTATAAAGAATGAAATATCACTCGAAAGAAATAGATTCTTTATTAATGATCAAAGTATTCATTGAATCAAAGCTCCTACTCAAATCATACTTCTCAAAAAACCAAGCTTTCCAAAATAATGCTTCTCCAAAACTAACTTGAGATGTAATTCTCAATCTCTTTATTTATACTACATAGATTTTTACTCTAATAATCAAAAATAACCATCATATAACTTTCTCTTACCAAGTTTCATCAAGATATATATCACAAACTCCAATGAGAAAGTATCAAACCCGAAGAGACACAGTAAAATAACAAAAGGGATGGGAAGATCCCATCAAATCGTACAAGGATGGAACCAAACCGGTACCATGGGGCTAGGCGTCAATAGTATCACATTGGAAAATATGTCCTACATCACCTAAGATATCCAAACTATCTAGGTTTAACAGTCTACAAATAACATACGTGATTGCTCACAAAGCATCACCTAACGCGATTGCTCTCCTATGGATTGCACCATATAGTGATATATGTATGCCCATGGAAACACTCGTTGTCCATCCTGGAGGATGGGTGATCACCTCTCTAAAACTGTGTCACGAGTATGACCAAAATCATCATATCTGCCATAGTAACCTAGTACTCCCGAACCAAATATAGGTCTGCTCTAACCCTAGTTGACTACAAGGCATACCAACGCTCCCTCCATGTGAGGTATCCACCCTCTCGCCCCATAGCAAACACCACATCCCTAATGGCATCATGGATAACTATCCTCTGTCCTCTAAATGGACAACGAGTCATATAAACATCTACTGCATCTAAAGTGATACCACACTCACATTCAGTAATGAAGATGTAGATGGATGGACCAAGCCAAGACAGAACCTCATCGCTATAGAGAAAGTAGCTGGTGCGAGACAGAAAGCCCTGATGCATGATCGAGCCAAGATCCATCAGCCTGCACCCTTGCCAGAGCAAGAGCGTAGACGAGACCTAGTAGTACAAGGAATGATCGGATCCATTAAGAGTAAATGTAGAGCCTGCTGAAACTGCCGGTCCATCAAGGTAGATTGAAGACCTTTAGTCCAATCGGCAGTCAAAGAGGAAAAAGACGAGAGCTCAAGGGTAAAGCATCTTTTGTATATCCCAATAATACTTGTAAGGAAAATGATCCCTCGCATATATCTCAAGGATAAACCTATTTGCAATCACAAATCGGGAAGATAAAAAAGATGCAAAGCGTGTCCAACTACCCAAGAATGCTATAGGTGTAGTCTCCTCCATCGATAATAAGCCTACCCCTCGACACAAAATCGGAAAAGATGTATGTCTCCGTGTCAAATCTCCTGTCACATACACTCGAAAATCTCGGGTTTGATGATGTCACCAAAGACGTCCATCATCCTCCTATCAACAACTATCAAACGTGATATGAATGTAGATGAAAGAGGAACCGTTCGAAGAAGGTAGATGGGTCTACAAGCAATATTAGATGATAGTATACCAAACGTCATCTGCAGATTCCCTTATATATGAAGGTCATCTAGATGCAAAACATCATTGGCAAGTGCAACGTCTAGGTAGTGTGACATAAAATATTGGACCCTACTGGACCTTTAGAATGCATAAGTCGTCTGTCGATGTCATACATACCTTTGGAAGCTAGAGATGAGAATGAATGCCCAAAGGAGACCAACGTCTATAAAGGATACATTGCAACATGCAATTATTCCACTTGGATCTTCTAGAAACCCAACTACACTCCAATTGACTTTGGTGCACCAAGTCAATCTCGCTTCTAGATTTAAGGGTACTCACCAAGTCAAACCAATAAAAAACTAGTCTAAGTCAAAGAAATTCAAAATAATCATATTATGAAATATATTCTTTGAATCTCACTTAACAACAAAATAATTGTTCTCGTCCACTATATATTTTACTTCAACTTAACTATACATAACAAATATAGTCATGACTAAAATAAATTTAATCACACTTTAGATATACTCACATTTTATATTATACTTACAACTATGGATTTTACATGACCCCATGATTATACATTGGACCCAACCCCCAATCACTAGAAGACTCATGGTTAGACCTAAACGAGTATCAAACTAGTACCAAAGAATCTAACTCAAACCCAGCCAACTAACTAGTGGTTAATCAGAGTAATATCACAATGACCTTGTTGTCCACTAACGTTGAATTTTTGTCCGTACAAGACAGAAATTTCATGTCAATAACATCTACTTGTAACAAATAGATAATTTGATTTTTCAGTGTAAATGTTGGAATGAATGAATTTTTAGTAGAGCAAACTGGGCAGCATGACTTGCATGAATCCAGTGTATCCTATGAACGTTTGTAATGCTGCCGAGAAAGGCCAACTGAAAAACCAGTAGCTTCCGTTTCGTTATTTGTGTTTGTGCGATTTCAGTTTTCTGCTTTCAAAGCGAAAAAGGAGAGTTACCTGAGTAACATTACCTGAGTTTTCTTTGCCGAAATTTACCAAAGTGAATTTCGTCGACTAAGACTCCTTATCCGAAGCATAATTTACAGCTGTTTGCAGTTTGTTTGCAGCTTATAGTGCAGTCGTTGTTTGCAGTTTTGCAGGTGACTACAGGGACATGACATGAATATCCCAGCGTTCAATGCTGCAAGGTCCAAAGGCAGGAGCTAAAATTGTGGGTCATTGTGGATCGTTCAGTGGGTTCTAAGCACAGTCTAAGCTCACTGCCGTCCATAATACTCGAAATGTCGTTTGCAATTTAAGCAAATTAAACAATTTCAATGACTGAAATTCCATCCAGCGTTGATCACCATATGCTGTCGAGCGTTTGGACACCTTGTTTTCTACAAGGCCAAATCTTTGATAAGTATACATAACCTTCTTCCTTTCGGGTTTCTCACCGTGCAAAACTTGATCTCCTCGTTATCAGTAACTGTTTTGCTTCGACTTTTCTAGCTTGCACATTGCTTGGTCAGAAATCTCTCTTTCTCTCTTGACGATCAAGACGTCCCTTATCTTCATCATACCCTGGATTTCTACAGTACCAAGGCTCTTGTGATGGAGTCATTAGAAACAACAGGGAGAATAAGGTCTAGGAACTCCGCTTTGATTTTACAAAGGCAAAGCCACTATTTTACTCGATGTCGGGTCGAGCTGGATTTGAACCAGCGTAGGCATTGCCAGCAGATTTACAGTCCGTCCCCATTAACCACTCGAGCATCGACCCAGATAACCCTTTAACCAACACTAAGCCATGGCCAAATTTTGCTCTTCCGAGGAACCTGGATCGCTACGCACTGAAATTCCTGACCAGAATTCAGATCATTCTCGCCTAAGATAACCACCCCGACAGGCCCGTGAGTATGTCGAGTGAACTCATAGGACCGTTTGGCGTGGTTTTTAGAGGCTGAGAATGATCTATATGATTGGTTAGATAAAAAATATGCTCCAAAAAGAAAGATCTAGCTTATTAAACCAGTTTTCATTTACGGCCAGTAACGTGATTTCGTCCAACTTTTTATGGTACTCGTCGTACAGCTTGCTGGAAAGACATGACATGAGGATCATGTCATCACCTAAAGAAGACCAGACGGCGCAGAATGACTTCCCCAGTGACACCTGAAAAAGCTATAAAGAGAGCTGAGATCAGAGATCAAAAACTCATCATATATTGGATAATATATTGCAATATAATCTGTTAATGATCTACTTACCAACGGTTTCACATGTACCAACCTGAATAATGTTTCCAAGAGGCCAGTCTTCAATAAAAATCTCCTTGTGATACGAGAAGAGATTCTTGGAGACATAGCAGTATTTGGAGGAAAGAAATAAGATCAAATAAATGTGATTATCCACGTCTTCGAATGAACTGGAGGCGAATCCACTACGCTGGGAGAGCATGAATTTTTCTTGTAGGTCGATGGAGGCAATTATATAATCTTCCAAATGGTAAACGAAGTCGCAGATCCAATCTTCCGAAGGAGACAGACTTCTGATATGGCAACCTGCGTCCCTGTATGCTTTCTCGATAGCAACAGCATTAGCAGGCAACTCCGCGGACTCAAAGAGCTGGCTCAAGGATTTCCAAAAGTTCACCATCGCTGATGCATCGTGCCATATTGAAGTATCTATACCAACTTGTTCTGTTACAGCTTCTAGCGCCAAGTTGGAACAATCAAAGCATAAATTTTCAAGTAGAAACAGCAAGGCATGCCAAAGGCGGCTGCCAGCCTTGATGGACTTGTGCACCCCGAGTAGAGGTACATGCTCATGGTGACAGCAGTGCTTTTATACGAGTTAAAACCTCTCAGAGCGTCTGGCTTCAGTTCCCACTGCGATACCAGACTATCAATAATCAGGTCCGCTTCATCTCCATACATGGAGACTTCTGCTGGTAAGGCTAAATCCTGGGCGATGATCGACAGAGGTGGAAGCGCAAGATTAGCTGCTGCTACAGATGTACCAGAATTCATGAGCTGTGGAGCCTGAATTAAAGCATCTGAATGACCTGAGCACCACGCCTGGACATCATTATAAAACTCACCCAACTGCACACGACCAGTGTTCAACTACGAAGTGTGACAGCAGGTTGCTGGAAGTGACAACTTCCGCCAAAGGAAGGGAAAATGAGATGTGGACTTGCTTTGTTCGGATCGATTTATGCCCATTGTCTGTGCGCATGCTTGCACGCGAGTCCAGCCGATGTTGATTTGGGAGCCGAACATCTGAAAACGCAGGGGAGGACATCTGCAAGTGTGCAAAGCTCCTGATTCCAGCCATGGAGTCAAGAGCTAGAGGAGGACGAAAGCAGCAGCAAAGCTCATGTACAAACAGCTCAATGAAAGGCAAAGCAGTATGTTGGAAGAAGTTGAAGGTCATGGTTTTATAGAGGAGCCCAAGATTGGTTATTGTTATCAGGGCGATGCAGCCCATACAGAAGAGACGACCTGGCAGTCGAACACAGAGAAATGGTAATGGCGAGAACGGAAGGGAAATGAGAGCACTGAGCCTTGAACTATGCGAGAAGAGTGGGCAGTATTATCGTCACTACTTGTCGCGGACTTGGTGCAAAATTGATTCATAAGTTTTGCAAACATGTCATTTCGGTTCAAGTCAAATGCCTCGGGACACGTGCGCAGTTCCCGAAAACCACAAGTGTTTCACGCAGGTGAATATCTTCCTTTCCTGTATGTCGTCTTGTAAACTCTGATCAATCCATTTATTTCAAAATATCCTATATTTTGGAGGTTTCGTGCATTATTACATTCATCTCGTGATTTTTGCTTTTCCATTGGTTCTTATTTCTCTCTCAGAGCAGTACGAGAAAACCTGCTGGGACGGAAGGATTTGGGTAGCACCACCCGATTTTCAACAATGTGCATGTTCATGCAGCTTGGATGAGTTTACTTATTTATTTTGCAATGGCTGTTAGCAATGTGTTATTCATATGAACAAAACTTTATTGTCCAAAACAGTTTATCAACTCTTTTAAGCCAACTATCACTTGTTTTATTTTGTTTCAGAAATAATTTGAATCCCCATGCAGTCTAAGATTTGAAGTCACCATAGTTCCGGAATGACAAAAATTCCACCGAAGTTATGAATATACTTGTATCGCTTCTCATGGATATCTGAGCGTCCAATTTTCTGCCACTCAATACACTATTCTTACCTACATGTGATAACGAATCGGTCTGGACGTGTCTAAACTAAAATTCCATGCCCTAGAGTAAATCAATTGACATTGAAAAGGAGCAATAAGTAAATTGCTGCATTCATATAACACGTAACTTCAGAACAAAACATTCCTGTTTTTTACTCAAATGAAAAGAAACTTTCTTGTCAAAACCCATCACAAATGAAATAGAATCAATTTTTAAAAAATGTAACTGATGAAAAGGAATTAAAATTTTCAGTTTACGAAGAAATATAGAATATTTTTATTGAAAAATATTACTTTTTTTATTTCAGTTTAATTTTCTCTTCATGCAAATAGTTATATATAGTGATAATTAAATTCAACTAAATGAATATGTCCTACTACATCTAAGAAATTTGAACCGTTGTCGTGTTGTGACGCGGCTACTATGAGAAGATGATGACATGTGCCATCTTCAGAGCTGTTGTCATGACGGCGATAGTTTAGGTTAGGATAACCGACGGCGCACTGTAAGGCTGTTAAGAGCCCACCGTTGGATCTACTTTGTAGGGTCAGGATGTTGAAAAGGCTCCAAGAGATATTATCTTGGACCTTATCAGATATAAAGCGCAGTCAGGATGGAAAGGGTATGGGAGAGTACTAGACACATCACTTTGCTGACTAAGGAGCATATCTGATCGAAGTGGAGCCGACGAGGACATGGATAGAGGACAACATGATCCTCCAGATGTACCGATGCCTAATCCATTTGTGATCAACATCCGGTGTCTTCATCGTGATCATTTTCGGGCGTGGTTAGTGTATCATTTTGGAGATAACTTTCTGCAACAAGTGATAAACTCTCCAGACCCGATTATTCTTCCAGTTGTTTCCTACGGCGCGATTTGGGACGTAACAGTGTACGTTTTGATTTAGTTTGGGCGTTATGAATTTGAACTTACCAGTAGTGGTGGCTTTCAACACATGGGTTCCAATCCATCACTATTGCTTACCGAAAACAAGCCATAGGGAGTTGATTATTAGGAACTTTGGCGAGGAGTATTATTCTCAAGTTATAAACTTCCCGGTTCCGTTTGTAGTTCCGTTCATACTTAGCCGGTTTCGAGTTGTCATTTTGACTCTTTATTAGTGGCAACTCGTATTGTGTATAGGATGGCTAAGTAGTGTGTTTAGGATAGTTGTAAAGCTCTAAGTTAAAATTGAGCTAATTTGGCCACACTAGAGGTCAAAATAACACTCTTCATTCTCATTGGTCTTGGAGTTTTGGCCAATGAGGGCTCTTGGGCAACTTCTTCGAGGTTTTGAGGAGTTTTGGAGACCTTCCAGGGGGACATTTGGAGATCTGAGGATTGGGTTGGAGAGCTGACCGGACGAGCTACGATGTGGGCTCAAGAATGGATGGATTTGAAGGATTTGTCACTCTGAAGTGATGATTCAAAGTTAGAGTGAGAAATTTAGACCTTTGAGTGTATTTGGAGAGTTTCTCAGAACCTTACAAGGGTTTTGGGAGATCTGAGTCAACAGAGATATAGTTTTCAACTCAAGCTTGTGTTTTGATTGAAGTTTTGACTCAATTGGACGAGTTTTGAGTACGGAGTGATAGCTTGAAGTTTGTGTATACAGTCAAAATTGCAGGACTGCACTGACTGTCACGAAGTTAGTACAGAGATCATATCTTTTGATATCAGAAATTTCTGTCAATAAAACTTTGCACAGTTCAAGTTCTGATGATGAGTGAACTTCTCATAAAATCTGGGAGCAATTGAAGTCAAGGATTGGGATGTGTGACGGGTTTTGTACACAGGGGTCTGCATATCGCCTTGTGTTACAGTCGATAAATCACCAATTGTTTTGAGAGATCTAGAAAAGAAAAACATCTGAAACTTTTCTGAGTGATAGTAAGGGTTGTGGAGCAATTTTCTGTAAAGTTTGAGCGAAAGTTATTGGTCGAATCATTAGATATCATAGTCTTCTTCTGCTGAAGTTTTACCGGCTATAATGTGGAGTGCTGAGGAGAAGAAGAAGAGATTTTCAACTCACACGAGGTTCTAGAAGGTTCTTCTACAGCCATGCGCTCGGGCGTTCTCAGAGCAAAGAAATGTCCATGCGACACCGTCTAGGCGCCCATCCAGGATACTAGATGGATAATCACCCCCTCCAAAACTATATCACATGTAAAATCTATAACCATACTTTAAATAATAAACAGTGACGTGGTCCTCCTAAACCAAGTATAGGTATGCCCTAACCTAAGTCGACTGAAGGCATACCAACATTCCCTTCATATGAGGCATCTATAGTCTTGTGCCATAGCAAACTTCACATCCCTAATAACATCATGGGTTGCTATACTCTATCTTTCAAATAAGTAGCATGAGTCATATGGACTCCTATTGCATTTAAGGTAGTATCACACTCACATATGAGTAATAAAGATGCATATGGGTGGATCAAGTCAAAATGGAACCTCACTATTGTAAAAAATCTAGCTCATGCAAGTCAAAAAGTCCTAATGCATGGTCGAGCCAAGATCCATGAGCATGCACCCTTGCCGAAGCAGTAGACAAGACCAAGTAGTATGAGGAATGGCAGTATCCACTTAGAAAGAGGATAGAGCTTGATGAAACTGTTGGTCCATCTAGCTATAGACCTCTAGTCCAATCGGTGGGCACATATAAAAAGGACAGGAGCTCTTGTCGTATTTACGGGGATAAAGCATCTCTCGTCTACCGTAATAGTACTTGTAATGAAAATGATCCCCTCCACGTCTCTCACATATATCTCAAGGATGGGTCTATATGCAATCAAAAACCGGTAATATATCATAGGTGTTGAGAGTGTCCAACTAGCCAAAAATGCTATAGGTGTTGTCTCCTCCATTGATAATAAGCCTACCCTTCCACACAAAATCTGCAAAGATGTTTGTCCTCCTATCAAAGATTGTCCAACATAATAGCAATGCAGGTGAAGGAAGAATCGTGGAAAGTAGGTAGGCGGATCGAGGAGCAATACTATATGATAGTATATCCAACATCATATTCGGATCCCCTAATAGAGGAAGGTCATCTACATGCAGTACATTCTCGGCAAGTTATGTGTCTAAGTAGCATGAGATAAAGTACTCTTACCTTAATAGCACTCTAAGAATGTGTAAGCCGCTTGTCAATATGTCACAACTTATGTAGTGGCATCTCTAGTTAGGTAGGTATGCGTATGCAGAGCAGATATAGCAGTTAGAGCCGATTATGCAATTAGCGTCGTTCCTACTGGAAGTGTCGTTAGGGCTTACAGCTCCATTAGGAGCTCAAGGGGTAGAGTTCAAATTAGGGCTCTTTGAAGGACAATTTTTTAAGTTGAACCTTTGAGAGTGTGGCTATCGTGAATAGTAGCTAGTGCGGAACCTGGAGTCTTTGAATCACAAAGTGGATTTGATTTGACTATATTCTCTCTTTTATGCTACGGTTATGAGCGGAGTGTCATTGTGGATATTTTGAGAGTAGAAAAGATTAATTCTAAAACTCAAATTGGATTCTATGGTGAGAATTGTGAGTTTTTGGAGATGTTTCAATCTATTGGCTGTTGAATGTACAAGGCATTAATGAAGTGCACGGTGATGATCTAGAAGTAGAGTCAATTTGAAATTGATGTGATTGATTTCGAATTTCCGTATTTTCTGTTTTAGTGTAAATCCGAATCGGAAATTTTTGAGGATAAAAGCACTGCTAAAAATTGCCAAAGTGGGTCAATGCTCATAGTTATCTTGGGGCATTAAATCGAAATTGGCAGAAAAATATTTTGGAAAAAAGTGTTTGAAGTCCAAGATTTGGTGTTTCGAAATTTTCAGGTCGAAAATATGAACAACATGCTATTAGATTATCATATATCGTATGTTTGATCTAAAATTTATTGGGATTATAGAAGATATAAAGTTTGTTCAGCAGGTCTAAAGATGACAAACCCAAGACCGACAATGTCAAAATTGCAAAATTTTGACGTTTAGGGGTTTGAAATTAGAGTTGAAGATTTTCAGAGTCCCGCAGAAGTTTCAAATGGTGTCCGTTTATGGAAAAAAAATTACGTAATGTAGCAAATTTAAAAAGGTTGGTTGAAGGCAATGCCTTATATAGTTGGATTAGCAGTGTCAGATTATCGATCATGAGAGCAAAAGACCTCCAAATTGAGTTCTTGTATTTTTAAATGCCCTTTTGAAGCTATGTTCGTCCGGGTTGGGTTGGTTTGACCCCTTTGATAGATGTTTTTGAGGTGGAGTATTGTTATTTATGTTTCTTGTGATTGATATATCTCCATCTCGTGAACGTGAATGTTGTAGTTCATGACCATTACCAGCACACGTGCTGGTAATGATCATGAACTGGCATATTTTGGAAGATGTTACATTCTCTCGAGTCACAGTAGACTTATTCTCCGGCATACATTTTAGAGAATGTTCCCTTGTTGGATGATCCACGTGTACGGATGATGACGAGTGCACATCAGATGTGGTCATGGATTGGACCGGTGGTATTGTGGATCGTTAGTAGTCCTAGGGCTCAAGGGGTAGAGTTTGAATTATGGCTCCTTGGAGGGTAGTTTTCAAAGTTGAGCCTTTGAGAGTGTGGCTATCGTGGATAGTAGCTAGTGTAAGAACCTTGAGTCTTTGAAGCACAAAGTGGGTGTGGTTCGACTATAATCTCTTTTTTATGCTATGGTTATGGACGGAGTGTCCTTGTGGAGATTTTGAGAGTAGAAAAGATTATTGTGGTACACTTGTGTTGGTGTATGACGATCTATGTATTGTGATGTTTGATGTGACAACGATGTATGTTGTGATGTGATATATATGTGCACGATAAATATCATACATCCCTCATGAAGCTAGAGATGAGGAAGAATGATCAAAGTAGACCATGCCCTATATTTCGACACCTTGACTTTCAAGCCTACAAGATGAAGCTCGGTAGTCAAGTAGTCAAAGGTCTCCCTAATGTGATCTAGAGGGCCCACAATGTGTGTATCATCCACTAAGGAGGGGATCACACAACCTCACACGTAGCAGTAGACAAAAGAGCTCTATAATAAGCCATGGCAAATAGATTCCTCTCAAAAGATCTTCTTGTCGAGTACTAACGTCGGACTGTAGAACAATGACTTTCTTGTGACAAGCCATGTTGATAGAAGAAAGAATAAGTTGAACTATAGAAGGTTTGTAAGAAAGGAATGAGGCTCAAAAATGGTCCACCATCCTCTTTGAGCTTTCTAAAGATGGATGCATATGAAACAATATTAAAAGCACTGTCAAAATTCACATGCAAGACAGCCCAATCTAGATGGGTATGTAGCAGTGTTTTAATGTCCAACAATACTGTCTCACAATCTCATGGTATGACGACTCCAAACAGATGTGGACAAAGGTGATGCAGGAAGTGAGAATGATGTTAAAGGACCACAATATTACTAAACATGCGCAATAAGACCTCCCCAATAGCAATCAATATTATGGTCTATGTTTTTCTCCATCGCAAGAAGCCAACTAACACCTAATACCTAATTAATTGACAATGAAATCTCCCCTCTTGCAACTGATACATCTATCTTGAACAACTTTTGTGAAATCACTAGAGTGATTATCAACTTTAAAGCAATCTTTAAGATGTTCATAAATCATCTCTTACAAGCGCTCTAAGGATAGATGTGTGAGTGTGCACACCAAATAGGCAAAAAGTGATCTATCAAGACATAATGGTTCCTCTAGATGATACTTCAAGACCTCTAATGATATTCCCTCACCTTTGTCTATGATTAATCCTGTCGAGCAAATAGTTTTCTCAATAGGACTAGTCATAGACAAAGGATGAAGGGCTTGTGCGACTCTCTATACTCCCCAACCTGCCCCAAGATCCTACACCAACATAATCAAGTCAAATTTGAAATATCCAATTTTTCAACCTAACTCCTAACTTGTGAGGGCCATACTGACTCCTCTTGCAATGTAGCTCAATCCCATGCTCAAAATCTCTAAAATCTAGTTATCATCCCCCTATGTTCATCACACCTCCTAATATAACATAGACACCATCATGGAAATATGAGAAACAAAAACCATTTTAACTCATCCATGAGATCACGTGCTAGACATTAAGCGAAAAGCCAATCTAGTTTCGTCATATAGAGCATGAAGGAGACATGGAAACCTAGTCTCAAAAAGCCCTAGAAAAAAATCTGATTGAGATCCTAACCACTCCCATAACCCGATCTGTATAGTTAGAATAATCAATGAAGGGATTGATGTATCATGTGTGATACCCAAAGTGACAGATGTTGATGTGATATTTCGTCTCATGTGTGCATCCCAAGTGATCCAATCATAATATTTATGCATCTTTCTCACTTGAATCTTTACCTCTTGCAAGGTAAAGAATCAATGATACACCAAACATTGTGTATCACACATTATTCTATGCGGCCCCATGAGGGAAAGTCAATTCATAGCTAGCACAAAGAGAATGATAGTGACATAGGGTAGTTCATCATGTATCTACTCCTTCCTGTAAAACCATAACCCCCTAACACGCCACCTCATATAAGAAAATGTTAACTATCAAAACCTTTAAATCTAAAACCACTTAGATTTTAGATATAAGGGTTTAGATTTTAGGGTTAGATTTTAGATTATATTCTGATCTTCATAATTTTCCAACTTTTTTCCAATAGAACCAATGCAAGAAAAGGAAAAGATTGGAATAAAAAAAATCTGATCCATTTGTTGGATTTGAGAAAAAATATTTGGAATTTTTTAAATAAAAAATTTGTTTATATCTCTCAATATAATTCTCCATAGTGTTCAATTTAGGTATCAATGAAATAAAAATTTAAAAAAAAAAGTATTATCTATTCACCCTCAACTTTAGACAAATATAACCTCATAATGGCTGAAAAACTAATCACGATATCCCTCGTTGAACCCTAATAGATACATAGCCATTACTTTCCCCACAAGGTACTACATATCCATAGGCCTTAGAGAGTCTCAAAATCGAAGCACAAAGACAAAGAGCTCTCTCTCTCTCCTAAACATGAGCTCATATCTACAGGTACTATAAGTTTCTCTTCACGATCAGAATGCATATGATATGGGCATGAAATTAACTCCAACTAGAATCAATGATAATTAAGGTTTTCAATATCCATCAGTTAGTTATTTATTAAACATAGATAATCAAATAACAAATACATCATTTTTTGTATATTGTATAAACAAAGTTTAAGGTGACATGGATTACTACAGTGTCATAACTAATTAAAAAATTTTATAAGGTCTCTTGATGTTGGAGGATAATAACTCACGGTGTCCATTAGAACATCACTTGAGTGTCTCGCTAGAACCTAGGATTATTGAAGTTCTTGATTGATTTACGCTCAAGTGCAGTTTTGGCTTAAATTGGTTGAATGGGGTATTCGAGGGTTGTTTGCTTGCTAGCGCTAACTTACCCTCATACCCCGGCTTACGTGTGGTGGTGAACTATGTTGAGAAAACAGTTTTAGAAAGAATTTAAAGTCACATACTGCCAAGACCATAGAAAGAAGTTTGTTTTTAGATCGATTGATCATACACTATGGCGTTTGACAATAAAGTTACGGAACATCTATTGCTTTGTCTCAAAATCAATAAAACTGAAGGAGTTGACAATAACATGTGATTCTGTTTGAGATAGAACCTTATAGGTTCCTAACATAAATTGTACCATGGTTAAAATTATTGCTAAGTTTAGGGCTGCAAGTCCAGAATTTGGGTTTGTACTTCACCAGAAAATATATGGGCTATGTACAGAAATACTTTTTTTCGAAAGCAAAGTGATATAACCATAAAACTTTCAAAATTTTATAAAAATTAAATGACCATAATGAAATAAAGTATTAGCCACAAAGTTACACCTGGTCTCCATCAAAAGTATATCTCACCATATAATTCTACCCGCCTATCCTGAAACGCCCCACTCCTACGCTAACTTGACATATGTGATACATCCGGTTAGAATTCAAAAGGAATGCCTTCCTAAGGTGTAATTTTTTTTTTAACTACGTACGCCTATATTGTATCTTAGTGTGTATTTCTTTGAATTACATTTGAGACAGACTTGGATAAAACCAGTGTGAACGTAGCCAGATAAATTCACACTTCATTCGAGCATGTAAAACATTATAGTGGATAGCTGCAGAATTTGTTGGATTTTACTCAGACAAGTAAATACACACGTTTTACTCGGATATCGTAAGAAGATGCAGTAGAGAAGATGCTCTGCATTGCATGAAATCCGACGGTCATGGCTAAATCGCTTTCCCTAATTCTCCCTCTCCAGTTATGAAAATCGTGTCTGCCGCCCAGAACAACAGGGAGACGGTGGTGATTATAAGAGCGAATCTCACAATCCGGGCAACGATCTTCGAACGGGAAAGGCCGGAGGCACAGGCCATGCGGAAGTCTTAAAGTGTGGCTGAGTGTGTTATTGCGTCCCGGTTGTGCTGTGTGGCATGGTGTGCATAAAGCTTCGTGCGATCGAAATTATTGCTTTTCCATCCGCCAACGAAGGGAAGAAACAAACAGAAAGCGAACAGTGTGGCGGCTGGCGGGATTTCCGGGCAATAAATCTCCGCCGGCCGAGAAGAAAAACGGACCGCAGGTCCGCAACGACACAACGAGTACAAGTCAAAAACCGTAAGTTCGTCCCTAACGCGGGTCCACAGTGGCACAGTCCACCCGGCGACAAGGATTAAACTTAGTCAATACTATAGTTCGCTCGTGACGAGGATTGATGATGGAAAAAATGAATTTACAGTGCTCCCAAAAATTCTATCCTATCCGGCAGCGACAGCGACGATTTGATCCACGGATGGATCTCGTACTACTTACTACGACCACAACTACTACAGCTTCTTCGCTTATTTTCTCCGTCTACTTTGTCCTGGAATCTTGCGAGGCCGGGCCTTGTTCACGCGGCCGCTGGGGCTTGCGAGTTCCCCTGGTGATGCGATTGCGAGTTGATCAGGATCTGCTCGAACTCCACGGTGACTTGGTCGCAAATGTCAGCTGATTGCGACTTCGCTGTCAGTCGGCTCAGCAGAAAGGTGACGATCTGATCGAGTATTGCGTCCCTCTCGGCCGATTGCTCCGCCATGTCCAGATCCGAGCTGCAGTCTATCACCAGCACCGACCTCCCTTGGATCCCGCACGGACTCCTGAGCTGATCTATGACGCGCAGATGGCCTCCTCTGCTGCTTCCTGCATCGCCCGAGCCCCAGTCCAAGGTTATATACATGCCAGCTCCCGTTTCCTCCCCGACTTTCATCTTGACCCATCACATGCACCTTCCATCCGGGCCTCTCCATGCACCTCAGATACAGCAAGCCAGTCTTTACTCGTGGAAACACAACAAAGTTACCTGATATCCGTATGCCATTCTCTATTCTTGCTGTGCAATCACAAGACTCGGCCCTTTCATCACGTTTTATAACTTAATGCACAGAACGTCCGTTGTGAGAAAACATCGAGTGCGAGCAATACCTGTGTCATGACCGTCTTGGCCAGAGACTAAGGAGGTGCCCTTCAGGAACCAGTCATCGTGCTTTTGGTGAAGCAACTGAAGGTAGTCCATGTCAACGCCTGCTTCTTTTGACCTCGCACTGAAATGAGAAAATAACATCAAGGGGGTGACAGCATTACATGAGATTTTCAAATGAAAAAGTACGAGCAAAGTACGAGTGGTAACGGTCGACACGTTTCCCGTGAGCTCGTGAGAACTGGGAGGGGAAAAATTTAGACACCAACCGCGATTTCAAACGCTCGTAGCAAACGTTGGGACTCGCCCTTAGATAGATGTAACAATCGGCCAACTGCACAATATAAAAATTCGTGATTCCATGGTCAGTCCAGCCCAAAATATGAGTCACCATGTACAGCAAGAGCAAAGGAGAAAACTAGAATCGCCTTGGGCAGGTCATTTGACTTTTGATTTCTGGACTTCGGGAGCGTATGGTAGACACTTACGATGTTGGGCAGAGCGTTGATCACAGTGCTGTACCAGGCATCATACGCCACAGCCTCCAGCCCATCCAGGTATCCTTGCTCGAGCAGGGCCTCGACGAACACGACGCGGTCCGTCGATACAGAACGCTCTGTAAGCAGAATCGCCGGCTGCGACTTGCGCGCTGCTGATTTGTGCAACAGAAGGCGGGTGATGAAGACGTAACTCTGGAACAGGTAGGCATACCTGCAATAATAAACGGAACAACGTTCACAACCTCGTACATATACGACGACTTCCAACCTGCAGGGAGTTGCTCGAACCGATTCTTCAGATTCGCAAAAATGTGCTTCGAAACGACACCGCATAATTTCTGTACACGGGGCCAACCTTACGGGGTCTTCGTAGTACGCTTGCAGCATGTTCAAGCCTGTGCCGTTGACATTCTTCCATGAATCAGCTGGCTCTTCCAGCACTTCCAGCACTCTGCATTGAACCACTCAGATTTAGCCCAGAGGATAAGCACTCGACTTCTTGTACGCTGCCCGACTCACTTACAGTCCACACTGTCACATGATCCGCGACATTTTCGCTGTAATACATGTTGGAAGCCTCAGCTTCTGCGTTAGAGCAACTCGAGGTTCCTATAACTGGTGTCGCCACGCTCCTGGAGGAGACCACGGCAGCTTCTCTCAAGGAGCAAGCACTTCACGAATTCCTGACAACTTACCAGAGCGAGTCTGGCTGTAATGTACTTTCTGACTTGGTTCTATAACTAGGTCTAAGAGGTTCCGTATCTATTATCTCTTCAGTCGAGGGATGATGATACAGACATTCGATGTGAACAAGAAAATGAGTCAAGGTCGTAGTCAAATACTCTGCACAATGCCAGGGACAACCTGAAGGGCAGGCAGAAATGTCTACAGAGGTTATATGAAAAACAGATCTCTAGTTTCTTCAATATTCCTCCATTCTCCGATGACCACCCATAATTACTTCTCCCTTGGGCTTCATCAAGACGAGCAGGGCCTCGTCTACTTCTATTGTCCGTCCCGTTTGATTCGATGAGCACCTGTCTCCACTGTCACCGATCTGTTCGTCATTGGTATGATCTCGTCGCAGACGTGATTTCCTCAAACGTACGCGTGTATGTGTTGTCATATATGAAAACTGAAGCAATTAGTAAACGATTCAAAACCTCAAACCAGCCAGCTATGGTGGACAGACAGGCACCTTTGAAGACGAGGATCCCTCTGAAGAAGATATAGCATCGTAGACTTTCCCACCCCTATGTTTCCCTCCAGTGACACTCTTATGAGCCCATCTCTGTCGTGCAACATCTGTTCTCTCCAATTCATGAGTTCCATCTTTACCTCTTCTCTGACTGTCAGTTTGTTACAAAGTCCATTCCATGACGGATCAGTTCATTTTTTTCCCTCACTCTCGTTCCTCCTCACTCCTTTTTCTCCTACATCCCGTATCGTCCCACAGACTCCTGCTGATCCCCGTTTGGAAATCACCTCTCGGTGCGGACAATTGCACCAACGTGACCAGTTCAGGTCGAGTCAGTTGCTCTCCACTCGATTGAACGAGCCAAAGTGCCGACACGGAAGCCAACAAGAGGCAGCAACAGCACCACAAGAGTATGGGAGCGAATCGTGTCAAATGCTGCCTTTGGTCGCAGGGTTCCCCGAGTGGTTCAGAAGGGTCCAAGACCCAGAGCCAGGCGAGCACAGAGACCCGCAGCGGAAAGAAATGTGCTGTCCTGATTGCTGATTACCACTTGGACTTCTATGTATGAGGCACGTTAGTGTTGAACGCAGACCAAACGGGACCTGCTCTGCCCACTAATACACAATGCATCTGAGGCATGTGGTCTGTAATTTCAAGGATCCTGTGGTCACATCTCACTCTATGTCCTTGAGCAACTCTTGTGCCTGTCGCACCCAAGTTGGCTTCCTCCTCTTCAATACTGGTGGTCAGTCAGAGCCTCCTATGGACGAGACTGCTCATACTGTTTGATTCATTGATTTCGGCTTTTGCCCCTTATGTTGGTTACTTTTAGGTCAAACCCCTGCTGTGCTGGAATCAGTTTAAGTGCTCGTTATCATCATCATGTAATCCCCGTCACGAAATTTAGAAATAAATCTTTTTGAGTCAACGAGAGAGGGGGTGGAGGGGGTGGAGGGGGGAAGAGAGAGAGATAGGTGCAAACCTATGACAACCAAGGTCGAGCCAAGTAAGGTAATCATCCCTAATCGGCATGCACGAGGTGCCGACAATATTTTTTATAATATGTAGTTGATATCCGATATGTGCCATCCGATGATAGATTAGAGCGAAAATTTTAATTTTTTTCTCACGGGTTTTCTTTTATGCTGAAAGGCTGCCCTGAACATCACCCGCATACAGATCTTGAATATCGCGTGACTAGAGTCATTCTCACGCGGCATGTGAATAAAGTGCACGCTAGAAGCACAAAAAGAGAAAAGCACATGAGCAGCCATGAGTAGCTCGATACTTTGTTCCTCCAGTTGTCAGGAGTCGTATCTGGACAAAAGAATATATGTGACTTTTGGAACCACCTTGAGTAATTTAAGGTGCGAGCTCGTACTTTTGCGTTGAAAGGAGCGAATGCCCTTTAGTAAAAGGAGTGTTAGAGGGCTTTCGGCAAGTGGGGTGTAGTAAAGTCAGCAACATGTTTTCTCTGCCCGTTAAATGAACTGACTTTCGATTTCGCCTCCTTTCTTCCTTTTATTTCTCTTATTTTTTGTTCTCTCCCGCGAGGAAAAAGGCCGCAACGTTTTCTCCTGCCATTTGGAGGATGGAGGAGACCTGGCGAGACGTACTCGACAGCGTCCGGGACTTGACTATTCTCCGTCTTGAGAGTGGCCCGTTCCGCGCTGAGTTCAAGGGTAGGAAAAGGAGCGTAGCGTACGCCACATCACTCAGAGTTTCACCTGCTGGCCCAGCTGGGGAAACGGTCTTCTGCTCTTTTTCGCCGCCGGGCATTGGAATACCACACAGACCGACAACTGTCGTCCCACCCTTCTGCTCCCGCAGCTTGGAAGTTCGGATCCAATCGGATGATCTGTATCATCATCCTTTACCTTTTTCCTCTGGCGAGAACTTTTTCTCTTTTTGCGTATAGTCCCGGTGGACCTCGGGTTTACTTCCCTCCGAAGACAGGTCACTTTTACTGTCTCACCTGATCCTCTTTATTGGAATGAAATCTGCACAATCATTTTTTCTGCTCCTTTCGCGGCGGGACCTTTAACGGTTTTGCAGTTGAGCAGCGTTTTCCCCGTCCCTCGTGGCAGGAACTTTTCACCGCGCTGGCGCCTATGCCTCCTCCGACCTGGAATCTCTACCGCGGACCACGCCTACTGCCTACTTTCTTCGGTCTGAAGGCAAGCGCGAGGACGACCGTATTCGCTAGACTTTGGTATTTTCCTCTACCTTTTTACTGGTCAGGACTTCACTGCCTTGCCTGGATCAAGTTTGTGGCTCAAACTGCGCCCGAAGCACACTTTACCGGACTTACCATTCCGCCTTTGTCGCACTGTGCCGAGTGACCGAGCTCGTCATTGGCGCTTTTCGAGAAGGCTTCTTGTGGCTCGGAACCGTCTTGGAGCTCGCGGGCTTTATTTTACTTTATTCTTTTGATTTTGTTTTCTTTTGGAGCAGCATGTGGTCATCCGGGCCTCGACCTGACGTCTGGTGGCTCAGATCGAAGCACACAGGCACCTACCAGGAAGAAGTAATGCCAGGAACTTCGGCCCTTCGGAAGTTTACTTTATGATGCCTCCACTTCACCCGCTCAATCCGCAGGACATGGGATCGCGGATATAAAGCATGAGGTTTAACACTCTACATGATTCAGGACATGTAAAGGGGACAAAGTATAATAACATAAGGGATGGGAAGACCCCATCAAAGCGTACTCAAGGATGGAAAAAAACTGGTAACATGGGGCTAGGCCCCAATATACAGTGGGTACCCAGTAATATAGCAAAAAAGGATGGGAAGCACCATCAAGTCCTGTAGTGGGTAGGATGTGGCTAGCCCCAATAACATCACTATGGAAATAGGTCTACTCCACCTAGTATATCTCAACTGTATAAGTAAAACCGTTTACTACATGAGCATCCCAATTCGCAGTAAACTAGACTAAACAATATACTAAAGAAGTTATACACTATCACCTAGTATGTTAATCTCTTATGCACTCTCTCACTAAACGTGGTGTCTCTAACTCTAATCTAGAAAAATAAAGATGTGATCTCTCTACTATCCCTATACTTGGAGATATTGATTGTCAACTATCATTAAATAACATGGGTAATATTCCGATATTGTGTCACATTTATCTATGATCTTTAACCATAAGACTACAAACTTGATACACATTAATTTGGTCTCACGAACCAAGTATAGTCATGCTCTAACCTTCACATGTCATAGCAAACAACACATCCCTAATGGTATCATGGGTAATTATCTACTCATATGCTCATTTTATGTAGTATCACATTCACAAATGAGTAATGAAGATGCATATGGGTGTACCAAGCCAATACCTAATCTCATCGATGTAGAAAATGTAGTTGGTGCGAGTCAAAAAGCCCTAATGCATGGTTAACCCAAGATCCATGAGCATGCACCCTTGTCTAAGCAAGAGCGTAGACAAGCCCTAGTAGAAGGAGGAATGGTCCGATCCATTAAAAGAGATTGAGTAAGCCTGTTAAAATTATCTGTCCATCAAGATAAATTGTAGGCCTCTAGTCCAATCAGTGGACAAAAAGGAAAAGGACATGAGCTCATGTCATACCTCCAGAAATAAATCATATCTCGTCTATCGTAAAATGACATATAAAGGAAATGATCCCCCATTTACATCCCTTGCATACATCTCTAGGATCGTCATATCTGCAATCACAAACCAAGAGGATAGCAGAGGTACTGAGAGTGTCCAACTAGCCAAAAATGCTATATATGACGTACTCTCCATCCATAATAAGTCTATTCCTTGACAAAAATTGTCAAAGATGTCAATCTTTGTGTCAAATCTCCTGTCACACACTCTAAGATTGTTGGTCCAATGATGTCACAAAAGATGTCCATGATCCTCCTATCAAAGGTTGTCAAGCATGATATGAATGCAATTGTAGGAAGAACTTAACGAAATAAATAGATGGATCGACAAGCAATACTAGAGGAGAGTATATCAAATGCCACATTCGGATTCCCTAGAAGAGTAAGAGCATTTACATGCGGTACATATTCATCAAATATTGTGTTAAGTAGCGTGAGACAAAGTCCTCTCACCCTATTGACGCTCCAAGAATGTGTAAGCCGTATATCGATTTCATACATTCCTTTGGAAGCTAGAGATGAGGAGGATTGTCAAAAGACATCATGATCTACTCTTTGATACCTTGGCTCACAAGCCTATAAGATGAAGCTCAGTAATCAAGTAGTTTTCTACTTAATTACCGAGCCATGGAAAATAACTCCAAAATGATTTTCCTGTCAAGTACCAATGGTGGACTATAGAACAGTGACTTTCTCATGTGCAAAGTCATGCTAATAGAAGAGAGAAGAAGGTGAAATATAGAAGGACCATAAATAAAAAATGAGACTTGAAAAAGATCCATCAGCCTCTCTAAGGTCTCTAAAGATGGATGCATGTGAGACTTATTAAAAGCGTTCTCATCATTCATCTACAAGACATTTCAACCTTGATGGATATCTATGAGTGCTCTAATGTCCAACGATATAGCCTCACAACCTTTTGATGTGGTGTATTCCAACTAGTGTAGACTAAGGTATTGTTGGAAGTGAAAACGATGCTAAAGGATCATAATATGACTAACAAGGCACAATAAGACCTCCCCAATAGCAATCAATCGAATGTCTCCCTTGTCCTTCTCCATCGCAAGAAGCCAACTACCATCTAACATTTGATTAACTTACAACGGAATCTCCCCTTTCGCAACTTGCAGCCATATGAAATGGTTTCATGAAACAATTCCATGAAACCATTTGTGGGATCATCCGTCGGGAAGTAATCTCTAAGATGTTCATAAACCATCCTTGATAATCCTCTTGAGGTAAGTCATGGGATTGTGGATAAAGAATGGGCAAAAAATGATATATAATGGCTCCTCTTGCAAATACCCCAAGATCTCTAGTGGTACTTTCTCGCCCATGGATGCATGTCAAAGGTGTAAAGAGAAAATAGTATCCTATGTAGAACAAGAGTCATATACAAAGGATGAAGCATTTGTGCTACTTTGTTATATTTCCTAGCTTGCGTCAAGATACTACACCATGAGAATCAAGCCGAATTTGAAGTATCTTGTGGCTGAATCTAACTTCTAATATGTATGGTCCGTACGGACTCCTCTTGCAATGTAGTCCAATTCCCTACTTCCCCCCTCCCCCGGCTCCTAGTATAACGTAGACATCATCGTGGAAGTAGGAGAAAACAAAAATCATGTTAACGCATCCATGGGATCATGTGTCAACCAATCGGACAGTATGCGAAAAATTCATCTAGCCTCGTTATGAAATGCACAAGCAAGCCTATGCTATAAGCGTGGATATAAAAACCTAGTTTCAAAAGTCCCAAAAAAAATCTGAATGAAAATGCTAACCACTCCCACGACATCAGCATACTCAAAACCATCAACAAAGAGATCAACATAGCATGTTTGACTCCTGAAATGATAGATGTCTATGTGATCAACCGCCTCATATGTGCATCCCAAGTGGTCAAATCATAATCTTTGTGAACCTTTTCCACATGGGTCTTTACCACTTGCAAGATAAAAAAAATCAATGACAAACCAAACATGATGCCCATGAGTGAAACTAAAGCCTTAGATACCACAAAGATTATTGCATCAAATCTATAGAATTAAAATTAATTTAAATAAAATTGAAGATTAATATTATACATTGATCATGCATTAATAAAAATACTCATGTTAAATTAGTAAATTCTTTATTCTATAAAAAAATAATATTTTACTTATAAATATTTTTAAGATACTTTAAATGAAATTAAAATATAAAAATATAATGAGCAATAAAAAATGAAATAAAAAAATTTTATGACTGAATACAAATATAATATTTTTTATTTTAATTTAAAAATTAATGTTTTAAAATTTTTAATTTTTTTATAATAGATTAGAAAAAAAAATAATTTTAATTTTAATTTCAAATTTTGAATAAAAACTTAAAAAAATAGCTATTATAAATGCATATATGAGAATTCAAGAATGAAAAATATTTAGATTTCAAATATGATCAAATGTTAATTGAGTATGTGTAGCCTGTCACAAACCTTTTTTTTTACTAAACTTTTTTCATTCAAATTGGCATGAACTCCAATATGCCATGATATGACATATTTGTAAATTATTTAAATCAAATGATCAACATATTTAAATTAAATTTTAAATTTAGTGAATAAATTTATATAAAAAATTAATAAGACAAATTTTATGTTTTATACTTACAAATTTAATACTTGTAATATTTTTAGGAAATAAAAGTTTTATAAATTATTATTATATTTTATGAAATACCCTAAAATAAATTTTAATTTTAATTTTTTTGATAAATTTATTTTAATAAATCAATGAAAATGTATTTATTAATTATTTCATCTTAAAGATAAAAATTATTTTTTTGTTGATGGATTTTTTACATTATCTTAATTTTGTATATGTTTTTCAATTTCAAACTCAATAATTTTAAAATTTTTTTATATATATTTATGTCATCATTAAAATCAAATGAGCTTATAGAATATAAGGGTTAAGCCAACAACTAAATATTCTTCATGTATTAATTTTAAATTAAATAAAATATGAAATATAAAAAAATATTATTAAATTTATTTTTGATGAAAAATATTTTAATTTAAATTTCATGAAAAAAATATTTTCACTTTGATATCAGAAAAAAATATACATTTTCTTGATGTATCTTATTATTAATTTAAACTTCAAATCTATTCTTATCAAAGTGAAAATATTTTTCAGCTATTATTTCCAAATAAAATAATATTTTTTATATAAAATTTTAATCATGCTAAATGATTACTTAAGTAAATAAAGCTGATGAGTTTATCAAATTTTGATTTTATAGATATTTCATATATAAAGATATAAATATTTATATTAAAAATAACATTATCAGCTGTATATGATTACTTATATAATTATTATTATTTTTGATATCCACAAATTATTTCAAAGAAAAATTTTTAATCAAAAATGAAATAAAAATTTAATAACTCATAGTAAAATTGTGTATCCATAGATTAAAAGCACCTAGTAACATAGGAAAAGGATGGAAAGATCCATAAGTAGTACATGGATTTAACCAAATGGGTAAGATGGGGCTAGTATTGTAGGTCCGAAATAACATTACATTGAGAAACAACATGCAATCAAGAGACGAGACATGAAATATGTGGTTCATCTCACTAAGTCTACGTCAACAGAACACACAGAGTCACTTTACTAAATAACTTGATTGTGTTACAGAGAGCTTCTGCAAGCCCTTATATATAGTAGTACCAGCTCTAGTCCTAGTCTAACTAAACATAGTCAAACTAACTAGAGTTACTCAAGACCTGAGTTAACTCCTAACAATCTCCCCCTTGACTCATGTCTTGGGGTCTCTAACTCTTGTTATCCATATACATACTCCGTGGGAAGTCATAGAAGGAAACCTAAAGCATAGGCCCTCCTGTAAACAAGGATTAACTAGAACTAAGCGGTAGCCTAACTAGGAAGGAGTAAAGCATATACAAGAATCAAACAATTGATAGCGAAACTCTACTAGTGCTCCTTGTGCAAAAACTGCATAGTAGCACAATGCCTCCTGAAACTCTCTAAAGGAATAACCTTGGTCAAAGAATCAGCTAAATTGAGTTTACCGTCAATCTTGACTAGCTCAACCTTCCTATCAGAAACTGCATCTCTGATAAAGTGATATCTGATGTCGATGTGCTTCACCCTTCTATCCATCACTTGATTTGATGCAAGATGTAAGGCACTCAGACTATCGCAATGGAGATTTACAACATCTTGTTTCAATCCCATCTCAGTGATA
The DNA here is from genome assembly GCA_014180765.2 of Marchantia paleacea. Lineage (NCBI taxonomy): Eukaryota > Viridiplantae > Streptophyta > Marchantiopsida > Marchantiales > Marchantiaceae > Marchantia > Marchantia paleacea. Next base: position 2,569,555 of record MUAA02000008.1, on the reverse strand, counting down.
AGTCTATTCAACCAAATAGCCTCCTTTGTTTGCTTTTCGTCACTACATATTCGGCTTCTGTAGTTGACTAAGCTATGCACTTCTGCAAGGTAGATTTCCAACTAACGCATCCATCTCCAAATGTAAACACATACCCAGTTGTAGACTTCCTCTTGTCCAAATCTTGTCCATAGTCAGCATCAACATAACCCAACAAGGATTTGGCATTGTCCAATAAACCATCAAACAAAAGACCAAAATCCTTAGTACTCTTGAGGTACCTTAGAATCCACTTCACAGCTTCCCAATGCACCTTCCTTGGATTTGACATGTACCTGCTCACCTTGCCCATAGCTAGAGCAATATTAGATCTAGTGCACACCATCCACTGCCTTGTCATAGGGAATTGACGACAACTTTCCTCTCTTAGTTGCATCAATTGGACATTGAGCTGCTGAGAGCTTAAAATATGCCACCAAAGGAGTCCACACTCCTTTAGAGTCTGCCATGTTAAACCTGTCAAGCACACATTGAATGTACTAACCCTGACTTAACCATAGCTTCCTCTTCTTCAAATCCCTATGAACATCCATACCTAATATCCTCTTGGACTCACCCAAATCCTTCATCTTGAATGCAGATTTCAGTTGCCTCTTGCATCTATCGACGTCGGATTGTTCCTTTGCCAAAATGAGCATGTCATCCACATAGAGTACCAGAATAATGAGGCTAAAGATCTCATTATTCACCTTCTTCATGTAAACACATGGATCAAACACACTCCGTGAAAATCCTTGTGTTTTCATGAACTCATCAAACCTTGCATTCCATTGCCTAGGAGCTTGGTTTAATCCATATAGAGATTTGAGCAATCTACAAACTAACTTCTCCTTACCTTTCTTCTCATAGCCAGTAGGTTGTCTCATGTAGATCTTTTCCTCCAAAGATCCATATAGAAAAGCCGTGACAACATCCATCTGATCCATAACTAGACCAAATATCGCAGCAAGTGCACATACCAGACGAATTGTATCATACTTTGCTACAGGTGAGAAGACTTCGTTGTAGTCCACACCTTTCTCTTGTGTGAAGCCCTTAGCCACCAACATGGCTTTGAAGATCCTCTTCTCTTCATCCGTTGGATTATCCTTCAACTTGTTATCAACCAAAGGTTGACCCTTTGGAAGCTCCACCAGCTCCCAAGTCTTGTTCTCAACAAGCGATTGCATCTCATGCTCTATAGCAATATCCCACTCAGGCTTATTGATAGAGGCTTGAGCTTCTCTATATGAACAAGGTTCTCCTTCTTCCAAGATCAACGCATTGTCATCATCATTCTCAGCTTCAATACCATGATCCTCAAGAATAGATGAATCAGCCCATGTTCCATACCTTTCGGGAGCTCTACTAATCCGATTTGATGATCTCCTAGTAGATGGTCCTGGTTGATCTCCATCGTTTTGTGATGTGTCTTGAGGCTCAGCAACGACAACTTGCTCCTCCAATTCATGTTGTTCATCAATTTGCTCCATGTGTTCTTGAGCTTCTCCTTGTGGCGCATCATTAAACCCATAATGATCAATCTCCCCCTCAACAACATCCGTGAGTGGAGATTTGCCCTTGTTAGTATGGGGAGCCTGAGATATCTCCCCCTCTTTCAATGATAAGGGCTCATCGAAAGAAATATTCCTACTGACAATCACCTTACAATCTACAAGATCCCATAGCCTATAACCTTTCACACCAGTTGCATATCCAAGAAAACGACACTTCTTGGATGTAGATCCAACTTGGTCCTATTCTCCTTAGGTATGAGAGGATAAGCCGTACAACCAAAAATTCTCAAACGACTATAATCAGCCCTCCGTTTGTGCCTCAATTCAAACGGTGTCAAGATATCGATTGCACTTGAAGGACACAGATTTACCAAATACACTGCGGTATTTACAGCTTCAGCCCAGAATTCATATGGTAAACCAGATTGGCTCAACATACTACGCACCTTCTCCAATACTTCGGTTGAGACTCTCAGAAATAGCATTTTGTTGTGGAGTATAAACCGTGGTGAGATGACGAGTGATCCCCTCCTCTTTGCAGTAACTTCTAAACTCCTCTGAAGTATACTCCCCGCCATTATTTGAACGTAGATATCTCACCTTGTGACCAGTCTGAGTCTCAACTTGGGCTCTCCAACTTTTGAAAGTTGCAAAGACTTCAGACTTGTGTGTGAGAAAATATACCCACACAAATCTTGAGTAATCATCAATAAACAATACATAGTACCACTTCCCAGAATGTGAGGCTTTAGGAGAGGGTCCCCACACGTCACGATGTACATATTCAAGTAACTCTTTGGAACTATGAGTTCCAACACCAAAGGCTTTTCTATGTTGCTTACCCATAACACAATGCTCACAAAATTCCATGTCAACTTTACCTAAACCAGGTAACAAGACCCTATTTCGAAGGAAAGTCAAGTACCTATTACTCATGTGTCCCATTCTAGAATGCCAAACATGAGCCATCTCATGCCGAGATCTGGTAAGATTGGCTTCACCATAGATGATATTGCCCTCTAGCACGTACAGATTCCTATGCTTGTGTCCTCTTAAGATAATCTTATCACCTATTCTCACCTCAAGTACTCCTTGTTTAGAACTCCACTCAAGGCCTTTTGAATCTAACATTCCAAGAGAGATAAGATTCTTTCTCATTTCAGGTATAAACCTATCGTGAGTCAACGTACGTTTGACTCCATCAAACATGTGAATCTATACAGATCCAACACCTTCAATTCTACAGGGTTGATCATTTCTCATAAGAACTAAACTGTTTGATACTAAGAAAGTATCAAACTCTCTAATGTAACAAATGTGATAAGAACAAGCACTATCCAGAATCCATACATCACCAACGCCCTTTGGTGAGTTGCATAGGGCATACCTCTGGCTTCATAGTTCATCTTCGAGCAAGTCATCCTCCTCATCAAAATCTTGAGCCACATTGGCCAAAGGAGGATCAGTAGTCTTGGTCTTCACACGGCAGTCTTTCTTAAAGTGACCACTCTTGTCACACTTCCATTAGACCATCGTCTTTCTGTCTTGGGATTTACCCCTAGACATGGATCTACCTCTAGATCCAAACTTCTTCCCATCCTTCTCAATCCTTGATTGTGATCGTCCACGGGTCACATTCAGTGCCGTACCAGATAAAAAGGATGGAGTAGAGGGCAACATCATCTTTTGCTGTAGGTCATCAGTCAGGAGAGCACTTACAACCTCATTGTAAGTGATCGTTTGTCTATCACGATGGAGCAACACTCGTGACAGTGATTGATATGAAGCAGGTAATGAACTTAACAGATGAAGGGTCTTCCTCTCATCAGTTATCTCCTCTCCCAGATTCTGAAGATCAATAACAAGATCATCAAAGGCATCAATGTGATCTTGGATCTTCGTACCTGAATCTTTCATCTTGAAGCTCATGAGCTTCAAGGAGGTGTACAACCTGTTTGACAACTCTTTGCGATGAAACCGTCGCTGAAGAGCCTCAAACAACAACGTATAATTGTCATACTCATCAACTTGCTTGAGAACTGAAGGTTGTAGAGGGAGTATAACAATACTCACTGCTTCCTCCTGAAGGTCCTTCCATTCTTCATCATCGAATGTAGGGGGTTTAGGCCTCAATGACTTGCCCAAACCGGAAGCCTTCAACTTGCCTTTGACTTACCTCTCCCATAGAAGATAGTCACCACGCCCATCATATTTGACAATGTCAAATCCGGCTCCTCTTGTCTTGATGACTACCATCTCGCTCTGTCTAGGTGTTAAACTCGTCCCTTATGTCGTTCGATTGTCAAATGGAACCTCCAAACTTGACTTCTTCCCACTCATATGAAAGTAATGGAAATTTATCTGAGTCAAAATATCCCCAAACCACAAGAGATCCTGCTGCTCTCGAGTCCTCAAACACACCGTCCCGCCTCCAATCCACTCTGACAAAAGATGCTTATGAAAATTCCTTTCCCGTCACACACTGATCGCTAGTACGCCGATACACCTCCGTCGCTCCCGATTCCCGGCCAGATGCAAGTGTGAATTAAGATTCAGATTTCGATTTCTCCCCTTTGACCCTTGAACATGTAGGCACTACCTGAGCTTCTGACGATCCGACCCACCACTTCTCGCGACTGAGACCCAGACTGTACAGCCCCCACTCGATCTTGCTTCCCTCGACGTGAAATTCGCTCGTGAATCTACTGCCCAAGCTGGACTAAAGTTGGCGAACTACAGGCCTCCAACTACAACATACCTCCATTTGCTGTCACCGTCGAATTGCAAGTTGGCCAACCATAGTAGCTTATGCCTGAAGGCTGCTTCGACAACCGAGGCTTTTGAGTTGAGCAACTCTTGTATCACGTTCTTGGATTTTGCTACTGATGAGTAGAAGCTCAATTTAATACACAGATTTATCACTTGTCTGATTACTACTCAAAAGATAATGTGCTTCGATAGTTCCCAAACTTTGTATACCCGAGTTCCCGATAGAGGTTAAACTGATCTTGCAAGAGAAGACATAGGTTCTAAAAAGAATCAGTCCACAAAGCTACTTCCTCCTGATAGATGTTCAATTAGACTCTAAAGCAATGACCGCCGTTCCACAAGTACTTTACTAGTCAATGGATTAGTAGTCTTCGATCCTCTGGTTCGGTCTTCCCCGACAAGTTATCTCCGAACTCCCCAATACTTCAACAAAGAAAATAATTGTGAAAGTTCTCCAATGCTTTACAAGAAGCCTTTCCACATATCCTCGTCAGTTCCGCATGTACGAAAATCTCATAGGAAAGTGATTCGTGAAGCTCCAAAGCCATCCGTGCACGAGACCTAGATCCAAGATCTTAACTCGTCCTCCTTCTCATAATCATCATACAACGTCCGTGCCTTCCTGCACTCAACCTTATCCTCGGCATACTCCAACCAACAATATCAGATCCACTGCCACTCGTGACATCCTCCAGATCAAGTAATCCCTAAGCCATTGCACCAACCTGCCCACTTCTTTTCCGACATGTTCAACCCACTTCACATGTACGGGCGCTCACCAAGACATCAAAAGATGCATGAACGACGAGGATAGTCTCCTCCTCCCCTCACCGTCACGTCAGTAAGACACCAACCAGCCCTAACGAGTAACAGATCCCGACCCGCAGAAGGAACAACCAAGCTCCCAACAAAGTAGAACGGCGCACATCACATCCGTTGTGCAAGAAACCGCAACTGCACGGCTAGTTTTTACGAGGGATCGATCAGACGAGACGAGATCCGATCGAAGACCAGACCATACGATACACTCTGATACCAATTGCAGGTCCGAAATAATAATACACTGAGAAACAACATGCAATCAAGAGACGAGACATGAAATATGTGGTTCATCTCACTAAGTCTACGTCCACGGAACACACAGAGTCACTTTATTAAATAACCTGATTGTGTTACATAGAGTTTCTACCAGCCCTGGTCTAACTAAACATAGTCAAACTAACCAGAGTTACTCAAGACATGAGTTAATTACTAACAAGTATATGAATTTAACCAAAATAGCATCACCATAGATTTAAGATGGACTTTGATTTATAAGACTTTGAAACTATATTTTACTGTGTACTTTTCATTAAACACGAGTTAGTCTAGATACATTATATATATATATATATACATACACATACGTGTCATTTGCTACATGCAGCTAGATTACTTGTTATATATTTTCAAGTAGATTACAATTTTTCTACACCACTTCCCATTATTAATAGTTTTTCAAACTTTATTGTGATCTATATAAAAGTCATAATTTTTCTAGTACATCATTACTTTTGGTACGAGTTTTTCAGTTTAAACTGAATAATAAAGGCTATAAAACTTAAGGAATTTTGATGGAACTCAAGGTTATTCTAGTGGATGAAGTTTTTGTCGGTATCGTCAAATTTTAGCAGGTGGCGCGGTTCTTGAATTTCCAACATTAGAGGACGATGTACCTTATTTCCGTCATAAGCATTGATTTGAATGGGAATTTCTTCAGAACGAAAGTAACCGATGAGCAAGAGTGGGCCCGTGCACCTGCAACGCAATATTCGTGTGAGATTCCTTGTAAATACGACTTTAATCGCCTTATATTCGTGATTGTACTCTATTTTATTCTTCTTATCTTGAAGGGACATGAATATTCTTAGTGTCATATATCTCAAGTCAGAAGAAATGGTAAAGCGCAATTCCCATCTTTAACCTAGATACTGTGCTATAGGATATATTTTCCAGTGTGACTATTGGGCTAGTCCATGTTACGGGTTTGGTTCCATCCTTGTAGGGCTTGATGGGGTCTTCCTATCCCTTTGGTTATTTTACTGTGTCTTCTACCTAGATAGTTAGTATATGTTAGGTGCAGTAGTATATATTTTTTATGGATCCCGTATTCGTTCTCCGTTGCCCATAAAACCCTGCCACGAGACTGCCATACAATATTACGAGTTAATTTTGAAACATTCCATTGTCATATTTCAAGAGACATCAACTACCTGCCTACCTTATTTCTTTAAATCTCTTTCATGGATATTTTAGTTTTTTCCAGAAGTTACTTTGAAGCTGAACATGCTATACAGCCGGAGTATATTGGATTTATGAACTTCAGCTACATTCTTTCTTGTGTATCAGGCATGTACATATTTGCATTCAGCATTTGGTATATGGGAAGGCGTACATAGGTTTCCTTTCAACTTTGCTCAAAATGGTAAAAATAACTCCCTACAATATTGGTATTCTACACGTTCTGGTTGATTATGTACTATTTTCTGACCCTTCTTGTTTCTATCCATCTCGAAATTCAGTCACCGGATGAATCTGGATCGACTTGCCTCCAAGTCATACAACGAACATAGCCTATGGAGCTGGAACATAATCCGTTCAAGCATCAAACGGGGACCTCAACTTTACATGAGTCAAAGGAGCATGACTCCACTGCTGAATGGTAAGTCTGTTACAGTTCCTTATTCCCGTGACTTTATAGGCTGAAGTCGCTAAACTTTATTGGAATCGCCGACGCTGCGTTGATTAAATTGAGTCTCGAACCGGTCAGCCGCTCTAAATGTGACTACATAGTCCACGTGAGCCCACTTCCTATCGTGGTCGCAGCATGTGTGGCTTCTTGATTACTGTGCGTTTCTTCCACGAGATCGGAGATACTCTTCGGATTGAGCTCTTATCCATGCACCTAAAGTCGCCCTTAGTGAAACCCGGTCACCGGTCACCGGCCACCTTAGAATAAATATGTTCATTACAAATTCTTTGAACTATCATTTTATCTTTTGTGAAAACAAATGAAAGAAACATGATCTATTGAGAATCATGTTCTGGAAAATCTGTTCCTCTGTGTAAAATTGATACTGTAATCATGATCTGAAGAACTGTCATTGTTATTTTCACACCATTTAGTTGTAATTTGCACACCACATCTTACTAGAGAGATATGACTTAACCTCTATGCACGTTAGGTACAAAGGTCTCATCTCCGGGGCCCACATCTTACTTAATATACTTCACTATTTCAATAACAATAAAATAAGAATGTGATTCGCTTAGTAGATAGAAATGAAGTGAAAATTAAAGAGGGGATTTTCAAATTCAAAAATTTGTAAGATAAAATATTATAAAAACTTCAAAAGCAACAAAATCACTTCCATGATCAAAGGAAAGAGAAGATTGTTGATCTTCTAGATGCATGATCACATCATTTGAAATAATTTCAAAGGTAGCTTCGTTTACTCCATGAACAAAGATACATTCATCCATGCGCCTTTAGAATCCACCAAAGATATACTCCCAACGCCAAGACTTTCAACTACAACATAACCTTCATGTAACATGTGTGTTCTCTCGTTCAAATGCAATAAATTTTCCTAGTACCGTGAATTATGAAAGAAAGTTCAGTATTAACTATACATTGTTATCAAAAACGAAGTCTTCCTCATGACCGGCTTCTGTCTTCACCTACAATGGCCATGACTTTATAACCTCAAATCATAATCAAAGTTAGATGCTGATCTATGTGCTTATAGTGAAATACGCAAAGAAAAATAAGACATAGTGAATACTGTATATATACCTCTGAACCACTTAAACAAAGGAAGTGCTGAGATTTAAAATCTGTATATATAGTGACAACATCCAAAATATAATTCGTAAATATGAATTCAGTGTTAAAACAAACTGTATACGAGAGTTTTTTTATTCTCAAAAGAACTATGAATGAATACTGCAATAAATATGATTTAATATCCTCTCAAGGATCGATCTGTTTTAGTTTGTGACACTCAATTTCTTCCATATCTACTATCTAGAATCCAAACACAAAATTAATGAAGAACTGCAATCAAATCGCGTATACCCATGTAGCTGTTGTGGCAGCATAGAAATTTATATCGTTAGAACCTACACATAATGAAATGTTTCTAGCATCATGATCTTTTCAAAACTTGCTTGTTTATATGATTAAGAGTTGCTCGATGATTTTTTTATCCAGAAAAATCATACTAATAAAAGTGTAATAATATACTTATGTGAATAAAAATTCTTTGGAAATGAATAATATTTTTCTTCATAATCTTAGAATATTGGTTCATCCAAATACACTGCAATAAGGGGTTTTAAATCACAAATTTCACCATTTATGGCAGTCCCATAAGATTATTTAAGGCTAACATGAAAAGATTCTATGGAATTTATGTAGATAATTCTGAAGACTTATGGGAAATCTACCATTTCCACAAACTTTTCCTCATCTTTCCAACTTCACACAAACTTTTTTCCCTCTATGTTTTAGAGTTTCTAAGGAGAAGGTTTTTGACTTTATTTATTTTAACGATATTTTATATGTATATATAGCCCTGTATAAGTATTTTGTAAAAAATTTATGGTTATAGAATGTCATATTCTTGTGAAGTGTTCAAACACCATAAATCTTTTTATAGATATATTTTACAACCTCCTCATTAATTTAATAGTAATATCAAAAAGTAAGTGTAAAAGTAACTTCATTGTCATTATTAGTACCAAGATAACTACACTTAATTGCTAGCTAACATGGTAAAACCTGGACGGACACAGGAAAATAAAATAAAATCTAATGATAAAATTAAATAATTTATAAAATAAATCTGAAACTGAATTGGGTCAATAAGTTCTGGCAATTTATTTCAAAAATATAATATTGCATTATTTTATTGAAATTAAAAATATATAAATAATATTAAGAAAGTATAATTTTAAAATTCATTTTTTAATATACAAGTATTTATGTTATTCCATAATCTATATTTTATATTTATTAAAATTTAAATTATAATATTAACATAAAATTAATAAAATTTCTTCATTTTATACAGAAAATATTGAACTTATATTCTATATTTTGATTTCAATTCTTTTATGGAACTATTGATTGATTTTAAATAAAGATAATAAATTTCTGTGGTTTTCTTTTTTCTTTTGCATCAAAGATATGTTTTTGTGCATTTATAAAAAATCAATAATATTCTTATTCATATTAATTCATTATTAAGTAAGATTATACGATCTAAGATATGTTATGTTTTTTCCCCCTTTAAGCTTAAATCAGTATCAATGGATTCTTGTCTTATTTTTTAATATTTATTTATTTATTTCGGACATAATTCGAAAGAGGAATCTAGCCATCAAATAAATAACAAGTCATTTCTAAGAATGAAGAGCACCTCAAATGTTTAAGAGTAGACATTATTTTTTGCCTAGGAAGGACATGATACGGTAATTAGAATGAATTTTGCTCATTCGAGCTAAAAGAGCACTTTTGTGTAGTGACCGGCGCATCCTGATGACGACATTTGTACCACAGGGACATAATGTGTTGTTCCACCACCAGTACATTGATTACGAGGAACGTCGGCCTGAGCGAATATGAACCCAGAGTGTGACTCGGACGGAGTCGGACCTGGAAGTTGAAGATGGAACACGGATTCACAGCAACTTGTTGGAATTTAATCGTTGAGCATGGATATGATGAAAACTGAACCTAGATACGTAAGCACATTCATACGATTGATTTCCGGCCCTTGGGACCAGTGCAGGAGGAGTGTACTGTACCGTATGTGAAGCGTGAGGGAACTATGGCCATTGAAGCAAACTCACAAACATACGCAGCTCCGTCCCATCATGATTCGTATTAAGATTATAATAATGCAGAGGTTCGGGGCCTCGGGGGCCCACACTCCATTTGCAAGTTGCCAACTTGCCACTGCGCAGACCAAGATCGAGAGATTCAGGCTCCGTAAGAAGTTCCGTATCAAAAGGAGAAGAATCTCCTGATGCTTGTTATACGACGGACGATATTCTTTCAGCGAAAGTTCTTAAACACAATGCGGAATGAGGGAGGGAACCTCCCTCCCTCCTCGACGTGATGGGGTCTTCCCATCCTTTTTGCTATATTACTTGGGCTTCCTTTACCCGAATGAAGAAGGGAACCTGAGGGAGGTCGAGCAGAAGGCACCGTGCCACCGACCATGCCTGCCTAGCACGTGTCGCCTTCCAAACTTATCCGAGATCTTCCACGCCATATTCTACGAGTCTTGCGTGGCGCCTTTATCTCAGCTGACGGGAGATGGACCGAAAATGGGGCCGAGATTGTAAACTGCGTCTGTTGAAAAAGCGTACAGCAGTGGCGTAACCTACAGTTGGATTGCTTTACGGCACTTTGACCGGGAGATCGCGCTACTACAGTCGCCTGGACAACGGTGAACTTTCCCGATAGACGCCCTGGGCAAAAGCAAACTCTCAAACTCTTATTAACTTTGCTTATATACTCTTATATACTTTCTCGGGTTTTACTTTGCACGTTTCCTCGAATGGGTGAAAATAAAAGAACGTTGGTACACAAGTAGTTACTTTTACCTATGGTTCATAGCCCATGCTCGACATGTAGCCAGTCGGACGTGCTCGTTGTGGAGTATTCTTCTAGCAAGACATGAGGGGCAGAAAGACTGTGATTTCTTCTTGTCCTGTCTTGAAACACTCGAGTTTGTGACTGAACATTGACTATAATGTAGAATAGTTCTTGGATGCAAAGTTCTTGTGATTTTTTATACTTGAAACTCCATCCAAATAAAAAAAACCTATAATTTAAATCATACATTTTTCATCTATTTTTAAATGAAAACAATCAAATAATTTTAAGTAAATATTTTTAAATGAAATATTTTAATACATAATAAAAATGAATAAAAAAGCGGAATTTTAACTGTAATAAGAAAATTAAAAAACATAAATGATTACAAATCATGTAATGGATTACAATAAGAAAGTATCAATCAATCAACATTTGTTGATTGATTGACCAAATCAAATATAATATTTATAAAAAATTGCTGCTTATCTAATTTGAGTATTGAAATTTTTACTTTGAAAATCCATGAGATTGTGTTGTCCATTCTATTATGTTAAAATTTGCTAAAGAATTATATTTTCAATATTTTTTAAAATTAAAATAATTAAAACATAAATTTTCATTTTAGAAATAATTAATATGATAAAAATCTAACTAAAATTTTTCAAATATTGATGATGATTATATATATAATCAAGCATTACATAATTAAAAATTAAATCCTAATAATGAAATCATGTAAAGTAGATTTTATTTTAAAAATTTAAACACAAGATTAAACTCAAAAATTTCATTTTATACAAAAATTGAAAATTTTAATCCTTATAAATAAATAATTATTTATTTATTTAAAACATTAAAAATTCATTTTGACAGAAATATAATTTATAATTTATTAAAATTGATAAATCATTATTAAACATTTAAAAATTATGGGCTGTTATATTAAAATATAAAAATTATGAATAATTTTTTAAAAAAATTAAAAGATTATTTTTAAAAAACAAGATAATTTCTATTAAATAAAAGATAGATAAATTTAAATTATATAATTTTAAATCCTATCATTCATGATAAATCATACCAAAAAATCAATCAATTATTTAAAATAAATGATAAATACCCTAAATAATAATGAATAAATTAACTTTAATCAAATAAATTTTTTTAATAAAATTTATAAATAAGAAAAATTCATCATAAGCTTACATATTATTTGCACAAAAATATTTATAACATCAACTTTTTTTAAAATTTTAATATTTTGTTCTAAAAATTAAAGTAATGATGCAATGTATTTCCAACAAATGACTAAATAATAGGACCATTCAGTCATATATTTATCAAAATTATTTTAATTCATATTGATTAATTTTGATGTGATTTTTTATTCAAATTTTTTGATGACATAACAGATTATAAATATAATTTCTTATGCCTTTGTTCCTTTAATTTTTTAACTGATGTACTACAAATTTAATTCATGTGAAAAATAATTTCTTTTCTTCCAAATTTTTATTATTCATAAAAGAAATTTTATGAAAATAATTCATTGAATTTTTTAAAATGAATGTGAATGTTAGTTTGACATCCTTTTTATATTTTTTTTGTGCTCATGATATGATTAAGTCAGAAAATTGTATTTTATTGGAAAAAATTCAATTCTTTTTTAACAAAAAATATATAAAAATTTATTTCTTATTAGATAATATGAAAAATAAATATCACATTATATGAATTTAATAGATTTTGAGTGTTAAAAAACTAACATAAAATAATTTTTATCCATTTAGCATGTCATAATTTTCTGATAATTAATATGATAAAAAAATAAAAAATTAAATTTTATAAAAATAATTTATTTTTATTTCTAATTTAAATATTATTTGATTAAACATATGATTTTTCATGATAATAATTAATTTAATTTTTTAATAATTTAATAATAATTTTTAAATTTAATTAATAAAAATTTGATATTTTTTCATTCAAAAAATTTCATATGTAATACATAAATTTGGTTTATTTAATATAACTTTGCAACTTGCAATAATTCATATTGTATCCAATTAATTTTTTTATGCACTTGTGTTTCAAATTTATTTGATTATTCTTGAGCAACTAAGATTTGAATTCATATGAAATTGATTACTGTAAAATTTAGTCCAAGGTTTTGATATTATATAATACTATTATATTGATATTTTATTCTATTTATGATCCTTTCCATGGATATTATGTTCAAATAAGTGTATCATATCATTTTAAGATATTAATCATATCAATGCAATACAATTATTTTAATTATATATTAATGTATTTAAAAAGGTATATTATCATATCGAAGTGGAAATCAAATTAATTCTAAAACATAGGACGATTGCAAATAAAATTTGGATTTACAAAGTATGATGAATATTCAATTGAAACTTGTTTCATAGAAAATAACTAAAATTTAGAAATAATTTTACTCAAACACATATAATTCATTTGCATTTATAATATTTCATAAATATTGGATAATAGATTTTTACAAGATATATTAATATTTTTTGATAAATTTTTTTCTTTCAACAAGACACAATTTGTATGATACAATAAAAATAATTTCAATATAATTTATTATATATTTTCAATATAAAATAAATTATATTGAAATTAGTATACTTAGGACTTGTGTTATCATCATCAACACAATTCGTCTGATGAAATTATAATTTGATTTTGAGATCATATTTTCTAGGGAATATTTCATCAATTTTTGCTTAAATTAAAAAACATATTTCAAAATAATTTCATTATCCAAAAGTAAAAACATATAAGATTATATGAACATAACTTATCACTCACCATGAAATTCAAGACATCAAATGTATATGAATGATATGATAAATTTGAGCCTAATCTATTGAAGAAAAATATGTTTGTCATGTGTTTGATTGTCAAAAAATACAGTAATTGAGATTTTTCAATTTTCATTTTCCTTCAATCTTTTCGTATTTTATTCTCACATAATACAGCAAGACAAAAATTACATAAATATATTTGATATCACCTCTTCATTTGACCTTTTTAGCAATGGACTGATCCAGTTTCTTGAGTTTGGTTGCAAAAATTCAACAATTTAAGTGTTTAACTTTTAATATTATGTTTGATTATAAACACTACAATGCTTCAAGAGTAAGACATAAAGAGAGGAGAAACCAATGCAATGGATGAGATGAAAGATCAAGAACCAAAAGAGAAAAAAATGAGTAAGATTTGCTTGATGATTCAAGGAAGTTGAAAATTTCGTGAGCTGGAAAAGTACAAGAGAAGACAAGTGTGTCAAGAAGAGTGGAAGAATGAGAAGATAAAAAGATCACCGTGGAGATATAGATAGCCAAATGATTGATAGGAAAAAAAAAATTATTTAAATTTTCTAAATAGGATTGAGGAAACATAATTACATTAATTTTCATCCATCATATTTTTTTAAGAACCACATCATACTAAAATAATCTAAAGAAAAAACGAACAATTTTTATATTGCTAGAAGGTCAAAAGTAAATTTCTTTGACATCCACTCTTTCCACCTAGTATGAACTTTTGACATATCACATAAACTTAATGTACTTGATTTTGATGTGTGCTTAATATTGCTAGTCTTTTGGACAGACTTAAATTCACGAAAAATATATTTTGATAGTTTGTGTGATTATTCGTCATTTTTTCCTTTTCCATATTTACATTCTTAAGAGTGTAAATATGGTTTGCAATCCCGACTTGATTTTTCAACAAGCGAGATTTTGTCCAAAGTTCTTGAGAGTGATCGGGCTATCCTCTGTTCGATCTGTTCAGGATTCATGATTCTGTGCTTTATTACTGTGACTGTCACAATGCTGTTCTCACCGGCGCAATGGAATGGCTTTGAAGGGCCTCATGTAGATGGCAAGCGCTTCAATATATTCAATCGGCTAGTGAAAATATGCACAAGAAACTGGATACAGGATAGGCTTCAAGGGAGGAATAGAACTTTGGAAGCCAAGAGAGAGACAGAACAATAAACTGAATGCATAGCGTCAGACATGTCTCCGAATCTGTCTGTCAGAAGTACATTGCATGCGCCGCCACCAATAGGACGACTTATTGCTTATTGAACGTAGCTGAAGGAGCTGTGCAATAGTTTACAATGGAGCATAGGTTTACGTTCCACTTGGAGGGGTTCTCTGAATTAAGACATTCTTCTCTTCGCATATTTACTATGACGGTACGTTCGGGCTGAAGATAGAATTGGGTAAAGATGTGAAGAGCTTGGAATGTGCGGATGTTTTTTCCTCATAGTCAGCAATGTGTGATGTGATAGACACATATTGGTACATATGGTTTAAGGAGTCAATAGTTTTGATCTGGGAAAGTACTATGGTAGTCAGCGGCTATTGTTGTTTTCTTGTACAAGGTTGCTTTGTCCAGGTGAATTCGCACCATCCTTCGCATGGGAAAATCGAATTTACGCAGTAATAATGGTCGAATCGGCGTGGCACAGTCGAAGAGGATGTAGGATAGTCGTGTCTGCACACTGCTTTTCGTCTGTAATGACATCGTTGGAACACTCGCTCACGATTCAACTCGCTAATGTTCGCGTGACACTCTCAACACAACAGTCGCTCCTAACATCATCGTCCCGCAAGTATCAGTCTTGGATTTCACGATCAGGTACATTCGGAACTATACCATCTCGTAATCCACGTTGAACGTTCACATGGTCTGTGTACACGTGAATTTTACATGCTTTGCATTTTCATCCGGCTCAGCAGTAGGCTTTACAGATTCTAAGTTTCCTACTTCTAGGGGTGGTATGAAATGGTGTGCTCAGTTCACTCTTCATCTATCTACGAGTGACTACTGATCATCACTACCTTCCTCATTTGAACCGTAAGTTTTATTGACGAGCAAATATTCGGAACTCCTTAGACTAACAGTCGACCATTGAACATATTTACTAACCGTCTTGAGAGAGGTGGCGAGAAACTCACCGTACCATATCTTTTCGTTCATTAAGATTTTTATCGTGATTCCTCCTTCGGCTTAAGCTAAGAATTCGGCTATTTGTACAACCCCAGCAATCCGTTGCAGTTTGACGTGACAAAGCTTAAAAAGAAATGAGGGTGATTATTAGTGCGAAGTTGAGAGTAGGTAAAACAAACATGTGCGACAGATCCTAGCCACAGGGGGTTTCGATCCTTCACTGGGCAATCCACGAGAGCTAGTTAGTTTCTCCTTTCGAACAGCAACACGTTCAGGAACTCAATCGTGCTCAAAACTACCTAGGTGATCAAAGTGATTTACCGACGAAGTACACTAAGATCATACTTAGCCGTAATGTGATCTAAGGTTTTAAGCTCTATATTCTTTCCCAAGGTCTTAACACAGACCCAAAAACTAACTTCTTTGCCGCCTTAGTTTGTCCTGTGAGTCACCACATGCGAGTATCGTACCAAAAAAGTCTAGATATTCTTCCCAGATATTACTATTGCTTCAAAATATACTACAGCACATGCTGAGGACATCTGTACATAATTCAGTGAAAACGAATCCATAAAATATTATCCAGCTAGTCATAGTGTTCCTCACTTCGCAAACCATAGAATATTGTCCAGCTAATCAGGATGTTCCTCACTTCGCAGTTGGACAATATATGAGAAAAGTTACTGCCTCATTTACGCTTCCTGCCGACATTTCTAGTTTATTTCTATTTCTAGACCCAACTTTGCATGACTTCGAGTGTGACTCAATAAACTACAACCGAAAGGAAAATTCTTGAGCTTGAGTCCTGTATAACTCGACGTGCTTACTGTGCTATAATTTCCTCCTCAGTACGAAAAGACGGTAACTTCTTCCCCTCCCAAAGCTCCTCCGTCTCACCTCAAGCTACTAATCATTGAAACTGATTGACACTAGGACACAAATCATTTGAAACCAAGTACTAAACAAGCTTCAGTTCAGTAGTCCCTAAACCCTTCACATTCCATCCGTCTAACAAGATAGTTACCTGGATAGAGCGATGCGCAAGAAAAACGTCATGAGTCCGCAAAACAAAATCGTGGAATGACATACGAAATTACTCAAAGAGCTGGTTAGAGCAAAAGTGAATCCCGGGGGCTTCAGTACACCTGACTGACAGAGAACACTGTACCAAGCAGGAGCAGAAACAGTGGTAAAACACAAGGAGGACCTGCCCAGTGGCACTGAGCCGCCAAAATTTTGGTTGCAAGCAGTGAACTTTCGGGTATCACGCTCGTATGTCATAACTCCATCGACAGGTCTTGGAAATACCAGATTACAACTCAACTCGTGGAACACATCTCCAAAGTTGTCCCAAAATTTGAGTTTCTTCCGTCTCCACCTTTGCGAATAAAATCTCGCAAACTTCGTCAGCAATGAGTTGCTGTGAAAGTGGAGTTAAAACGTGTTTTTTATGTACGCGCAAAACGCACGCTGATAATCTACATAACTTACCGGTATTAAATTTCAGCGGCACACTGCCATGGACTCTTGAAATCTGATCCCTAAATTTTACTCGTCATCCTCAGCCTCATTCTCCGCAATATTGAAGTATCTTAACTCGTAAGCATTCCTATCCTTGTTGTGTGCAACCACACGCATCCAATCCCTGACGTTGTGCTGCTTCAGGTACTTCTTTGTAAGGTACTTCAGGTATCTACGACATCCACAAAGTACGATTACTACTACTCGCGGTGAACATGCCAACAACAGAGAAGAATGAGCATTCCATCAAAACGCCAGAGACATGAAAACTGCAAAAGTTACAACAATTTCTTCGAATTCGGGTTCCGTTATTAGGAGCTCGGGTCGTCCACCAAGAAAGTCTGATACCAATGCGGCCGGAAACTCAAGGCGGGTTTGTGACCCGTACCTCTTGGAGAAAGCGATCTCAGCGGTGACGCTGACCTTGTTCTTCTCGCGGGTGATGGTGACGGCATCTCCAAGAACACCAGCCTTTCCTCCGACCTTGATCCTGTCCTGAAGAAACTTTTCGAACGAGGTGATGTCCATAATCTTGTCCTCGACAGGCTTGCCGCAATCGATCGTGTAAGTGGCAGCCTTCTTCTTACCCTTCGAAGCCCCAGCGGCAGGCTTTCTGATGAGGACGGGAGCCATGGCTGCTGCTGCGTGCTGTTTGTGCTGCTGTCTGTGACGACGAAATTCCTACTCTCGATCCGAGAACGCGAGGAAAAGACCAGACATCGTCGAACCCCGCGAACCAAATAACAAACCCTAGCCTTCCAGTTCCTCCCCAGCCCTAATTTGCTGATTTCCTTGACAACGGCGCACGACGCGCTCTCTACTGTATTTCCCATACACTGAGACCGGATCGAGTCCCGTCGGGTACCGGACTGAGAGGGCAGTCTGTGACTCGTACTGAGTCCTCTTGTGATGTCTGAATATTTCAACGGAAATTATATTCACATATCGTATACTGTGAGCAATAGAGCATTTGGTAGAAATAGGGTTCGTTTTAGAAGTTGGATTCGCTTCTCAACTGATTTAAATCAAGTTTTTGCATGTAAGTATGGACTGAATATTATTCCTCGGCTTATTTAGCCACTTAATGTTGAGACAGACTCTTGAAATATGTTCACATTTTATTGAGGTGAAGAAAATTCTGTAATTTGTGTATATTACACTATTTGCAGTTGAATATTAATTTGTGTCCACTCCTAATTTAGTGTATACTATAACAATATACATTAACTAACAGATATACACTAATTAGGGGTAGAATGTCATATATCCTAATTGAGTCTACATATTTAGGTATAAATCATCAATATTGAGGGATGGATTGTATACACACCATTTGAGTAACCACTTTTTTATAGATACTTGATTGAGATTGTATACATTAACGAAGGTATTTTTTATTAGTGTGTAAAATCCATTCAATATTGTATAAGTTATTAAGCGAGTTGATGAAGGGGTCTCATTACGTATAGGAAGTCTAGAGTTAAATTTTGAGTTGTGACCACTTTTTGCTACACATCCAACTCATACATTGGACCCATATGGTACCTTCAAACCATCCCTGACCACTAAAGACTCTCCAATTTAGGGGAGTCTAATCTAAGGAGTTGTACATAAGACCCACAATTTAGGGGAGCTCAATCTAAGGAGTTGTACATAGGACCCATATGTTAGATTCAAACCCTCCCCAATACCTCTCACTCACCACTAAAGACTCTCCGATTTAGAAGAGCTAATCTAAAGAGTTCTTATTTTAGGGATACTTGCTAATTCGGCCCCTCTTTATCCCTCCTCAAGTCCCCACAAAGTCTCTTACTCACCACTAAAGATTCTTCCACCACTAAAGGCTCTCAAATTTGAGTAGCCTAACTAATCCACCACTTATGGATTTAAGTGAGTTCAAATGTGGTAGTGAGACACTCCCACAATATTTGTGGAGCCTAATCTAAAAAGTTTCCATTTTCGTTATCTACAATCCCCTCAACTCGGCACCTCTTTATTCCTTCCTCTCCCCTATCCCACTAATATGTCATTTATGGGTTTAAATGAGTTCATATGTGGTAGTGTCTCGGTACAGGATCATACTATGTTTCACATGTGTGGACCAAAATTAAATCTTCTTTAATGAAGTTCACATGTGACAATAAGAATTGACATTTTCTTGAGATTTTTATTTAAATTTTGTAACAGTGTGCTTGTCAACTTTATATACACATAATTTGGCTCACGTTCTAGCCATATGTCATAAATCATGAAGTCATTGATTGATGACTTGTAATGAATAATGGCTTGTAACTTGTATCATATATTGTTAATGCATTTTTTACCATCTAAGAGTCTACTACATAAATCTGAATTATGGATTATGAAACTATTATACCATACAAGTAAATCTTATGCTTATTTGCAATCTCATGTAACTCTACACTACGTTGATTCTTCTTTTAGATTTCATCAAGACCAAATAGGCTAAGAGGTAGTGAGTAGTTTCTCAACCCTATTTTTGTCAATTTTTTTCTTTTTTTGTGAATTTGTTTTTTTCTTGGCAGTTTTTTTTCTCTGACAGGGCCTCAGGGGGACTGTCATATATTGTGGGGTTATACTTTGTTGAAAGTTGAGGATGAATAGACAATTCTCTTTGTTTTTCAATTTTGGTTCCATTGTTACCTAAATTGAACACTATGGAGAATTGTCTAGATAGATATAATTGATATTGTTATTTTTAGGGATTTGAGTGATTTTTCTCAGAGGGATCATGTTTCTTTTATTCAAATCTTTTTATTTTATTTCATGATTCTATTGGCACAAAATTCAAAATTATGGAGATTGGAATAGAAAGTTATAAGTGTTTTTAGTTTATAGGGTTTTGATAGTTAGCATTTCCACATGTGAGGTGGGATGTAAGGGGATTGTGGTGTGCACCATGTTCTTCATGTGGCATCGTCTCTTTATCTTGCAAGAGGTAAAGATCCACATGGGAAAGATGCACAAAGATTATGATTAGACCACTTAGGATGCACACGTTATCGTGTTGTGACGTGGCTATTATGAGAAGATGATGAAATGTGTCATCTTCAGAATTGTTGTTATGACGACGATACTTTAGGTCATGATGAACGAAGGCTTATTGTAAGGCTGTTAAGAGGTCAAGATTGGATCGACTTTGTAGGATCATGATGTTGATAAGGCTCCAAGAGATGTTATCTTGGATCTTATCAAATATAAAGCGTGTTTAGGGTGGAAAGGGGAAGGGAGAGATCTAGAACATCGCTTTGTTGACTAAGGAGCTTATATGATCGAAGTGGAGCCAACATGGCACATAGATAGAGGACAACATGATATTCCATATGTACCGATAATCTATTTATACTAATGTATTTATGATCAACATCACGTATCTTCATCGTGATCACTTTCATGCATGGTTAATATATCATTTTGGAGATAACTTTATGCAATAAGTGATAAATTTTCCAGACCTGATTATTCTTCCAGTTGTTTCCTACGGCGTAATTTGGGACATAATAGTATACGTTTTGAGTTAGTTGAGTGTTATGGACATGAATTTGCTAGTAGTGGTGGCTTTCAACACGTGGATTTCAATCAATCACTATTGTTTACCAAAAGCAAGCCATAGGAAGTTGATTGTTAGGAATTTTGGCAAGGAGTATTATTTTCAAGTTATAAACTCCTGAATTCCGTTTGTAGTTCTGTTCATATTTAACAGCTTTCGAGTTGTTATTTTGACTCTTTATTAGTGAAAACTCATATTATTTATATGATGACTAAGTACTGTGTTTAGGATAGTTGTAAAACTCTAAGTTAATATGGAGATAATTTGGTCACACTAGAGTTCAAAATGACACTCTTCATTCTCATTGATCTTGGAATTTGGGCCAATGAGGACACTTGATCAAGTTCTTGGAGGTTTTGAGTAGTTTTGAAAGCTTTTCGGGGTACACTTGGGATTGGATGGAAAAGGTTGGAAAGCTAACAACAAGAACTACAAGGTGGGCTCAAGAATGGGTGCAATTGAGTAAGTTGTCACTCTATTGTGATGATTTGAAATTGGACAGGGAAATTCAGACCTTGGAGTGTGTTTGGATCAATTTTGAGAATCTTACACGGGTTTTGATAGATCTGATTCAATATAAATATAATTTACAACTCAGGCTTGTGTTTGGATTGAAATCTCAACTCAATTGGATAAGTTTTGAGTACAGAGTGATAATTTGAAATTTGTGCATACAATTAGAGTTGCAAGATTGCATTGATTATCACGAAGCTAGTGTAGTGATCATAATTTTTGCTATCAAAAAGTTTCAGCAATAAAACTTTTTAAAATTGAAGCTTTGATAATAAGTGACATTCTTGTGAAATTTGAAATTAATTGGAGTGAAGGATTGGGATGCGTGATGGTTTCAATACAAAGGGGTCTGCATATTACCTTGTGATATAATATACAATTAGACAATTGTTTCAAGAGATTTGGAGAAGAAAAATGTCATAAAATTTTTTGAGAGAACAAGAAAGTTGTAAAGCAATTATTTCTGAAGTTTGGACTAGAGTTATTGGTCCAATTGTGAATTACCACGATCTTTTTCCACTGGAGTTTTACCGATTGCAGAACTCGAATATGGATTGGGAGGAGGAGAAGAGGATTCTAGTCAAATTCTATTTGGAACCTTTTGAGACTAGATTTCCATGTCCATGCTAATTCTCTAAGCTTCCTCGTACATTCCAAGATGAGGCTAGATGAGCTTTTTGCTTACTGTTCAATCGGTTGGCATATGATTCCATGAACAAGTTAGCATGATTTTTATTTCTCTTATTTTCACGATGATGTCTATAGTAAACTAGAGAGACATGCTGACATAGGGAGCTAACAACTAGATTTTAGACCTTCTAAGTAGAGGATTGGGCTACACTACATAAAGAGTCAGTATAACCACACATGTTATGAGTGAGGTTTAGTTACATGATACTTTAGATTCAGCTTCATTGATACAGTGTAGGATTTTACGGTAGGTTGGGGAGTATAGCAGAGTCGCACATGCCCTTCATCTTTTGTCTTTGGCTAGTTCTACTCTAGATCATATTTCTTCTTTATGCCTTTTACATCCAACCATGGGTGAGGAAGTCATATTAAAGGTCTTGGAGTATCAACAAGAGGAGTCATTATGTCTTGATACATTATTTTTTGCTCATTCTCTATGTACAACCCCACACCTATCATCATGGGGCTTGTCAAAGATGATATATGAGTATCTTAGAGATTACTTTCAAGTAGATGATCCCTTTAGTGGTTTCATAAAGTTGTTCTAGGTGGATGCATCAGTTGTGAGATCGTGTTTTATGTAAGTTAGATGTTATGTGCTAGTCGGCTACTTGCGATGGAGAAGGACACATGAGACATTATACTAATTGATATTGGGAACATCTTGTTGCGTCTTGTTAGTCATACTATGGTCATGTAGCATCGTTGTCACTTCTAACAACATCTTTGTCTAGAGTAGGAGGTTGTGAGGAGGTATCGTTTGACGTTAGGACACAATACTAAATATCTTGCAGGTGTATGTTGAGAACGATTTTTTTTTTAATAGTGTTTCATGTGCATTCATCTTTAGAGAGCTTAGAGAGGCTGATGGATCTTTTTAGAGCCTCATTACTTTCGTACGGTCTTTCTACGGTTCTCATTCTTCTCCCTTCTATCAACATGATTTTCCACAATAGTGAATCATTGTTCTATAGTCCGCCATTGGTACTCGAGATGGAGATCCTTTGGGAGGACCCTATTTTCCATGGCTCATTATTGAGCTCTTATGTCTATTGCTAGACCTTTGACTACTTGACTACCAAGCTTCATTTTGTAGGATTGAAAATCAAGGTGTTAAAGTATAGGGCATGATTTTCTTTGAACATTCCTCATCATTTTCAGTTTCCTAAGGGATGTATGACATCGACAAATGACTTACACATTTTTGGAGTGCTAATAGGGTCAGAGGACTTTGTCTCATACTACGTAGACAAGTCACTTGTCGAGGATGTAATGCATATAGATGAACTTCCTTTACTAGGAGATCCTCATGTGGCATTTGATATAATATGCTCTATTATTGCTCGTCCCACCTACCTAGTTCACACAATTTCTCCTTTACTTGCATTCATATCATGCTTGATAGTCTTTGATAGGATGATCATGGGTGTCTTTGATGACATCATCATACCAAGGATCTTTGAGTGTGTGCCATGAGACTTGGCACAAAAACAAACATCTTTGCTGATTTCATGTGGAGGATTAGGCTTATTATTGAGAAAGAGACGACACTGATAGTATTCTTGGCTAGTTGAGCACTCTCGACACCTTTGTTATCTTCCTAATTTGTGATTGCATATGGATCCATCTCAAGATGGATCCATATGCAATCACAAGTTATTTATAACATGAAATACATGATTAGTGATCACTATGTAACAATTGTTTTGAGTAATGGTGTTATATAATGACTAAAACATACCATTTGATAATTAATCCAACCATATGGTTTCCCACGTTGCATTAAGAACTCTAATGTTCTTCAACTCTATAGATCTCAAAGCTTTGAATGCCCAACACAAAACTCCACTCTCAAGGTGAAAAAAATCCATATAATTTATGCACTTAGCTCTTTATGTCCAATCTAAATTTATAAGCCATATGATTTTTTGTCAAAATTGAAACAAAATAAAGTTAAAATAAAAATATTTATTTCACATATCAACAAATCATGTTTTAAACATCAAATTGAACTTTCTTGCTATTTGAATTTAATTGTTAACAAACCAAATCAAGTTAATCAAATCATATTTAATAGCTAATATATGTATTAAACTTCATATAATTTGATGATAAATGTACAAGTTTACAACTATTTCAGTTTTATTTAAAGAGATATGGACATAATAATATAACAAAAAAGATGAGAAGAACCCATCAATTCGTATATGGATGAAATTATACCGGTTACACAGAGCTAGGCACCAATAGCATCACACAAGGAAATATGTCATATTGCACTTAATATATATGAATTATATAGGTCCAATTGTATACAAACAATATATGAAGAAGTAACAACTAACGTGATTGTTATCATATGCATTGCATCAGTTAGTGTTTTACGTATAATAATGGAAATATGTTGCCTAAAATAAGCTATACAATAAGCTAAAGAGAGTGATACCTTATCACATAGTATGCATACTCTTGGGAATTCCTCCACAAACATGTCAAAATCTATAATCATAGCTCCATATAACTCCAAAGATAGAGTAACAAAGAGATGACATTCCTTCAAACCCCTATACTTGAAGATCTTAGATGTTGCCGCTCCACTCGCCACTCATCAATGAGGATAATGGATCACCCCTTCAAAAACTTTGTCATGTGTAGGATCACTAACCACAATGTATGTCACAATAACCTTGAAGAAATAAAACAAACTTGCAAGCTATCATTCGATAATGTGCTAACTTTTTTTTCACACGAATGAGATCAAGCATAAGCATAATTTCCTGCGATAATTATCTAATAAGCATATGAACTTTGAATTAAGTCTGCTTCAGACCCTATAATTCAACTCATCAAGACTAATTTTAAAGAAAAACTAAAAAAATTATGTAAAAATATTTGTTGTTATCAATCAATTAATATACAACTCATTTAAAGGCATTAAAAAAACTTTTTTTATAAACAAAAAATGAATGGAATAATTAATAACTGGAGAGGTCTTGAAAGTTCAATCTTTTGAAGCTATAACATTCTTGGTTATTTTCACTAATTAACTTCTTCTCACTAGATAGCCCTTTGATATACTATACCTTTATGCTAATATAACTAATAAAGCTATGGGATGCTGGCATCATACTTCTTGATCTCATGCAATTTTGTTCCAACATCTTATTATTTCCATGAGAGAATGTTTCTTGAAGAATTATTTATCTAGCACATATATGTTGTTTATATTTTAATAGAGATTGCACAAAATATAAAGATTTTATCCTCCATTGCTGACATAAATGGATTTGCTTGGACTATGGTATCTCTAAAAATAAAAATATAATTTTATCCGATGATCTTTGCACTACATGCCCATATGACATTAAAAAACAAAGATTTTTAGATAAGTTGTGTAGGAAACAATTTTTATGTATTATGTGTCACTTTTATCCCTACAAAGTTAGAGATCACATATAACCTGCCCACATGAAAGGGACCTAGCAATAGAAAAGTACTTGATAACAATCATCATGCACTTATATGATTCTATTGGATGATTTAGAATTGGATCAATTACGTTTATTAGAAGTAGACAATCGAATGTTTATAGTAGAAAAGATTTACTACATTATATATTTTTCAAGAAAAAACTTCACCACTTTAGAGAAGATTCAAAATGTATCATTATATTTTTCATCACAAACTCCCTCAAAATGTACTTCAACTATTGGATATTTAATTCATCATGTCTCATTCAGATTTTGAAATCACATGATAAACACATCTAATTCAAAATCAACATGGAAAATCAAAAATTCTACATGGTTGGGGAGTCAATTCCTTTACATGTATTTTTTATGACATACGAGAGATGTTTTATCCTTGGAGGTACGACATTAAGTTCCCGTCTTTTTCTTCTTTGTCCACCGATTGGACTAGAGGTATGGAGTCTATCTTTCTGGACCGACATTTTCAGCACGTTCTACACTCTCTTTTAGTGGATCTGGTCATTCCTCATACTACTAGTACTTGTCTACACTCTTGGATCTTGGCTCGACCATGCTTTCCAACTCCCATCAGTTATTTTTTCTACAACAATGAGGTTCTGCCTTGGCTTGGCCTATCCATATGCATCTTCATTACTCACATATGAATGTGATACTACCTTATATGTAGCAGGGGTCCATATGAATTGTTGCCCATTCGGAGGGTAGAGGATAACTACCCATAGAGCCACTAGGGATATGGTGTTTGCTATGGCACGAGAGGATGGATATTTTACATGGAGGAAATGTTGGTATGCATTGCAATTGACTCGGGTTAGGGAAAACCTGCCCTTGATTTGGGAGGACCAGGTTACTATTGCAAATGTTGTGGTTACATATCCTATAGATGTGACAATGTTTCGGAGGGGCTGATTACCCATCATCTTGGATGGGTAGCGAGTGGAGTAGCAATAACTAAGATCTTCAAATATAGGGGTATGTAGAGAGGGCTATCACCTCTTTGTTTCTACAGCTTTGAAGATATCATGTAACTTCAAAGCTACATGGAGCTATGGACACATGACTTCAATATGTTCATGAGAGAATGCAATCCTACTATACTAGAAGACATGGGATATCACTTTATTACCATATTGTATAAGAGTTCTATACATTTGCTGTATGGAAAGCAAACTACTTGATGCAATCATGATAAGTGATGCTTTTATTATATGAAAGCCATTTGACAGAGATGGTTGAGTTATCTTAAATGCAATGACATATTTTCCATTGTGATGCTATATGACCTAGCCCCATCGTCCTGGTTTGGTTTCATCCGCGTAACGCTCGATGGTGTTTCTCATCCTTTTTGCTATATGTTTCTTACTTCTTTACACCGTAATAGACATCGTCGAGAAGGTTTTGTGTGAGCACTTCCAGATGCCAACTTCAGAGTTTGTGTCGCATGTGTTCTTCAGCAAAGCGGTCAGTAGAACTTGGAACGATGTACCCTTTACAAATCGGAACGAACGCGCACGATTGCTCCTCCTGTGCGTACACACGTTAGCGTATGGTCCTCAGGCCACTCCAGTACAACTCACGCCGCGTGCAGAACAGCTGTTCATTCCACGCATTTGTAGTAAGCCTGCTTTTACGTTCTGTACACACTACGGACGCTGGTGGCGGTAACAACCTTTCGTGCCCATGTTCTCGCTACTCAGAATTCTCCTGGATCCACTCTGGGAACGCAGTACCTACTCGCGGTTGCGGCATGAGTTGATGAAGACATATTCATTTCCACATGACTTTAATTACATATAATGTTAGTACACATTTAGATGAATGGAGCACTCATTTTCCAAAACAATTAGAAATTTCGTGAACATAAGTAAAGAAAAAACTTGGTACTTCCCGACAATCTCTGGTGGAGGTAATCTATGAACCGAAAGGTACTGACTTCTGATACTTAATTCTCGAATTACCGTACATTACCTTCAGTATTGCGTACTGACAGATATAATCTGCAGGTTGGGTAGTAATAATAAATGTTAATCATCTATCAAGGATATCATCCACGTTTTGCAGATAACTTCAAGTGTTGCAGGGCCATTTATCAAGGCATCACCCGCCTCCGAAGTAAAAGAGAAGGTAAGAAGGAAAAGTTTGCACGCAAATCCATTAGAGAGAAATTGTTTTGACCGCAAATGAATATGATTTTCACATCTCAGAATTGAGAATAGAATTGAGAATAGAATTGAGTCCACTACTCCCTCTCGTAGTAATGATGCAATAAAGATATGCGAAAGCCATCAACAATAGAGACTGGAAGTACAATCAAACATTTCATCAATGAACAAAGGCAAAACACGGCGCACGTAAGTCCCACCAAAGGATACATAGAAAGTTCTCCACCTCTAGAATTTCCCTCTCGATTTGCGCCAACTATCATGCAGTTATAGTTCAACACTGATGTTCTGTGGTAGGATGCAAATTAGTCAGGAAAAATGATCCATGCCGGCTAATTCATAGGCCGTTTCAGAAGGACCGATTTCCTTGGAAACGAAAGGTTTCCGTATGCAGGCAAGACACATCTTCATTACCCTCGCGTCCATGTGAGTAGAACGAGAATGTGTTCAGCCTGCATTCGGGAGCTCTTCATGTCTCCTGAAGCAGATCCCCCGTAACTTTCATCCAAGGCACACAGCCTCCCGCCGACCCACCAAAACGAGTACATGTCTGCACACATGGGTTGTCTCCCTCACAGCGAAGTTAGCACCACACCAACTGTTAACATGATCTCCAGGATAATACCTTGCTGGCTGACCTTGCCTTCACATACAGATCCCGAACGATACACACGACAGCTATCATTCCTGCTAAATTGAGGTAGTTGCCACCTTTTACTCGATCCTAATCCTGGTGTGGTCCTGGTTTAACTGGCTTCACTTCCTTAGTCCCCAAAAGAAATCTGAAAACGCGACTACGGTTAACAACAATTGACAGGACAAGAAGGCTGCTGAGCAAGGCGACCGTAGCAGACACAGCAAATTTGATTCCAACGGGGGCAGACCACTTTCCAAGTATGAAATGCGCAACTAGGCAGAGCGGAACTTCATGAATTACATACACAGGGAAAGCGTTCTCCGACAAAAAGGCTGGGGCGGGATAGTTCGAGAGATATCGTTGAGCGACTGAACGGAGGAAGCAAACAACGTACCAAGCACCTGAGGCGGATAAAACATGTTGTACTGGCTCAGACTTTGCGAAGTACAGTCGGCTGAAATAATCAGGAAACAAATATAGACAGCAAGACAGTATCCCTAAGGCTCCATTCATCTTCCAGTTAAGATGAATATAATCCTCCAAACCTTTCAACAGAGAAAGACAGAACCCTGCTATGAAAAAAATTGAGTAAAACCAGAAATTAGCCCAGTCGTCAACAAGATTCTGATAGCCTGGCCATCGATATCGTAGTCTCAATTGCACGACTGCCAAAAAGACAACAGGAGCATTTGCCATCACCCATCTCCACTTCTGATGACCCCATGGCCTCCCGGAGACCTGATGGGAGAGGAGCCAAAACCCTGGTAAGTAAATAGTACAAAATGTGAACAGATACACCAGAAACCAAAGATGGTTCCATGACAGCCCCTCGGAATAATAATGAAGACGTAAGAATGTGGTGAAAGAAATGACATGAGGGGCGGGACTGCCCTCTTCTGATCTTGGTTTCCACAGCCCGTTTCTGTATTCAACCCATCGGGGAGGAGCACAGAGGACGAGCATGCCAAATATAAGCGGGACAAGGAGCCTCTGAGCTCTTTCGATCAAGAACTTTGCCGCACCCCTACTCTCCATGGAGAATTTGCACGACCAGCCAGCCAACAGAAAGAAGAGCGGCATGTGCCAAAGATGCACAAATCGCGTGAAGAGATCCAGAGAAGGCGACCTCTCTGCATTTTTGAAGTACGTTTTCTTCTGGAAGTCGAAGAACTGCGCCGCGTGGTAGACGACCACCAAATAGGATGCAAATGTCCTCAGCCAGTCCACGTCATACGCTCGACTGCCCATCACAATACTTCCGAGGAGACCAACTCTGCACTCAGCCCTCTTCCGACTTCGAACGCAACTGGATCGTAGCAGCAAGGCCTTTGTGAGAGGTTGCTACAAATTCACTCAACCTGCGCAGCGCATACAGTCAAAGAACGAAAAGCTAATCCGGCCCTTCCACATATCATCGGACAAAGTTCCTCATAGATTGGAGGCCAACTGGAGATGAAATCATTGGGATCCCATTGGGCATGGTCTCCTTCGGTCATTCATCTAAGGTTCCATACGGACGTATCCTTGCGAGTAGAGTAGGTATGAGGGCTTTCTCTCGCGAAACCTAGACACTACACCTGCTGAGTATGTATTAAATATACGTGAATTCCTTCTATTATTAGGGAATCCCCAAGTGTCATTTGGTTTGGCAAGTAGTCTGATCTGAAATGGTGTGGGCTCCGCTGAGATGAAATGATCTCGACCGACAGCAGGACCGAGAAGAAGGATTTTTCAAGAGTTCGGGGTACCAGCAAACCAAATACGCGTCTCCCCCAGAGCACAAAGCTCGAGAGGTGACGGAGAAGTACCTGCAATTGTTCACGGATGTGCTGGAGGAGTCCACGACCCTAGAGCAGTGAAGGCGAGCTCAACATGGCATGTGTCCATCCGTGGGACTGATATCAAGTGGGTCATCGGCACAGACATCAACGTGAACCCCCCCGTATTCGGGGGGGTTCACGTTTGACTGATTCCAGAGCCCGATGTTTCCGATCCAGTCTGGATAACTCATCGGCTCCGGGTCGTGAAGCTCATGCGCCTTTAATCTTCTGCTAACGGACATTCATCAACTTGCCGACCGCCTGACCCGCGAATTTATTCCACCTCCCCACCGCCTTCCGGCTTCCGGCTATGGGGTTGTGCCAATCACCGCATCGGTGACATTGTTCTCGGAGAATTATTATTCAGCGACAAGAGGAGTTTCTGTTTTTTTTTATCTTTCTGTAAGCTCGATGTTCTATGCACGAGTATGTGTTCATTCGAAGCTCGTCTGAACCTGGCTGAAGCAGCACATTCCTCTGGTGTTGGCTGGTCCTCTCATTTTTGTTTGAAGGTCGGTTCGCCAAAAGTGCAACACTTCCGCAACCTAATCTCTCTCTCAGGATTGGGAGCGCGTGGAGAGCCGAGTGTTGAGAGGGTGTGGGAACTGATTTGTAGTTTCTGTGGCCATACTTTGGCAAACATGGAGAGTGAATAGTTCATTCTCTTTGTCTTTCAATTTGGGTTCCATTGGTATTTAAATTGAAGACTATGGAGAATGATATTGTGAGATATGAGTGTTTTTATTTTTTTAGGGTTTTGAATGCATTTTGAGTGATTTTTCTTATACTAGACATATGGGTTGGGTTTTTTTTGTTCTCATTTCTTTCTTTTCTTGCATTGGTTCTATTGGAACCTAGTTCGAAAATTATGGAGATCTGAATAAAAAGTTATGAGTATTTTTAGATTTTAGGGTTTCCATAGTTAGCATTTTCCAATGTGAGGTGGTGTGTTAGGGGGGTTGTGGTTCTGCAGGTGGGAGTAGATACACGATGGAGTGCTAGGTTTCTTTATCGTTCCCTTTGTGCTAGCTTTAGCTTGACTTTCTCTCATGGGACCGCTGTCGCATGGACAAAGCTTTACTCCGAGAACGCCTCGAGCGTCCTGGGCGTAGAGAAGAACTCTCCTCCGTCCCTCGTGTGAACCGACAATCACCCTCTTTCATCTCCTCATCTCCATGCCCAACTCGTTGCAATCTGTAAACTCCTGGGGGAAGAGGATCGTTGTAACCAACGATTGAACCGTTAACTCTTAGCCAAACTTCGCAGAAAAGTACTTTGCAACCATTCATAACTCTCGAAAGTTTCACATGCTTCTTCAATTCTAGATCTCTCGTTACAAATGTCGAACTATACCCCCGTGTCACAAGGCGATATCTGCACCCTTGCGCACTAAAACCACTATAAACTCCAATCCTTTGATCCAATTGCACTCAAATTTCGCAAGAAAACGACTTTATCATCCAAGCTTCAACTCTGTCAAGTTTTATTGACCAATCTTATCGATAGCATGAGTTATGATCGTCGAACTAAATCAGAATAAATGATGCATAATCCTCGCAATTCGCATCGTACATAAATTTCAAACTATTGCTTTGCACTCAAAACTCAACCAATCGAGCTGAAATTTCGATCAAATCGCAAATTCGAGTTGTAAACTTTGTGTCTATCGAATCCGATATGTCAAAGCCTTCATAAAACGCCTCAGAATTCACTCAAAACTCTCCCATCGGTCCAAATTTCACTCTCCCACTTCAAATCACCACACCGGAGTGTCAACTTGCTCAATCGCCTTCATTCTTGAGCCAAAATCCTAGCTCTCCCTCGTCAGGTCTCCAACCATATCCTTCAATCCTGAAAAACTCCCTTTGAAGGCTCCCCCCAAACTCCTCAAAACCCCAAAGAACTTGCCCAAGTGCTCTCATTGGTCTAAATTTCCCAACCAATGAGAATGAAGAGTTCCATTTTGACCTCTAGTGGGCCAAATTAGCCACAACTAACTTAGAGCTTAACAACTAGCCTAAAAACACTACTTAGCCATCATATAGGTAATACGAGTTGTTGCTAATAAAGAGTCAAAATAACCACTTTCGAAACCTTAGTAAGTATAAACGGAACAACAAAAGGACCGGGAGTTTATAACTTGAGTATAATACTCCTCTGTAAAATTCCTAACAATCAACTCCCTATGACTTGCCTTTGGTAGACAAAGAAGTGATGGACAAAGGACCCATGTGTTGAAATGCGCCACTATCGGCAAGTTTAGATTATAATGCTAATATCAAATCAAAACGTTATTTGTTAAGTCCCAAGTCGCGCCGAGAGGGAAACAATTGGCGTAATGAAAGGATCCAGGGAGTTTATCACCACTTCCATAAAGCTATCTCCAAAGTGATACACTAACCATGCCCTAAAGTGATCACGATGTGACACCGGATGCTTATCACAAACGGATTGGGCATCGGATATCCGGAGGATCATACCGCCTCTATCCATGTCCCCACGTTGGCTCCACTTCTATCGGATAAGCTCCTTAATAAGTCGGCGACGTTCTAGACCTCCCCTTTCCTTTCGACTCCAACCACGCTTTTATATCCGATAAGGTCCAAGATGATATCCCTTGGATCCTTATCTACATCCCTGCCCTAGGATGACAATCCAACCGTGGCCTCTTAATGTTCTTTTACAATGAGCCGCCGGCCATCCCGACCTAAAATATCGCCGTCATCTCAACAACTATGAAGATGACACATGTCATCATCTTCTCATAGTAGCCGTGTCACAACACGACACCGCCAAAAGCAGTGCGTGATACACCATGTCCGTGTGTCATTGTCTTTTTACCTCGCAAGGGTAAAGGCCACGTGAGGAAAGATGCACAAAGATTATGATTGGACCACTTGGGATGCGCATGTGAGGAGGACGGTCACATCGACATCGGTTTTTGTCACTTCGGGGAACACGCACATTACATCGACTCCTTGTTGAGCATTCGGGGTATACCGTCGGGTCGTGGGAGTGGTTAGCTTCCCCATGCGGGTTCGATTCTAGGGCTTTTTGAGACTAGATTTCCATGTCCACGTTTATTCCATAGGCTTCCACTCGGGCATTGCATGACGAGGCTAGGCGTGCTTTTTCGCTTACCGCTTCGATCGGTTGACGTGCGATCCCATGGACGAGTTAGCATGGTTTTTTTTTTATTACTTCATGATGGTGTCTACGTTATACTTGAGGGGGCGTCTTTGGACATAGAGGTGGCGGCTAGATTTCGGAGATTCGAGCATGGGATTGGGCTACATTGCGGGAGGAGTTTGTTCGGGCCACCTGGTTAGGAGTCGAGTTCACCACATGATACTTCGATTCGGGCGAGATTGCGACGGTGTAGGATCTTGGGACGAGGCCGGGAAGTATAAAGTACCGCACGCCCTTCATCCTTTGTCCATGGCTTAGTCCTCTTGAGGAGACGATTTCCTCTTTACGCTTTCTACATCCACCCATGGGCGAGAGATACCATTAGAGGTCTTGGAGTATCGGCCCGGAGGAGCCATTATGTCTTGACAGATCATTATTTGCTCATTCTCTATGCACGCCCCCGTTTATCCTCCGGGGGTTTGTCGGAGATGGTATATGAAGATCTTCGAGATTGCTTTCTTCGGGCGGACGATCCCTCTAGTGGTTTCACGGAGTTGTTCCTGTGGCCGCATCGATTGCGAGAGGGAGATTCCGTTGTCGCTTAGTCGCCTCGTGGTGCTAGTCGGCTTCTTGCGATGGAGAAAGGACATCGGCATTCGACCGATTCTTGTGGAGAGATCTTATTGCGATTAGTCGGCCCGTACCATTGTTTTGCGGCAAAGACGCTCACACTTCCGGAGCATCTTTGTCCACATCGGTTTGGAGTCGCCACACCGGAGGCGTGAGAGGCGTATCGTTGGGCATTAGAGCACTTCTAGATATCCATCCGGATTGGGTTGTCTTGCGTGTAGACGTTGAGAACGCTTTTAACAAATTGCGTCTCGCGTGCATCCATTTTAGAGAGCTTAGAGAATTTGGTGGACCCCTATCAAGCCTCATTCCTTTTGTACGATCTTTCTACGGTTCTCATTCTTCTTTATTTTATCGGCATGGCTTTTAAAGGAGAGAGTCACCGTTTCTACATCCGCCCGTTGGCACTCGACAGGGAGATCCTTTGGGGGACCCTTATTTGCCATGGCTCATTCTGAGCTCTTGTGTCTCTTGCTTTGGCCGTGTTCGGTTGTGTTTCCCTCCTTTATGGATGATACACACATTGTGGGCCATGTAGACAACATTAGGCGGCCTTTGATTACTTGACTACCGAGCTTCATCTTGTAGGCTTGAGAGTCAAGGTGTCAAAGTGTGGGGCTTGGTCTCCTTTGGGCATTCCGGCTCATCTTCTTGACTTCCCGAGGGATGTATGATATCGACGGATGGCTTACGTATTCTAGAGGAAAGGTAGGGTCTGAGGATTTTGTTTCACACTACCTGACGTTGCATTGGCCGAGGATGTTTTGCATGTGCGACCCTTCCTCTACTAGGGGATCCGCAGTGACGTTTGGTATACTATCATCTAGTATTGCTCGTCGACCCACCTATCTTCTTCAAGATTTGTTCCTCCTTCACCTACATTCATATCACGTTTGGACAACCTTTGATAGGAGGATCATGGGCGTCTTTAGACATCATCATCGGACCAGGGACATTCGAGTGTGTGACCGGAGATTTGGCAAGGAGATAGACATCTTTGCCAATCTCGTGTGGAGGGGTAGGCTTATTATCGATGGAGGAGACTGCACCTGCAGCATTCTTGGCGAGTTGGGCACTTGTTGCACCTTTGTTATCTTCTCGATTTGTGATCGCAGATAGACCTATTTTGGAGATATATATGAGGGATGTGGATACAGGATCATTTCCCTTACAGGTATTATTACGACATACGAGAGACGCTTTACCACGGGAGTGGATCTGACCATCCCTCGTACTACTAGAGCTCGTCTACGCTCTTGCTCGGGCAAGGTGCGCTCTCGTGGATCTTAGCTCGACCATGCATCGGGGCTTTCCCGACTCGCACCGCCTACTTTCTCCACAAAATGATGAGGTTCCGCCTTGGCTTGGTCCATCCATCTACATCTTCATTACTCACATGTGAGTGTGGTATCACTTTAGATGCAAAGCGGTGTTCATATGACTCGTTGTCCATTCGGAGGCGTAGGATAGCTACCCATGATGCCATTAGGGATGTGGTGTTTGCTATGGCGCGGGAGGGTGGATACCTCACATGGAGAGAGCGTTGGTATGCTTCTTTGTCGACTAGGGTTAGAGCGGACATGCTTGGTTGGGAGGACCACGCCACCTGTGGGCGATGTGGTGGTTACCGATCCTACTAGAGGCAGCCTTTTGAGAGGGGTGATCACCCATCCTCCAGATGGGCGGCGAGTGGGGCGGCGGCGTAAGGTCTCCAAGTATAGAGGTATGCAAAGAGGTCACCTCTTTGTTCCTCTAACTTTTGGAGTTATATGGAGCTATGGACACCGACTTCGACATGTTTGTGAGGGAGTGCGCAAGAGCCTACCATACTAGGCGACATGGGGTATCACTCTCTTTAGCTTACTGTATAGCCTATTTTAGGCAACGTGTTTCCATTGCTCTTCTAGAGAGCACTAGTTGGGGCAATCCATAGGAGAGCAATCACGTTAGGTGATGCTTCTTCGGATGCTTCCATTGTTTGTAGACCTTTTGACTTGGATAGTTCGGATATCCCTTTAGGTCTTTGTAGGACATATTTCCCAGTGATACTATTGGGGCCTAGCCCCATGTTACCGGTTTGGTTCCTTCCTTGTACGATTTGATGGGATCTTCCCATCCTTTTTGTTATTTTACTTCGTCATCCGCAACGAAATTTGGTTTACTTTAATCTCTTATTGCTCTTCCATCATCTATCTAGTGAACTACCATTCTTATCACACTTGGCATCCTTTTCTATGAGTATCATGCATGTCTTTGGTGACATTATCAAACAGTGACATTGAGTGTGTGATTGGAGATTTGGTACCGAGATATACATCTTTTACGTGGAGGGGTAGGCTTATTATTCATGGATTAGATTTCACATACAAACGCTTTTTGCTAGTTAGTCACTCTAGTTAGTTATCTTCAAGGTTTGTGATTGCACATAACCCCATTATTGAGATGTATGCAAGGGATGTGGACAGAAGTGTCATTTCCTTTTTAGGTACTATTACCACATACGAGAGATATTTTGTTCCAAAAGTTACGAGAAGACTCCCATCCTTTTTGTCTTTGCCCAACAATTGGACTAGAGGTCTAGAGTCTACCTTGATGGATCAACACTATCATAATGCTCTACATTTGATGATTCTTCGTACTACTAGGGCTTGTCTACGCTCTTGCTCTAGCAAGGATGCAAGCTCGTGCATCCTTGATGGAGCAAGAACGTAGACAACCCATAATAGGGCCATGCATCAGGGCTTTCCGACTCGCATCAGCTACCTTTTCTACAATGATGAGGATCCGGCTTGGCTTGGCTTGGTCCACCCATCTGCATCTTCATTACTCATGTGTGAATTTGATGTTAACTTAGATGTAGCAGGGGTACATAAGACTCGTCGCCTATTCGGAGTGTAGAGGATAACTATCCATGATATCATTAGAGATGTGGTATTTGTTATGGCATGAGAGGGTGGATATGTCACATGGAGGGAGCATTGGTATGTCTTGCAGTCTACTTGGGTTAGGGTTAACCTATACTTGGTTTAAGAGGATCATATTACTTTTGTAGACGTCATGGTTACATATACTACACGTGACATAGTGTCGGATGAGGTGATCACCCATCCAAGATCTCCAAGTATAGGTGTATGTAGAGATTTCACCTCTTTGTTCTTCTAGCTTTGGAGTTATATGGAGCTATGGATGCTGACTTTGACATGTTCGTGAGAGAGTGTACGAGAGCCTATCATACTAGGTAACATGGCACATCACTTTCTTTAGCATATTGTATAGCCTACACAGAGCACTAGCATGTGGAATCCATAGAAGAGCAATCACATTAGGTGATATTTCTTTATATGCTCATGTAATATGTGGACTAGGCCTTTTGACATAGATAGTTAGTGTATCTTAGGTGTAGTATGATATATTTTCCATTCGGATGCTATTGGGGCCTAGCCCCATCATACTCTTTTGGTTTCCTCCATGTATGAACTTGATGGGTCTTCCCATCCTTTTTGCTATATTACTTGGTTCCCCTCTAATGGCTCCATAAGGCCGATTGACATTTCAATAGCACTGGTAGCCTATATGTACTAGTAAATGTGTCCTCCTAGATATTAGCAAAGCGATACCCCGAGATGGCTTTGTCTATGTTCATGTTACTATGGGTACTTGACACTGTCACGAGGATTGAAATCAAATGGGTCTAAATACGATAGAATTTGAGCATAACCGAGAATACTTTTGTCCCCAATAGATGTGTCTTGTAAGTTTTTACACATATATAATCATTTAGCCTTGTTTACTTTGTTTCCTTGTCATAAGTCATATGTAATTCGGATGTATGATGATAATTAATTTTATTTTAAAAATCTAGATAATTAATCTTTAACTTTTAGAATATATATGCACAAATGCTACAAGGTTCTGAATATGCAAAAATGATATAATATTATTACTGATTTATGAAAATTAAATTTTACCTGATTTGCAGCTGGATATGACTAATTGGCTTTTTTATCACTTAGAAATTGGTATATTATGCATCCGACTGAACATGTATACAGAACCTGCATATCTTCTCATTCCACTGTGCTTATATATATATATATATAAAAGTAAATTTTATGTTAAATGATCCATTAATTTGGCCATATGGGATTTGAGACGTATTATGTGAAAAGTTCATCATATGATTACCACCTAGTTCCGCAGTCATTGTTAAGCTTATTATTTTTATTTTACCTCAAAATACCAACATAATAATTGATTGTTTATGTGAATAATTCGTGTAACTAATGTTGAGTATCCTGAATATATTCAAAGTCAGTTATATGCCTAAACCATATATATATATATATATATATAAACTTATAAACTTTTCAGTAACTTGAATGACGTAGAAACCTTTAAAAGCACAGTGGAATGAGAAGATATGCAGGTTCTGTATACATCTTCACTTCTGCACGAATGTGCAGATTTGTCGTGGCTCAAATGATTATGCTTTTTCTTCGAGTTAATCCTGATGCAGTTCAAGTGTTGGGAGTATTAATTGTACAGGACATGCCTTGAAAATTACGTTGTTATACTGACCGTAGAACGATGTTTCGGATGAATACAACTTGGAAAAATCACACTCCTCGCAATGCTTCGATGTCGAAGAAGGGCTTGACGATAATGTCAATACGGAATCTCAAATTGGGAACAAGTAATATAGCGAAAAGGATGGGAATCAAGTCGTAAATGGGTGAAACCAAAGGGGGTAAGATGGTGCTAGGCCCCAAGAAGGAATCTGTGAGTACAGATATCATACTTTCTGCACAGCCTTTTTCCTGAGTAAGACCCATTCGTGCTGACGTGCACAGAAATGCAAAGGATAAAAGTGCCACTTACATATTTTATAGCTCAGCTATAATATCCAGCTTTGAATTTACTTAGTTACAGATTATTCAATGGAGACGTTGTTTAAGCCATTGCTGTAGAGTCTACAAGGTACACCCTTTCAAGTTGATCTTTTTATGTTTAGGGAATATCATGTTATTGTTGCTAATGTGAAGGTCATCGATATAATGTGAGAAATTGTCGCTACTGAAGCGATTTGGTAGCGAGGTGCTAAGGAGGTTAGCAATGCTGCTAAATTTAGTAAGTAACGATGACTACAAGATTGACATATCTTCATCCAATGGCTACCGAGATTCATGGAGAGATGAATATATTGTTAGATAATGTGAAAGACTTTACCATGATAGAAGTAACACCTTTATCTTTGTCACACTATATATTGTGATCTTCACTATACTCCTATGCAAGATTGCTTTCATTTGCGACACTTCATCTCGATCCCAACTACCAAACCAATCATGAGTTGCATGCAGTTGACATGAAAATTGCAGTTAGAGAGATAGAGACTTATCACGAGATACACTAGCTACATCATTTTCTTTGGCCTCAGGGCGGTTTCCTTTGATATTTGTTTGGCCCTGCTTTGTACCTCTGAGTTTTAATTTCATGCAGTCTCAATTTTTTTGACAAGATCTCACAAGCTTCTCGACCACTTGCGACTCATGCCATTTGTAAATTGAAAGAAAGTCAACCCATGG
This sequence comes from Marchantia paleacea, assembly GCA_014180765.2. Classification (NCBI taxonomy): domain Eukaryota; kingdom Viridiplantae; phylum Streptophyta; class Marchantiopsida; order Marchantiales; family Marchantiaceae; genus Marchantia; species Marchantia paleacea. The sequence goes on along the minus strand of MUAA02000008.1, from coordinate 2,529,849 downwards.
CAGTTCTTGTTTGGATAAATGTCCTTATTACCTTAAGCAATGACATAAGTTGAGAACTAGTGGCCACGTTTGATCCATGCTATGACAACATGGGATCCAATTTTATTAATATTGATGTGAGATACATGTTCTCTTCCAAGCAAAGGCAACATGTATCCATAGAAATACCACATATTATTACATACAAGAGATGCTTTACCTATGGAGGTACGACATGAGCTCATGTTTTTTTCCTCTTTGCACACCGATTGGACTAGAGGTCTAGAGTTTACCTTGATAGACCAAAAATTTCAGCAGGCTCTACATTCACTCTTTGCGAATTTGGACATTCCTTGTACTATCAGGGCTTGTCTACACTCTTGCTCCGACAAGGATGCAGGCTCGTGGCTCTTGGCTCGATCATGTATCAGGGCTTTCCGACTCGCACAGCTACTTTCTCTACAGTTATGAAGTTCCGTCTTGGCTTGGTCCATCCATATACATCTTCATGTGAGTGTGATATCAATTTAGATGTAACAGTTGTTCATATAACTCATTGCCCATTCGGAAGGCAGAGTATAACTACCATGATGTCATTAAGGATGTTGTGTTTGCTATGGCGTGAGAAGTGGATACCTCACATGGAGGGAGCATTTTTATGCCTTGTATTGATTAGGGTTAGGGCATACCTATACTTGGTTCGAGAGAACCATGTTACTGTGATAGACGTGGTTATTGATCCTACATGTGACATAGTTTGAGAGGGGGTGATCACCCATCCTCTTGGATGGGCGGCGAGTGGAGCGGTGTCACATGTACATTTCTTTCCTCTAAGAACGCCCGAGCACCTGGCTGTAGAAGAACCCCCTAGAACCTCGTGTGAGTCGACAATTTCTTCTTCTTCTCCTCACCACTCCACATTCAAGTTCATTATAAACCGGTAAAACTTCAGCGAAAGAAAATTATGATAGCCAATGATTTGACCGATAACTCTCGCTTAAACTTTACAGAAAAGTTTACCTTTTCAATCTCTCAGAAAAGTTTCAGATGTTTTTCTACTCTAGATCTCTCAAAAAAATTGTTGATTTGCACACTATATCACAAGGAAATATGCAGGCCCCTATGTACAAAACCCATCACACATCCCAATCCTTGACTCCAATTGCTCCCAGATTTTATGAGAAGGTCACTCATCATCAGAACTTGAATTGTGCAAAGTTTTATTGACATACTTTCTAATATCAAAAGATATGATCTCTGTACTAACTTCGTGACAGTCAGTGCAATCCTACAACTCTGACTGTATACACAAATTTCAAGCTATCACTCCGTACTCAAAATTCATCCAATTGAATTGAAATTTTGATCCAAACGCAAGCTCGAGTCGTAAACTATATCACAGTTGACTCAGATCTCCCAAAACCCTCGTAAGATTCTCGGAAACACCCCAAATACACTCAAAGGTCTAAATTTCTCACTCTATCTTTGAATCACCATTTCAGAATGACAAATCCTTCAGATCCATCCATTCTTGAGCCCACGTCGTAGCTCGTCCCGTCAGCTCTCCAACCCAATCCTCAGATCTTTAAATATCCCCCTGGAAGATCTTCAAAACTCCTCAAAACCTCAAAGAAGTTGCCCAAGTGCCCTCATTGGCCCAAACTCCGAGACCAATGAGAATGAAGAGTGTTATTTTGACCTCTAGTGTGGCCAAATTAACTCCATTTTAACTTAGAGCTTTATAACTATCCTAAACACACTACTTAGCTATCATATACACAATACAAGTTGCCACTAATAAAGAGTCAAAATGACAACTCGAAACCGGCTAAGTATGAACGGAATTACAAACGGAACCAAGGAGTTTATAACTTGAGAATAATACTCCTCGCCAAAGTTCATAACAATCAACTCCCTATGGCTTGTTTTCGGTAAACAATAGTGATGGATTGGAACCCATGTGTTGAAAGCCACCACTATTGGTAAGTTCAGATCCATAGTGCCCAAACTAAATCAAAACGTATACTGTTACGTCCCAAATCGCGCCGTAGGAAACAATTGGAAGAATAATCGGGTCTGGAGAGTTTATCATTTGTTGCAAAAAGTTATCTCCAAAATGATACACTAACCATGCCCGAAAGTGATCACGATGAAGACACCGGATGTTGATCACAAATGGATTGGACATCGGTACATCTAAAGGATCATGTTGTCCTCTATCCATGTCCTATGTCGGCTCCACTTCAATCAGATAAGCTCCTTAGTTAGCAAAGTGATATGTCTAGCTCTCTCCCATACCCTTTCCATCCTAACTGCGCTTTATATCTGATAAGGTCCAAGATAATATCTCTTGGAGCCTTTTTAACATCGTGACCCTACAAAGTTGATCCAACGGTGGACTCTTAACAACCTTCCAGTGCACCGTCGGTTATCCTAACCTAAAATATCACCGTCATGACAACAGCTCTGAAGATGACACATGTCATCATCTTCTCATAGTAGCCGCGTCACAACACGACAGCGGCAACAACCAAGATCTTCAAGTATAGAGATATACAGAGAGGTTACCTCTTTGTTCCTCTAGCTTTGGAGTTATATGGAGCTATGGACACGGAATATGGCATGTTCGTGAGTGAGTGCACGAGAGCCTACCATGCTAGGCGGAAGGGGATATCACTCTCTTTAGCTTATTATATAGCCTATTTTAGTCAACGTCTTTCCATCGCTCTACAAAGAACACTAGCTAGTGCAATCCATAGGAGAACAATCACGTTATATGATGATTCTTCATATCCTCATGTTGTTTGTAGATCATTTGACCTAAATGGTTTGGATATGTTAGGTGCATTATGAAATATTTCCCATTGTGATGCTATTGGGGACTAGCTCCATATCACTAGTTTGTTTTCATCCATGTTCCACTTGATGGGGTCCTACCATCCTTTTTGTTATTTTAGTGTCCATATTTCCATAGCTATAGAGAGACCACTACACATGCTACAATCCATAATATAACAATCACTTTAGTTGATGCTACTTTGGATGGTTATGTGAACGTGTGACCTAGATAATCCAGATATATCATGGGCATAAGGACATATTTCCGTACCAGTACATATTTCCGTTGTGGTGCTCTTGGGTTTCTTTGTGTTTTGAATAACTGTTCGTTATGTGCACTAGCCCTGTGCCTTACCCTCTAATCAAGGAGACAAACACTCACCCTGCATCGCCGGCAGCACCTAACATGCTTAAATTCAGATTATAATATGATTAAAATTTTTAAAAATGGTACATCTATCAATTCGAAATTGACAGATTTCTGTATCATATAATTATTACTATGACGGTGAAACTAGATATCAGAAGAGTATAAATTTGTATATGTTTTATAACCATTTCATATATTCTCGAGACCTGTAACATTATTTACATTATTCTGACATGTATGTATTCTAAATATCTGCGCAATACCATATTTATGAGTATGAAATGATATGTGCACATTGATCTGCACTACTACTTTTCTTGTGAAACGCATGTTGAAAGTCATTTGATTTGAGGTTTTCTTTCCTGCAAAACATAAATCTTTGGCCTCATATTTGGCCTGCCCTAGTCATGAAGATCGTTGCATTGATGACCTTGGCCGCATGCTGGTTCCTTGGTATACTTTTACAAACGAAGAACGCAATATTGCCTTTGTACGCAGCTTAATACTTGTTTGCTACCTATACAACATTTTCATCCTACCTTATTCCGCCATTTTCCCGAACGTTCTTTCTCTACTTTTCCCATATGATCATTATTTTATGTACTGACTTTTTCAAGATCCGATAGCCTTAATCGGGACAGTCAATTTGGATTGCAATTTGGGTACTACTAAAGATGAAACTCTTTGGTAACTTTGAACCAACTTTCACAGAAGACTGTTTTTTACTATCCAGCTAGCTGTTAACAGGCAAAATGTTGAAAAAGCAGGAATATTCTCATGTTTTTTTCTTTAGTCATGTTTCGGTTTGGAAGTTTTAGCGCTTTTACAGACACTTTAATAGCCTGCGGGGGAGTCAACCGGGTCCCGAGATCATCACACAGTAGATTAACATACATGAATAAATTTTATCCCATAGAAACTATAACAGATACAAAGTCAAACAACAACTGAAGTACAAGAATTGCGCATTGACATAACAGTTTTAACCCTGCTGGATGCAAGGAGGCACGGTGTACATCTCTAATCCCTGTCTTCAGACAACGAACTTCAGTCAGCGAACCTTCTTACTTCTTCGAAGTTCCTGCCACATTATCCGCTGCTTTCTGCAAAGACCACATGATGATACAACGTTGCTTAATGATTGCAAAACTTTCATTTAAAAATGGAAATGCATAAGGATGGTGCAAGAATTAGCTTCTGGAAAAGGAGAGTGCTACTCCTTCACATCTTGTATGCCCATGATAAGAATGAAGTTTACTGGCCTGTGTCGTTACGACTTTTGATGTGAACTTTTTTGCCATTATTTATATAAATCTGTCAAGTTCCGGTTAAAATCATCAACATCTACCAACTGTACAAATTTCCACTCCGAACCTACGCACATAAGAAACTAAAACAATCACGGGATTTGGTTCAGTACCTGTTCAGTGTGGTGCAGAAATTTGCCATTGAATGTCACAACAACTCTATCTTCTCCTTCTTTGCCCTTCATTTTATCAACTGTACAGTAGAACCCAATGGAAGACATACTGCAAAAACAAAGATCCTCTTCCAGACATTAATGAGCAACCACACCTTGTATCGTCTCTCACCTTGCAGCACCGTCTGGCGACGGCGCAGCTCAATGGTGCAAGGCTATGACAAGGTCTATAGAGCGTTTAACCACCACACAAGAGATGTTCCAACACAAAATACAGTAAACAACACTCACATGCCATCTCCACACTCCTCGTTTATGATATCCTTAATGCTTTCACCGTAGTGCATTACAGCTTCGTATAACCTGCACATTAAGATAATTCATCAGTTCCTCAGGTTTCTTCCTGCACCTTTGGGCCAGAAGTCAAATTCAATAATCTGTAGCAGATGAGAAGTGACAAGCGTGTTTCATCCCAAGCAGCAGGTTTACTAGAGCCAGCTTCCAGTTTTAAGGCACATGCAGAAGACGATTTTCCTTCTTCCTTCCTTGCCCATACGCTGTATGATGAAATTAACGGTATGGTATAGAACGATTTATACACTTAAGTTTACTCTACGGCAGTATGGTACACTGAATAGGTAGCTTGTTCATCATTTCATTCCCCACAAGCCTACCCTGATTTTGTTTTTCAATCCAACGATACATTCTTGGAATCAGCCCATGAATTCCAGAACAGAGGTATTGCAGATATGGACGGTCAAGGCACAGTGAAGAAAACCCACTTTTGGGGATAGAATTGATCAGAAACTCAGAAACGATGCATTCAGAAGCAGCCGAACACAGAATCTGAAAGAGATTTATGTCAAGAGCATTCTTGGCGTATGCCATATTTCCGCAGATGTAACTAAAACAATAAAATCGTGATCAGCTTAAGAGCTACTATACAGCTACGATAAATTACGATATGCGAAAAGATAGAAATTTACTCAAGAAAGAATAGATTCATTACCTGTAAACAGTGGGATCTTGTGTAATGGTGGGATCGAAAGAACGTCGCGGAATCTCTTGCATTTCCTCCAGCATTTTGTCAGTCAGTTGAGGAACAACCTTTCTCAGAGGCTCGACAGCCGATTTCTTCAGTTGAGCTTGTCGATGAAACAACTGAGCCACGTACGCATTAGTCAGACCTGTGGCTTCCGCAATTTCGGTGAAAGTCTTCCCGCTTTGCTTCTTCGCTTGTAGCAGGTCCAAAACCAGATTCGCTTTCGCCTCGAGAGCCATTGTATTGATTTCTGCCGATTCAATTCCCACAGTTAATAATTTTTCGGAACAAACAGTGCAGCCCCTCTGTCCTTAGTATCCTGAATCGATCAATCAATTCGCAGGAGATGCAAACCCTCCGCGGTCACGAGTCCTGAGGAGTCTAGACACACTGCAAAGACCATAGGCGTCCCTTGTTGCTCATTGCGAATGCTCTGTAGAATTACACTTTCGCGATAGGTATGATTCCTCAAACAATGAAATCTTCTCATGAAACTTGAGCGCTGGGGGATCTGGAAATCCATTTGATGCACGGGACGAGACAAGGAGCAGGTTCGGGTGTCGACCACGCGGCTCGGTTTTCACATTCGGTTTGGTTCGGGACACTTGGTTCATCTGGAGCCAGACATCTGTTCCTTCAGCTCTTGGATATTCGAAAGGCTCAGGCAGCTAATGACATCTCAGCTTTAAGAATCTATTAGAAATGTGCTTATGCTACAAAAGATGAATTATACGACAGACGAAGACGGATTAGCGCACACAGAGATTGTGGCATATCGTCACGGTATGGGAACGGACTCTGATGTTTCAAATGCAGGTAAAAATGCCGCAGAGTCGCAACAATTTGATATGGCATTATTGGTTCAAAGATGCATCTACTTATTTGTATACTTACTACACATATCATGCACCTCTCTGCAGTACATACTGAGAGCTTTACGGTTTCCAGATAACTCTTCCTGCACCCTTCCCTTGTTTAGAGAGGCAGTAATTTGTGAATGATAAGTCTCGAAAACTGCTGTGAAAGTAGTTTCAGTGCTGTGACTTTTAATCCGCTAACTGTAAGGCATAATCCTTGTTGAGTGTTGAAGCGATGAAATTGACAAGACGGTTTGAGCAGTCACACACTTCAATTACATTCCGCTGTGTCTAAATGGCTGAAATATTCCAACTCGGATATACATAGGGTTACCAACTTCGATTTTCTCATCAATCCCAAAATCAGTCTTTGTTGGATTTGATTTGGCACTGGGCATGAGACGGACTGACATGAATAATCTCGTTCTCGATAAAGATTACAAGAAGGTCGAGCGAGGTGAGTAGGTCGACTTCGAAAACTGCAAACTACACGTCTCTGACATAACCACGTACAAATCGGCTTACGCTTCCACAATGATCACGACCAAAGGAAAAAGTTACACAAAAACAGCAACCTTCACCTTTGGAAAAAGTGATAAGGCTGCTTAAATTTGCATGTGTAAGCACTAATATGAAATTTCAAATCATTGTAATGGATGTGATATTCCAACCAAAATGAAAGAGGTACTAATGGACAGACCAAGAAAAATAGCATCCAGACAGGATACGGAAGACAAACGGTGAACTCTCTGAGATGATCATTAACACCTGTGCGAGCTTGTCCCGAGTCCAATCAACACAGAGCCAGCTCATTTTAAACCACGTTCATGACTGAGAATTGTGGCCCGATCACCACTAGTAAGCATGCGAGACGATAACCGTAGCTTTACTTGACAATGTTGCCGATGAGGAGAGATTTTTACAAATATAAAACGGCGAGATGAAACATCGGAAATTGACACATAGTGAGTTTTAAATTGTTCTCATTCGTCCAAACATCTCATCCTCGCCCACAATTCAGGGCAGGGAGAGCTCGAAAAAAAACTCATGACTGCGGAAAACAACTGGAACAAAATAATTCCAGATGTAATTTTTGAACTCTGGTGGAACTCTCGGCACAAGCAAGACAAAGGAGCTACTATGTATAATCCCTTAAGGTTTGGAGCAGAGTCGACATTTGATACCTGCTAATAATTGTAATTCTCAAGCAGACCCTTCTAGCCTCGTCGTGGAGCAACACGCGCAACCAGTCCATTACAAATCTCAATCTGTAGCATATCCCTATACTTTGGAGAAGTTTTGGCGACCAATGGGGTTCATAACGACAGGAGAACCGGCCTCTCTTGGCCAGCCAGAGTCGAACTTTGCAATTGTCTCCTTCTCCCAGTTCTTGTCAGCGTAGCTTGGAGCACACGTTCCTTTACCAATAAGAGTACAGGGCAAAACAATACAACGGTTTGTAAGTCTCTATTTAAACATTATATTAAACACAAAATGGCAGGCGATGGTTCTCACCTGCCCTGGACGTCACTACAAATAGGGCTCATCATCCAGAAAGTTATACAGTAATGACTATCTGATAACTGAATCATAATTTCACCTAATTTCAGCCCCATCACATTTCCTCGGAGCTCACAATCCAGCAATAGGTTCAAAATCGATCGATGGAGACGTCCATTCTAAAGCTCACAACTGTTGGGAAGTTTACAGTGTATTTATCTCCAACATCAGTAAGAATATATACAAGCTAGGTGCGCAAACAGATCTCCCTCCCCCACTCCCTCAAAAGACCTCAGAAAGCTAGCGAATGACACTCCGATGACCTTAGGTCATGGGAGTTCTAGGCAGGAGGAAGTAGATAAAATTGAGGCCTCCCCGTGACAGGCGAAACACAAACACCGGAATCCTCCTGCCTCTATTCTACGCTTTCTACTTAGAGTTCGAGAAGTCTTGAGATATATCCGATGACACTCAAAGCTAGATCTGAAATCTCAGACAACACAATATCACAGACCTTTCACACCGCACGGGGATCTACTGGCTGTAGACACGAAATAAACAAAGGAACCCTAAAAGCTTTAACAACACCTCCCTCAATCCTTCACGGATTCAATCCCTGTCTGAGGCCAGAACCCATTCCACTGATGGCAGCAGAAGCGAAACGCAATAGCAAGTGAAATCAAGGCGAAAAATAACACCAACTAGAGGGCAGCGTGCACACCTCCGAAGATTTTCCGGTTCCGGGCCAAATCCCAGAAGACGTAGGCGGGGACAAACGAGGCGAAGACTGCAGGAAGGATGACCTTCGTGAACGACACCATCTGGCCGCCTCCGGCAGACATGATTGCCACCAAATTCGAAACGCTCAACGAATCCTCGAGTGGATGCAGGGAAGAAGAATCGCCCGAATTGCACAAACGAATGAATCCGTCCGTATGTCTGGCCTCACAAGCTCCAGGGAGAGTTTAGAAAGCGACGAAGGGCCTCTTCTGCCCCTCCTTCACCAATACGTCCGTGTCATACAGAAACAACGCTCCTTCGTCTTCCCTGTTCCAAAGAGTCCTTCGACTGGACGGACCAAATAAAATCATTTAATGCCGGAAATTATTAAACTGAGAAAGTAGACTGGGAGTTTAGTACCTGCTCCCCAGTTTAGCCGGGGAGTTGGTGATGAATCCATGTAGGATAGGTTTGGTTTCTCCAGCTAAAGTTAGCGCGACCGTGACGAGTGTTTAGATGCATGACTCTTCTCTTTGACTCACCCGGTGGTAACTATTTGAGTGATGAAATTGGCGAAGCATGGAATATAAGTATCCAAGGTAAAGCTATTTTCACGAAGGGCAGAATCAAAATCAGAATCACAAACAAAAAGTAATGATTATTACAATAATCTCTGATGATTTAGTCACTAAAAATTGACTCTGTGAGTCAAGTATCCGTAACTGAATGGCTTAGAGATGAGATTCACTTTTTTTTTTACGAGCTGTTCATCAAGCAAACCATGTCCCCTTCCATATGATAATTCAGACTCTCATTTGAATGAGCACGATGAATAAGTAGTAGACTCTGGTCTTCCTTTCTTTCAAATAATGAAAGTAAAAATTAAGAGAAGAGAGAATAATATTAGCAAAAGTATTTGCCTCTTGACTATCTTTGAGTACATCTTCTCTATGAGATGAGTTGAAAACCCACAATTGTTAGATTCACGAAAAGAAAGAAAGCGTAAGGTTCTAATTATACTTCAGGTAGCACATTAGACTTTTTCCTACATTTGTTTCGTGACCGTATGGATATGTGTACAAGGCCTCCAGAAAGTGTTAGACTTTTATCTTCTAAACTGCCTTCAGACGGTTACCTATTTCTGTTGCACTGTAATGACTACTTGATTCGTTTTTCTTAAAGAAGAAAAGGTTGTGGATTTTCTTCTCCTCCTCCTATCAGACAGTGCATAGTGATACAGACATCCAGCCTTTTGTTTGCAATACACCTTTTGAACAAAAGAAGCACCTACACTTTATGAGAAAAACGTGAGGGCATTTCCGACTTGATCAAAATCCAACAACTGCACTGTTGGTTTTTGGGCAAAAAGAACCCACAAGATTCCCATACGAGCAATACCAGAAGCGATGGGAAGGCCCATCAACCCTTACAAAGAGGACCCCAAATGACACAACTTCTAGCCATACGTACTATTATCTCCAGCTGCTCACTCCACGTTGGCCTGAGACACTGACCTGGAGTAGGAAAGATGGAGGCGAGATCACCCACAACATGGATCTTCCATTCCAGAAGCACACAAGAATCTACGAGTTTTTCTCTTTTCCTGAATTTTCACCGGCACTTAATGGACTCGTGACTTCGAAAGCGGAGGGAAGTGAAGGGAAGCAAAAGTGTGATGACCTGTGAGTACCTTTCTTCATGGCACGACCACGAAAACGGAGGAGAAGCAACGGACTGCAGTACGCTGCTGCTCGGGCCATCCGACCATTCCAACCATGGTCACCAGCTTGAGTGCGTGTTGAAGGAAAGCAGTATCTTGGGCAAGAAGCCGAGCGAGCCTCGAGTGTCGAGTTGACTTCACGGTCGATCGTTGCTACGCACGGTACAGTGAGGAAAGCCGGATCTCATCTCTGGAGTCTGTCCGTAACAGCGCTGCAGAGGATGCTTCTGGGCTAAAACCCCACGACCAACGTCTCTGACAGCGACCAGGTGCTCAGAGGGAACGACGATTTCCATTCACGAAAATGGCAGGAAGACCCATGTGCACAAAATTGATTATCTTACGCTGCTTGTAGTGTCAGTCGGATCGTCCGCCAGTTCAATTTGCTTACGTTGAAGATCAGCATTATTGAGTCCCTGCGAAATTCTGTGTCAGGCGTTTACGTAAGAGGAACCACCTACCACCGCTTTACCAGAGTCGAAGGCTGCAAGAGATTGCCAGTATCCAGCTCTCCGACGTAGGATTTGCCTGCAGAAGAGGCGCAGCTGATGTGATGGCGAGCATGCGAACGGGACTGGCAATGTAGAAGGAATGGTTGCGAGGGGCCGTAAAATCATTTTGGAAGTCTGAAATCAGGTTTCGGGCCGAATCGTCATTTGGACAAGGAAACGGCAGAGCTTGTGCACATTGAGGAAGTAAAGATAGAAGGCAGGCCGAACGGGGAGAGAGATGGGGGACGATGGGGCCCTGGGACTGGATCAGCTGCCTCACCACCTTCTTCAGAAAATTTTGCAACTGGGAGATTTAGGAGCAGCTGATCTTGCTAGCTTGGAGGCATCATGTTACACTTTCAGAGCAGCTACTGGGCTTGGTCCTATCCGGTTCAAATCGATGACAGAGAACGCAGCACTTCAAGCTTGTCAATCTGATAGTCTGTTCAAGAGGTTGCCACAATCTCTGCAATCACAGCTTGCCACCCGCTGCAATGGTAACTGGAAAATGGTGTTGAGATACCTGAAAGCATTCCACCAAGCTGTGACCGGTGTGTCTACAGCCGACGGAAAAGTAAGCCACCATTAACCGTCATGTGTCTGACTTGAATGGAGCCATTGTGAGAAATGATGTGAGTTGTCTTTCCCAACAAGACCTTCGTACCTCTCAAGCACTTGCATTGAATGAGGTGCCGCTTCTTCAACAGCAATCTGCCTTGTTCGGAATTTAGATGTGAATTTCTAGTCCTTACGATCTGACTGAAAGATCTGTCCGTCTTCAATTCACTGTGCAGAGTAGTTCGTTGTCTGTTTTTACGCCCTTGTGATAGAATGCGGACTAAATTTGTAGCATGATACCCTGCAAGTTCCGGGGGTCAAGTCTTCGTTATATCTGATGGGGATAGTTCCACCGGGTAAGAAGCCAATTAGATCTCAGAACCTAATGCTACATTTCACGACGGGGAGTATGCGACTCTTTACACGTAAACTTCATCGCAGAAAGCAGACGTCTGGTTAGAGATCGTTTGCTTTGCATACTTGGCGGTGAACTGTTAGATGTTGCAAACTTCTGTTGCTTTCTGTTGTTTGCCCTGCTAGGTTGCAGGGCAAACAGTGAAATTGAAGGTTGCATACATAAGGAACTGTCATCATCAAGCATTTGTTAGTGCTCACGCCTGATATGACAGGCAAATACTAATTAGTACAGCTCTCAGTATTCATGAAATCGATATGTGCTGTTGGCAGGTACAAGTCGTCGCTGGAAAATATCTGACCCTTTTTATCGATTGGAAAGGAAGTCTTTATGGATGTGGGTCGAATCATTTTGGAGTTTTAGGTCAAGGGTCATCGGTATCTGAGTGCCCATCTCCTGTGCACATACCAGTGCCCGTCCCTGTGTTACAAGTGTCAGCGAGCAGTCATCATGTTGCCCTTGTCTCCAGAAACGGAGAGGTAAGACTGTCTGTCGACACACTCCCCAGTTGTATGTGCTGGACTGGAAATCTCTGTGAGGACCAAAGACAAAGTGGTTACTCATAGCAAGGAATCATATAATCGGAGGTCCGGCTTCTCGTGGTCCTATGTTTCTACCTCTGCAAGTCTGATAAGAAAGTTTATTTGTTAGATTTTAATTGCTACTTGTGGATTTTATCTTTGAATCGGCTGGTTATCCCACGCGGAGTTGCATTAGGTCACGGACTTCGAGACGCTGCTGAAACTAGCCTCAGTTAACCCAATTGTCACTGATCTTCATCGTACAGGTTTATACCTATGGAGACAATTCATCAAATTGTTTGGGACACGGCGATATTGGGGGGGCAGTATTCAAGCCCAAACTTGTGGAATCCCTCAAAAACATACCATGTAAACAGGTAATACTCTATGTCAAGTAAATTCAAATCTTTTCCTACTAGCCCTAGACGTACTTCATCGAACTGTCTAAAACATATATCCATTGGGCATTGTCCGTGGTTAGTAAGTTTTACTGATCTTGTGAATCATCTCAAAGCTGGGTCGATGGGTTACATGTCTTCAATGGTAGGCCTTGTTCACCTCGGAAGCTCCTGGTACCTTGAGCTCATAAGTACATGAGACAAGATCAGATGCTCCGTTTACATTTTCGCAATTGCATCGTTTTTTGCGAGGCAATATTTGAGCTATTTGATGTCAGAAGGTAGTCTAATTGTCTTTCACCCAGTCTTCTCAGAAAGTTAACACTCTTATAAATAATTAATTGAAGTAATTATAGTTGTGTTTTCAAATCCAGCCTAGGCAACTTGTTTCCTCTCATGATTCTTGAAGAAAGAATGGACCTTCGTTGGTTTTCATTATAAGTCCTTTGACTTCTAAAATGTTTATTTGTAGAAGCTAGTCCGTTGGTATACTCTTATATTCGTAAACCTTACTTTTTGGTTTATCTAATCTTGTGTATTCTCTTCTTGCTTCTTGCCAGGTGTCTACTGGGCTTATCTTTACAGCTGCAGTCACTCGAGAAGGAGAAGTATACACCTGGGGAAGTTCTTCAAATGGACAGCTAGGGCATGGTGATATGGTCGATCAGTCCCGTCCAGTTCGGATTGAGGGCCTAGCAAATGCTGGTCATGTCAGCCAGGTTGCCACAGGACAAAGTTTCACATTCGCTTTGCTTGATTGTGGAAAGCTTTACTCTTTCGGAGGAGGGAACAACTACTGCCTTGGGCACGGGGACTTCGCAAATGAAACGCACCCTCGAGAGGTGCTCTTTTTTGACGAGCAGAAGGTTTTCGTATCATATGTCGCTGCTGGAGACGAGCATGCGGTAGCCATTGATTCTTCAGGATATGTGAGTTCCGGGTCTTCGTTTAACCTAGATTCTCGTACATAGACTTCGAGGTTTGAACCATCTTGATTGTTGGAATAGCTGATTCCACCTTTGAACTAGGACCCACTTTCTTTGGAGGTTTGTAGAGTTACAGTCCGAGGTCTTCGTGCACGAAATGTTGGCGCTGCTAGCATTACAGAGGAACTCTCGTGCTTGGGTGGGAGCGATACGTTCCGTTCCTCAGAGCTGTCTGGATATATATTGTTTCAAGAATCGATACCACTGTGCACGCTGAATCGAGCACCACAGAACCTTGAACCGACAGCTCGAACGAAACATCGGTTAATGGCTGCGGTTGTTCGACAGTGCATCACTGAACATTAGCACGATTGCTGACATGGACCCGAATTCTTCGTGGCTTTGCCTTGTAGGTGTATACATGGGGAAAAGGTTATTGTGGACCGCTGGGCCATGGTAATGAAGAGGACCATATGATTCCGAAATTGGTCGAGAAGCTTCGGGACGTCCGGGCCATACAGGTGCGTGTGGCACGATCATGTTTAGCTTTGCCTGACAGTATAGTATGGATTTCAAGTGTAGTCGCTTGTACTGGTACCTGAGGCCATCGACAAGAGCGTAGGTCCTGCATCATTTTCCGAAGTGCACACCCAGAAATTTGCTAATCCTGAACGTAACTTCCTGCGCTGCATCAGGTCTCCGCAAGGAGGAGGAAGACTTTTGTGGTAACAGACACGAGTGAGCTCTACGGTTTTGGATGGATGGGACTTGGCTCCCTGGGTTTGGACAACAGAGGGTCTTCTGACAAGGTTTTGGATCCCGAGCTTCTTCCCGGGCTTCGCGTAGCGCAAGTAAGTACAGGCTATTATCATACGGTTGCCACCACCCACGAGGGACATCTCAAGGGCATCGGAGATAACGACAAGTGTCAGTTAAATTTCAGTGAGAAGTTCCTGCTCATGACAGATCTTCTGTAACGCAGTAGATTTGGATCCTCTGTATATCCACTCTGCACTCACATCACTCTAGTGTGAGTGATGTATAATGGCCCAGCCGATGGAAGTCTTAGGTTTTCTTGTGTACATTAGACCATCCAGAAGTTCCTCGGCCTTTACAGACTGTCTGAGTCTGCCAATCACCAAGAAGACTCGTCAGAAGTTTAGGCGTTGCAGCTCGACATCCCTCAATATCCTCTTAGCCCTCCTGACAGCGGTAGGTATTAGATCTTCATCCATTTGTCCACAGATTTCGAGATCTGGCTAGGTCAGAAGTTTCCGGACATGTTCAGTTTACGGTATACATTGTTTTGCCACCGAAAGGCAGGACGTTGTGGAATTTGCTCATTATCCACTTGAGCCATCGTTCCCATCGTTTCATATCATGGTGCCCAAAAATGGTTTCTCTCAGTGGTCGGCTCATTATAGACCTTGTTTCCATCGGGGACGTTTACGATGCCGGTAGAAAAAAGACTGCAAGCTTTATGAAAGCTAGTGCTTAGGCTGATGGAAGAACTGATTATGTAAGAGCAAGTTATCGAAACGCAGCGACCGTCCGGTTAGACGGTCATACCGACTCTAACCAAAGAGGGTCCAACCCCAACCAAAGGTGATGTACCTCTCAGTCGATTCAATGAACCCGCAATGAACAGACCGCGCAAGTACACTCTCAACCACTCCCCTACACTGCTCTTCATTGGTTTGGCTTCATAGGTATTGCAGCAAAAATTGATAGAAACTGAGACGTGGAATGTATCGATAACAACTAAGTGATTAGTCCTAGGGCTCGGTTAGATACGTGTTGGAGAGAACATATGCCACGCGAAGAAAGTGATTTTGATTCTAGCTGGTTTCACACTGCGTACAAATATCAATTCTTAAATATTGGACTCGATTTTCTTGTCGTGACGTCTCCAGCCATGATAATCAATGAGAACTATGTAGATATATATATATATATTTCCTCATCTTTGTCGAGTCATGGCTGCAAACTCGGTAATCTTCCTATACAAACTTTTGGATGGTTCAGAAGGTGTCGTGGGAAGTAGGCATTGACCGAGTCCGAAGGACCAAATGTAGGAATTTCGATATACCATGACAGTGAACGAGATATCGAACAGAGCTCCATGGCACGTGGACTTCAAGTGGATTGAAGCGTCGAGTGGATTCCCAGAGCTAATAATTTTGCATGGAGTCCAACTGCAACCCGCTGGAATAAGCAGCTGCCCGTCAGGATCAATAAAATCTAATCGGATCGAGCCGAAAGGGTCCGAAGTGTGAAGAAACCGCTGTGCACGCCAAGTGTGCCAGCTAACGGAATACAGCAGCCCTTTAAGACTCGATAAGCTTCGAAATAGACAGTGGCTTGAAAAAATTTCAGACAAACCCTCCGACGCAGTTGCCAGTCATTACTTCCGCGGGTTGTAACAGAAGGACAAAGGGCACGCCTCCTATCAGACCAACGTCACAGCATCGTACTGCACCAATCGCCAAGTGTCTACGACGTCTGTAAACTCCCACCACCGCCGTTTCATACAGGTATGAAAGGGTGGTGGTTGTTATTGACGACATAACACCACCCTCTCCGAGGGAGAATCACGCGAAACTTCGTGACTGCAAACTTGAATTCTGGATCTCATATCTTCACAAATAGATTACAATGGATTGGGACGACTAGGACCCGATTCAACATAAAGATATTTAAGTATGTACTGGTATTTCGAAAACTGTACACGGTGCGGGCAGGCAACTGGTATAAGCACATACTACTGCTAGATCACCTCTACGAAGATACTACAGCTTTTTTCTTGTAAAGCAACTATTCGTATGGCCTAGAAGGCATTCCGTCGAATAAAGTCGGACGAAGCAGGTAACTCGGACTCTAGACATAATATTTATTAATTTACCAAACCCAGCGAGTTGATGCCCCATGCACTTCTTGTCCAAGTCTTCTGCTTGGCATTAAGCTGCAAGACGCGAGCCCATGAAATCCAACCCTCCCAGCTCATGCGCTTGTCCCATTGAGTGCCCCATTCCATCAAGAGCTTCAAGCCTTGTGCAATTTCCTTCTCCGCTTCTTCGTACTCTCCCTCGCCTAGAAGAACTTGAGTCAACACCACATGAGGTTCTGCATAGTGGGGGTTTAATCGCGAGACTTTCCGTAGTAACGGCTTGAGTGTTGCTGCGGATTGCGGCTTCCCCTTGGCATCCACAGGAAAGGCCTGCCAGTAGAGCTTGACGGCCTCGACTTGATCGGCAGGAGACACGATCACAGTGCAGCTTTTGAAAATAGGAGGAACGGCTACGGGTATGCTGGCGAAAAGGCGACTCTTCAAACCCTCTCCCCTGCCCTCCCTCTCCTCTTTCTCCTTGTACGCGGCCTCTTCGTGGAGAATTATGTTCAACAGAACCCCCATACGAGAAATACTGGTCGCCCAGCGTCCCGGTCTTCCATCTCCGGGCCACAATGCAGTCCACTGATCCCCGGAAAATGAACTCTCACCATCTCTATTGTCAAACAAATCATCCTGCCACCCGTAATACTGGTCTATGGAATCTGCCATTGTAAGAATTAGAAAAATTGCGATCAGATTCCGCGGAACTTGCAAGTCTTCTCCAGTTCGTATGTTCTTGACTGTAAACCCTTCGGGTGGCACCATAGGCTTCCTCGTCGCTAAATCACTGGACTCTCTCACATCCTTCAGATGCTGCAGTAACTCCTCGTCACTGAACTTGAACAGAAGCATGTCGAACATAACCTGCTGTCTGGGTACAATGCAGAACCAATGCACGAGCTCCTCGGCTTCGCCTCCGATGAGATCCCGGACTATCTGACGCTCAGTGTTGGGAGCAAATATGGCCAAGTTTACGTAAGAGTTGGAGTAGGCGGAATGGAAAAGGCCACACCGCGCCACCGAGTCGACAGCGTTCCAGAGCTTCAGATTCCGGTACACGTTAAACAGATGCTCGTAGAAAGTGCCATGCTTGTGCCAGCACTCGCTCGCCCCTACGTCCTTCAATTTCCGCAGAAACCCAGGCAGCTCAGGATCTATCTCCTCCAAAGAATCGCGTATGAACAGCCTCGCACACTCCAGTCTCGCAGCGTAGCTGACCTCCCCGTTCTCTTGGGACGTCTTCCCATTCTCGTAAATTCCCATGTTGCAGATTCACCAATCAAGCACTTCCTGCACAGCCCACAATGAAGCCCCGTCAACACAAAAATCCTCTACGTCATCCATTCCTAACATGTATTCACCGGAAGAATGTACTGGCGAAAAGAAGATAAGCATCTAGTTTCTGCTCCCAATGGCACCATATTACGAATCAAACGCTGGTGACTTCTGATTCATCCACCGTAACCACGGGCCCAAAACATGATGCAATTTGCAGGAAGAAGGTCTCTCGTGTCTTCTCATCTTCTTCTACTTCTTCGATCCCAGAGATTAGAACTCAAATCGGCGCCGTTATCAGGATGGATGTGATTTGACTAGTGGAGAGGCAACTCCCTCGGCTGGTGACACAGATAGGACAAACACGCCCCGCTCAACATTCAAAACGTCTTCCTCATGCAAATTTGACCACACAATGCAAACCCAGCACAGTTGTATACGGAGCAATTAAGTCGCTCGAGTTACAAGCTCTCACAGTCCGCACAACGGGAAGAAGTCGATCGACATAGCTATGAGAGTCGCATCACCACCTGTGCGCTCGGCACTTGGACTGCATCAGTGTTTGCAGAGAACAAGATCGGAGAAAAACAATGCCATACCTTTTGTACAACCCTTTCGTTGAATACGGAGACAACGGTCAGGGGGATTGATCTCCAGTGGTCGACACTGCAGGTGGTCTGGATGAATGTGATCCAAGTTTAGAACGACGGTATTTAACGGAAAATCACTTGCGACTTTTGTGCAGCTGATGCCCGAGGCCGGGCCGATCTGTCACCAATATATTACAAGTCAGCAATATAATGCGTACACTATCGTCTCACGTTCCTTCCCATCTAGTCATACAACGTCCTCCATCTGATATAATAAGGAATGACACCTCGGCATCAATCCAACAACTATTCTGATGTGGACTATCCATCGGACCTCACAGCGGCGGACGGTATGTAGACTTGCTGAGCTGTACAATACGGTCTCGGCCCCAAGTCCCAACCCGGGGTTAGTCCTAACTAAGGGACCTGGTCTGCGCAGTAAAGACTCAGGCCCGGCAGGACGTACAGATACCACAGAAGGAGTTGGTGGTGGTGTGTAGTGTACCGCGACAGCGCTCGATCGATTCCTCTGTCGTCAGATTCGTGCTTCTGTTGAGAGAGTCAACAAACTTAAGGAATCACACTTTGGGATCGGAAATTTTGCGGCTTGTTTGCACTACGATTGATTGCGGTCGCAAGCGGAATCTGAGAAGCTTCGTAGTTTGCTTGAGAGAACGCAATCATGGTGAGTTTCTCCTGGGCGATCGTTTCTGTTTTGTGTTCGCGTTTGAGGGTTTTCTTGGTGTAGAAGATGATGCCATGTTCGCATAAGACAGTGGTTTTGTTGATTCGATTGATCTGAATCTTGGGACTATGAGTTATGCCGCTGTTTGCAAGAGTTGCTTTTCGACGGAGTTGGGGGTGAACTTCACGTTCTGTTTTTCGTGCTACCAGTTTGACTTGTCTGTTTTTTGAGCGCGAGCAGCTGATGGAAATTGATCGGCGAGTTTTTACACCTTTTTGGGATGGGGAAAGCGGGCATTGGGTGATTTGTGGCTTTCTGTGCCTCTGAGTAGGGTTTCTGGGGTTTTATACTGATTTTTGGGCGTAAGGGAATGGAGCCGAGTAGGGTAGATACGATTAGCAGTTGAGTTGCTCGTTGATCGGATGTGTCTTTGACTTACGTTTTTCTCTGGTCAGGGTTCGTGAACGTAATTGTTATTTTGTTCTAGACAGATCAAACGCCGTTTGCCTAAAGCTGAGTGACCTGTTCAGGTTGAGACGTTTTAGGTTTCCCATTTCACAGAGAACGTGTTGCCGAAGTGAATTAGTTCAATCTTTTGCTGAATTTTTCAATAATAGTCATTTGTATGGCCCGTTGATCGTAAATCTTCAAGAAGTTCGCAATATTAGACTCAATCGGCGACAACGTGGATCGTGGACTCATTTCAAGGACAGTGCAATTTCAACTACCGCGATGATGTAGAGCAAGCTGGTATTTCTGATTATGCAGTTGGAACAGTCGATGGGATAGATTTTGGCATCCGAGTGTGCCTTGCTGGGAAGTAAAAAACCAAACAATCATCCGCGTGATTGTTACTTATCTAACTTTCCAGTGGGCATGGTATGCAAGCAATTATGGTGAAGCAGACCAGTTTTCTAATTGTGTTCATCTTTTTCTTTTCCAGGACGATCCAGAATTAGCCGCCATCAGACAACGCCGGATGCAGGAAATGATGGCCAAGAGTGGCGGTGGTGCTGGTGGGGTATGGCTGAATTAAATCGTAGGGTTTTGAAGCAAATTCATATTTCTAAATTGAGGCAGAATTTAAGGTGTGCTAGTTACTTAGTCAAGAAAATTGTCTGGGTCCTTCAAATTCATGACAGCCTGACGCACTACTCAACTGGGCTTGTGGTTTTTGGTGGACTTAAACGATCGAATTAAATGTAAGACTTAATTGTGAACCTAAATTTTGTTTTTGGACTTGATAGAGCTCCTAGCTTTTCAGTTTCTGTCTCTGGAATATTTTTTTTCACAACTGGATATTAAGAACAATGTCATTGTCTTGGTTTATTTTGCAACAGTCTTTTCCACAGAATAAAGAGCAACAAGACGCCCAAGAAGAGCAGAAAAGGTGCATGGAGATAAAATGTTGCCCTGGAAATAAACCTGAAGCATAGAAGCGATTTTCAGCTGAATTTAGTAACCCTATCGTATTTGTTTAGCACTTATTTAGGGAAACTATCCTATCACTTCTCTGGCTAAGAGATTATAAGCACTCTTTTTTGAAAGCCTAAGTAGATGCCGGTCTTAGCGTGCCAAACAGTGGTGCTTAAATAGCATTTTATATTTTCAAGTTGTGTGCTGTGATTGTTTGGTGCTTTGTTTCTCATCTCCAATTGCTATCATCCTTGATGTAATTTAATTCAGTTTTTTCCCCAATTTTTGCAGAATCTACGTATAGTTTTTAAATTGTCAAATTTATTTTTGTTTCATCACCGATTGACAACAGTCCATAGAAGGATATGCTGTTGCCGTTTTGGTAGATCAGTTTTCAGAATGGATATCTACTCCTAAGCTTTTGGCAAGTGAATCTGTTCAAAAGTTTATTGACATCCAAATGTTTGCCATGCAGAGAAGCTGAGGAACGCCGACAGATGATGTTGGCAAGAGTGTTGTCTTCTGAAGCTCGGGAGCGATGTAAGGTCCTCATCTTTCGAGCTTTTAGCGTTAAATGAAACATGTTGAAATTCATTCAGATTTCGTACTGTTTGGATCTCTAACGATGATGAACAGACCGACAATAGTGGAGAATGAAACACTATATAAGAGAAAATGAGTTTGCGGCCAGATGTTCGAAACCGTTATTAAAATTTGTGATTTGATGGCGAATGGGTGTTCTGTTTTCGTTTCAGTATCCCGAATTGCACTGGTGAAACCGGATAAGGCAAGAGGGGTTGAGGACTTAATTTTGCGGAGTGCTCAGTATGGACAGATCACTGAAAAGGTCTGTCATCTACACTTAAGTTGTGTGGAGTCACGTGATTTCATTTAGCAAGGAAGTCTTGGGGTAGTTCTGCATTGCATGGAACAACTTCAGACTTCTTTCGTCTGAGTATACTTTTTTGGTGTGAGCCCCTGGTTCAGCTTCTATTAAATCATTTTTCTCTTCGTTTTTGTCAAGTTTGTCACACCCACGATAACTTCACAATAAGTTATGGGCTTGGCAGACAGCTGATTGTGGTTGTCTTATCAGGTTTCCGAGGAACGCTTGATATCCTTACTGGAACAGATAAATGAACAGACACAAAAGAAGACAACCAAAGTGACTGTAAGTATTAATCAACCCACGATTTTATATGCATTGGTTGTAATATTTGCTATGTGTTCGTACTTAACTATTTGTATCTTGTGTGCTGGGCAGATCCAGCGTCGGAGAAGCGTTTTGGACGAAGATGATTAAAGATGAAACGTCTGAGCTGGCCAGTTGTGACCTTGTGGTGGAAGGACTTGTATTTGTATATTGGATCAAGCACAACGTCGCTGATCAGGATTGTCTCCCTGGGATGGAGTTAATGATTTGTAGTGCTCAAGTCAGCTTCAACCTGAAGCTGTGTTTTTGGAGCACAATTTTCATGGTCTAGTCAAGGCTTGGGACTAATGCACTAGCACAGTTTTTCATACTTTTAATACTGTTGTAAACCGCCTTTGTATTATAGCTGGATACAGTTTCAATACAAAATTGACTTAACACTGAGTGCTCGTTACCTTCCACTTATAAAATCTCTCTGAAAGTGTCTAGTGCATGAAGTTTGTCTAGAAGGTGATGGAGAGTGTATATCTTGTGAGTGAGAAACTTTTGTCGTAATGTGCTGACCCGAGTTATGTGATTTCCGAAGCTACTTGACATGGACATCGTAACTCATCTGGGAATCGGATAACTCGTGTGTGAGTCAGTGGATGGATCACCCTGGCAGTTCAAGTCATCACCATGTGTAGATATTCAAGTCCCTTGTTAGAAACCAACTTTTTTGTGCAGTTGTTTCTGCATGTATCTATCCACGGTAAGTTTCACATATATTAAAGTATGTGAGAATGTATCATAAGAGGTCAAAACCAGTGATAATGAACAATTACGTGCGGGAATGTTGACATGTCATGGATTTTGGTGCCTAAGTTGAGGAGTGTAAGTTCGCTCTGGTTTTAGTTCAACTAGTAAATTGTTATTTCAATTATATTTAGAAGGGTACACACGTACATACCATACATGTATGTTTGTCTTCGATGAAAGTTATCCAACCAAAATTCTGATCACGAAGTAACGGGACTATAGTAACAAATAAAGCGAACCCGAAACACAAGGATTCAAAGTCTAATTCTTGACAAAACACGAAATGCAAATGAATGAAAGAACATAAAAACTTCAATTGTAGTCACTCCAATACATAGATAAAAAAACACTTCATCCCAAGGCACTCTAGATGACAAGAAGGCATATCCTTTTGAAAATTTGTTGATCATCGGTGTTGATGTAAAGAATGAAGTTATGGCGTTATGAAAGGTAGGAGTAGTTAGTGGAAATGAAAAGAAGAAAATAAAAAAAAAATTATAGCAACAAGAGGAGATGACCAAGTTTAGTCATTTCAAGTGCTGGTCTTTTCTCCTTGAGGAAAGATAGATTCAAAAATGAAATCACTTAAGGAACAAATTCACTTCTTACTCATAACAAATCAGTAGTGTATTTATTTGAATTATATTTTTGAGAATGTAAGTGGTTAAACAAGAGTGAGAAACTATCCATGTAAATATTACAAACTTAAAGTATATGTCACATACACATCAAAATATTCAATGTTATTTTTTATGAAAAATATGTTGACATTTTGTCACACATGTAAAATTAACTTGGATAGTTGCATAATACACTACACAAAATGTTAATGTGCACAAGGGTTGCATAAATACTTTGAAAAGTATAAAGATCTATCACAATTTTCAATTCACCAGAAAAGGTAAGGTTTCTTGTAGGCATCTGGGTCAAGAGTAACAAACGATGTGTCTCTTTAGTTACCTTTAGCTTTCTTCATCCAAAAAATAAAACTATAAAAGTGTATCCAAATCGACAATAGTTTATATCCCTTCGCATGCTAATTACAGATAAAGTTAGAGTTACAGATTGTGTACTTTTTAAATTATATATAGTGAGAATATAGTTATGGGCGGAATAGACTGTTTTCAAATCTTGGAGTTGCCAAACAAATAAAACACATGTTACATAAATTTGGTGCCAGTGAGATTGAAATATTTAAAAGGCAGACACAAAACTACTCGGGCCGACACTTGACTAGTTCGATAGTTTATTTGAACGTCTTGTAATTTAGAGTTACAGTTCAAGCAGCTGCTCCATGTGCGTATTGGAAACCCGTATTCTGGTAACATTTTGTTTGATTTTGATATCAATTCGATATTGATATGCTTCATTTATTATATTTCTGTTTTCTTAAATTTATATTTGATTCAAGATCAACGAGTTCAGAAGGAAAAACTTGCAATTTGAACTCTTTCGAAACATCCCTTTTGCTTGAAAGTACTGCAGTCCGTTCGTCGGCTTATCGTTCACAATTGAAGCGTTTAGGAACCGTAAACGGCTGTTGTTTGAATCATCCAAGAACAACAATGGATAATATCTTCTAGACGTAAAGAGATATACTCGTCTTTGGAAGTTGGTTAGCCACTCGTTCATTCATTCACTCTGAAGAATGATATCGAAATGTGCACTCTCCTCCAAATGGAAGAGATCTTCAAATTGCTCCGTCTCTGCCGGATCTTCAACCAAATTCTAGCATCCATTGTGCTTTTAGTGGGTGTGTTCCTCTACATCTTGAGAATAATGTGGATGCATCCGATCACGCCATAAAGGGAGGTTCTACTGTAATGTTCCGTAGCAAAAGTGGGGTAGATCTTCGTTCATCAAACTGTTCTCTTCATTTTATTTCCCAAATCTGCTTTATAGACCGAGATCTAGGTTTGAATGTTTCCTCGAACCCATTATTACCTCGAATGTCTAAGATCCACTTATAGACGATATAGGTCAGGCTTGCCAGACAGTCTTATTGCCCAGTTATTGATCTGAATTCTTCGACCTCCGTCTTTCTTTGGTGCGTTTTCCTGAGCATTTAAAAGTTTTCTTTCGCCCCTTTCTGGACTCAATATTTGATGCGCGTCCCGCGTCTATTCGTACAATGACCACGGTGCAATGGGGTTCTACTTAGTCAACCTGTCAGGCAAGTCGCCGGTGAAGATGACCCACGGAGAGGCTGTGAGTACATGGTTACATCATTTACTTGGGAAACCACGTACGTCTCAACCACGTTTGCGGGTGCTCAGGAGGCCCGACGGACAGCGATCGCTCTCTCTGTTCCCTCGTGTCTCGAGCTTCTCTCGAATTTTCGAGACGGAAGAGCGGTGACGAGGAGAATTCCAAATCTTTCTGCTGGGGTCTCCTTTTGTCATTCTCGTATTGCTCATTTCTCCCGAGCGACGGTTTCTAGTTCAGTTCTGAGGTCGTTTGGTAATTTGGTGTGCGGGTTTGAGCAAGGATTTCGAGTCGAAGATTTTCAAGCGGCAAGTTTAGGGTGACAAGGTTTGGAGTTTGTTTTTTAGACAATCGGGTCATCGATGGCGCAGTTAAAGCGGTCGGAAGGAGAGGGAGCTGACATGACCGTCTATCAGGTTTTGGTCAGAAATTTGGATGGAAAAACCCGATGTCTCCGGTTTTCGTCCAAGGATCTTCTGTGTGATGACTTGAAAGCGGAATTGGCCGTGAGTGAAGGTATTCCTGGAGCTTGGCAGAGGCTTGTGACAGGGACACGAGAGCTTGTGACAGGAAGCAATCTTGTAGCCGATGCGAATGGGTTTTTTCCGTCTTGCAGCTTGCTGTTGCGGTTGAGAGGAGGCAAAGGGGGGTTCGGGTCGCTTTTGAGGGGTGCGGCGACCAAAGCGGGACAGAAGAAAACGAGTAACTTCGATGCTTGTCGTGATATGAGTGGGAGGAGGCTGCGTCACGTTAATGCTGAGAAGAAATTGAAAGAGTGGAAGTCTGAAGCGAAGGAGAGAGAATTGGAGAAGACGGCTGAAGAATTTCTGAAGAAGCGCAGGAAAGTAGAGGAGGAGGACTCTGGTGTAGCGGTCGACCTAGAAAAATTCAGGAATGACAGCTTGCTAGCTAGGGAACAGGTAGCCGCAGCAGTGACAGATGGGCTGGTAGAGGCTCGCAAATTAGCTCTTGACCTGAAGAGGAAGAAGGTAGAGGCAGTGGAAGTGGATGCCAAGAGACCTAAATTAAGGTAAGGCTAGGTTTGATGGTTTCATTGAAGGCTAGGTTACATGGGTCGTTGTTGTTTGTTTGTTGTGTTCTACCACAGTTATTATTGCTCTGTTATTTCATTTCAGATACGACGTTTCTCAACTGCATTTTGTCATGAGGAGTCGAGTGTTCTTGTTTGTATCATTGATAGTCAGTGATTTTTTTAGCCACTATAAGGAAGATGTCGAAACACAGTTGGATCATGTATGCAACTTAAAGACTGAAATACTCTGTTACTCCAGGCTCTACGGTGACTCTGACCTTGAAGACTCTGACTCTGATTCGGACGAGGAAGATTCTGATGTTGAAGAGGAGGCAGGTGCGTCTGCATCGGAGGAAAACGAAGCAAGTCCATCTAGTTCCGGTAAAACAGATGGAAGCGAAGCTGGTCAAGGCGATAAAGCGGATGCAAACGAAGCTGGTCCATCTTGTTCCGATAAAACGGAAGCAACTGAAACTAGTACATCCGGCTCAAGTGAATCTGAGGAAGATGAAGCTCGATCATAGTTAGTTGCCCTCCATAGATGTAAATGTAGACTTATAGCACGGCCAATGCCGCAGTGTTTTGTAAATGTATCCAACCGTTGTATGTGGTCACGCGAACTTTTTCCACCCATTATATACTCACTAGGAAGTTTTGATGCTGGGTTATTTTACACTCAGAGTGGGTGGAAACGCCTGACGATTAAGCTCAGAACGGAAAGGTAGAAGTGGTTATCGACCGGACTTGGATAGTTAGAATAGATTCTCTCTCTGGATACCGACGCTGTGCTTTTGGGATCAGAGTTGAACTTGTCTCATTAAAAGCTCAGGCCGGTATTCTGACTTAGTCCATCTCGACCATTTTCACGAACTTAATAAATTGTGGAAGAATGGGATGTAATGAAATCTCGTAAGCATTTTGTTTTGATATCTTGGAATAAATCTGAAAGATTACAGTCTTCTATTGAACATATGGAGGTCAACTGATTGAAAGTCAGCTGTTCAGGATAGACTGCTTACTTTGAGTTGGATAATTCAGTTCCAGTCTACTGGATATTCCCAATCGTCAACGCTTTGGAAAGGTAAAAAGGGGATTCCATCCCTCACCTGTCATGCCTCCTATTCACATTAGCAGACTTGTCTATGTCGCCTTGAGCAGGATGTTATCATATATCAGTCGCACCGTCCCGCCGCTCGTATTTAGTACTTGTACTCGATCTTGGCAAATTGATATATCAGTCCCTGAGTACCTGGAAGGCAGCCTAGATCATAGGAGTTGTGGGAATGTCCTCCGCCTAGAATGGGGAGGTAAATGTGGATGGGCCTACTCGAGCAGCTTACTAAGTACAAACGGTCGTTGATCACTCGATCAACATGCACATTATTTTTGTATTGAATTGGAAATAAGCAATAGTAGAGATTTAGTAACTTTACTGATATCGCATCTAAACCTCTTACTGGCAGTGGGTATGCAGGAGATGCAACTGCTGCGTACGTGAAGTCGGGCCCTGTTAGTAATCGACCAAAACAGTGGAAGATAATTCGAACGATGGGAAGTACAAGATGCACATTTTTGCTAGTACTTTACTGCGGTAGGCCCTTGAAGTCGTTGGAAGATCTCGAAACTGAACTCTCCTGCCCAGTGGTCGAGTTGCATGAATTGTGGATCTTTGCTGCATTGTCCACTCATGCACGATGCTTGCCCTGCTAGAATCGTGTTGACTATACTCGTAAATCCTCGGATCATCTAGTCAAATGCACAGTAAATTTAGACGGGTGTTTGAGACAACGATGCATCAGCAAGTGCTCCCATCGGATCCCAGGATCAAATTGAGTGTTCTCAGAAGAGGCGATAAATTGAACTGACCCGAAGCTGTCTAAAAGTAATTGCCACTGTAGGTACGCTATGTACATGTACATGTATGAATGTCGTTGGAGTACATGTACATGTACTCCAACGACATTCAACGTCCTCGATGTTCAGTAGCAAACGAGTAACAGAATAGTGAACAATGTTTGAGATCTTGGAGCTAGCTTGCTCTTTCTCCTTTATTGCTCAATTGCTCAGGAGCATGACAATATCCAGGTTTTGAAATATGGAGCTTCTGCGAATAACAAAATGATGCCCATGATCTTCCTGTACAATTATCAGCATGTACATAGTTCTACAGCTGGCTGAAAGTCCCTGTGTATGGCCGTGGAGGCGGAATCTTGTGTGGGGTTAAGATTTCTAGAGTGGGCTCAGCAGTAATCGTCCACATCCATGTAAGTTTCCTAACATCCAGTGTACAGTACGATGCATGACATCGCGCGTGCAGGACCTGAACTGGTTTGGCAAGTCAGTAGATCTGTAAAATTGGTTCGCACAGTAGCAAGCTCGGGGCTTTAAAATGCTCCGAATGCGATGCCACAATCATCAGACGATCTTTCATCGTTTGGTCCCAGTCTAAGTCACTTCTTCCAGTTTCTGGTTCGTTTCACCCATTAGATTGTCACATTTCATCAATGGGGTTTTCTGAGGCTTCGAACATGTTGACACTAGTTTTAGTGACTACTCTGGGTTTGGTCTGTGGCTCTATGCTGCCCACATCCCATGCAGATATGGTCTTGGATGCAATGCACACGCACACCACTGCGTTCATGTATCCAACTCCAGAGCCCAATGCCACTGAAGATCGTCTTCACAGCTCTAACAATGGTGGTGACTCGAATCCGATCGTTCCTGACGAACCGATCATTCTCGACTACCACCACGGCCCCATTATGACAGGAAAGAACGAGATGATCAGGCTGAATGTCGTATTTTACGGTACCTTCTCCAACAAACAAAAAGCGACTTTGCGTCTATTTTTCAGATCATTTTGGAACAATGCCGTTGAGCTTGAGCAGAATGGCTACTGGCCGACCGTAGCTAAGTGGTGGCAGATCACTCGTCGCTACGTGGATCTGCACAAAACCCCGATCGCCCGCAGTATCGTCCCAGGAGGAGAGATGCAGGATTGGTACTCCCAGGGGAAAAACCTTCGCCAGTCCAACATCCAGGCGATTGTCAACAAGGCCATGAAGCAGAAGGATATCGGCTCCGATGCCCGGGACATGTACCTGGTCCTCACCTCCGACGACGTCCTCGTTGAGAAATTCTGCATGAGCATGTGTGGCACTCACTTCTACCTCTTCCCCTCGCAGAATGAGAATGCTCAGATGGTGCCATACGGATGGGTTGGCAATCCCGGCAAGCAATGCCCTGGCCTCTGCAGCTGGCCTTATGCTCCAGGAGGCTTCGTCAAGCAGGCCCTGATTCCACCCAACGGTGATGTGGGTATCGATGGAATGATCATCACCATCGCCAACATCATCGCAAGCATGGCCACCAACCCTTACGACAACGGCTACTTCCAAGAGGGCAGCCATCTTGAAGCAGCTGCTGTCTGTCAAGGAATGTTTGGAATCGGCTCATTTTCTGGCTATCCTGGTGAGCTTCTCGTTGACAAGGCTACCAAGGCCAGCTTCAACGTGTATGGAGCATCCAATGCTAAGTTCCTGGTTCCATGGATTTGGAATCCAGCTACCCAGCAGTGTGCTGGCCAAGTCTGATGGAACGGTTCTCGAGCAGCATGCATGGCATCCTTGTTATATGGGTCTGTGAAAGTGGTTGTTGATCTCAACCTGTGGAATACTGCTTCCGGGGGTTTGTATTTGTGATCCTAGACAGTAGAGCGACAGCAGTGACTCAGATGTGTAAAGACTTGTAATTAGTGGTTTGTTTGTGGGAGCTCTGTGCCTAAATCATCAAAGTAGGTGATGTCTGGGCACAGGAAGGAATAAGGTGTACAGCTTCAATTTGGACTACTTAGGTAATAGGCATTTCTTCCATAACTTACAAGCGAGTATGGAGGAAATCGTTGACAGAGAAATTGAGCCAGAAACGCTTCAATTGTACATATGAAAGCTTATCAAAGGTCATAACAGTTTTGTTTTGACCTTTTTTATAAACTCGAGAGAGTATATCCAGGCTTATGCGTAAAATCCGTTTGCATCTCCAGTCCTGTTTTTCATGTGCTGGAATTGATGTAGAGTCTTGGGAAGTTTTTATTCAGGTCAGGTAACCCTCAAGTTCTCTGAGGGCAACGAACAAGACCTACATTCATACTTTTCAATGGCTGATCAAAAGACCGTAAAACTGAGCTTAACGTATAATACTTGTGGAGGCATGACTCAGACAGAGAAAGAAAAGATGATTCCTCTTTCTCTGAGGTTTAATCCTGCACCATGTTGCTTCTGAGGTAAAGTCACAAACTTGAGTACGACAAGCGGCTGAGATCGACTTCCAAAGTGGTCGAACTGGTCGAAGTGGCCAGTGAGGTAAGGACTGTAAATTTGGTAGAATGAGTTCTTAGCTAGGAGTCCTAGGAAATGTCTAATGCTTCCTCTTTCTCTGTGGTAGCCTGAAAGTGTTCAGAAAGCTGAACACTTGCAAGCTAACACATCTCCATCCGAGTGTCAACATATCTCACCTTAGAAAAGCAGTAAGACAAACTAGCAGCTCTTGTCGGGCGGTTGAGTCGCAGCAAGAGCAGAGTTGCTTCAGACAATGCTTGTCCCGAACCTCTTTCCTCTTAGCTTTCTGTGTATCCTAAATTCACTAAACTAACAGCTTTCATGAGCTGTCTGTCAATTTGTGAAAAATAGGCTTACAACAGTTTTATTCAACACAACTCAGTAACAAACCCGTTCGGAGAAGAACTTGGTATCCCCAATCTCGGGTCCATGCCACAATCTGGCCGTTACTTTCGCTGTCGGCCAAATTAAAACTCTATACAGTAAATGCAAACCACATTGAGGCGAGATTGACGATATGCGTTTTATTTCGATCGCCTCAAATTCAGTCACTAGGTCTTCCTCTAGAAGAATGTAATCTGTCCGGTAGGTGCACGCATGCAGTAGCAACTATAGCGGATAGTACAATTTCCAGTTGACCACAAACACCCAACATTTCGAATATTGGTACAGTTAAGGAGCAAAGACATAGATAGTATAATCGGTCTACAATGCATAGGAATATTAACACTACAAACAATAGAGATGTTGTCCATTTCATGTGTGCCAAGGCACCACCATGTGCATTTGTTGTGACTTATAATGCAACACACACTATTGAATCTAGGGCAGTGGAGTTGGATACACAAAGGGCGGAGGCTCGCATACAAATTAGGTTTCCTCAATATTTCACACTATCTAAAGCACTAAATACCTCATCCATGGTTGTTAGAAGTCATATTGGAAAGATGAGTATCAAAGTCAATATTGATGTACTTGAATATGAAGCAAGTAGGGTCTAGCCATTGACTACTTGAGGTAACATCCAACGCAATGTTGGGGCACTAAAGGCTATTGTTCATTCTCATATTTTCTTATCCAAGGATTTATTGGCATTGAGGATGTCATCATTATGTATTCTAATTGGTAGCTAAACTTTACAAAACAAACTTGATATGTACATTGCTCTTGGTATTGACATCACTAGTATCATTGATACTAAGATCAAGATTTTCACTAGTGGTGACAGCTTGGCAAGCTGTCAGTGCTAGACTTATGGAATTTCCAGCAACAACAGCATACAGATGTATCAAGGTGTCACCAAGTGTGATGATGTTGAATAATCTTGAAGATCGGGCCTTCAAGATTGGTTTATCGAACTCAAC
The DNA here is from genome assembly GCA_014180765.2 of Marchantia paleacea. NCBI lineage: Eukaryota > Viridiplantae > Streptophyta > Marchantiopsida > Marchantiales > Marchantiaceae > Marchantia > Marchantia paleacea. The sequence continues at coordinate 2,498,348 of MUAA02000008.1, read as the reverse complement.
GAATGTTGTTACATTCTTGTGCACACCCCCTTAAGTTGGATAAAGATGCACCGTTTGGTCTTGGTTTGCAAAAGACTAATGTGGAGAGACGTCCATTTCAGATTTAGATATTTCTTAAAGGTTCTAGTGATGGAATTGATTGTGTAAGTCCAACGAGATCATGTTGTAGACAAATCTATGACGCCAACACATGAGTTTGTTACACTTGTAAAATTCTATTATGTATTGGTGGATGTGGTGGTGTTATACCTAGTGTGTTTTAATGTTGATCAAAATAGGGGCAGATGTCAACCTTTCCTTAAGCTCAACAAAAGCTCTCTCTTGTTCATCTCCCCAATGCCACTCTTGATCTAGCTTTGTCAACTTTGTCAAGGCTTTGGTGTGACAGCGATGTATATTATGATGCGATATATATGTGCATGATAAAACTACTATCATATACTAGTCACCAATCATCTTCATGAATCTATCTCGGTTTTGGTCTTAGACGATGATGTTTATCAAATCTAAACTTCTTTTTTAAACATACATTTTTAAAACTCTAAACCGATATATCCACATCCTCTAATATTTGGTCTTATTGACTAATTCAAAAGGCAAATAAATCTTATATAGAAATTTTGACCTCGCAAGATAAACATTCCAAATAGATATTTGTTCTTCAATCGGCATAATAATTTCAATCCTTGATTTAACTCCATGGACAAAGATTTTGTTATTGAGTTATCGGTAGTGTAGTAAGCTCATAAAAAAATGATAAAATCCTTGGCCAATCTCTCACATGTCCTCTACCTCTTTTTACTATTGCTTTTACAATAAATGGATGACCTCATTCGTTCTTGGCATTTCCTTCAAGATTGTAAACATTGGTTTATACTTCTTTTAACCCATATGTCTTAAGAAGTTCCTTAGTCTTGTAAGTGTTTAGCTCTCCATGATCTAATTTGATTTTTCCCACATATCCACAATTCACATCATCAATTAAAAATCTGCAAACCTTTCAAAAAATTTGTCTTCAAAGCCGACCTTGTATTTGATTAGACAAGTTTTTCCATACTATGCCTAAATATCTCATCTACCATATCTCAACTTGAATAAAATCTATGATCCATTTGTTATGCATTGCAAGGGAATACATAAGATGTCATACATCAAGATGCCATATTTCTGAATATATTCCACAAGTTTGACATTAAAACTTGAACTACACTACATCTTGCATCACCAATGCATCTCCTTCAACTTGATAAACGATGCATAAATAGCCTACAAATTTTTATGAAACTCATGAATTAACATCTTTTGAATTTTCTCTCCACACACAAGCTTTTATATAATTTCTCCAACTTGTTTAGCTCACTTTCGTAGGTAATCATTTTTTAAAAGATAATTATAAATCTTTCACCTAATTTGATTAAATTGAGAATCTGTCCACCATGATTGTTTGCCTAATGTTTGGAGGTCACGATTAATATCTAATCACTCCACTTCATATAGTTATTTTGTAAGCAAAAGACATTTCTCTTTTCCTTTCTGAGCTCTAGAATAAAAGGGAGATTGAAAATACATCCAATGTATTTTCAATCAAATCCTCCTCATTCTTATATCTAGCTTGAGATAACATATTTACTATTGGATTATAATTTCTTGCTATATGCACAAATGCAAGGTTCATGGATTTGATGTAAGCTTTTCATCATAGCATGGTAAAATCTAAGGTAATATAGTTGATGATTAACCCTAATAGGGACAAATAATCTATCTCCACTACTACGGTTGCTTCAATCAAGTACTCTTCCTCAACCTTCATATGGTTTTTATCTTTTGGGGTTGAAGAATACATTTGTTTAGTTTCACAGTGATGAATAGAATCATAATAAACTAAATTATTCTTGAAACTACATTGATGATATTTTGCGATATATTAAAAATATAAGCTCTTCCATACATGATAGAGTAATTTGGTCATATCACAGGCTCAAAAGGATTTAGGAGTTTATCAAATCAAGGTGGAGGCAATCTTGCACATTTTGCAATGTAATAGAATGCAAGCATTCCTTGGTCTTGCAAACTTTTATCATCAATATGTGCAAGGATTGAGCACTTCTACCAAATATTGATATAGTTGGATTAAAAGTAGATTTGAGGAGATGAATATGAAAGAGCTTTTGTTGAACTCAAGGACAGCTTGACATGTACCCCTTTTTTGAGAAAATCAATGAGAGATCATATATTTACTACACATACTAATTGGAAGTTTGAGATTAATGATCATCGAAAATGATGACAAGGTGAAAAAGTTTGTAGTTATCTATTTAGATCATGTAATGTAATGTAATCAAAGTATATTTTGTAAGAAGCAGAATATTTGTAAGCTGTTTGGCTATAACATATTTCAAATATTATTTGTTTGAAAACTCCTTCATTATTAGCACTGATCATCAAACATTGAAGTGGTTGGTGGAATAAAAAAACTAACACAATGGAATTTTATCTTACAAAAGTATGATTTCATGGTTGAACATAGATGTGAAGTGGTGAATCATGATGTGTATGGGTTAAGTCAAAAACTATGTATAAGTTAAGTTGACAAGATCAGGTCCCAATGACACGATGAACCTCATGAGGAAATGATGTCGGATTGGCATGCATATGTCTTTTTGAGTATGTTGACTCTTGAAAGTTATGTGATATCTCTTTTGGATCTTAGAGTAGATATGACTATTTGAGTATGTTGGCTCTTGAGAGTTATGTGATATCCTTTTTGTATCTTAGAGTAGATACATTTCCTTGGACACTTAAGCTGAGGATGATATTAAAATAAGTGTTGGGATTTCTTTGTACATTTATTTTGGTGGACATGTTGAGTGCCACGGAGCAAGAATGAGTTTAACAAAGAGCTTGATGATAAAGATGAAAAATTAGAACCCTTTGTGAATTAGTTGATGGCGTATGACAATCTAAACATCTTTTTTATTATGCGCATAATAAAAAAGATGTTTAGATTGTCACTCTCATATCATAGACCATAATATGATAATATGAAAATTAGATTATTTTGGAGTGAATCAAACATACAACTTACTTCAAAGTTAATATTGATGAAAAGTATGCATATTGAGGTAAAGAAGTTTGTGGCTAGATGTATAATATGTGAGAATATCATTCAATATTCTCATATCACAATTATGTCCACTATCAATTATTGGACATGATTATTATTGTAGCTTGAATTTTGCATGAACTTCATTATTTATTGTAAAATATCATCAATATGTGATGTTCATGATGGATCATTTCTCCAAATGGATAAATCAAATAAAAAAATAAGTTATGTATTTTTAGCTTCCATGCATAGTCGATTTGGCAAATCAATGGATGTTGATTGATTAGATTACTGAATTTTTAATGAATTTAAATTTTATGTGATTAAAAAATGATTGATCATTTGCATCACTAGAAAAAATCATCTTGAGGCTGATGGTTCAGCAAAAAGAATTTTTAATGTAATGAAGAGAAGATCAAGAAACTTTGGTTTGGAGAAAGGTCATTTAGGAGATTGGAACATCTAACTATCATGATTGGACACTTGCTCTCAATTTAGCGGACAAGCATCTTTATCATCCTTCTCACCATACTTTATTTTATATGCTATAGTCTTTGAATTATAATAATACTCATCTATTTTTATTTGTCTAGAGTTAGTTATGGTCTTAGATTTGTATAACCGTGATGTTTGGTGTAGGATGCAGTCTCAAAAGACACCTCTTTTCTTTAAAGTAATATCCATGACATTTGAGAACATGACTTTTGTTTAACATAGAGATACTTTGCGCTATTCTATCATATAACGAGCTGGATATCATTCTTCAGTTTCCAAATTTTATGTTGGTGATTATATTTACTTTCAAGAAAGTGCATCAAACAGATTCAATGTTACTACAAGTGATATGATTCTATAGATATGGAAAGTTTTGACTTTGACGATTTGATTTTGCATGATATGGATTGCAAACATGCGATTAATAATGGATAACATTAGACTCCTTGATATTAATCCCTTAAAAGACATATCAAATTGATGATCTAGATGACTAATGGGTAACATAATGACCTAATTGCTAATTAAGAGTTGATTATAAATTATTATTTTTCGTATGTGAACATCTATGTATTATGATGTTTGAACTGATATCAATGTATGTTTTGATGTGATATGATGTATATAACAATTGTTACAACTTATGTAGTGACATCCCCTAGTTATGTAGATGAGCGTAGGTTGAAGTAGATACAATACTTAGAACTGATAGTGCAATTAGTGCCACTTGTAGATGATGTACTATTATGACAAGTAGCACTGTAAGAAGATCTAGGGCTAAAGGTATAGTTTTTAATAGGAGAACTTGGGCTCAAGAGTTACAGCTTGGAGGGTAGAGATTGAAATAGGATTCATGGGAGGACACTTTTTCAAGTTGACCCTTGGAGAATACGACTATGGTAGAACCTTAGCTAGTGCAAGAGCGTTGATTCTTTGAATATTTTAGATCTATCAGACAACAATAATTATTGCAATATATATTTAACAATGACTATGGACAAGATGTAGGGACAATTCAACACAATTCAACTGTGAATTATATCCTTGTAGCAAACTTCACATGCAACAATGCAAAGAAAATAAGATTTTGTCAAAGTACTTTGACATCTTGCACCAAATAATGAGTCAAGTGCCAAGAACATGAAAGATCATTAAAGGCTGAGATATGAATTATACTTAAGATCTGACTATAAGTTTAAATCAATAAAAAATCATCTTTTGTGTGTTTGTTGTAATTGAACTTTTGTGATGATTCTAACAAGATCAAAAGTGCAAAGAACTCATATTGATTGCCGAAGTTACTAAGCTTGGTGCCCCAAGGACCATGAACTAAAATATTTACTTGAGTTTAAACAAACTAATTGCACACAAGTTTGAAAATCTATCCCCAACTTACTAATGTCACTTATTGGATCATATATGATCTACTTAGTTAACTTAAATAACGCAGATAATTAATCTACAAATGCTTAAAATACACTTCTTTGATAAATACATATTAGCTTAAATTTCACTAAGTAAAAACCTAATAATTTACATGATTTATCTTTGTATTTTTTAGTTTTCAACTCTATCCTTCTAATAGTTTTTGATAATATACCAATTATATTTTATAATTTGACATTTTATGTTTATTTTATAATTGAAATAATAAGTTCAAAGAAAGCACAATCCTAACATATATTAATTAAAAATACTACCTTATTTGTTTTTTCTTTTGGTCCCTTATTTATGGTACAGATATTTTAACCTTTTAGATAGGCTGCTCATGCATCTTATCACATGTTTTCAAGTCTACACATTGAGACAAATAATATTAATATTCTATTCATCAAATTATATTACATAATTGCAACCTTGATTTCTTTTTATTCTTTGATTTGACGAAGCAAAGTTCATATATTGGTTTATTTTATTAGATGTCATTTTTATTGTCTATCACTCACAAAACATACTCACAAGTCATGATATTACTGAGCTGTATAGTTCACCAACACTCAAACCCCAACCCTTGCACCTTGAGAAGTGATCAAAACCTGAAAATTTCCATGTCTCCGAAAGCAAAATCCAAATTCATGAAATAAACTCTCGCTAAGCACTAGCTGATCTTACTCCTGTTTAAGCATCTGTATGTATATATCTAGTTAAGTATTTATGACTCTTGTTTTGATAGATTCTGCATACGCTTATGGGCGCGATTTCAAAAAACTAGTTTGGACCACGCTTGACTGTAAGGCTTGATAGCAACCTCAACAGGCTAAGAACCCTTTTCTAACCCTTACGCATGAGTGTGTAACCACCCGTGTCAATTTCTGAGAAAATCCAACAATTCAAAAACCAAGATAAATATCTACTAATCATGATTAATATGTGATGGGTTCCAGACTTATGTTGGTATTTTTTTTATAAATATACCTTTCTTATCCAACTTATCAATTCATATTGCTATAAAACATTCTTATTTTGAAAAGGAACTTGAGGAACACATTGAAGTCATATTGATGTGAACCATCTAATCTGGTATAACACTCAGGTCAAATCACATATAACTTTTGGTGGATCTCATCTACTATCACTTTTGATTATACCTTACCTAAGATTGGGTTGTATATTTTATAATATTCTTCTCCAACAAATAAGATTCCAAGGAAGAATGAATATCCAAAAATGTTGAAAAAAATTGAACTTTTTTAGGACTATTAAATCTTTCTTAACAACCCAATTTTGCTCTATGAACTCTCATTTTTTCAAGAATCAAAATTTTTACCCTCAATATAACACTTTCACTCTTGACAAATCTCACTCCCTCTCATGCATCTTGACTCCATCTTCCTCATCACCATTCATTGACCCATCCATGTCTCCTCTTCTTCCTAACATCACACTCTTGAGCTCAACCCATTGCTTGTGATATACTTTTTCATCTTCTCATCAACTTCTCTTCGTTATAAATCATAGCTTACTTCAGTCAAAACCTGCCCACGTGGTTCTAGTTTGATCATCTCCACATCATCTTATATTCAATTTCAAACTTGACAGCCCTTCACCTTCCTTTAGTGACTTAATTTTCCCTCTCACTCTTTACTAAATGTGCATGAATTTCTCCATCTTTCATGGTGTAACACTTTTTATACCATCCTTGGTTTTGATCGTCTTCACCGTCAATTTTGTACGACTTTTCCAACCTCTTGCAATCTTTCCACCACCTTCATTTGCAACTCCTTCTATCATTATGACTTTTGTCTAAAATAATTGAATTCATGGTTCAAAGATGCTCTCTTTTCTTAATCATAGATGTTTCATTTCCACTTGTGAGTATCACGCTGACTTTGTTAGCGTTTTCATGATTCCACATGAACGTGTAGCAGCCTAACATGACACCATATCAATCAACGGCTTCACCACTCAATTATGAAAAACGCTTCAATCCTTCTTCATTTTTTAATCTACGTGTCTTCTTTTGTTTGAATTTTACCTCCTCCAAGTGCTTGTGTTTGAATTTGAAGTTTGTGTCAAGTTTTTTCTATAAACTTGGAAATCTCACTTTTAAGTCTTTCTAGTTTGAACTTGTGGGTCCACAAGTTCTTGTAGTTTGAACTTGAGTCTTAACTCCAAGTGACTATAATTTGAACTTAAAGTTCAACTCAAACTACTCTAGTTTGAATTGGATTCCTAGGGTGCTTGGTGCTCTCTCCTTTCTCAAGGTGACACATTCACATTTTTTTGAATTATTTTTTGTTCCAACATCGATTTTGCCTTCAAAGTAGACACTTTGGAGTTTGTTGAGCATGTGGACCACATTCTTTTGAGTAGTTCAAGTTTATTGGAATTGTGTGAAGGTTGACAAGTTTTAGTTTTTTTCATCAATCACAATAGAGCTATAACTCTTTTTTTTAACTCTTTTAAAGTCCACGTGTGATTTACATCACACGTGGACTTTTCACAATAAAATGAATATCAATGATAAGATGAATTTCTATGTTAAAATGAATGTCCATATAGGAAATTCATTTACTTTTCAATAAGTGATCTAGGAAATTATGTATTTGTTTTATATCATATGAGAGGGTTTATAAAGAGGATGTAGGCATGATGGGGCCAAAATTGAGTTGATAATATTAAGCTAATGACGAGAGTTTGGATTAGCAAAAAACGGAGAATAAATAACGAGAAGAAGATTAGATTATGGTCCACCGTAGCATACCTTTTGAACCATGATTGCACATTACATAGTGTTTGTGTGTGTGTTTGTAAAAAAAATTTCTTACCAACCAATGATCTTTTATTGAAAGAGAGGTGGATCAATGAATGAGCACACATCTTGTGTTGATGTTTTAACAATTTAAGTACACTTCAAAAAAAACAAATATTTATCAATATGTTAAAAAAACAATCTACAATCAATTTCATGTCAAGATTTGAAGAGATATAATCAATCAAAGTAGAAGGATTCAAATTTTCAGCTACTGCTATATCTACACTGATATAGCAGTAGCTGAATGCTAAATCCTTGCACATATCGACAATAGAAGTTTGCAAGTCCAAGGAAGTCTCACACCCTACTCACATCTGAGGGTTGTGGAATACACAAAATTGCATCCACCTTGGTTTGCTAAACTCCCAATCCTCTTGGGTATATGGTATGACCCAAGTACTCTACCTGCTCATGAAAGAACTTACACTTTCCAAGATGCAACTTGAGGCCATGAGCAATCAATCGCTCAAATACCTCATGCAAATGTATCTCATGCTCCATCACTGTAACACTATATACTAAAATATCATTGATATAGGCTCGTACAGAATCAAGTCCAGCTAGTATTGTAACACTAGGGAAGTGAGGAGAGACCACTCGAATAGCTCAAGAAATTCTGAAGTTGATAGATACCTCAATGGTCTCTCCTTCTCCATATATAGTCCTCAAAAGGTACAAACTAGATAAGGTTCCTCAATTCCACTCAATTCCTCGTGAATCGATGACGTGGCGGACATCCCTATGAGCACACGGATTGCTGAGTGTACTCCAACTAACACACCAACTAACACACAAGAAACACAACCTAAAAAGCACACGGATTACTGACGTGGCACTTTTAGATACTCCACTAATAGTCAACTCAAGACTATCTATCTCCTCTTTGCGTAACCTCTACTTTAGTTCTCACTAATTAAAGATGGTTACAAATCTCCCTCCTTTTAAGATGCAACGTCCTTGTTGCTCACACGTTCAAACTCTTGAACAATCAAAGGTGCATTGACTAAGTTCTTTGCCGGTTCCCAAGTTGATTCATATGATGGATATCCCTTCCATTGAACCAAATACTCTGTTTTTGGGTATATGTGACCCCGAATCCATTTTTTGAGAATCTTGTCAACCTCAAATTTTGTCTGATCTGCTACCATAGTAGATAAAGGAAGAGGGGTTGATGGATTTATGAACTGCTTGGGACGTGGTACATGTTTTTGCAATCGTGACACATGAAATACGGGATGTATTTTCATATGCAACGGGAGCTCTAACTTGTAAGACACCTCGCCAACACGTTTCAACACCACAAATGGACCGATGAATCGAGGGTTAAATTTTGGTGTTCCTACAAGTGACAAATTGGCCGTGGATAGCCAAACTTGATCTCCTTCCTGAAAATTCACCTCCTGACGATGAGCATATGCATATTGCTTTTGTTGATTTTGAACAATTACCAACTTCTCCTTTGCTTGATGCAGTCCTTTGTGTATGTGCTCCACAAAATCATTGACAGCCGTAACTTTGGTTGAAAACTCATGCCCCTTAGAAATTCTCAACAAACTAGAAGTTGTCAAAGGATGAGCACCATACATTAGATAAAATGGAGACACTTTTGTGGATGCATTAACAGAATTGTTATATGCAAATTCCACTAGAGGCAAAAGAGTATCCCACTCTTGTTGTTCCTCCAAGGTGAATACTTGTAGCATATTCTCTACATTTCTTATTAGTAAAGGGCTATGATCGGTAATGAAACACACTAATAATCGACTCATTTGGCCCTCCCCAGATTACCAACCTAGCCAATAAGAGGATGTCTTCTGGAGACTTGTGAGAGGTCGTCCCTTTCAAGTAAATACTAATTGGAGTATGTTGGGTTTGGAAATTGTGCTTACCCAACATAATGATGAGGGGAAGGAGTTTGTAGTAGCTTATACAAGTTGCTTCAACAATGCAGCGGAGTCAAAGCATAAATCTTTCTCAAAGAGCACAGTTGGTCAGACATGTTCATGAGGAGTTAGGTCATTTTGGAGTGAAGCGGACATATAGCTTACTTCAAAGTCACTATTGGTGGAAATGTATGAAAACTGAGGTGCAACCGTTTTTGGCCAAATGTATGGTATGTGATCGTGTTCAAGCATTATTCAATGCCCCTACACCACAATTACATCCTCTACCGATTATGAGACTTGGTTATCGTTGGAACTGGGATTTTGCGGGACCTTTGCCATTGACTATACAACATCATCGATATATATTGGTCATGGTGGAGCATTTCTCCAAGTGGATTGAGTTGATTGCATTGCAAAAGTCAAATGAGGGAATAGCTTAAGCGTTCTTAGCTTCGATGCTTAGCCGTTTGGTGCATGAGCGGAAGTGTTGATTGATCATAGTACTGAATTTTTGGATGAGTTTCATGCTTTATGTGATCAAGCGTTGATCGATCATCGTACCAACTCAAGAAGACAGAGTTGTTCACACGGTAAATAAAGAACTAACAAAATTTGGCTTAGAGAAAGGTCATTTGGGAAACATGGACATCCAGCTACCATGGTTGGCCGTGGATTATGGATTTAGATTACAAGCATCTCTAGCGTGACTCTCACCACACTTTTTATTTTATTATTTTATGGTAGAGAACTAGAGTTATCTACGTTAGTATATAATGACCTGAAACTTGAAGTGTTGGAATGGGATAACACACATTAACAATGGGTTAATGTGTGTTATCAAATGGCAAAACTCTTTGGTAAAGAAATCTGGTCACTGTGGGATGGTGGAAAGATCTACTCCCTGATTTCATCATCCACATCATGATTTGGCGGCAGGAGTTTGATGGCTTAGCGTTCATATCTGTTCAGATACGGAACCTCGTTTATATGACCCATTGTTATGTTTGCGACTGATCTGCATTTATTGACATGTCGGGCATTTTTGGAGCAGCAGAAGGCTCCTATGACATCGCCTTCACAGCCATTTAATCTAGTACGATCTGACCACTTCGTCCTCACATCTTTCTTAGCGTCAAGATTCATGCCATAACATGCATTACTTCGCATCACGATGGGTTCAAGTACGGGAAATTTCTTGCTCTACGTAAGTCACTCGTAAGCCGTAGGACAATGAATCTCAGAGCTGAACGTGCCTTCACCCGTTGTCAGGCCATTACACCACGATCGGTATATTTTGTAGAATCTTCCGATGATGCGGATGCGGAATTATGCATCTCACCGGGATCACTCAAGGCGCTGAGGCGCCTCTTTTATCGTAAACTTGGCGATGAAGATGCTCTTCGACCCGCTGACACAGCTTCGTCACATCCTTATCATGCCATGTAGTCCATGTACGCGGCCACATGGCGGAAGGCCCCTGCTCAGCTTAAACAAGGCTTCTTGGCGACGCGTTCTCTGAATATTGTCACTGCAATTGTGGACTACGGTGGGAAATGAAGTGCTCTGACAAGGCCACAGCCATCCATCTAGCTTATCTTCTGTTCGTGCCAGTATTCAAGTGTGTTCATTGCAGCAGTGCGCAACTTGAGGGCTCCAAATAATAACTTTGGCGGTCGAAACCTAGGAAGCCTATTCTGAACACTTCCGTCTTGTTCTCGTATTTAAACTACCCAGACCAAAATAATAACCCTTATTCACCCAAACTTTTGATCTTTAAGAACTTATTTTTTCTTAACCGGTACTTACTTTCATGTAATCGGTGGTCTAGATTACACACGCAATCAGGAGACTAGATGAACATGAGGTCAGGTCCCTATAAACTTACTGTAGGACGAGGGTTTTAGTTGAACTCAAAATTAGAAAATCAATTCGTCACAGATGGACTCAGACGTATCTCAACTTGGGGAAAAAAATAATTCTATCCATTATTTGTGGACTTAACGTGTGATTTCGGAATTCACTTGGCACCGCATTTCACGAACACATCGTATGTTCTTAAAGCAGAAGAGCGGCTAAGCATGGTTTACAAAGTATCATGGCAAAAACCATTTAGAAAAAACACGAAGACCCAAAAAGGGCAACGACAGAACCACCTAACGGCAGAAGAAAGAAAAATGCATACGTATCTTCATGTTGTTAAAAGTGATTAATATTTTCTCAAAATTACAAAGCCGTTATCCCCAAACAACCAAAATTTCAAATTTACAATGATCATTAACATATTCGTATTTTTTTCTCTCCCTAAAATATCTAGCTGATTCATCTTTCATCTAATATTAACTGGTTATAATCACCTCAAAGAATTTTTCCTTGCTATATGAGTCCCAATTCATTGCATCCAAAGACCCGACAACATTCTTGGCAATTACGAAGTTGATTTGTTGTCAAATTAAGCAAATCATATACCAACATAATGAAATGATTTGATCATGAGTATATCTTGTCTTGAACAACACATCAACAAACACAGCTTCAACGTTCGGCAGAATAATTTACTTTCATTTTCAAACGGGCAAAATTTTGAAATAAAATGCATGCATACATTGGATCTTTCAACATAAAAACTTTATCTAACTTAGATCATCCACAGTTACTCCTTTTTCACTCAATGCAGATCTGGCCATCTGGGCATAATATATTACCTCGAGAACTTCAATATTCCTTCATCTACTCTATGTAGAGTAAGTAACATTGAAAATTAGACTGAAGAGCACATTTTACAAATATACCTTGTAATCCATGCTTTTTGAAAACTAAAATTTAGTGGTAACTAGAATATCTTGTCAGCACTTTATCTGCTAAATATTCATAGATTTATTACCAAATTCAAAAAAAAATTGATTATCGTGAAATAAATTGAGAATAATAATTCGTTAGAACTTACTTTCTTCTCATTTTTCTCTATGGATGAGTCTTTGTTATCCATCCACTATCTTTTGACCTTGACATATTCATTTTTGTGTTTTTTTTTTCTCATTCTCCCAATTACTTTCATGCTATTTTTTAAATTTTAGGTTTAAATCTTCACTCTTTATCTTTTATTATACAAAATTTTTAAAAATCAAATTTTGTCTAAAAATTACAATTTCTTACTTGATGACCACCATCATCATCTATCATGCACATGAAATGCAATCACTTTGATGATTATATATTAATGTCCCGTTTAGAATTTAGGACTTAGCAATCCTTGAATTAATATTGAATTCTAAAACTTAAATCCAATTAAAATTTAATATTTGCATTAAATTTATTAGAATCACTAATTATTTAAAACTCGATTATTTCAATAAGAGGTAATACTTCTAGAATTGGCATTGTACAAGCTTCAACATGCTTATCAATTAACTCTTGTTTTGATGTACGATTTCCAACTAAGCCTACTAATCTAAGAGGAATTGTACGATATGTTTTAGGAGTGTCATCAATTATTTGTGTAGCCATAAAACTTATCAGATTAGTTGAGATTTATTAACTTTTTGTACTATTTTATTTTATTTTATAATAATAAAATAAAATTCATTGAAAATTTTACCATAAATTTATATGACTTGAAAATAATCAAATCCAAAAAAATTATGTTTAATTCATATATGAATAAATTAAAAATATTTAAAAGAACATAAATCTTAAGTTTTTGATTGTATTGCTAACATATTTTTCACACAAGTTATTGAATTGAGGTATCAATTTAGGATGTATATAGTTATGAAAAATTTATCAATTTACTTTCATATTTTATCAAGCAGATTTAATGTGGTAAAAATAGCTTATTTTATCTTTTTATAGATTGCAATTATCATTTTAATAATAATAAAATTCTAAATATGTATCCGCAAAAAATAATATGTTTAAAAAAATTAAAGAGTTAGTTATTTTAAACATTCATATTAATAAAAATATTGAATTTTATGAAATAAATTTTTAGTTGAAATTTTAAATTTAAATATTTGAATATAAACATAAAATATAATAATATTATCAATGAAATATTATTTTATATTTTAATTACTAAAAATTATATTTTATTAAAAAATAAAAATAAAAATGAAATATATTATTTTTATTATAAATTCAATTTTAAATTTTTGAAAATGTTAATTTTCATAAAAAATTAAATTTAAATTACTATAAATACAAAACCTAGCTGATTCTAAATTCAAATCATATATCACTCCAATCATGAAAATGCTTCAATTTGGGCATACTACGAAAACACTTTGAAGTGGTTTGATTGTATTTGATGTATGAAATTTTAAATTCTTCATATAAATAAATTTATGTTAAAATTAAATTTTTAAAGTGAAATGTGTTTAGTTTCAAGCATTGTAGTTTCTTCCGGTGCATTACATAGGTAAATGTTTAATCAATATTATAAACCAACTGAAATAAATATTTTATGATATAAAGTTCATTAATACGTAACCTAGATAATTATTATTTAAATTTGAAGATAAGATATTAAAAAATATAAGGTGAAAATATGAATCAAATTTGATGCTTCATAGGTTAGACTGATGTTAGATCAACTTGTTAAACCAATGAAAGTGAATTTTTTTATATCTATATATTTTTTTTTGTTTAACCTGATTGTTTGTGAGCTTAAATTCTAGATTCAACTTTCCTAGAGTTGTAAGAATTAGAGGGAAAAGCTCAAAGTAGATGTTAACTTTTGATTTATTTTAGATTCCAGGTTACTAGTGTTTCAAGAATCAATGTCCGCGGTGCATTACTTTAAAAGCAGTCCCCAAAAGATTTAAAATCAAAATATTAAAGTTTAAAGGTTTTTGAAAAATCGAATCTAGATGATTCTATATTCGATTTAAATTCAATATTTGAATTTGCGCACATAGTTTTTACTATATTTAGGGGGGAATATGAGGAGACTATTTTAAACAACACATACGGTGCAGTACTGCGAATTGGCCCACATCGGTGAAAAATCCATTTATACAGATACCCACTACTGGAATTTGAATTGGGGCACGAAGGTGAAAAGTATATTTAAATCGAGGCCCTCAGAGCACTACATTTGAACTGGCGCATATCGGCGAAAAGTCTATTTAAATGGAGACTGGAGAAGCTCATGGAAAGCAGAGGTGATAAAACACAGTTGTGCCTACAAAGCCAAAGCACATAATTCCTCTCAGCTTCCACAAGATTGTCACTAGACACCATGGATCGTGTCTGTAGTAGCCCGGGAATTTCAAGTGGTCTATCTTCTCAGAAACCCCGTGAGAAAATTACCTCATCCCGGAAGTCTCCAAATCTTCCGCAGAAGTCAAAGAGGTACAAAAAACCGCGAACATGTGGACGTTGTGATGAGCCAGAAAGTCTCGCAATTGTCAATCCACTTGTTTCCAGAGAGCCATTCAACGACGTGGAAAGAGAAGTCGGTACACCAAATTTCCTTGATCAAAGACATGAAAATATAGTGGACGGAGGACCCCCTCGATTTTCACAACTTTTAGCACAGAACTTTGCTTCGGATCAAGAAGCTGCACTGGACCCAAACATGCCGCTGCCAGTGAATCACGCACCCCCAGCTTTGAATAAGCTTTTGCCGCAAAGTTCGCCTTCCAATCCGCTGAGAGCGCCCGTGCTGTCAATGACACCAAGTACTTTTCTCAGTAATAATTGGTCTTCACAGAGATTTTGCTGCAAATTTAGCTGTCTTTGCGAAGGCAGACTCTGATTTTTGCTGTGGTCCTCTTTGTAACAATCGTTTCAGACACGCGTGCAGCATATGGTAATAATTTTCTCATCTAGTTCTATTGCTCTCAGGAATCAATGAAGCTCGAACAATCAGTATGGTCGGTGAACCATTTCAATTTCAAAAGGGAACCTCAAACAGTGAAGACACGATTCGAGCTCAAATTGCGGTACAAGACTCCACTGTTAGGTTCCTCTTGATTTTTTTCAGAGTTTTTTCGAGAGTATTTAGACGTTCGTTCTTTTTGTCAAGTCAGCTTGATGACAGTCACCAGCTACCTAACATCTGGACCATCCCAACGCCGCCGCCTTGCAGGATTGTTTGCTGGATTCAAGTTTTCAAGGTGACGTCGAACTGGCAGATTGAGATACAAAGAACCTCACTTCTGTTTGGCCGGGGAAAAAAAGACATGGCAAATATGCGAAAACATGAAGTACATATGCAAGGAACTGCTTTAATTGGACTATAATTGTTCGATCATTTGTATTTACGATTCCGTACACACATCTAATCCAACAGGAATGGATGCTTCCAGATCTCTTGACCAAGGTGGAGAATGCATGGCACGACCTGCAACGTTAGACGAGAGAGGATACCGAAATGGTTGCAGATTTTATCGCAAATTACTTCAAAGACATAACAACTGATGGAAACTTGTGAACAACAGCCTGAAAGCTCTCAGGAGTCTTCCATAGCGTCTCCAGTTATTACTCAAACAGAAGATGATTTCAAAAGGTACCGAGAATCGAACATATGAGGATACAGTTTCTGAATACTCCGTGAGTCGGAGAAGTCTTTTATTCAGAACATGAACCACTTTTCTTCTTACAGCTTGTACGACAAACTACGGACACTCTCGATACTCCTTCATAATCGTGCTCATTTAGAACTATAAAGCTTCCAAGTCTTTGTTCAGCACAAACAATTTTAGAAACTTTCACCTGTTATTTGTTCATGTAGGAGTCACCAGACTTTCCCATCTTCAACTGAAAAGCTGTAACTAAGTTGGCTACACCTCAGTTGTCACGATTGACATCTATATAACACATTGCAGCATCTAAAGCAGCACAATGAAATTCTCATCCGCTTTTGAATGACGTTTCTACCATCCGCTTGTCTTACAAGACAAGAAGTAAATTTGTCTGGACGAAATTGTATACGTATATGGCACGGGCAGAGTCAAAGGCACTGACAATCATAGAGAGAAATAAATTGGTCTAGAGATTCTGTATGTCAATCATGTAAAGTGCAAACTCAGTCTGCATGAGGCCACTACTCTTTCCAGTGTTCTGTCGACCAACCAATTTGGACTCTACACAAGCCTGTACGCTTTACTTGGCTCCACTCCTCGTCTTCGCAGAGACTGCTATCTCAAACGGGAATCTTTCTTTATACAACTCAGGTGCGACGATCATGACAAAGATTAGCTGATCGACCAGGCCGACCTGAGGTAACCGGCCTGCTGTGAGGTGACTCTCTCATCTCAGTTTCCTTCCTTCCTTAAACTCAGTACCTGATCTGCAACTGCTCCAACTTAGGAGTCTTATCCTAAATCCTGATGCTCTTGTTGGTTGCCTCGAACAAAAGTGGAGTTCATGGTTAGGATTTTAGATTCGCCCAAAGCCTTTCACTTCTCCTCTGCCTCCCCTTTGCTATTAACTTAGTGATCCCTTTCTGATCACTACTCATGTACCGTCAGAGAAAAGTCAAAAAGGACTGTAGGTGGGCATACTGACAATTATGCTCGGGTGCATCACTTGGGCGGGTTCTGTTGACTGATAAAGAACAAAGGATACGGCACTAAGGCCACGATTTAGGACTCCAATCGTTGGAAAAATTATCTTATTCGCTATGAGATTAAATGAAATTCTCGGCCGAGGCTTTGACCCGTTGAAGACTACATGTTTGGGCACTTCGAGGTTTAATCGAGGTTTGTGGATTACTATCCCATGTATCTAACGAATATCTTAAGACTCTGCATGTGTCAACAATTGTATTTTTCCGTAGGTACTCTAAGCTCACAGACCAGAATGCTTGTACATCATTCTTTGTAATGTGTTAGATTTTAGTATAACAAAGCATGTTGCTGGCCAAGTCTAGATAGAAGAAACGACACAGTATAATAACAAATGGGATGCAGTCTAGATAGAAGCAGTAATGCTTATAGGCGTCCGTTTGTTCGAAGAACATGCCACGTGTTTTAAAGGTGGGCTATGATTACTGTATTATGGGCGTCTGAGTTACAGGAATAAAATATACCGCTCTGACGTTCTCTGCCCTCCGTGGGTGTCAGAAGGACGCGTATGGAGCTCCATTCTCTCGACGCAACATCGTTGTGATAAGTTGCGCAACTCTAGAGCCGATTTTCTCACCGAGGTATCGAAGCACAGACAAGATATTTTCTCGGAAACAAAGAGTGCTCTCTTACTTTCGCTTTCTGGATGTAATGTGGTAATGAATCTATTCCACTGACCGTACAGCTCGTTCTCTCTCCAACCCTTTTGCCCGTAAATCATGTGAGATGATGTGACGATGAGGAGGGAGAATCATGATATCGTAAGCTACACTTTACTCAGCAGGTTGAGGGTTCGAGTCTAGAGTGCTAGCTCAATGCACATAGCTTCACCGATATTTTCACATGAAAAATCAAGCGACGGATGGCTAAAAGTGGTAGTTGGTGGATCTCATTTCCCTGTCAGGCATATCTAGCCTAGCATGAGTAGGCAATCTGCTCTCACGGCATGCAAAACCCAAGATTGAGATCTTAGGGTTCAAGAATTTGGCCATCTGATGGTCACACGAAATTTGAGCGTGAATGAGATGCGCGATTCAGGTAAGCCTTGTATCCCGCTCCAAACCGTGGGTTCAGCGCAGATAGAAAAGGATTATGAAAATGTCGAAATGAAAAGTTCAAATTCTTCTATTTCCCATTCTCAACAGGAGGATATCAACCACACCGGAATTGTCTTGACCAAACTTGAGACCAGTTGTTGTAGTACTTACGTTGCTTTATTAAGAAAGAGGTGGCCCCACACAGACAAACACACAAAATGTAATGAAACTACCGATGTCTTTGAAATTCATTTATCGTCTGAGTTTCAAATTGGATCAAACTCTCGAGCTTTTTTTAACCTATTTTCAGATTCTTGAAGAAGAATGACTGAACGATTCAGACATGAGAGAAGATTATAACCAAGAACACACTCATGAAAAGGTGGCAATCTATAGATTTGCCCTCTCCCGCTACGAGCTAGGCAGAACGTTTAGCGTAGAGATGATTGCTACGAAGAAGCAAAGTTCCATAGATGGAAGAGTACCACTGAGCCTTCGCAGCTCCCTTGCGTCAAGGGAGGAGCGTTCGTACAATTGCGAGAGTCCACAATAGAGAAAGTACACCACGGTCGTAGATTTGACATAAATGTTGCCAGGCCCATGAGACCAATCACAGCCTCCACGGAGACGGGTCGTATTGTCGTACTTGAGCGTCGTCAGGGTCTCACAATTGCAGTCTCGTAGACTCGTAGTCCACGGGCTCTACCCCACATTACATGTATCGTAGATTCGTAGACCAGCGTCTTCGGGGATATAGTTTCACATTTCGTTGGACCATTATGTCCGCGGAATAATACACGCGTATAAGTCAGAGCTTAGTACGCCAACTGCTCGACCGTATTCAAATGTCAATAAATGGAAGATTACCGATGGTTGTTTAGAACATCGGAGAGTAAGTACGCCATATTCGTGCTGACATGCGAGCAGAGTTAACTGACTTCTTCGAGAGAAGTGTCTAAATTCGCTAATTTAGAGTCATGGATGGTATATGACCACTGTACCCGTCGTGCTCGAGATCCCAGATCATCACGCTGCGTGGCGATCGAAAGTTCTTGTGTTGGAGATAATTGATTTATAACTGGACGTTACTCTTGATTCTTCTGGAATATTCAACGTGTTCCTGCGACAGTCAAATGGGGTGGTAAGTTTATTTAGAGTTCGGGTCTTTATCTTCTAAGGTTCGTACTTCGGCAGTATCTTCCTCGACAAAATATTATTTCGAATGCAACATTTCCTCCACTGCGTTTTATTGTCTCGTATCACTGCTCTGATTCAGCACACTTCTTTCTACGGAGAGCTTTACTCAATTCTCAAAAAGTAAAATCTGATTCAGCCAAATTCTTTCTATGAAGAGCTCTACTTAATTCCGATTAGTAAAACCAGATTTCATCCACTGGCCAAGTAGAAAGCTTGCAAAGGGAAATCGGCGAGAGGCCAACAAGACTCTCAATGACTTCAACATGCTCATACAAGTCAGATGCCAAATATCCACGTGATTAAAACACGTAGTCTGGCCATATCTCTGTAAGTTCCAGGTCAACTACAAACCTACAAACTGGAAAACATAGTTACACATCTGACTTCAGTATATCCGGTGTTCCTGCCCAGCTTACTGCCAACGCTAGTGCTCGCATCCGTGGGCAATCGAACATTTCCAAATGCTTTCCCTCTTTCGCAGGGAAAGTATTTGGAAATGTTCGATTGGGAAAGCATTTGGAAAGTATTTGGAACGCAGTTTCGTACGATCCTCACATCAGCCCTTTCCATAATTGGGCTGATTAATCGATGCCTTTCGCCAACTGGATGGCAGCTCACTCGCAACACACCACTGGACTGTTTGGCGACAATCATAATCTGACAGACAGCAAATCGGAGAGCGCGATTCCAACAAAGATCGCAGAAGAAATCTTAGATCGCACGGCCTACTACAAACAGAAGCGATGACGGAGAGAAAGGTGCCACTAGGTATTCCAGTTTATAGAAACGTAATGTACACAGGGTCTAGAAAACACCCTCTTGAGCTTCGTGGAATCTGGACAAAACTGACCTCACACCTACGCACTAATCCCACCATGACCTGGCAGGTGCTGAGCTCTTGGCACGTCCGACAGATCCGGTTCAACCTAACGCATGCCAGAAATCTTCAAGGAATGTACATAGCAGTCCGCCCCACACAAGCACGGCTTGATGACAAAAATGGGTGACTTATTCTGGGCATGTACATATCTGCGGGTTTGCGAGACGGAACTCTAAACTCATGTTACAATAGTGCCTACTGCACTCCTGAGGGGCCGCTACGTGCCCCGCTGGATTCATGTGATGAGAGATCACATGCTAACTATCGCTGTGCACGAGAGTGCCTGCGAGACAGGCGACGCCATTTGGGCGTCTCGACATTCGAGGTCTGCAACATCGACCACATCAAGTGCACGTCGTCGTATCCGCACGAGCGCACGTCGTTGTATAGTCTCCCCATGCCGCGTGCTGCACAAAGCGCAAAGACCAATCTGAATTAGTTTATAATCTGATGGCAAATGTGGGCTACGTGCAGCGACAAGCTACTGTCACATGGACCTCAATACACAGGCCCAGCTTTTCCTCTTAGTTCTAGACCTCCCGACCTTCCCACCGAAGCTACGATTTGAAGCATATTCAAATTCCTGGCGCTTGACAGAAAAGTACGAACCCACGTTGACGGGGCAGACATATAAAGTTCAAGAACAAATCCGGGGAACAACCCATTCTAATTCATGACGGCGTATCCAAATCGCTGCGAGGGATATGTAGTAATCGCGGTCAGGCAGGGCAGAACGAGAGCACTATAGTCAGGGGGGAAATCCTAAAAACTTCGACACAAGGACTAGCAATGATGCAGACGATTCGAACGATTCGTGAATTAAACATAAGCGTAATGTCCAGGGCTGGAGATCTGTAAACCCAAGCTTCGACGACTGTTTGTAAAGACGAGATTCAGAGGCTGGGTATCGTGTAGAACGAGAACGCTTCTAACGGGAACAACAATTGAGAGGTGTCGAACAAAATCCAGCAATTGGGCGCGGGGCGCTGGAGAAATCTCGATCTCTCCAGGAATCGTCCACCTAATCCCTTCCCTCGACTCCGATCCGTAAGATCTAGAATGCCAAGAGCAGAGTGACCAACTTACATCGCTTATGTGACTGGTGGCTGTGCCTGCACGAGACAATGTCCCATGCTCGGCGAAAAGGTCCTGCGATTTTCCTCATCCAGCCCATGGCTTTCTTCCGACCCTGCGGTGACACTAACCGCTTCGCACGAGGAGCAGCGTCTACGAAGCTGCTGCCGGCGCTGCTGGAGCTGGGGCTCTTGCTGTGCGCTCCCCCGCTGCTGCTGCTATTGCGACTCCTGCTTCTCCTCGTGCACCCCAACACAACCACGGCTCCGCTGTCGCTGCTGCTGCTTATGCTGCTGCTGCTACTTCCTCCTCTTCTTTCTCCTCCACCGAAATCAGCACCGATCTCCCTCTGTCTCGCGCCCCCGTTCTTCTTCTTAATCCTCAACTTCTGCATGTTCTTCTCCACGCCCTCGCGGATTGTTCGCGCTAGCGCCATCCGCCGCGTGTTCTCTCCTCGCCTTCCTCCCTTCCCCGTTTACCCCTCCCCTTGCGTCCCTTGCTTCCTTCCTTCCGCTCCCTTTCCTTCCCTTAACCTGCCGCTGCTCCCCTCCTCGTCATCCTCTCCAGCGCCAACTACTGCCTGCCCTGCTACTACTGCCCGCCTTCCCTCCTTTTTCTTCTCGCGCTTCCCTCGCACCGGACCGGCCAGTCACGCTTTTCCAAACCCTAAACCTTCGCGCCGGGATATCGCCGGTCGCTTTCAAGACTGGCCTGGGGCTCTTTTTCTTCCCGATGACGCTCTCTTTGCGTTACTCCACGTTCGCTGTTGAGAGCACGTTTTTCATTCTAACAGTCGCTCTCCGCGAATGAAACGCTGCGGGGGGCGGGATTATTAGTTGCGGGGTTTGGTGTGGAGTACTCGCCGGGTAATAAGTGAGGGTCCGGGTAACCGATACGGCGTCGGATGGGCATCCGATGAGTAACAGATAGAGGGAGGAAAATTGAATTGCGCGATCTGCCGCGCGGTACCTTGGAGCCTTGTGACGATGTGTCGTGGCGGGGGTGTGTCTGGTCCGATCTGACTGCCTCCTGCCTCTGCCACGCGTCCGTCCGTCCGTTTCTTTGGCGGCCGGCCTCCTGATGTGCGAACAGCCTGCTCATTTCTGCGTCCGTCCTTCCAGACCTGCCGCAAATTACAGCTGGGCAAGTGGTTCTTACGGTCTCTGTTTTACTCAGTATCGCCCACTCGAAGCCGAGACTCCACGTGTTCCCTCCGGGTCCCGGTCTTTCTTCCACGTGTCCTGCACTGCCGTAAAACTTTTGCCCACCAGCCCATTCCTGAGACATGCTGTTTACTCTCGTGACGACATGGACCTGGACCTGTCTATGTAGGTCCTCCCGAGCCTTCACCTCTGGTTCGTACCCTGGAACCCTCATGCAATATGCTCTCATTTCTCCCGTCACGAGAGTAAACAGCATTTTCCAGGGTACGAATAATTGCAGCTATCACGATTACAATACCTTTCTTTTCTCTTCTTTTCTCAAGATCTTTCGAGCTTGACATCAATTTTGTACTTCACTTCCCAGCTATTGGTCCCTATTCGTCGCGCTGATTTTCTGATGTTCTGGCCATGCAAATCAGTTTGCAAACAGTTTCCCAAGTCTACTTCCTAGTACCTTAGGTGTAAACTCTACTGCCTTGTCTGGCGACTCCGGCCACCCCTAAGGATGAACAGGCCAACTTTTGACTTTCTCCTAGAAAGTCGAATTCCTGTCTAATTAATCCCCCCAGGGAAAGGTCATGAAACATGAATAATATTTACATATACCCCGCGATCTCCGTATTTTCCAGCGAGTGTGAGCTAAGACTAGGGGGACTGAGGTTATTGAGCTGACTGCGGCAGTTTGTTAAAACGATGACCACTTAAGAGATTTATGGACGACATTTGGACCTGTTATTTCCTGTTTACAACCTTCAAATATCTGAGAACTTGGACCATCATCGTGACATCCAACAACAGTTCACACGATTAGAAGATTGAACAACTGATTCTCTGGTAGGTGAGTGCTAGTGACTGGACTACCTTCAGCAGTGAGATGAAATACCAATCTATAAACATATTGGAACTGGTTTTTGCAGAGTATCACTTTTCTTTTATTTCCTGTGATAAATTCCTTATACTGGCAGCTTTGACGGCTTTTAACTGCGAAGAAGAATAGATCGAGGTAAATGTATAAATAAGATTACTGTTCCAATCTACCCCATAAGGAACTGGATTTAGTAGCACATATTCAGGCTAACTCTTACCCATGAAGTTTCTAGAATCTGGTAAATGTTGTATGGTGTACGCACATACAGAACCGTATCGTGAATTTATGACATGTATACGTAAAACACTGAAGATACTGTTTCTACTGTTTCAAACACAATTTTCATGAGAATCAACAGGAGAAACATTGATACCTGCTATGGTTTTGAATTCGCCTTTAATATTTAAACGCATCACAATCTGGAGAACATGAATGCTCGGATGACGGGAAACCTTGGCATCATATTCAGTTCTGATGACTTTTTGGATTTTCTGAGATATTTCAACTCACTGCAACTCAACTTATCACATACGTTACACCTACCCCCTCCTTCTCTACAAATTTGCGGAAATTAAATTAATTTCTCCATCGACAGTCAAGCTCCATATCCCTTCCTTTATACATTCGGCCTCCATGTTCTCCTCACACTCTCAAAAGGTCTAACCAACAAACTGCTCGTTCCGAACTCTTCAAACTCCCCGAACCCATCTGAAGAGTCAACGAATTTTCTCCATGAATGTTCACTCGGTGCTTTCACCACATGTGAAAGGATTCCGATATTATAATGTTTTATTATCTCTACGCGTTATAATAATGTAACATGATCCCTCTTTACAAATCCAAGCACTGCTGCACAATCCAAATCTCTTCAGCAGTTTCAGCAACAGCAGTAGTGACTCCTCTATCTCATGAGTCGTCTCCTATATTAAGAATCTCGACACCAGTAGATCACAGATTCCGATTTGTTCGAAGACACCCAAGCTCAGAAACTGGTCGACCTAAATTCCCCAATCGTGGACACCCACACCCGAGAACACAGCAGATTGAATCCATTTGCAATTGAAGGCTTTCAAGGCCCCGTCGTTGGATTCCCCTCGTCGCCATAAATCTATGACATGTACAACATCGTTCTACGTGATTCTACTTATGAATACAGAGCTGCTGTTCAATTTTAGTGGATCATGCATGGCCTCATTGTAGGACCCTTTATGATCTCACACGTCTACCATGTTCGGCCGCAGCTCTCCAACTCTGCAGACTGTAGATGGCGTGGACCAAATCCAGGGGTCGGACAAACTCCGATAAACGTTGCGCTAGACTAGCCGCCCTCTATGCCCTCCGGGTGAGGAAAACCGGCCCTCCCTCACCCGCTGCCTCTCGCAGGACGACAGATAGCGGGTCGCAACTGCTTCTTCCAAAGATGATCTCGGTTGACGTTGGATAAGCTCATTGAGCTCAAAGGCGGCTTACTTGCGGCTGCGACAGGGGACGCCATAAGTCTTCGACTTGCAGCATTAAATTTTTTCGTCCTGCCCCTGTACTTCTTCCCACCTCCCACAAAGGAGCAGTTTTTTCATTTGAGGGCGCCCTGGTTGAAGGAATGGACTGTGTCCTGCCTTTCGCGCGATTAGAGCCAGTTTGCAACTTGGAATTCCGATGACGAGAAATGACAGCGACAGCTGAACTTCTTCGGAAGCTCACCGCCAGATTATTCATGTGTAAGTGGTTGTATTTTGGATCATCGGTTATATTTTTTGGAGATTTAATCCCGAAGTTATCATGAGACGGATGCTTCAGATTGAATTTGCTTATTGCAAGGACATCTTATCCAAGCAAAACGGTCGCCGGTTTGGAGTTATGCGCGGACACTCCGTTCTTTTCTCAAAAAAGAACAGAACGATGCGGAACGGATTCCGGCTCTTGGAATGATTCTAGGAGGAAAAGGAACCGTGTTACGCACGGGGAGCAAATGAACTGCAGTAGAAAGGTAACTGACAAACTTCATGCAGGAGTTACTGGGAAGAGTACTCTAAAAGAGTGCCCTGTACTTGCAAGCGGAAGAAAAGGTGGTCGGCTGGATGGACGGACTAATCAATCACGTCAGTTACGTCACTAGCTTTTACAGGAAGCGCCAAATGCATTCAAATTCTTTGGTTTAAGCGTGGAAGGTGCGTGGAGGAGAAGATTCCCGAGATTGTAGCATCTTTTCGGAACAGAAACCTGCCCTGCCCAAAGGGAAAGGAGAGGGCCCGAGATATTTGTACACAAGCGGGCAACCAAGTCTGCCGCGGGCCGTCCGATGGGCGAATCCCTGTTGGAGGGAGACCGAGCTCCCCGTACGAGAACTCTTTTCGCGGGGCGGCCCCATCTGGCCGTTTTCCTTTTCTTTCGTCCCACGTTTCTAAAGCGGGCAGCTCCTTGATCTGACCGGATGGCAATAATTACGAGACGCCCATTTTATTGGCAAATCCTCTGTCCGCCCAGCTCCACCACGTCAGACCTTGTCTTCTTCGGACACCAGAACTGGACGGAATCACCCTCTATCCGTCACCCATTAAAGTTTGAAGAACAACATCCGGTCAAACCAATGGATACAGTGCTTTACCGTCAATCCCAACCCTACCCACACTGGACTTTCATTGGGACCAAAGGATCCAAAGATAGTTTACTGCCCTGACAAGAGTTTATTACTCACATGTGAGGTGTGGTATCACGTTAGATGCAGGTGTTCATATGACTCGTTGTCCGTTCGGATGGCAGAGTATAGCTACCCATGATGCATTAGGGATGTTGTGTTTGCTATGGCACGAGAGTGTGGATACCTCACATGGAGAGAGCGTTGGTATGCCTTGCAGTCGACTAGGGTTAGAGGCGGCATTTTGGTTCGGGAGAACCAGTCACTTTATGGGGCGATGTGGTGGTTACCGATCCTACTAGAGACACGCTTCGGAGGGGGTGATCACCCATCCTCCAGGATGGGCGGCGAGTGGAGCGGCGGCGAAATAAAGGTCTCAAGTATAGAGGTATGCAGAGAGGTCATCTCTTTGTTCCTCTAGCTTTGGAGTTATATGGAGCTATGGACACCGATTTCGACATGTTCGTGAGTGAGTGTGCGAGAGCCTACCATACTATGCGACATGGGGTATCACTCTCTTTAGCTTATTGGATAGCCTATTTTAGGCAACGTGTTTCCATTGCTCTCTGAGAGAAGACTAGGCGGTGCAATCCATAGGAGAGCAAGCACGTTAGGTGATGCTTCTTTGGATGCTACTGTTTGTTTGTAGACCTTTTGACTTGGATAGTTCAGATATTTTAGGTGATGTATGACATATTTCCTAGTGTGATACTATTGGGGCCTAGCCCCATGTTACCGGTTTGGTTCCATCCTTGTACGATTTGATGGGGTCTTCCCATCCCTTTTTTTATTATAAAGTTGGTATCTACCTCGACAAAAAGAGACACATCAGCTCCACAAGTGATTCATAAACAATCCGTTTCTGGGTTAGCATATGGTGTGCAATATTTTATTGCGGCTGCATTCAACGAGGTTCAAACCTTACAAAGAAGTTACCGAATCCAGTATATAATCGAGTGGGTAATATCGTACTTTATCCCAATTGGACCCTAATCTAGCTACCCGGACTTTCTAATAAACAAAGGTTCCCAAGATAATAGTTCCCTATACCCATGCATGTCCATTAACTTCAAAAGTGATGTATAAACCCCCAAATTTAATATGGACAAAGTATAATAACAAAAAGGATATGAAGACACCATCAAAGTAGACAATGATGGAACCAAACCAGTAACATGGGGCTATGCCCCAATAGCATCCATGTATGAAATATGTCCTACAACACCTAAGATATCCGAACTATCTAGGTCAAACGATCTACAAACAACAAAACATCCGAAGGTTTACAAATAACAAAATATCTGAAGAAATATCACCTAACGTGATTGCTCTCCTATGGATTGCACTAGCTAGTGCTCTTTGTACAACAATGGAAACACGTTGCCTAAAATATGTTATACAGTAAGCTAAAGAGAGTGATACTCCCTGCCGCCTAGTATGGTAGGTTCTCGCACACTCCCTCACGAACATGTCAAAGTCGGTGTCCATAGCTCCATATAACTCCAAAGCTAGAGGAACAATGATCTCTCTCCATACCTCTACACTTGGATGTCCATAGCTCCATATAACTCCAAAGCTAGAGGAATAAAGTGGGGATCTCTCTGCATACCTCTATACTTGGAGACCTTGGCTACTGCCGCTCCACTCGCCGTCCATCCTGGAGGATGTGTGATCACCCCCTTTGAAACTGTGTCTCTTCAATTTAGGTACCAATGGAATCCAAATTGAAAGACAAAGAGAATAGACTATTCACTCTCCATGTTTGGCAAAGTGTGGCCACAGAATATGCAAGAAAATATAGTACCCTTTTCTAATCTATTTCTCCCCGTAATCTCCATACCCTCCTCCTCTCTCGAAAGTGAGGAAACCCAAATTTAATTACTCTTTGGTTTTTATGGTCGCACCTTCATTGATGAGATTTTTTATTGGCTTGGTATATACATCTAAATTTTAGTTAATTACATGCGATTCTGGTACCATTTTAGATTCATCATGTGTAGTTTTGCGATCGCTGTCGTAACCATACTTTCAACATGTATGTGTCTTCAGTACTGACTTTCCAAGTGCTTGGAATGTCATGCTAAAGTCGTGTCCATTATCCACTTATGTAAAGAAATGTAGCAAAGATGACATGGCGGAAATCATGTATGACTCGTTGTCTATTTGGATGAAAGAGTATAGTTATCCATGATGTCATTGGGATGTGGTGTTTACTATGGCACGGAAGTGTGGATATCTCACATGGAGTGATCATTTGTATGTTTTGCATTCAATCAAGGTTAGGGCAAACCTATACTTGGTTCGGGATGATCAAGTTCTTATGGCAACGTGGTGGTTACTAATGTTACAGGTGACATAGTTTTAGACTGGGTGATCACCCATACTCCACGATGGGCTACGAGTGGAGAGGTAGTAACCAAGATCTCCAAGTATAGTGGTATGCAGATAAGTCAACTCTTTATTCGTCTAGTTATGGACACCGACTTCGACATGTTTGTGAGGGAGTTGGCAAGAGCATACCATTGGGTTGCACTCTCTTTAGCTTATTGTATAGTCTATTTTAATCATAGTGTGTCCATTGTTTTATAAAGAGCACTAGCTGGTGCAATCACGTTAGATGATAATTTTTTGGATGCACTTTTGTTTGTAAACCATTTGACCTAGATAGTTAAGATATATTAGTTGTAGAATGACGTATTTTCCACTTTGATGCTATTGGAACCTAGCCCATGTTACTTGTTTGGTTTCATCCATGTAGGACTTGATGGGGTCTTCATATCCTTTTTGTTATTTTACCCGCTCAAGTTCTTTCTATGGGATGTGAAACATTTTGTTGCAACTAAGTCTGACGAGTTTCGAACCTCTCAAGGAAACTGCCTAACTCGGGTTATCAAAGAGAGCTTGATCTTGTACTTTACCTGAATTGGACCCAAATCTATCCACCCGAACTTTTTATATGACCAAAGGTTTCCATGATAGGGTTTCCCAGTAGCCATAAATACCCATCAACTCCAAAAGTGAGTCATTAACAATCACAATTCTTTTAGTTTTCATTTCAAGGGCTGCGTCTGAAGACGTTCTAACCTACAACGATGTTGCCTAACCCGGGTTATCCTCGAGAGCTTGATCCTGTACTTTACCACTAGTACTTTTCCCGAATTGGACCAAGTCTAACTACCCGGACTTTCTATATGCCTAAAGGTTCCCATGAAAGTCACTTCCCTGTACCAGAGAAAACTCATCATCTCCATAAGTGATCCATAAACAATTCATATTCGGGCTCCGAGGGGGTGTGCAACATTTTATTGCGGCTGCTTCTAACGAGGTTCGAACCTCGAAAGGAAGTCACCTAACCCGGGTTATCATCGAAAGCTTGATCTTGCGCTTCTGTGAGATGAAGGGGCAGAGGCACAGGCAGGAGGGGTGGTTGGGTCAGTTGAACCCGAAGGTCTGGAACAAGTCAAGCCAATAGTGACCATAAGTGTGGCACACTCCTTGGCCCCGGACGAATGACCGGAACGATGATGCATCATGAATCATGCATGGAGGGGAAGCGAGGAGAGGCCATAAAGTTTGCTCCCGGATGATCGAACAGCCATGTCTATTGAATACGACATGAGGTCAAGTACATGAAAATAACAAAGTGGGGGAATGTTCTCCCCCCAATTAGGGACCACCTCTTCTTTCTCCCTTCACGTCCCATAACTCTCTGTCGTTTCCATTATTTTAGCAAAATGTAAAGTCCTTTTCCTTGTCCCGTCAGAATGGAGCGAGTTATCTCCAACGCCAGTCCAGTAGCAAGTCAAGTCCAAAGTCCAAGAAACATACGTGGTGGACCACCGCCTTTTTCGGCCTTAGCCGCATTCGCACCTTACGTGGTGGACGTGTTTGCGCCCGCCATACATGGACCACCTGCGATGTTGTTGAGTTCCTCACCATGCTCCTCTTTTCAGCTTGTCTCAATTATGTTTTCCCTTCACCGGACAAAGCAGGAGGAATCTGGGGAGTCTTGCTATATCTGGACAACAGCGGCCTCTTTTTCGCAACAGATCTTTGCCCTACTTGGTAATCGCCGGATGTTATCAGCACTGTACCCCGTTGAATCTTACTGGGTGGATTTATCTCGAGCTACTGTGCAGCTGGTAGGTAAAAGAATAGGGATGTTGTTTCGCATGTAAGTAGGACAAAGTAGAGTAACTATTCCAGGAGTAGAGTGTGCTGCCTCCGAGAGGGAGGTCAACTGTGGACCATGGTCAATAGTCCACCCACTGTCGATCAGCTCCTAACCTCGTAGACTCGCTCAAACGTCGATGTGACATTCAGTTGTGTCACTTTCCTTTTTGCCTTTTCTCGCGTTTGAAAAACAGGCCGACGTTTCCCCTTGTTTCTCTTTTGAGTGGACTCACTCGCTCACTCACGCCTGCCTTTTGCAGACTTATTGATCCTGAGGCGAAGAATGTCATGCAAAGAAGTACTCGCGTATTTTCTTTGTCTACCTTTAAAGTAGAGTGTCTTTTTATACTTGCGCTGTAACCCCTCCACTCATCGAACCTGTTCTATGAGATCGGAGTTCGACTAACTGAGGCCCTGCCCCAAGAGGAAACGGAAACGCACCTTCTGTTATTGGTTCGAATTTATGGCCATTCATGGTTTTGCATCTTCGAAAGTCCGGTATGTTCCTAACCCAAAGAAAAATGTAGACGGGCAAACAATTATATAAGTGGGATGAAAAGAACATGTTGGAAGAGTTCACAAAAGCCAAAAGGGATCAAGGAATGATAGAGAAAACAATTGAAAAGTGAAACCTTCTTGATAATATTTACATAATTACCAACATGTCCCAATGTGACGCGTCCGATAAAACTAAAGTGGTTTAGGCCTCTCATATTAACCGCGACTGAGCGGTTAGTATGAGAGGCCTCCAAAGAATAACCAATGCCTAAGGATGTTGTGAAAAATCAATATCTATTACTGATAATAATTAATCAACATGGATAGAGATTCATTAATCTTGCCATTTCGTTTGAGGTACCCGTTGTATTAATTTGTCCAGCTCACGGTGGAAATGAAAAAAGATTTCAAAGATCAAACGGGTCAAAGCATGAATAAGAAGTCAGATTATCATAATACAACTCACAGACCTTTGCTACCATTATCACCATTGCATAGCATGACTGACAAGTTGCAATGGAAAGATGTTGTAGAGGAATTTGCAATCGAATCCGCAATAATATAGTGTGCGGCAATGATCAAATATATTAAAGATCAAAGGTGAGAGAGCATGAATGAGCGATCTACCATAATAATGCATCTCCTTATCCTTTGCTACCATTTTCATTCCATGGCTTTCCTCCAAAGTTGTTAGTACAAGATTTTCTGAGGGTTTTGCGATCCACACTATACTAATGTGCGGAAACGCTCTTGAACTATGGTAAAATCCCCTTGATGTTGCTCAACAGACAGCAGCGTAAGTCGGAGTATTTGTATAACAACGTTAGTCTGAGTATTTGTACAATATCGTCTTCGATTATGGAGCTCACTCGCATGATTTAAAGAGAAAATGAATCTTGTGGGTGAAAGATCCTATTCAATACCATGACAACATCCCAAAATATATATACTACCGCTATAAACTCATCAAACTACATTCACAAGTAGGAGTTAAGACAAGTAGCACATATTGAATAAACATAAATGCATTGATAAGGATGTTTTTTTTTTTGGGCATTTGTTGGTGCATCCAAAAGAATATCGCGATATACTTTTCATTTCTTTCCATCGATTTTCTATGGCAATGTTTGTGAAGAAGAAGTATGGGAGTATGAGATTGTGCATTGACTATTGTGGGTTGAATCAACAACCGGTGAAAAACAAGTATCCATTAGCTCGAATGGATGATTTGTTTGACCAACTTCAAGGAGCAAAGTACTTCACCAAACTGATTTGAGGAGCGGGTACAACCAGATTCGAATTGCTGATGAAGATGTTCAGAGGACACCTTTTTGTACTAGGTATGGTCATTTTGAGTATCTAGCGATGCCTTTTGGTCTCACTTACGCATCTGTCACATTCATGGGATTAATGAATGATATTTTTTATCCTTATTTAGACAAATATGTTATTGTCTTTTTGGATGATATTTTGGTATATAGTACAACCTTAGAAGATCATAGGCGACATTTACGGAAGGTACTTTAGGTTTTGCGAGAGAATGAGTTATATGCCAAAGCTTCAAAATGTGAATTTGGTAAATTAGAAGTAGATTATTTAGGCCATTGAGTCATATCGGAGGGAATCCAAGTGATGAGTGAGAAGATAGAAATCATACAGAAATGGACAGCTCCAGAATATCAAACTCACCTAAAGAGTTTTTTAGATCTTACCATATTTGCACGCCTTGCCCAAACTTTAACATCTATGCTAGGAAAGGGTCAAAAATGGAGATGGGGAACTGCACAAGAGTTAGCCTTTCAAGCATTGAAAGATGATCTCTTGGATGCACCTATTCTCAAGTGGTATGATCATAATCGGCCAATCAAGTTGACTACTGATGCATCATATACAACACTGGGTGGAATTCTTCAACATGAATGGGAGGATGGTTGGCATCCAGTTGCTTTTGTTTCCCGAAAGTTGGTGGCATCGGAGCAAAACTATCACACAACAGAACGAGAGGAGTTAGCCATTATTCTGGCCACCAAACATTGGAAGCAATACCTAGGAGACAAGGAGTTTGTGGTCGAAACCGACCATAAACAATTGGTGTATTTGAAAACTCAGAAAGATCTCTCTAAACGACAAATTTGATGGACAGAATGACGTCAACCGTTCAACATGAAGATAGTGTATGTGGCAAGAAATAACTTACAGATGCTCTCACGCAAATGCCGTGTATCAATAGCATCATAGAGGTGAAAATCTAAGTTGATTGGTGGTTTCAAATGATGGCTGCAACAAAGGAGTATGAGGAGATCATGAAAGCACTTCATGCAAAGACGGCAAAGAAGGTTCGAGGTCTAGCATTTCAGGAGTAACGTATATGGATCCCACAAGATCGAGATTTACGTACAACGGTGTCGCATGGACATTTCTTTACTCTGAGAACGCCCGAGCGCCTGGCTATAGAAGAACCCTCTAGAACCTCGTGTGAGTTGACAATCTCTTCTTCTTATCCTCAGCACTCCACATTATAGCCGGTAAAACTTCAACGGAAGAAGATTATGATATCTGATGATTCGACCGATAACTTTCGCTCAAATTTACAGAAAATTGCTCCACGACCCTTACTATCACTTAGAAAAGTTTCACATATTTTTCTTTTCTAGATCTCTCAAAACAATTGGTGATTTACCCACTGTAACACAAGGCGATATGCAGACCCCTATGTACAAAACCCATCACACATCCGAATCCTTGACTTCAATTGCTCCCAGATTTTATGAGAAGGTCACTCATCATCAGAACTTGAACTGTGCAAAGTTTTATTGACAGAAATTTCTGATATCAAAAGATATGATCTACGTACTAACCGTGACGGTCGGTCAAGTCCTTCAATTCGATTTGTGTACACAAACTTCAAGCTATCACTCTGTACTCAAAACTCGTCCAATCGAGTCAAACTTCAATCAAAACACAAGCCTGAGTCGAAAACTATATCTCTGTCGACTCAGATCTCCCAAAACCCTCGTAAGGTTCTCATAAACTCCCCAAATACACTCAAAGGTCTAAATTTCTCACTCTAACTTTGAATCATCACTTCAGAGTGATGAATCCTTCAAATCCATCCATTCTTGAGCCCATGTCGTAGCTCGTCCCGTCAGCTCTCGAACCCAATCCTCAGATCTCCGAATGTCCCCCTGGAAGGTCCCCAAAACTCCTCAAAACCTCGAAGAAGTTGCCCAAGAGCCCTCATTGGCCCAAACTCCAAGACCAATGAGAATGAAGAGTGTTATTTTGACCTCTAGTGTGGCCAAATTAGCTCCATTTTAACTTAGAGCTTTACAACTATCCTAAACACATTACTTAGCCATCCTATACACAATAAGAGTTGCCATTAATAAAGAGTCAAAATGACAACTCGAAACCGGCTAAGTATGAACGAACTACAAACGGAACCGGGAGTTTATAACTTGAGAATAATACTCCTCGCCAAAGTTCCTAACAATCAACTCCCTATGGCTTGTTTTTGGTAAGCAATAGTGATGGATTGGAACCCATGTGTTGAAAGCCACCACTACTGGTAAGTTCAAATCCATAGCGCCCAAACTAAATCAAAACGTACACTGTTACGTTCCAAATCGCGCCGTAGGAAACAACAAGAAGAATAATCGGATCTGGAGAGTTTATCACTTGTTGCAGAAAGTTATCTCCAAAATGATACACTAACCATGCCTGAAAATGATCACGATGAAGACACTGGATGTTGATCACAAATGGATTAGGCATCGGTACATCTGGAGGATCATGTTGTCCTCTATCCATGTCCTCGTCGGCTCCACTTCGATCAGATATGCTCCTTAGTCAGCAAAGTGATGTGTCTAGCACTCTCCCATACCCTTTCCATCCTCGATCATTGCTTTATATCCGATAAGGTCCAAAGATAATATCTCTTGGAGCCTTTTCAACATCCCCGACCTACAAAGTAGATCCAACGGTGGGCTCTTAACACCTTTTTGGTCTTGCCGTCGGTTATCCTAACCTAAACTATCGCCGTCATGACAACAGCTCTGAAGATGACACATGTCATCATCTTCTCATAGTAGCCGCGTCACAACACGACAACGGTATTGTTAGAAGGCCACAATACAACCATTGCGGGGCACATGGGAGCTGAAAACAGTTTGGAGAGCATACAATGAGTGTACTATTGACCAAGGATGCGGGAACATGTGGAGACATATGTTCAAAGCTGTATCGCATGTCAACAAAATAAAGCGGGAAATCAAAAACCAGGAGGTTTATTACAACCCCTTCCCATTCCCGAACAACGATGGGAACATGTTACTATGGATCTAGTATGTGAGTTACCAAAAATCTTTTAAGGACATGATTCAGTCGTGAGTAAGATGATACACATCCGACCTACCACAAAGACAATGATGGCATCACAACTTACTCATCTGTATCTAGACGCAGTTTTTGTGAATCACGGATTAAGCAAAGTCTTAATCACAAATAGAGGCACTAGTTTTACTAGTTTGTTTTGGAAAACCTTGTTTGATTTATTCAAAACAAAGTTAGCAATATCTACAGCCTATCATACTCAAACTGATGGTCAAACAGAGAGGGCCAATAAAACAAAAGAGGATATGCTACAAGCATTCACCTTGGAGGAACAACAAGAGTGGGATACTCTTCTGCCTCTAGTGGAATTTGAATATAACAATTCTATTAATGCATCCACAAAAGTGTCTCCATTTTATCTTATGTATGGTGCTCATTCTTTGACACCTTTTAGTTTGTTGAGAATTCCTAAAGGGCAGGAGTTTTCATCCAAAGTTGATCTAGTCAATGATTTCTTGGAGCACATACACAATGGACTGCATCAAGCAAAGGAGAAGTTAGTAATTGCTCAAAATCGACAAAAGCAATATGCAGATGCTCATCGCAAGGAGGTGAATTTTCAGAAATGAGATCTAGTTTGACTGTCCACAATCAATTTGTCACTTGTAGGAACACCAAAATTTAACCCTCGATTCATCGATCCTTTTGTGGTGTTGAAACGAGTTGGCGAGATATTTTACAAGTTAGAGCTCCCGTTGCATATGAAAATACATCCCATATTTCATGTGTCACGATTGCAAAAATATGTACCATGTCCTAAGCAGTTCACCAATCCATCAATCTCTCCTTCTTTACCTACTATGGTGGCAGATCATGCAGAATTTGAGATTGACAAGATTCTAAAAAAATAGATTCGGGGTCACAAATACTCAAAAATTGAGTATTTGGTTCAATGGAAAGTATATCCATCATATGAATCAACTTGGGAACCGGTAAAAAACTTAGCCAATGCACCTTTGATCGTTCAAGAGTTTGAATGTGTGAACAACAAGGATGCTGCATCTTAAAAGGAGGGAGGTTTGTAACAATCTTTAGTTAGTGAAGACTATATTAGAGGTTACGCAAGGAGGAGATAGAAAGTTTTGAGTTGACTATTAATGAAGTGTCTAAAGGTGCCATATCAGCAATCCGTGTGCTCTTTAGGTTATATTTCTTGTATGTTAGTTCATGTGTTAGTTGGAGTACACGTCAGCAATCCATGTGCTCATAGGGATGACCGCCACATCATCGATCCACTAGAAATTGAATGGATAGTGGTTGTGTTTGAAGACTATATATGGAGAAAGAGAAACCATTGAGGGATCTCTCAACTTCAGAATTTCTTGAGCTATTCGAATGGTCTCTCCTCACTTTTCTAGTGTTACATTGGATTTGCAAACTAGTCATACTAGTGAGACAAGACTTGCAGAACTGTAGACTAGGTAAGTGCTTGTGGTGATGGCATATTTCAGGTTGCCCTTGTGTTCGTATCTTGTGATGCCTTGTGTACCTTCTATTGCGGTTTTTGGTTCCAGTTGGAGATCTATTTTTGTACTGTGACCTCCAGACTTACTCTAACTCAGGTTTAGCTCCGATGGCTTTTTGGAAGCTCATCATAAATCTAAAAGGACTTGTTCCCACCCTATGACCATAACCCTAATGCATACTCTTACACAAACTTTCAAATTCCAAACTCCATGATGCAAATTCTCACAAAAAGTAAGATCACCCAAAAGGAAGAGATACTTTGATGATCAAAGTCAGCATTGAATCAAGGCTCCAACCCGAACATGACTTCTCCAAGAACCAAGCTTCCCAAAACAAGGTTTCTCCAAAATTAAGGTCACAAAACTAACTTCTCCCAAAACTAACTTGAGAGTTGCTTCTCAACCTTTCTAATTTTACTACTTAGAATCTTATCCTAGTAACTATAAGTAATCATCATGTAACCTTCTTTTATCAAGTTTAATCGAGGTAGAGATCACAAACTCCAATGAAAAGAGTACATTACAACATGCAATTGGTCCACTTGGATCTTCTAGAAGCCCAACTATTCTCCAATTGACTTTGGTGTACCAATTCAATCTTGCCCCTAGATTTAAGGGTCTTCACCAAGTCCAACCAATGAAAACTAGTCCAAGTCAATGAAAGTCAAGATACCCATGTGATGGAATCTGTTCCTTGATTCCTCCAACTTAACCATAACTAACTTAACATAGTCATGACTAAGATAGACTTATTCACAATTTAGATATACTCATATTTCATCCTATATGTGCAACTATGGGTCTTACAGAACGATTGCAAAGGTGATCCATTGATGTCACAGTGGAGTTCTCTGGAGGTTCCAAAGGAAAGACAACTCGAATTAGCATTGGGTGCATCCGTAGCGGAGTTCGATACCAACCTTGGCCTTTGATGTTCACAGAAGACTCAGATTTGGTTTCAAAGAGTGACAAAGATGAGCTTGGTGATATATTGGAGTGTGTATCCACACTGTTGTTATGGAACATAGACGATATTTGTGGGACCACTAAGGGTCCCATAGATATTCGGGTACAATTGACACTATTGAGTTGGATCACTTCATACAATAGTTTGACTCATGATATGATTTACAGCGGATGCGCAACTCTACGTTGTTTAGTCCGTTTATGCCTTGGAAGAGATTATTCCAACATTTGGAGGGTCCGCTGATGGATGATTATCATGAGTTCCGACGTGAACACCATGAGGAGATTGAGTTCTAGAGACAATACTGGTCTCCAAACTACATTTTTATTACTTCGGGTATAGTGCTGATTAGATTTTGGAGCTGGTGCCTCTACATCATATGATGGAGATGTTGTAGAAGACATGTGCTTGCAATGACAACCATGTGCAGCTCTTCGTGGATTCAGAGTGCAACACATACTATTGAGTCAAGAGAAGTGTCAGTGGAGTTGGATCCACAAAGAGGAAAGACTAGCCGACAAGTTATACTTCCTCAATCATTCACATTGTCTGAGGCATTGAATACCTCATCCATGGATTCTAGACAACCTAGTGGAGAGATGAGGGTGCAAGCCAATGTTGATGTACTTGAAGATGGAGCAAATAGGGACTAGCCATCAACATTGTCCATCAAAATGTTGGGGTGGCAAAGACTCTTGTTAATTCTCATGTATTCTCAACCAAGGATTTATTGGCATTAGATGTGTCGTCATTCCATGTACTACGATTGGCAGCCACACTTTGTGAAAGCAAAGAGGATAGCACTATAGTGTTGATCATGGGATCATGACAACTACTAGCGGAACTTGGCAAGTTGCTGGTGCTCGCATGATGGAGTTACCAGCGAGGCCATCAGACGAGTGTATTAGGGTATCACTAAGTATGGTGGTGTTGGATAACATGAGAGATGTCTTCTGTTTGGTTGGACATGCAAGAAAGGTTTATCGACCTCAACGAGTGTTGTTGGATTCTAGTGCATAACCCCTTATGTTGGATAAGGATGCACTGCTTGGTCTTGGTTTGTGAAAGACCGATGTGAAGAGATGTCCATTTCAAATTTAGACATCTCTTGGAGGCTCTAGTGATGCCCAAACACCATACATCACCCGGATGGAGTTGATTGTGCAAGTGCAACCATATCATGTCACATATAGCTCTACAATGCGAGCACTTGTTGTGATTACACTTGCAGAGTCATATGATGTATTGGTGGATGCTACAGTGTTGTACCCGATGGGGTTTAGCATTGAATGCTATAACCAGCCTTCAGTACTTGTGTTACTTAGTCTGATGATTTGTTGGAGGGCAACATGGATGCACATGATAGTCCTTGTCAATAGAATGTGGCTATGATGCCAAGTCTTAGTGGAGTAGTATCATACACATTGGATGAATCACTAGATACTTTATGTACGCAGCTACGAAAGATGGCAGATCAACTCATACATAAGGCTTGGAGGGAGTCTTTTGCTCAAGAGATGGAGAAGAGGAAGGAAGTTATTTCCACTTCCACTATGTTGTCACCTTTAGATACAATGCATATTGCTTGGCAATATCATGAGGAGGCTATATGTGTGATGGATATGTTTGGAGGGATTAGTACATGTTTGGCTGTTGTTTTGCAGTTTGACATACGAGTACATCGACACTTGTACGTGGAGAGAGATGAGATTGTGAGTCACGTTTCATTACGCCATGTGACACAGTTGGTGCAAAGATACCTGAATCTTCTACCATTATTGATGATTCAAGGATATCAGCAGGCCTTGTTGTCAGATATTTTTTTGTTGGGGGCACACGACCTTGCTCGGCATGACATCATACATTTGGGTATGCAGGATGGCCATGTCACACATGGGTTGGTAATAGTCATGGGCTTTAGGATTCACATTCTGGCATGTTTTGAAAGATGTTACGTGTGTTACGATCTCTCCAATCACAACAGATCTATTCTCTGGCATACATTTTGGAGAATGTTTCCTTGTTGGGTGATTCACGTGCACGAGTGATGACAAGTGCACATCAGGTACAATCATGGATTGGACCAACGATATTGCTGGATGTAGTGAGAGTAGGATCTCGTGCACATCATCCACGTCTATGATGGACAAACCTTCTTCCAAGGGAGGTTTTATTACGAGCATATGACGGAGTGGAGTGGCCCTCACATCTCATAGTGGAGATTATTTTGGATGTGGGTGGGCACTCCTATGTAGTGGTATATGCTGACAGGTCAACCATGGCAATGGTGAACCTTGTGGGTCAGCCAAGAGCTGCATTACCCACATTGTTGAGTTATCTAGTGCCCATGCCTACAGAGACGGAGGACGTGGACTTGTATGGGATTCTCACTTGATGCAGTTAGTGGAACCCAATGCTAAAGAGAGAGAGAGAGAGAGCAAGCTATGGGATTTTGTACTGATACCACAATAGTATCTACATTGTTAGAGGCATCACGACGTTGCTGTTGGGTCAAGTTATGTTCATGAACTGTTTGACATAGATTGTGAGACTTGGATTAGCTAAACAGAGATCCATGCGGTCCACATGTGTGACTGCAAGACCATTGATAAGCTCTTTACCTACCGAGATGGTGAAAGCAAAAGTAGGGGGTGAGAAGTGTCCAAGATCTCATCCTTGGCCTTATGGGGATGATAAAGAAGGAGAGGTAGAGTCTTCTTCGAGTATGGTTGGAGTTTTTCTCGTGGAGCAAGCAGTGGTTACCACTATGGAACTTTGTGATACAACTCAAGAGGTTACATCTAGAGTTGTTGGAGTTGTTCACACTGAGATAATGGAGTCTGGTATGAGAGAAAAAGTTTTTTGCTCAAGAGGTTGTCGTTTAGCAACAAAATACTACGTTTTCTATTTCTAGTGTCAATGGAGAGGAGATTTTTATTTTTATAAATAATTTTTTTTCAAAATATAATATATGTTAATTAATGTTGGTTGCTAAATATCATTCATGCAATGTAATTTTAAATCAACTAGTTAAATAATTGATCATGACATAGTTGCGCACATGCCAACTATTGAATAAAGTAGACATATGTGCATAAACTTCTTATATATAATTTCACTTGCCAACTATTGGA
Organism: Marchantia paleacea; assembly: GCA_014180765.2. Classification (NCBI taxonomy): domain Eukaryota; kingdom Viridiplantae; phylum Streptophyta; class Marchantiopsida; order Marchantiales; family Marchantiaceae; genus Marchantia; species Marchantia paleacea. The sequence goes on along the minus strand of MUAA02000008.1, from coordinate 2,457,554 downwards.
TAAAATAGGAAAATATGAAAAAACTTCTGATATAACTTTTTTCTTTAGAAGATGCAATCATTCTTGTAGATTATTTGCAATTAAGTTTTCATCAATTGTTATTTCTATTTGACACTCATTTCTTTTTAAATTAGTATTTTTTTATGCATAAATTGTGCAATTGATATAAGCCTTTGGTGTTAATCATATGAAATCAAAGTAATATAAAATTGCATGATATTTATAAATAATTGCAAACACATATCTTCATAAATTTTTAGAAATCAATTATATTTATTTCATATTTATTGTTATAAATATGATATAAAATATTGTTATGTGAAATTAAGATCATCAGACTTCTTTGTCATGTTGTACTCAAAACCAAGATAAATGATTGATTTTTTATATATTATTTCTATTAAAAATATTTTTCCATGATATTCTTTGATCCAAATTTTGACAGATAACTGATTTTTTTATGCCATTCATATAATTTTTCATTAAATTTTTTATTTAATGTTGTAGATATATATTTCATAAAATTATAAAATCAAAATTTAAATTTTTTGTCCTTTATTTATAAAATATGTATAACATTGATTTTTTTAAATAGTCATATTTTATTTATTTTTTTGATTTTTTAATTTTAAAAATGAAAAAAAAAATTATGTTTCAAATTTTACATAATAACGTACAATATATCAAGATTATGCATATATATTTTATAATTTTTTTATCTGAAATAAAAAAAATTACGGTGAAAATTATCGGAGTCTAATGTAACCATCTTTAGTTAGTGAGAACTAAAGTAGAGGTTACGCAAGGATGAGATATGTAGTCTTGAGTTGACTATTAGTGGAGTATCTAAAGGTGCCACGTCAGCAATCCGTGTGCTCTTTAGAGTGTGTTTCTTGTGTGTTAGTTGGAGTACACGTCAGCAATCCGTGTGCTCATAGTGATGACCGCCACCTCATCGATCCACGAGGAATTGAGTGGATGGTGGTTGTGTAACCTTATCTTGTTTGTACCTTTTTGAGGACTATATATAGAGAAAGAGAAACCATTGAGGTATCTCTCAACTTCAGAATTCCTTGAGCTATTCGAGTGGTCTCTCCTCACTTCCATAGTGTTACAATGGTATCAGAGCGAACTTGCTCTTTCCTTGAGTGTGGATTGCCCCTCTTGGAATAGCAAGATCATGATGATAACTTTAAGTTCTTGAGAGTTTTATAGAGACTGGCAGAGGTCATTGATCCGCATGTAGGGTAAGGGGGGAAAGGGAAACTCGTGGGCTGCGGTATGGATGTGCCCCGAGGAAATCCTGTACCGAACTTTCCATTTCCCAATCTATTCAACATCCACATTCGATTCATGGAGAAGGATGTTTTCAGAGTGTACCTTGTGGCGAATTGGGGTGCAGATTTTATGGCTCGAGTGATGGCATCACCAATACCAATGATACTTCCGATTGTCAGTTATGGAGAAACTTGGGGTTGTACCATTTACATTCTATACTGAATGTTGGATGGATTTGAATCGTGAACCACCCGCACCAGTTCCGTTCAACACGTATGTAGAAATTAGAACAATTTACCGACAGAAGAGAGTATGGAGGGACTTTATTGTTAGGAATTATGGTGAAGAGTACTACGGAGCTGTAATAGGATCACCTCGGCCTTTTGTGATCCCTATTTTGAGAGATTTTGATCTACCTGCAGGGTTGCCATCTAAGAGGCGTGTAGATCACAAGATTGAGGTGATACCCGGAAGCACTCCAACGTGCAAAGCTCCATACCGTTTGGCTCCAAATGAGTTGGAGGAATGTAAAGCTCAAGTGGAGGAGATGTTGAGAAAGGGTTTCATACAACCAAGCATTTCACCTTATGGAGCCCTGTGCTGTTTGTGGAGAAGAAGGATGGGAGTATGAGATTGTGCATTGACTATCGTGGGTTGAATCAACAAACGGTGAAAAACAAGTATCCATTACCTCGAATGGATGATTTGTTTGACCAACTTCAAGGAGCGAAGTACTTCACCAAACTGGATTTGAGGAGCGGGTACAACCAAATTCGAATTGTTGATGAAGATGTTCATAAGACGACTTTTCGTTTTTGGTATGGTCACTTTGAGTATCTAGTGATGCCTTTTGGTCTCACCAACGCCACTCCGCCACATTCATGGGATTAATGAATGATATTTTTCGGCCATACTTGGATAGATTTGTTATTGTATTCTTGGATGATATTTTGGTATATAGTACAACCTTAGAAGATCATATGCGACAACTTACGAGGAGGTGCTTTCTAGGTTTTGCGAGAGAATGAGTTATATGCCAAAAAAGCTTCAAAATGTGAATTTGGCAAATCGGGAAGTAGATTATTTAGGCCATCAAGTCACAATGGAGGGAATCAAGTGATGAGTGAGAAGATAGAACCATCTGAAATGGACAAAGACCGGAGGATCAAACTCAACTAAAGAGTTTTTTAGGTCTTACAGGATTTTATCGTAGATTTGTTAAAGCTTTTGCACGCCTTGCCCAAGCCTTAACATCTATGCTAGGGAAGGGTTAAAAATGGAGATGGGGAACATCACAAGAGTTAGCCTTTCAAGCACTGAAAGATTGTCTTTTGCATGCACCTATTCTCAAGTGGTATGATCCTAGTCGACCGATCAAGTTGGCTCTTGATGCATCGAGGGGTACAACAAAGGGTGGAATTCTTCAACGAGGTGGGAGGATGGTTGGTTGGTTGTCTTTTTTTTTCTCCGAAAGTTGTTGGCAAATCGAAGCAAAACTATCACACAAGCGAACGAGAGGAGTTAGCTATTGTGCTTGCCACAAAGCATTGGAAACATTACTTGGGAGATAAGGAGTTCGTGGTGGAGACGGATCACAAGCCATTGGTGTATTTGGAGACTCAAAAGACCTCTCCAAATGACAAATTCGATGGGGCGTGAATGGCGTCAACAGTTCAACATGAAGATAGTATATGTGGAGGGCAAGAAACAACTTGCGGATGCTCTCACTCGGATCTTTGTGTCTCAACAACATCACGTAGGGTGAAAATCCAAGTTGATTGGTGGTCTCAAATGATGGGCGCAACAAAGGAGGATGAGGAGATCATGAAAGCACTTCCGAGCACGGGCGGCAAGGAAGGTTCGAGGTCTAGCATTTCGGGGAGCGGCGTATATGGATCCCACAAGATCCAAATTTACGCACAATGATATTGTCGAAGGCCACGATCTGACCATTACGGGCACGTGGGAACCGAAAAGACTTTGGAGAGCATACAACGAATTTACTATTGGCCAAAGATGCGGGAAGATGTGGAGGCATATGTTCAAAGTTGTGTCGCATGTCAACAAAATAAGGCGGGGAATCAAAAACCAAGGGTTTATTACAACCTCTTCCCATTCCCCGAACAACGATGGGAACATGTTACTATGGATCTAGTATGTGAGTTACCAAAAACCTCTTTAGGACATGATTCAGTTGTGGTATTTGTGGATAAATTGAGTAAGATGATACACATCTGACCTACCACAAAGACAGTGACGGCACCACAACTTGCTCATCCATACCTAGATGCAGTTTTTGAATCACGGATTAAAAAAAGTCTTAATCACGACATTGCACGAACAACAAGAGTGGAATACTCTTACGCCTCTAGTAGAATTTGCATATAACAATTACATTAATGCATCCACAAAAGTGTCTCCATTTTATCGATGTATGGTGCTCATCCTTTGACACCTTCCAGGTTTGTTGAGAATTCCTAAAAGCGGGAGTTTTCAACCAAAGTTGCGGCGATCAATGATTTTGTGGAGCACATACACAAAGGACTGTATCAAGCAAAGGAGAAGTTGGTAATGTCTCAAAATTGACAAAAGCAATATGCAGATGCTCATCGCAGGGAGGTGAATTTTCAAGAAGGATATCAAGTTTGGCTATCCACGACCAATTTGTCACTTGTAGGAACACCAAAATTTAACCCTCGATTCATCGGTCCTTTTGTGGTGTTGAAACGTGTTGGTGAGGTGTCTTACAAGTTAGAGCTTCCGTTTCATATGAAAATACATCCCGTATTTCATGTGTCACGATTGCGAAAACATGTACCACGTCCCAAGCAATTCACAAATCCAAAAATTATCGGAATTTAAGATAGAAATAAAAAATCCAATACATTGAAAAAATTGATTTGAGCATCAAAACATGATTTCAATAATCATTTTAAACATGTTTGTATCTATTTTTTTGTGAGTAAAGCCAATATAGTGATTTATTGCAATATTCAACACATACATGATATTATTTCAATACGTTAACTACATTTTGTTTATACATTCCAAATAACAATCCAATTTTAATTTTTGATTGATATGTCATGATTTTGATTCAAAATTTATGATTAATTATACGGTGATACTGATGAGGAGATGGTGCCGGGTTGGCATGCATATGCCTTTTTGACAGCTATGTGATATCTCTCTTAGGTCATAGAGTGGATATGTTATCCTTGGACGCTGAGACTAAGGACGGTTTGATAGTAAACCGAGACATCCATGACGACATGATGATGTTGGAGTATCTTTGTACATGTGCTTTGGTGGGCACTTTGAGTGCGAATGAGAGGGATCGAGTTTTTTAGAGAGTTCGATGGTTCAAATGGGAAGGTAGACACCTTCTTCGAGTATGGGGAGATGGCAACATTCATGTTGTGCCACTTCCATCTCAGAGAACACAGTTGGTCAGACTCATGAGGAGTTAGGTCATTTTGGAGTAAAACTAACATATAGCTTACTTCAAAGTCACTATTGGTGGAGAGGTATGCAAACTGAGGTGCAACAGTTTGGCCATATGTATGGTATGTGATCGTGTTTGAGCATCATTCAATGCCCCTACAACACAATTACATCCTCTACCGACTATGGGACTTGGTTATCGTTGGAGCTTGGATTTTGCAGGACCTTTGCCATTGAATATAAGAGATCATCTATATGTGTTGGTCATTGGTGGAGCATTTATCCAAGTGGATTGAGTTGGTGGCATTGCTTGACAAGTCAAGTGAGGGAACAACTTATGCGTTCTTACTTGTGTAATTTAGCCGATTTGGTGCACCAACGGAAGTGTTGACTGATCAGGGTATTTAGTTTTTGGGCAAGTTTCAGGCTTTGTGTGATTGAGCATTGATCAATCATTGTACCACCTCAAGAGATCATGCTAAGGCTGATGGTCTAGCAGAGAGAGTTGTTCAGACAGTGAACAACTCTCTCTGGAGACAACTCGGTGAACAACTCTTTGGTTTGGAGAACGATCATCTCAGAGACTGGGACATCCAGCTACCATGATTGGCCATGGGTTTTCAATTTAACCGGCAACATCTCTAGTGTCATTCTCACTGTACTTTTTATTATATAGTAGAGATCCAGACTTACCTGCAGCTATTTGTCAAGAGTCAGATGAAGTTTTGGACTTGGATAATCATGATGTTTGGGTTAGGTTGTGTTGTCAAAGGGCAGAACTATTCAAGAGTTTAATGCCCATGTGATTTGAGAACCTGACTATTGCTTAACATAGAGATACTTTGCGTTATGCTACCATCCGAGAAGGTGGATATCGACCTTCAATTCACCGATTTCATGTTGGTGATTACATTTACTTGCAACAGAGTATACCGACCATGTTGGATGTTATGGCTAGTTGCATGATTCTACGAATACGTGAGGTTTTAACTTCTGGAGTTTTGGTATAAGAGGGTCGTGATGGTGTGATTTGGAAGCATCATGTGCGTAATTATGCACCATGTCACCTTCCAAACATTGATGGTACTACGGATCTAAGCCTGGCAGTTATGCGTGCAGGCTTGAGATGTATGTAAGGTGAATTAGCTGGTGGAGCAGCCAGTATGTTGATTTGTGATTCTTGTTCGAGAGCATGGTATATGTCATATTTGACACCTTCTCTCAATGCGGTATCCAATGGACGGTGGAGATGTCCTCGATGCATTTAGCTTGCAAATAGGTTTGAGCGTTACATGATATGGATTGCTGATAAGCGACTTACGATGGGGCATTGTAACACACGGCCTTCTGATCTTAGCCCCACGAAGGGTATATCATGTTATGGATTAGATGGGTACCTGATGTTAGAGGGACCTAACCGCCAATTAAGGGGACGATTGTGGTACACTTGTGTTGATGTATGATGATCTATGTATTGTGATGTTTGATGTGATATCGATGTATGTTGTGATGCGATATGTATGTGCATGACATTTGTCATGACTTATGTAGCGGCATCTCTAGTTAGGTAGGTGAGCATATAGAGGAGCAGATACATCAATTAGAACCGATTGAACAGTTAGTGCCGTTCGTACTGGAATTTCCGTCAGGGCCGAAAGTGCAGTTACGAGTCTTAGGGCTCAAGGGGTAGAGTTTGAATTAGGACTCCTTGGAGGGCAATTTTTGAAGTTGAAGATCTGCGAGTGTGGCTATGGTGGAAAGTAGCTAGTTCGGGAACCTGGATTCTTTGAAGAACAAAGTGGATTTGGCTCGATTGTAATCTCTCTTTTATGCTATGGTTGTGAGTGGAGTGTCATTGTGGACATTTTGTACATAGAAAAGATTATCGTGACACAGTTGTGTTGGTGTTTGATGATCTATGTATTGTGATGTTTGATGTGACAGCGATGTATGTTGTGATGCGATATATATGTGCACGAAATTGTTCATCTTCCACCCATGCTCCATTCAGATTAGATAACACTCAAAGTTAGCAAAGCAATTGTCTATATATAATTTTTTTCTACTTTGCATCATAACTATTTCAAGTTTATATGTTTTGGTATTAATATGTGAACTGGTATAGTCTCTATGATAAGTCTCAAAACTATCATAACTTAACATATTATCATTATGAGAAACATATGTAAAGATGACATATAACATCTTCTTATAATAATATTGTCAAAATATAAAAATAATAGATGGCTGTCAAAATCAATAAGTAACCATTTGAATTTGTGAAGCAGTTGAAGGGGTAATGTGTTGTCACTAGAGTGATTTTATATTTATGCTTTGCCATGGAATGAGACTTTTCTTGACTTTGTTTTCTAATTTTGTCAATGGATTTTCCCATCGTATTCTGTTCCATTTGTATCGTATAGTATCCTCAATTTTAATGAATACTTTAATAATATAAGAATTGTTTGCGAATGATAATGTAAAGTAGGATTAAGCCTGCCATGTATACAAAATTTTGTAATGGTAAGGCTTTTATCAACTCGGAGAGTTTGGTGTGCTATGAAGTCCATTTGATCAATTTTCGTCATGCTTTTATCGCTTGAGTCACCAAATTTTCACCTGTAGAACTTGATACATATCTTAAAATTTGGTATTTCACATGCAAATTCAAGAGTAAGCGAAAAAGAATTCAAAGGGGCAAAGTATAATAACAAAAGGGATGGGAAGACCCCATCAAAGCGTACAAGGATGGAACCAAATCGGTAACATGGGGCTAGGCCCCAATAGTATCACATTGGGAAATATGTCATACAACACCTAAGATACATGAACTATCTAGGTCAAACGGTTTACAAACAACATGAGTATTTGAAGAAGCATCACCTAATGTGATTGCTCTCCTATGGATTGCACCAACTAGTGCTCTTTGTAGAGTAATGGAAACACGTTGCCTAAAATAGGCTATACAGTAAGCTAAAGAGAGTGACACCCAATGTCGCCTAGTATGATAGGCTCTCGCGCACTCCCTCACGAACATGTCGAAGTCGGTGTCCATAGCCCCATATAACTCCAAAGCTAGAGGAACAAAGAAGTGACCTCTCTGCATACCTCTATACTTGGAGACCTTGGCTGCTGCCACTCCACTCACCATCCATCATGGAGGATGGGTGATCACCCCCTCTGAAACTGGGTCTCTAATAAGATGTGTAACCACCACATCTACCACAGTGACATGGTTCTCCCGAACCAAATACAGGTCTGCCCTAATCCTAGTCAACTGCAAGACATACCAACGCTCTCTCCATGTGAGGTATCCACCATCTCGCACCATAGCAAACACCACATCCCTAATGGCATCATGGGTAGGTATACTCTGTCCTCCGAATGGAGAACGAGTCATATGAACACTTGCTGCATCTAAAGTGATACCACACTCACATGTGAGTAATGAAGATGTAAATGGATGGACCAAGCCAAGATGGAACCTCATCGTGGGAGAAAGTAGGCAGTGCGAGTCGGGAAGAAGCCTTGATGCATGGTCAAGCCAAGATCCACGAGCCCGCAACCTTGCCCCGAGAAGCCTTCCGCATGCTTTAGTAGTACGAGGAATGGCCGGATCCATTAAGAGTGAATGTAGAGCCTCTTGAAACCTGCTACCATCAAGATAGACTGTAATTCTAAATTCAATCGGTAGCCAAAGAGGAAAAAGATGGAAACTCATGTCGTACCTCCCGTGGTAAAGCATCTCTCGTATGTCGTAATAATACATGTAAGGAAAATGATCACGTATCCACATCCCTCGCATATATCTCCAAGATAGGTCTATGTGCGATCACAAATCGAGAAGATAACAAAGGTGCAACGAGCGTCCAATTCGTCAAGAATACCGTAGGTGTCGTCTCCTCCATCGATAATAAGTCTCCACACGAAATTGGCAAAGATGTTTGTCTCCTTGCCAAATCTCCTGTCACACACTCAAATATCCCTGGTTTGATGATGTCACCAAAGACGCCTATGATCCTCCTCTCAAAGGCTACCAAACGTGATATGAATGTAGGTGATGGAAGAACCCTGCAAAGAAGGTAGGTGGGTTGACGCACAATACTAGATGAAAGTATACCAAACGCCATATGTGGATTCCCTAGTAGAGGAAGTTCGTCTACATGCAAAACATCCTCGGTAAATGCAACATCAAGGTAGCGTGAAACAAAATCCGAGACTACCAGACTACTCACACTACTAGAATATGTAAAACTTATGTCGATGTACAAAGGAGACCAAAGATGTCTTAAGAAAACCAAGATCCAAAAGATAAAATGGAACAATAAGGCAGATCAAACAGTGCGCGGCCCACCCGAGACGTAGCGATGGTAAGGCCATGTCATGCCAGCGGGCATGACATGGCCTTACCGACGCTAGCCCACGCGTCGAGGAACGTGTGGCCCAGTCTGGGTCACAGCATCACTGCGCAGGAGAAATCATCGATCAGAGAAGGAGGGAAGAGAAAAAGAAAGACAGAGTAAGAGAAAGAAAGGCGGGCTCGGAATGTGTGAGCGAACCGGGTACTGTGCCGCGGCCGCAGAAGTCGTCGAAGCAATAGTCTCTTGGGAAGCATGGCAGTCAGAATCCCCGCAGTCCACGCGTCGGAACGTCGTTCACACAACTCGGGGCGCTCGTGAGGCAAGAAAATCATTGAGCGACTGACCGAGACTGAGAACTCGTCGGCGCTGGGGCGCTCGCTGCTGCTCTCAGAGTCTCAGCGCCTGCGGACACGGAAGGTACGATTGTGTCGGGATCGGCCATCGCCAGGCAGGGCAGAGGAGCAGGCTGCAGGCTGCAGGCTGTGGCTCGGCTGACTGACAGGTATTCGATTCGGATTGCGAAGAAGAATGTGTGAGTGCAGCTGAATCGTGTCTCGGGTGGCTGATTGCGGCGAAATATCTGTGAATGGTCGGTGGTAGGGACTGTGAGTGAGTGATGCTGCGTGTGATTGGGCATCGGGTCTCGTGTGCGCCTTTTGTTCATGCCCGTGAGACATTTGGAACTGAGAAGGGGAGAGTAGTTGGAGTCGGAGTGCGTGCCGCTGCTGCTGGAGGAAAGGAGAGGGAAGTTAGTAGGAGTAGTGAAATTAGCATTGGTAGTGGCAGTAGCGGTAGTAGTAACAGGGCTGAGCCCTGTGGAGGATTCGTCAAGCCCTTATCGGATTTGTATCCTCGTCTCCCTTGTCGACACTGTAAAGGTGTGTATGCGAGTCACTATGTAAGCGAGCTTCTGGTTGTTCTGTTGGGATTGGAGTTGAGCGAGCAACTCTGTCTGGGAGGTTGAGTGAGCCTCTGGAAGGAAGCGAGATCTTTCAATTTATTTTTCTTTTATGGTGGAGTCCTTTTTTTGTGGTTCTCCTTTCAAAATGTCGTTGGCCTGCTTACACGGAGAGCGCGAAATGTGTGGATACTACTGTGAACCAAACTGGCCACCTGAAGATATTCCATCGCTGTTCGTTTCTATTTTTGTGTCTTTTTTTTGGTTTTGATTCTCTGTTAACCCTGAATTGTACTTCACTACCATTCGTTCTGTCTTTCCCATTCAAAATCTTTTTCTTCACATCGGTTGAAAGGATTTGTCAGTCTTCTTGCCTACAGTGATCTTGTGAAGTCAAATATCGAATGCGGCAGCCACACCTCCACTCTCCGAAGGCGAGGCAAACATTTTTGAATCTGAGTACCTAAATTTGAATCTGTCGTTGACTTGGACAGGTCTGGGTGAGGTTTCTTGCGACAAATGTACCGGTGAAGGTAAACTAGCGAAAGGTGGATGGCACAAGAAAAATCCTGTCGATTTGGATCGGATAATTGGTGAGTTTTACTCTTGCTCCTGCAGCACGGAGCCGCTGTTTCCTTAGCACGTCTATAGTAGTGAACGGCAAAATAATAGTCGAGTGTAACATTTTCATCACATTTGCAAGGAGAGGTATAAAGACTGGCTCAGAGAATGTCGAAATTGGAGTAGGGTTTATGACATCATGAGGTTTTTGAACATGAAAAGTCCTGGAACTTTAGAGACTGAAATCCAAGGTTGCAAGTCTCAATGAAGACGGGGGCTTGAAACTGTTTCTTATCAGGATCCAAATGGACTGCCATGGAGAGTACGTTTGGATGGCGTCATTTTCGAGTGCATTCCAAACGAAGGGGATCAGGGAAAGATTGGTTCGTTGAGATGAGTGCCACTTGTGATGAGTCTACGCGGTTTTGGGTCAATGTAAAAAACTTGAAGGTTGGTTCCTTGCTTCCGCATGACATCAACTCCGGGCATGCCAATGACCTTGCTTTGTCTGGTGGTCTAATATATTGGAAAATTCTGAGAGTTATCCAGATCCTGTGAAAAATCGTAGAATTTAGAGTATTAGGAAGTCCTTTACAGGACGTAATTTCTGATTGGCATTTTACCTCAAGCAGTTAATTTGTGTGACGTAAACCCTTATTGTCTACCCAGTTAGGTCGCCCTCGTTTGACGACATTTTTTTTTTTGATTGCCAGGAGAGGGAGAGATGGAGCATGGGCTGGCGGCAAAAGAGAGAAATCATAGCTGCTAAAGACACATCTTTTAAGCTTTCATGTAAAGCTTGTAAAGGGATAGGACGTTTGCCGTGTTTTTGTACCTTGCGGGCTTCCGAGGAACTATCTCTAGAGATCATCGAGGTCTGACATCACTGCAGTGATGATGAGACAATTGTTTTATTCATGAGTGTACAATAATATGTCGTATTGCGACAAAACGAGAATATGTCTCGGGGCTAATTGATTTGGCAGGTGAGTTGTTACATACTCCTTAGGTGTCCATGATCAACGGCCTGCTCTCTTTTCATTCAACGATGTGTACAATGTATTGCGACAAAACGAGAATATGTCTCGGGGCTAATTGATTTGGCAGGTGAGTTGTTACATACTCCTTAGGTGTCCATGATCAACGGCCTGCTCTCTTTTCATTCAACGATGTGTACAATGTTTTTCCTCGTCACAATATGGACAATATCGAAGAAGATAATTGTGAAGATTTGTTCTAAAATTGAAACCACCAACTCCGATGTCAAATTTGCGGCACTGTAATCCTTTGCAGGTGTTACAAGGTAATGTGTAACCGTTTAAACCAAACCATAACTACATCTTGAAAATAAGAAAATTGGCAGGTGAGTCGTTGGACACTCCTTGGCCGTCCATACCACCGTCCCGCTGTCTTCATTGATCATACACCCTTTGTGGTCTTAATCGACCAACAACCTTTGTGAGTTCTTTCATTTCTTACTACGATGTGTACAATGTTTTTCCTCGGTCACAATATGGCCAATATCGAAGAAGAGAGTTGTGAAATTGCGCGGATTTGTTCAAATACTGAAACCACCAACTCCGATGTCAAATTTGCGGCACTGTAATTCTTTGCAGTTGTTACAAGGTGATGTGTAACCATTTATACCAAATCACAACATCTTGAAAGTAATGAAATTGGTAAACACCCACAAAGAACGTACACACATACCGAACACTACATTTGCACTTGAAAATTGAAATGGCCAATATGCAATCTATTCAGGATATATAACATGAAAATAAATATATCTGTATCAATATTTACCTATACCAGCACAACATTAGCTCCTCACTGAGACAATCATACTACACTAGTGTACCATTCAACCTCAATTTCTCCTTTCTGTTCAGATAAATGTTATTCTGTTGTTATAATTTACAATGTATACCTCGCTGAACACTATCAATCCAGCATTTTGGTCCAATCAAAAGGATCCCACGATTTCACGAACTCTGCAGCTTTTCTCTTCTGCTCCTCGTATGAATCTGGCCTACGATGCCCATAAGTATCTTCTTCTGGAAACTCCAATATACCCGCCACCACATCAATACCAAACTGGGCCTTAAAACTGCTTTCATCATCAATAACATGGGCATAGCCACCCTTCATGCCAAATTCTACGTGAAAGTAAGGAAAATTCTTAGGTATACTATTTCGCAAACCCTTTTGCCGCGTATCTATAAGCTTCTTAGAATTGTGTTGACTCCATTCATCTTCAGCTTCGTCAATTGCCTGTCATGAAACAACGTCGACAGTCAGGAAGGAAATGGCTGGAAACGGGGAAGATGTGGTCATACCGTACGCATTGGTATGTGCCTATCATAGCTTTAAGACTACAGACCCAGTGCCCTAGCTGAGCAGAGGTGATATGACGATCTAGTATGAAGAGATTGTGAATGTGGTCAAAACATGATACAAAACAATGAAAGAAACAAAGGTACTTCACGGTCAAAGTCTTCGTGGTCTCCTGATCGAAGGTTTACTGAAGGAACCAAAATGTTTACAACCGCATGCTAAATACTCCTGGGTAATGCTGGAGAAGGTGAAGGGTGGCTGAGATCAATGAGGATGTTGAGCAACCTCTTTCGGTTTTAGAGGGCAATTCGATACCATCTCAACAGCACATCAATAAGAAAACCAAGAGTCATCTACACCGACCTTCTTGAAGTACAATGGAGCGTCTTTAGCTGCATCCGACGGAACAGGGATGCATTCAATGTAGCAATGCCTTCTCTGTCGTGCCAGTGCCATGGCAGTCTCCAAGAACAAAACTTCTTTGCCTTGCTTCGCAAACATTTGAGCCAAACATTTCTTAAAGTTGCGCAGCTCTTGCCAGACACTTTCATCTACATTCCGAGTTGCACCTTCATGCTGCCAAAGACATTGTAGTAAGTTACCACTGTTTCCAAAAGGGTACGACTGATTGCGATCAGCAGAAGAAGCAGAAATATTCAATACATGTAGACAGGTACTTCAAGAGCCAATACTGAGGCAAGTCCAGACCCGGGAAGTCGGTTTCACACTAGTTCGTCATAGAGTTCGACACAATGGCACTCAAAAAAAGGACGAGCCAACAATTGTGCAATGTGAAAGTAGGTGAAATACCTGCATAGGGACAATGTAGCAGTGGAAAGGTACAAGAGAAGTCCGCGGAGGTATCATAAGGTACGTGGAATTCGCCATGGCGATTACGAGGTGCTTCGGTCTATCTGCGTTCTCGAAACAAAACTGACAACGCTCCTGTTGCGTTGAAATTCGGTTGACACCGTCTACTCTTGGTCTAACGCTCGGCCTCGCCTGCTTACCCTTCTTTTCTCGAGATCCTTCCATGTCGCATCCGTCCCCATAATCATATTCATCGTCCACATTCCCTTTGTATAGTTTATTTCGTGCAATACTGCCGGCCAGTTTGGCATCGTAGCTCTGGTTCCGGTCCCGGATCTTGTCTCGAGGTTTAACTGAATTCAAGTTCATGCCAGCACCTCTACCTGACCTGAAAGTATAGTGCAGCCCTTTCAGCGACAACCACAATGAACCAATACAATAACACTCTGGCCCTCGATGCTATCTGATCCTGCCAACTCTAAAAGATTAAGAAGAGTTTGAACAAGATCCTTTAACAAATCCACATCTGTCGCAAAATTGCTCATCACATCTCTTAACAGAAGGTTTGCAAAACAATCGGAACATCATAATTTTTGCACAACGCAGCTGCTCGATCTTATACAGCATTATCTGAGATGGTAATGAGCTGAGGGTCAACCATACCCTTGACGCTCACTCTGCATAAAGTGAGGCGTATCATCCTGAGTGGGGGGTTTGGAGACCCGTTTCTCCTTGGCGCCAGCTTCATAATCTTTCTGTAATATGCAAGCCCACCATGTCCATTTCTGGTTAGATGGTTTAAGTGCTTCACCCAGCTACCAGGTTTAAGAGTTTGATAGTCTAATTTGGAATACGGAGCTTAAGTCACAGAAAGAGAGACCGAACTCGAAACCCCAGACAACAGTTCGATGAGCTCTAAATTACATTCGAATTCTTAATCTCAACAAAATGGCCGGAAAGATCATGCTCACGTCGTCCCGCCGAAACTGAATCTAGCTCACTAGGTAGACAGCATTAATTTAGAGATCATATCAAGAACAATACGAACATTTACGGTAAGCATATTCAATTATCATTGCTCATATTCTTGAACCCTGCATGTCCTCACATTCCAGGGGAGTAACTTACCGTAAGCTTTTCTGCCTCTTCGACTTTGCCCATCAAACGCAGTCGCACAGCCTTGGCAGCAACTTGATTAGCACTAAGACCAGCACTACTACTCGGTGTTGTGTTTTTCACTGGAGGGTCCGGTGATTTTCTTCGAGGTGCCTTTTCTGTATCGCTACTGCTCTCATCAGATAAAATGCCCCCAAGCCTGCTCAGTCTTGCAATATCAGCTGATGTCTTAGCTGCAAGAAGTTCGTCTTTTCCCCGTGGCGGGACAGAAGAATCCTCCCTAGCAACTGCATCATCATCTGCAACTATGCCACCAAGCCTGCTCAGTCTTGCAATATCAGCTGATGTCTTATCTACGAGAAGTTCACCTTGTCCCCGCGGCGGGACAGAGGAATCCTCCGCAACAACTGCATGATCATCTGCAACAGCTTGTTCTTCGGGTTTAAAATTCTTCAAAAAAGAGCCATCGTTGCTGAACTTATTCATAGTCGTCGCTGCAGCACGTATAATTGCTGCATCTTCCGCACGGAGTGACTGATTATCATACTTCTGCTTGCTCTTCCATGATAAAGAAGGGTCCACACGAGGAACTCTCATCCGTGAACCCTGCTCTCTGTCCCTTCCTCTGTCACGGTTCTCGCCCTGGAAGCCTCTTTCTGGACGCTGGAAGGTCTTCTCATCGCCATCGACAATTTCGTCGTCATTTCGAGTCTTTCTGTCTCTAATGGCATGCAGGTGTGCGTTTGCGTGAGCCGATCTTTTCACCGCAACACTACTGGTGAGAGTAGCGAGCGAACCCCAGCGCTCCTCGACGACCTGCCCGGAGTTTTCAAGACTCACGAATGAATATTACATTATATGATACTGATTCTGCTTTGCAGTTACCTGAAGATATTTTGATCAGTGGCTCGAATTATTGACGTTCCAGAGACATACCTCATCTAGTTTGCGCCCTTCTCGGGCAGCTTGCTCCTGTGCTCTCTTCAGCGCCTTCAAACGCCAACTAGCACCTCCATCACCAATTGAAGGGGCGGGAGGTCTTGGCAGTCTTTGTACTCCACTTCCCTCTGTTCCTGAGGATACATAAGGATTGAGTTCCCTTGGATGTACTTGCGGCCTCTGTTCCACACAATAAGACATTCCTTCAAAGGAAAGTGGTGTGTAAGACCAAGAGTCTTTCATGCAACTTGAGAGATCCACACAAAGCTTCGTATGTCAGCTTTAAAATCAATGTGCACTGAATTTGCACATTACATAAATTACAACTCTGGCACATTGTCCTGGAGAATCAGAGCGACATTAGAGGCAGGCGGTAGGTGTTACGTTTTCTGCATGTGTACCTCAGAATCAAGTGTAGGATGGTCCTCGGCCACCTTTGGAGTTGCAGTTGCAGGTTTGTCAAATAACCGCTCTGGTGCTTTGAGCATCCACTCCATTCCCGCCTCCATCCTTTTGGATTTTGCATCCTCACGGACTCCTTGTACAGAATCTTCATTCGGTCGGTCTAAATATTTCATCAAAGGTACACCATAGATCGGAAAAGTTATTCATTACTCTGCTACTATCAAACCAGACAGGCTACAGTCAACTCTTCATATACGAATGATGCTCTGATTTTTGTAGTGGAAAGTGGATGTGAAGTTTAATCCAAGATCCCGAGATGTAAATTATAAGGCGGAATCGATATGATAATGATATGTAAAGGGGTCAGTTCCAAAGGACCGCAAGTTTTAAACAGTTTGAATGGTCATTTGTAATCCAATACAAAACCTAACGTTCTTAAAAAAGAACCGCAGGTACGAAAGTACTGAAGTTGTATAGGCTAGGAAAAAGAGTACATTGTTAAACGTGAAAAGCAAAGAAACAAACCTGGGTTTTCGTCGCTATCACTCGAGGAATCACCAGTATCGTCCTCGAATTGTCGCTTTTTCTTCACTCTACTTTTGATTTTGCCCTTCCCACGATCCTTCTGATGCTTCCGCTTCTTCGCTGGCTTTTCCAAACTCTCTTTCTGAGCAACCGGCAAATCCCGAACACACTCTCAGCCTTCGAGCCCTCACATGCCTTCACTTCGACACTGGCTATTGACTCCATGTACCGAGCACCAATTCACAAATTCCACATTCCACATAATCTCAAAGGAAACTTACCTCCAACTCATCGCGCGGGATAAATTTCAAAGCTCCCAACATCTCCTTCCGTCACAGGTCTAACTCTTCTGGAGCAAGTTCACGTGCGCAACAGCAATTCCACAATCTCAATTTTGCGACAGCCGTGCCGAAAATCTTGAGCTCCCAGCGGCTAAGACTAAAGCTGATGTTCATACGTCAGCACAAGTTCGAGTGGCAACCAGGCGATGCAATTTCTTCAGCCGCGTGGCAGTGCTGTCAATTTGTAAACGTGAAAACAAGAACCCGACTTTTGCTTGAAGCATTGCTCGTCTCTGTGTTTGGCTACTGACGGTCGCGATTGCCGTGCTTGGACGGCCTGGATGGACCTCGTTAACTCGGGTGTCCATGTTCACATGCGTTCGTTCTCGAATGGATGGAAAAGAATCTTGAAGAATATTCTGTCGAATGCTGCGAAATAAGTAAGCAGTAAGTGGTGAAATGGCTGCCCGAAATTTGCGCTTTGTTCGCTTCTGACTAAACCCTCAGCGATTGTTGGATGGAAGAGGGAAGTGACAAGATTCTTGTTTGTTCTGGGTTTGTTTTGGCTTGTAGTGGGTTTAGTGCTGACTGTCAAATCTTACAAATATTGTTCGACAGCGAGAAGGCACTGAAAGGATTCAATTTTTCCTCCAGCTCTGGGAATTTGTTTTGAATCCCAGTCGCCACGGGTCTGACTCCTGCACGTGGTTTTCAATTGTTGAGGTAGAGAGGGTGTTGATGGTTAATGATCTGTGAAGTGCACACTTAGGACATCGTAGTAATGCTGTGAAGGAAATTCATGGCAAATTTCTGGAAACCCGGGAACGAGAGGCCTGACGCGCGGCCATCGGTTGCGTTTCGTGGAGATGAAGAGTTTCCAGTGGGACTGTATGAGGAGTGAGTATTTTTGACGAGTTGACGAGCAAGGATTCGTATCACCAGTATCAGTGCAAATTTCCGTTCCCTAGTGAGCTGCTAATGTGGGTGTGTTGTGCTGAAATTCACAGGTCAGGTCATTTTAGCTTCGAAAAGCGGAGGCAGAGACATCCAATTTTCAAACATCGTCATGAATTGCTGTATCTTGTGAAAACGCATGGTGTCACTGTTGTCGTTGGAGAGACTGGGTGTGGTAAAACAACCCAACTGCCGCAGGTTAGTTTATAACCATCCAGTAAAAGGAGAAGTTTTGCGTGAGAAATTTTGGAAGGTGTACGGTTAGAGTGAACGGTGTTCCAACTGAACATGCTAACGTGAGAATGGCGATTCTTTTTTGTAGCTTCAGTTTAGTTCTCCTAGCTGAGTTTTCTGCTGAGCTATCAGCTGGCGTTCGTGAAGACTTGTTGCTGGTCGTAAGAATCATCAGGCATTTGTTGAACTCAGATCATGATGTGGTCGTTTTTTTTTTCCCCCATTCAGTATCTAATGGAGGCTGGATGGGCTGAAGGAGGGAGGCTGATTGCTTGCACCCAACCCCGGCGTATTGCTGCACAGGTATTTTGGATTTTATTTTATGTTAGAAATATTTTTGTATTATTTCCTGTCTTCTGATGTTCCCTACTTTTGTTAGTATCGGCTGAGAATTTCTATACCCTTGTGTGTGCAGTTTTGACCTTTAATATGCAATTTACTTCCGAAATGTTTGAACCTGACAATCTGGGATGCAAGAAGGATAGTAGTGTCAAGTGGGCTGCGATTTGATTGTCCAACGTTTGTGCCTGTAAACTGACAAAGACGTACGAAGCAGAGAGAGCCTAATTTTAACATATTTGATGATAGTTAATATCTCAAAGTGGTGCTTTTGCCTCTGTCATCATAAGTTTGTGAGATAACATAAAAAACGGCAAAATATGCCTTCATATACCGCAGTGGACATAAATAAATAGATAATTATGTTACTCAACTTATAAGTATTAGCTTCAAGAATATACTTTTCATAAAGGTAACCCGCCATGCAGACAGTCGCTTTGAGAGTAACAGAAGAAATGCGAGTTTCTCTTGGTGCCGAGGTTGGTTACTCGATCCGTTTTGAAGAAGTGACTACACCGGTACGTGTTTTTAAGGAGATTTCTGCCTGGTCTCTTATTGTTAGAGCTTTTGCTTCTGTTTGTTCAAGAGTAAGGCAATCTTTCGTTGTGTAGATGACTGAGGTCAGTTTGTGCGATTAGGATATAACGAAAGTGTAGAAGCGCGATAAGGATGTGAAACCCAAACTTGTCCCGCATTCTAGACTGTTTATTCGATTCGATATATGCTTTTACGAAGACACATACCTTTAACTGTTCGGGACGTTTAATCTTTCCAGGGTGTAACAAAGATCAAATTTTTGACTGATGGTGTGCTCATCCGAGAAATGATGGCGGATCCTTTACTATCGAGATACAGGTCTGCTCTTCTGCGATAATTGATTACCTCAGGGTTTCATACATATTGCGCAATCGCTCCATCTTTGTTTTTTCCTTCGAAGTATAGTTTGTGAATAGTGATTGTGTGACAGTTTTAAAAGTCGGCTTATCTTGCATGAACGGCTGTCGTTCGTAGTCTACCACGTCGTGCTTGTTTCTCAAACCTTTGTTATGTTTATACGTTTTCGAGGAGCAGTGTCATCATGGTCGATGAGGTGCATGAAAGAAGTGTCACAACGGATGTTTTGCTTGGTCTTTTGAAGAAGGTAATACTTTTTACGAAGTATCCTTGTCCAGAGAAGTAAACTTCACTTAAATAAATGCACTATGATGTTGAAGTGCTTGTCCTCAACGACGTAGTGATAGGCGTTCTTGTGTAATAATGCCAGGTATATCTATTTAGAAAGTAAGGTTGTAAATGCGACGACTAGTCTACATTATCTTGTCCTCTTCTCATGAGGTACTCTCTCGATTTGCCTGATTTCGGCACCCTTTGTGGTTTGTTAACCTTGATCACCACATTGGTCATGGTTGGTATCTACATCCCTTACTTAGACATAAGCAGCGTCCGGAGGAGGTCCATCTGCTGTTGTCAAGGTGGAGTTGAGGACCGTTATGGTTCGTGTCGAGGACATCCGTTATGGTTGAGGACCGTTATGGTCCATGAAGTGCGTCTGCTTATTTTCAAGTGTCTGGAAATTTCTGTCAGATTCAGAAAAGACGTCCAGAATTGAGAGTTATAATCGCTTCTGCAACTATGGATGCAGCAAGTGTAGCCACCTTCTTCGATACCAGGTAATGCATCCCATTATCAGTTGTTATTGAGTGAGCTTTTTGCATCTGGGTTTCCTCCAGTCGATGCTGCGACTTTCTGGATGTAATTGTGAACTCCGATTAGGAAAGAGTTGAGTGTAAAATCGAAGATCACGTTATATGACCATTGTGTTGGTTTACCACAGTGCTGAAAGGATTAAGGTTTCTTCAGCAACGGAGTCATTACAAGATCGAAAGCCTGCAACCATCACAGTTGAGGTAAGGCTGACACCCGTAATATATGATCTAATAGCCCTGACATTTTACCCCACCCAGCAAGTTTCATTTTGCTAACTGCCCGTTGATTTAAGTAAGTGCACTACAAGTGAAGTAAATTCATAACTTAAAGTTGCTTCATGACTTGTGATATAGGGAAGGTCACATAGTGTCCGTGTACACTACTCTGTCGATCCAGTTTCAAGCTATGTGTTAGCTTCAGTGTCGACGACTCTCTCGATACATAAAATGGTAAGTCGGTAAGCTTAACCTTTTCTCGTCTGTCAGGGAGGCACTTCCTCAACTTTAGTGTCCAGTAATCAGGCAATGTCTATGCAAGTTCTAAACTCTTTAAGAATATCGAACTGAACTCATGTACGTCAAATTCTGTCCGCAGGAGCCGCCCGGTGACGTTCTTATTTTCCTCACGGGCCAGGATGATGTTGATGCTGTAGTGAATTTACTCACTACAGAGGCAGAGAACTTTCCGAGAAACTCACCAGGTGCTCTTTCAATATCGTTACATCATAGTTCTTTAGAATATAATGTATGTCAATTTTATCAACTCGGTACTAATTTGTTCTACTTTTTATCTATTTGCAGGATTGCTCGTTTTGCCTCTGTATGCAGGACTGTCACGTGCTGATCAAGTATGAGCTGACTATTTATCAAAGCTTTTCTGAAAGCAAGCCAGAGCTTTTGTTTATTGATAGTTTTTTCCAAAGTTTTTCTTCATGCTTTCTGTTTTCTAGAGCTTGTGAGCCTCCTGTCGTTACCGTATGATGACGTTCGAGAGTTTTGATTATCAGGAGCTTGTATTCAGACCAGCTGCTCAAGGGAGAAGAAAAGTAATTGTGTCAACAAATATAGCTGAAACTTCTGTTACAATTCCGGTAAATGTTCCTCTTTGTGATTAAAATTAAGATAACATCTTCGTGGTTGGTTTCTTGCCAGAGAGTCAAGATAGACTTGTTAATACGAGGCCGGAATGTCTGAAAATTTGATTCATAGATTGCTATATGATTTTTTCCTTTATTTTTCTTAGAAGGAGAAGTTCTATTCTCAACATATGCAGGGTGTTTCCAAGAACAGGGGGAACTCACACCTTTTGGATGTTGATCCAGGGTATAGTGTACGTGATTGATAGTGGGTTTTCAAAGCAGCGCTTTTACAATCCGGTACGTACACAGTAGTCTGTCCTTTCACAAACGAACACAACCCCTTGTTTGATTTTGTAGAACACTGAAAGACTAAAGTACGCTTCTTTGGAAACATGGTAGAAAGATTCAAAAGACAAACAACCGACCAGAGTGAGCATAAACGAACATCTTACTGAGTTGAATTTACTTCATAAAGAGTGACAAAGTTGTAAGAGGAATTGCAGCCAAAAACTAACACGCCAATATTGCGACACCGTAACGTTAAGGTGGAATTGTGGTTCTGAAAAAAACTGCTGAGATTTCAAGCCGCTGAGTCTACTGTCACGTTCTTTCATTAGAGTTCCATATCTCAAATAGTAGAATTCCAAATCTGAAGGCAACGCTACCAGTTGAATTGACATTTGGTTACTGGCAGTTGACAGATGTAGATGCGCTGGTTATTGCACCTATCTCCAGAGCATCTGCTGAGCAAAGAGCTGGGCGAGCTGGGAGAATGAGACCTGGAAAATGCTTCAGGTACCATATTCATGACCTTTTGGGCTTTCATGGTTTACAAAGTCTTTGAAGTTTTGGACGTTTTTGGGTCCTGAAGATGTGGAAGACTCATGCTGATTTGTAACGAAGAAATGGGATAGCAGTGTCTTGTGAATGTACAACATTTGTTTGCAGCAATTACTTGAGATTCATGCTGGAGGTGGCAGGCATGCATGTCTTGTTCACTGGCGAATAGCAGAACGTTTGGATTTGCAGGCTATACACAGAAGATACATACTGCAATGATATGAAGGCAGAGACTGTTCCTGAAATACAGAGATCCAATTTGGTCTCTACAGTGCTCCAGGTAAACTCTGTTCTCAAATTTGAATATGATTCTTCCTCCTTTCTGATTCGGGTTTGAACGTTTAAAAGTGTCTGTAAGGATACGAAGCACGGGGAGGAACTTCCTAGATTTTTTCATCTAATTACTATAGAGCTTCAAGTAATCTTCAAACAATTTTCCTACTTATGCGGAAGCATTAGATCTCGTTTTAGGAAGTTGTCGAACACTATGTATCCATCAGCCAGTGCTGGGAAGTCATCGAAGAGTGCTTAATTGGTGCTCTTGTCCGATAGTTGAAGGCGTTAGGTATTGACAACATCATGCGGTTTGACTGGCTGGCACCACCATCCTCGGAGGCCATGATAAGGGCATTGGAGCTTCTGTACGCAATTGGTGTACTTGATACTGATGCCAAGCTGACTACCCTGGGTCACCAGGTCGCAGAATTTCCGCTTGTAAGGTTTTTCCCTCCCGCTTCAAATTGATCAGCTACTGTTAATGGATGCTCATATTGGAGTAGAATGAGCAGACGTAATACATCTTATGCTGTCTGTCACAGGATCCCATGATGGCGAAAATGCTCCTGTCCTCTAGCTCAAACTCTTGTTCGTCAGAAGCTGTCACAATTGCTGCGATGCTCTCTGTACAGGTATGCTCTCTCTTTCTTTGTTTTTGCTTTTTTAGAATGAAATTCAACAACATTGAGAAAAGTTGTGAGTACTTGTAGGTAAAATGATTCCCATTAGGCCCCGCATAACCTAGAGTGTTGATTTTTGTGTGTGTGCATAGTATGGTAACTAGATTCTGGTACGTTGTGTGCAGTCCATCTGGGTATCGAGCAAGGGCCGACAACGGGAGCTTGATGATGCGCGTGACCAGTTCGCAGTTTTAGAGGTGATTATTCTACTAGGTTTTGGAGCTTTCCCTCTGTAGACCTGGCTGTCTTTCAGTTTCCCAACGCTATGCCAGTTTTAGATTAGAAGCTTTAGGGAGTGAGTGCACGCAATATCTCTTCGATCGATGTAACGAAGTGGAGGCTGTGCGAAAGGAGATGTATAAAGCCATGGGGCAAATCTCAGGAAGCGATGTGTGTCCATGGAGGGAGATTGCAGAGGACGTAAGATTCTTTTGCTAACACTAGCTCTCCATTATACTCAGGGCGACCATGTGACATATCTGAATGTGTACGAATCATTTCTTCGAGCCAAGCAATCTCCTCAGTGGTGTCACCAAAACCTCATAAATTATCAAGCCATGGTAAGGTGATATGGCCTCTGTGAAGTTTAATTCTGCCACGTTTAAACTTTGAATAAGAAGTTCTACCATGTGATTCGCCGCCTATGAACTGTAGACAAAGACCGAAGTCGGCCAAGTTTTTGCAAGTAGACTACCTGATGCTCTTTACAAACATAGAACTATGTGCATGCTTATACAATTCGAGTTTACCTGTGTATTGCATACGTGGCAGTTCATGATTCATTCACCCCAGCTTTATACGTCTGCAACGTTGTCAGTTTCAGAACTGACGTGGTATGTGTGCTTTATAACAGAAAACAGTTGTGGATGTGAGGAAGCAGCTAAGTAAACTGCTACAGCAATTAGGTATCACTTTGAAGTCAAGTGATGGGGATGTTAAGGTCAGCAAATGTCATTTGTCGGACACTTCATTTGCAGAATTTGCATCTCCGGAGTTCGTGAGGGGACAGGAGTCTCATCTTTGTCTTTTGTTTGTACAGTGTATATTGAAGACAGTGACTGCAGGGTTTTTTGCGCATGCTGCAGAGCTTGAGGTAAAATGATTTAAATCAGTCTGACATGTGAGGTAGAGATTCATCGTTTGGTTTGGTAAGAATCATGTCAGTAGGGCCAGTAATCCCTCACTGTAACTTGGAAATTTATCTTGTCAGAAGAGTCTTTAAACTGATCATGTGTTTGTGATCTTCACAGCCATCAGGTGATTCATACAAGCTTGTCAGACGAGGCCAACGAATGTACATTCATCCCTCATCTGTGCTATTCAGGTTTGTGTCAGTCACCCCATCATGCGACACGACATGAATTCCCACGTATGAAAATTTGTGAGTCCTAAGGAAGTTCAGAATCTGATATATGATCACCATATGACGCATTGACATGTGTTGAGAAACAGGACAACTCCGAAGTGGGTGGTTTTCCATTCTGTCATGGTCACGGAGCGTTTCTACATGCGGGACGTTGCAATCTCTGACCCGGACTGGCTCACGGAAGTTGCCCCACATTATTTTGAGCGTCGCAGAAGAAGCCACCTTCCAAGCTGAAGTTCCTCGGACTTCCTGTATGTAGATAAAGAGAAGCTTCAGTGGCATGCAACATTGCCTTCGAGTTATTATTGACAACCTCTGATCAACCTACCTTTGGGGAAGGTGGCAGAAGATCTACAGGGTTCCAAAGTAGTTTCAGGACATTCTGTGGAGATACAGACCCAAGAGCTTCCCACAAGAGTTCTGTAATCATTTTTTGAGTAAACCAGACACCTCCTCTCGGAGGTTCCCGGAAATGAAAAAGATGAGTAGCCCATTGTATAACTTCTGCTGTACCGTACTTACTCACAGCTACTGCTTCTTCATACGAGGTCTGTTAGTACTACTAGTGACAAATGCTGTCTACATAGAAGAAAACAAAACTGTACTTTCATACCATCCACCCTCCGGTTGGTGTTTCTTGGAGGTAATATCTGAGAAGTGCCTTTTTCGTAAACAAATCGTTTTCGTATAGTGGAGAATTCATGCCTGGTCCCGTCATGGCTGGCGAAGAGTCCTGTCATCGTCTTCTGCCAAGGACAGTCACCTGGGAGCGCCTCCTCACACGGAAACTTTGTCAGCAGATTTCAGCAGTCTGGTACTTTCCTTGGCTCATTCCGCACTGACTGAAGATCCTACATCGTAAAGTGCCCCTTAGAGCTGGTCCGCCAATCGCCGGAGCCCACACACGACACAAGGGGAGCAGTCGACGATTAAAGCTCGAGGCGAATAAATAGGTAAACAAGGCAGCACAAAAGGTACGGAAAGTGGCGTGCATGTGCACATGAAAAACAAGAACAAACTCAATGATCTTCACAGCTACGAAGTGAAAGGGAGCTCCAAAGTTCGAGAAAAGAGAATTTGGTGGGCCGATCTATTTGTGAGTTACCAAAAGTTAAACCTGCAATTGGCTCTGTAGTATCAGGAACTAGATATGAGCAATTCTCGGAGGAAGAATGCCCGAGGACCGATAATGAGGGCATGGTAGTTGACCGAACTCAACAAAATCTTCCGTGCGTTTGTCGGAAGCGAACGAGATGCTGCTGCCAACTACTTTTACTCTTGCTACAAGAGGAAGGCACCTCAAGCAGCGGTGAAGCGACATGTCCTTGAAACTGGTCGGCAGCTTGCATTGCTCCTTCAAGGCGCCTTGAAGGCCCTTGAGCCAGGGTTCCCTACCTAGGTACCATCCTACTCCAGTTTGATCTGTTGTTTTATCATTGGCTTGTTTCAAATCATAAACCTGTGCTTTCTACAATGATTTTCAGCTATCAAATTTGATTCTTCATTTTGAGTATATTCAAAATAATTTATCTATTGTTCCGTCATCAGTGACTTGTTTTCTCAAAGGAACATTGATTTTATTTTCTTGACAAGCGTGAGAAATGAAAGTACTTGAGAGATTTAAGATGTGAGAGTAGTCTGCATCTCCAAATTTTATTTATTTTCAAGTATGACCCTTGTCGTGCAACATGTCATCTCCTATACATTCATAATTAATATGTATGGCTCTGTGGATGGAGAGCTAGACACACATTTTTTGAGGGACTGTCCGACTGTGAAATGGACATGATTTGCACCTATCCCTTTTCTTTTCTCACAGATGTTTAGGTAGTTTCCAATATTCCGTAGAGAGCTTTAGATTTCTCTATTAATGATGAATTTCTTGTTGTCCATGTCCACAAAATATAGGGAATCTTACAGCCGCTATAAATAAGAATTTATGATATCAGGAGTCACTAACGATCTTCATCCTCTGATTTTAAGTCCAGTTTTCCCGGGCTTTGTTTTACTTTGTACACTCGATGGAACTTTCAATGAATTTTTAAATATTGCCCACTGGTTGCTTTTTTCTACCAAGTATGAAAATTGCAAAACAAAATTTATTTATTGTTGAAGATTTAAATGATAAGAACCTTAGATTGCATTTAATGATGAATTATTCACATAAAATAATTCATATTTCGTAATTGCATGGGTATATATGTTTCTTATTTAGAAAACTTATATTTAAAATAAATAATTATACATAAAATGACATTTACATTTGTTCATTGAAATTTCAAAATTTGTTTTATGTCAGGGTGATACCAAAGAGATTCGTACACAAATGGTTGTATAGGTTTTACTCGACTCTATAAACATAGATGCACACTAAATGGACATTACATCTAATTCTGGAATTGAGAAACACATCAACATTTTTTCATTTTCTCCGATTACAGGTAAGTTCTAAGAAGGAAACTTTTATCTCCGCTAAATTGCTCGAAGGTGATCCCTAATTTGAAATTAGAGTATATTTTGAGGTTACAAGGTTTCGGCAGTCAGACATATATCCAAACTGAATGCTCATCACTACGATCGGATCAAGAATAAAACTACGAAATTTCAACCAGGATATACTTTAAGCTCAATGAACCGCATACGTATGGATGGATGGTAATGCTCATTCTTCTTCTCGTGGTCTGCGTTAATTAATGGCTTGAATTTCCAACGATTAGATGTCACAAGCTTTTTAAGAATTGCTGCTCATCATCACACTTTAGGAGGTAAAAAATGCCTGAAAGTACAAAGAAAAACCGTATGAATGAAAAACATTGCGATCTTGGATGGAAAAATCAACAAGGAGGGATAAAGTTGGCACATTACTCATTACTTTGTGCCCAACGGTAGGCTCTTATCCTCGAGAACGAAGCACGAGAAGCACTCAAGTACATGCACACAAAAGGAGTGCCACTCTCAACATGCAAGATGATGCCTAATACCACCAGATCTGGCAACTATCCTCAACACGTCATGCACAGCTTTTGCCAAAATCAGGGATCGAGGATCACGGACGACAAACCAAACTCCTACGCCAAACCCCGAACGAGAGTATGCACAGCCAGCGCAAATGAACGCAGACAGGTAAGTGCAATAGGTGCATGCAACAAATGGACGTGGTGTCCGACCTCGACGAGTCATCGATGGAAACATGCCGGAAGAGAATTCTACGCCGAGGAGACGGAGAGTAGCCAACCCAAGATTTCCCTTTCTGGGTTGCTGAAGGGAGGGAAATCGCTTGCAATATAGCTATGGAATTTAGCGACATGCAAAGTTTCACCTCTGCACCCCTCCCCGGCACTGTTGATCTCGTAGCTGGGTGCACTGGCACTTCAAGTACATGGCGACATACAAGGTATATGTGCTCTCGGCGTCCAGCCAGCGCGAGGGTAGGCTGGTACGGGCTAATGGCATATAGATCAATGGCTTGCAGGGTAGGGTGTGGCGGGAAAGGGCAGGAGGCACCTTGACTTTCGTGCGGTACTGATTCTGCAGAGGGCCCACAGGTTGGAACTGGAGTTCACTCCTGGTAAAGAATGAGCTCTTTTGCGAGCCCAGCTCGTGATCCGTGTTATCTGCGAGGGTCAGTGCGATTTCTGAGTTTAGAGTGTGCGAACACATCCACAGCTTTGAGAAAAGCCTCCACGCCCTCCACAGTCTCGAGGTTTTCAGTCCTTTACCTTATCGTGAGGCGGTCATGCGAATAACACAAACAACATTCTTTTTGTTCATCGAGCTCGCGCTCGCGCTTGATTCAAACCACTTTGTGAGAAGTCCATATCAATTTTGGCTTTCAAAACCTTTTCCTCTTATCTGTCGCGCTGGGAAATCTAGCCAAGTTTATGCATCGAGCGTAGATTTCGCTCACTTCGGCTCCAAATAAAACCAGTCAGTCAGGGCGTTGCCTCTGGCTCCGGGGCAGGCCCGGTTTGGCTCTCTCACTAGCGATCCCCAATCGCTCTCCCTGCTGAGTAATAATCTAGTGTGGCTACTCGATTGGAGCCTAGAAAGCAAAACGGGCGTTTGATAGGGCATGGAGAATCTTTTGTGACGTATCGAACCGGGTGGGTCCAAGAACTATGGAGTAACCGTATTGCGCGACTTTTTGTCAAAGTAGAATTTGTGAGGATAGGTGGCCCCATGTAAAAGTCAGCCTCCACCGTGTGGAAGAACGAAAGTTACGAAACAAGGCCCCTCGATGATGTCAACATTCCCGTACTTACCTCACCGACAGTTTTAATGTTTGTAAATGGTTGTGGACGAAGAGGCGAATGGGGGACCAGCCACGAAGGGAGCAGGAGGAGGCCATGGAAACTTTATGTTTGTGGAAGCTTCACCATCACCTGCTGTGACCAGGTCTCAGATTGGCCTCACCCGTCCGTACGACTTTTCCTTCAAAGTGGACAGATTTTTACTCCTCTCGCTCGAGAGGAGTAAAAATCTGTTGTTACATCTCTCGCCGCGTTGTTACATCTCTCGCCGCTCTCGATCCGTAACGGCTAGAAAGCGTCCCCCGTACAAGCCTACGAGATTTTTAACTGCACAACCCTCCGGAACCCAAAAGGTGAGGGAGAGAAAGCAAGAATCGTATCACGTTTTAAAATTATTTCGGTAGCGAGTGTGTTACTGATCTCTAATTACAGTAATTGATACCGCACGAAAGAGCCCGGAGATCTTCCTCCCAGATATTGCTTGCATTGGGATTTTTCGAAGAAAATTAGGATACGGCATTTCTGCAGCAGTTAGGCCAAAGTTGGCAAGATTTCATCGACCCACGTGTCGCGAAAGCTTGAGCGCCAGGAGCCGAAGTAGAGGGCGGCACTCAATGATGTTGCAGTGTTTCTCTTTGCAGAGGAAGAAGAGTTTTCCTTGTCTATTCTCGGGAATTCTCGGGGCAATATTGAAAGCGAATGATAGCAATTACAGTAGTTGTTTCGGGCATTTATCTACACCGACCTTGACAGCATCTGCGATGATTTCGTTAGGGATAAGAAGATGGACGTCACAACAACCCACGTACTCTGGAACGAACTGCTTTTCTCTTTTGCCACCACACGCAGGCACGCACTCACCACTTTCCTCAAGATTACATCCAAACATCGTTCTCTCGAAGCCCAGTAGCAAGTTACATGGAAATCTACTTGGAGCAAAAAGCACAATTTCAACCCGAGATACAAATGACAGCAGCCTCCCAAGACGTGCACTAGTTTCTTCCGCAGAAAATAAATCCTCATCCAAGTGCGTTCTACATCCTTCAACTGAAGAAGGCATTTTGTCGTATCCTCAACAGGCCGACAGTGCAGACATGGGGAAATGGTGTCCTGTAGTCTTCAACATCCTTCACTCGTTGAACATGAGGCAGTGATTGTAGCGTTCGGTAGCGAGGGAGTTAAGCAATTCTTCCTTTGGGCTTGTGGTGCTCCATCCACAGGAAACTTTCCATCCGCAATCGAGCCAGTGGAGGAAGCGCCAATGACCGTTTTCTTTGCACGAGAACAAACTTGCAATGAAGTCTTCCAGTCGAAGATGTCAGGCTCTCGAGCCAATGCGAAAATGACAGTGCACGTTGATGCCGGTACCGGATACACCGACTCGCCATTGGTGCAGTCGTCTTGTTTACTCGAAAACTCGTCCGGGCTGCTGCCCTTATGACAGAAAATATCCGTCCAGCGAGTATCACGCTACAGCAGTACAGTAATCAAATCCCATCAAATTATTGAGTTAACAAAAGCCCTTGCACGGAGAGGAGGGATAACCATTCACCGCTGGAGCACAGTTCCGAGGGACTTTCGGTGCAGAGTCAATGCCCTAAAAAGTAACTACTCGGCAAGGTATTCTTAGAAAATGTTCGATGAATTTCCGGCCCTGGAAAGTTTTGTTGTGATTTAACGGGCATGTTACCAATTACGACCGGTGACTTTCGACATTTTCACCCCGATTTACCGATGCAATTTTTCACAAACAGCGCACATATGCTGGGAGTTTGGATGCGAGTTTTGGTTCTCAAACCGGTAGGTTCCCAAGGAAAAACGAGTGTCCTAAGAGAGATTCGCGGTGAAAATCCGTAAAGATCACGGCTCGATGTATCAATTGATCATGGTAATATTCCGGCAAATAAGGGAGGAAGATATGATGGCCAACCGTAGGGGGATAGAAATACAAAATTCGGAACAAGGCCCTCCGACCACTGAGGCGAGAGCCACGATTCCTTATCCCGCACGGAAGGTAGAGTACAGCTCGCCATGGGACCAGAGATGAAAAAGCATCGGGTTCTGGTCCCCAAATCAGTGCAATGATCATGAGTGTATGGATGCTGAGTTTTAAAATGGCCGCCGGTGCACAGGCGTGATCGAAAACCATCTTCACCAAGTTCAAGATACTCCACTCGTTGCAATTCACAGTCGACAATTTAGATGCACGGCTCTACATACTTCCGTGCCACTTATGTGGTAGGCACCAGCTAATGCCGCAAACGAATGCCTGCAAGCTTTAAAGTGTTCCTAGAGTAAGCAGATGTGAGATGTGGTCTTGATGCAATGAACTTCCAACTTTTGGCACATCGACAGAGGCATGGACATATATGCAAGTTCGGTGTGTAAACATCTTCGGTTGTTGAGGGGATCCCATAGCATTCAACTGAATGTAGCCATTGTGATCACCATGAAAAAGTAATCAACATAATCACCGGAGAGTGGAACAATAAGTAACATCCTGCGGGCCACTGTGAGGTAGACTTTCGAACCGATGATGCGCATGATGGACATTTTCATCCAAGAGCTCCGGAAGATTAGAAAATTAACATTACCAATCCCCGAGGAGAACATGCACACCATGGACACAGGACCATTTCGAGAGAAGTCTGCCATCGGGCATGCTGTCTATATTACAAATGTCATCATGATTTTCACAGGGTGAACACTGAATTCTACCTAAGGGCCGTCCCATCTGCGATACAGAGGCGACCATGCGGCAGTGTAAACCCTGAGTGCGCCTTTCTATTCTCTGAAAGAACCCAAACCGGTAGGAAATCAAAGATTTATCTTTCCACTCTAAGCAAGTCTAACAATCGGGAAGAAAGAACACACCAGACGATAGTAGTAACTCGAGTATAACAGATGTTTGTATTAAGACAATGGAGAGATGAGACATGTATAAAAGTCCATGTAATTCTCCTGCTGAATTTTCCGGGAACTCGCAAACTGTTGCCGAGATTTCACAGCCGTGTTCGTCACATGGGAGGCCTTTCTCTGGCAGACGACACACTGCATCACAAAATCGTAGTATCCTGGTGGTCGCCATCGAAGTATGTCAACGGTCTCCGAGCACCGCCTAGGCTCCCCTCCGCCGACGGATTCTTATTGCCAACAAAACGCGCTAACGAGAGAGAGAGAAAGAGCCGGTGGTGGGGTACCTGCGGCCGTTACCACGAGATCGGACCTCCTCTTAAGCGGAGCACCAAATGTAAAGTGGAATCCTTTTGAATGTTATAGTCTCCCAAAGTGCGGCCATCTTCGAGCTGTTTCCCTGCGAAAATCAGGCGCTGCTGCTCGGGACGAACTCCCTCCTTATCTTGGATCTTCACCTTGACATTGCCTATCGAATCAGACCTCTCCAGCTCCAGGGTAATAGTTTTGCCAGTCAGGGTCTTAACAAATATCTGCATGCCTACTCACGACCGTGGACCCGATAAGCGCTTCGTTCTCGCGCGACAACTCGCCGAGACTTCTTCCTCGTGCGCACCAGCACCACACGCACAATCACAACCAAACCTTCTCTTTCCTCCTTCAACCTGTCTGTCTATTCGGGTCTGTCTATCTGCCTGCCTCTCTTCCTTCTCCTCTTCTTCTACTGATTCTTCTTCCTCTTCGTCTTCTTCCCCTCCACCTTCGCTGCAACACCGGATCACGAGAGCCGGAGCCCCTCCTCCTGACGACGACCACGACGACGCTCGACTGGCCTTGAGGCCGGCGACGTGAATCTCTCGCACGTACAAGCGGGTAAGTGAGTTTTGTTGCCAAAACTCGGATCTAACCCAAGCATATGATTACCAGACTCTCACGGGTGGCTTCTTTTCAATGGGCAATTGATGAGAGCTGGGGGTGTGAGAGAGACGGATGATCCTCCTCCTCAAGGCACGGGAGGTCCGGTCGGTCAATCGGTGTTGAGGTCTACCGCTCGTGAGGGCGAGCTTCAGAAGTTGGGGGTCCGAGTCGAGGAGAGGAGTGGAGGTGTTGGGAGACAGAGACGAGAGAGAAGAGGGTCCTGAGGTAGTGAGTTGACGGATCGACAATGGCAAGGGCCGAGTGATATAGATGAGGTGGGCGGGGGGGTAGGGGTCGGGGCTGCGAGGCGGAAGCGCGAGGTACGTTCCAGAAAGTGACATGAAAAGACACTTTGATCGGTTGCTGTTGCGCTGTCGCGAACGGAGTCGATGGTAAGGGAAGGTGCTACGCGGCAAGGCTCGCGGGTGGACTGTACCCCGCAACTTGCCCCCGCCTTCGCATCTTACTGACTTCCTCAGACTCCGCCCCGTGGTCCAGCCGACTTCGGCACCTGCTCCGGTGAAAAAAAGCTCCGGGCCCCACCACCGGACCCCGTCCCAGCCTCCCACTCTCCACTTTCCCCCACAGAACTACGATCTCGCGGCCCCCTGCGCCAGACTTACAGCACGGTACAGTACAGTCGAACGAATCGCGGTCTCGCGACGGACTCTCTCGAAGCGCCTCACGAAATTCAATCAAATCAGCCCTTCCCTATTGCGGTTCTCGTCAGGCCCATTACGGACCGCCACATTTCCCGAAAATAATCATTTCCCACCTCAGATATTTCGTATTTGTCCGTTTTTTATCACCCTTTCCTATATTCTTATTTATATATATCTCCTGGGAAAAAAACTATTTTTGAACGGTGGTCTGGAGTTTTCGCTAAGCATTTGAGTAGATAACCGTCGGTTTGAGGGTGAGTAATGCGTTGTCTTTACTACACTATATAAGTATTTAAATCACACCTTTACGTCATAAAATAATTTTAAATGCATAGCTCCGCAGTGAAATTGCTTGCGCAGCAGCTTGTTATGAGTTCATATTGGTATATGCAAGAGAGGAATATGTATCCCCACTCGTTAATATTTGGGCAATGTTATTTTGCGTGTGATTTAAAAAAGAGGTCACCGATGACATCGTTTTGTATGTCTTGCTCCGTAAGTATCTCCTCTCGCCCTTGGACAAGACGTACACTCTGGGCAGCGGAGCTCTGTTACAGTATCATCTGCCTTTGTTTACGTTACGAGTAACCTTGTGAGCTCTGCATGTACTAGAACTTTCCGGTTCAAAATTTTCTCGGTCTCTTTTTTATCTCTTTAGAAGCACTTTTTTGCTTTTCTTAGTTTGATCTTGGATTCGGATCCTTCACTGTTCTGGACTTGTCACTTGTAATTGAGCTTCGTAGTTTGGGATTCGAGATGGGTCCAGTTGTGTTCTTCTCTCGTGTGCACCTGTACACTTTTGTACCTATTTTTATCCATATCTTACATAGCTTTTCTTGGAGGTTTTTTCTTGGTTCTTTTGAGAAGGAACGCGATAAAGTTCTGATTAAGAAATTCGCCACGTTCTTTTCTTAAACGCATTGGGGGTGCCATTGGAACTGTTCGATCAAATGGTTTGATCTCGGGTGCATCTAAAAGGCAATCAGATAAAAGAAATCTTGACATCCATCTTGGAACTGATAGTAGATGTTACCCGATGCAGACTAGGAATTGACTTTCGAAGGCTGGACTTCGTCATGTGCTTCAAGAAATGACGCGGCTCTCTAATTCTCTCTCCTCTCACCTGCGGACCGACCCCACCATTTTCTTCGCGACTTCGGGTCTTGCATTTACTGTACTTTTTGATCCTTTGTTTGTTCGACTTCACGATCACTGGCACTGTCCTCTCGCACAATTCCCCATTCCAAATTACTACAGTTACTACACCGTCCAATTTCGAACAAAGAACACATTTTCAATCTTTCCGGCGAGAAAAGAACCAAGATTTCAATCTTCCGTCAAGTATTGTCTCCACGTATTTCGTGTTGAGATGAAACTCGGAAGCCGGATCCGCCGGGTACAATGCCGTGACCTGTTGTGAGGCCTTTGCATAGCTTCTACTGTAGTGGCATTGCATGCGCGCCTCCTAGCTTGTTTGATTCCTCGATTCTTTAAAAACGCAAGCTTTGTTCGTCCTGCCCAAAACGAAACGATGTCGGATGTTCTTTCGCCCTTTTGAACGACTTGAGTGCTAGAACTGGACTCTGGCCGAATTCAACCCCTAGATTATTTGTAGACTGCGGGGAACATGATTACAGTCTACCGGAGCACTTTCCGATTCAAGCACTAGTCTACACAGTAGCCTCGCAACTAACACCGCTATTGTACAAATTACAAACCGCGAGTGTCTCCTCCTTTCCCGCAGTGGAGAATATCTCTTCCTTTCCGACCTTTTCCAGCCTTGAAGAGCACGACATTTGCTTACCTTCCCGACGAAGCGTCGCAGTGATTTGTGGGGTGGTTTCGACGGTGTCGACAATAAAAGGCCGTCGCAGTCAATCAGCTCTAACTATAACTCTTATTTGTGCAGGAATGATTTGCTATGGGAAACCACGGGCGACTACGGTTGTAATCTGTGCACCATCAGCAGTAGACTACACAGTCTTAGTTTGTGGTTCACTATCGTCAACCGCATGTCGCCATGTGTGGTACGTACGCAGTCGGGCCTACCGGTCAACTTTCGCGGCATGGTCCTAGGCCCCGATCGGTGCCCGCCGCAGTAAGGAGGCGAGATGGGAGAAGAAGACGACGGCGACCAGACCCAGCGGCGAGACATGTCGCGAGTAAATTAAGCTCCCGCCATCATGTGAATCTTGACCCGCGCCGAAAATCTAAAAGCGATTGTTATTTCCCAGACAGAACCGAGTCGCCTATAGGACCCCAGATCTAACTTAGGACTTCGGCCTTGGTCCCGGAACTTACATTTCCCCTGGAATCGTATGGGGCCGGACCGGGTCGGGTCGGGTCGGGATTAGATGCGTGTTGGAGCATGCTCCCCATACCCACAGGTCAGAGGGAATTCAAGTCCCATCGGCTTCGTATATCCGCTACTGTCCAACCGCCGCGTAAGAATCTTGACCTCATGGACCAGACGCGGACAGAGGTTGTACGTTGGAGTCTTCGCCCGCCCGCTCATCCACAACGTCCGTCACCCCCTGACTTCCCACCACCTCAGGACAGGATCGAGAGAGAGCGACCGCTGCGCTAACGGTTTGAAGGGTACTTTAAGAAAGTGTAGAGCCCATCCCACCTCAAAAAAATCTTGTTGCCATATGCGTCCAAACGCGAACAAAAATAGATGGTCATTCGATAAGTAAAGTTACCCCAAATTAACAAATTATTTTATTTGTTATTTCAATAGGTTACAGTAAAAATTTGTTAAAAATTGAAAGTGAATATATAATTATATTCTTTATTGAATTTTGATTTCATTAATATCTAAATTGAACACTATGAAGAATTTTATAGATATATATTAATAATTTTATTATTTTTAATATTTATTTTTCTCATTGGAGTAGTTCCAATCTTTTCATTTTACTGTCTTGGTTCTATTGGAACATAATTGGAAAATTTTTGAAATCTGAATAGAAAGTTATGAATGTTTTTAGATTTTAGTATTTTGATTGTTAGTATTTCCTCATGTGAGGTGCGGTGTCAAGGGACTGTTGTTGTGATAGTTGGAAGATATACATGATGTAGTGCCATGTATCCTTATCATTCTCGTCGTGCTAGCTATAGCTTCACTCTCCATCATGGGACTGTCTAGTGCTATGCATGATACACCATGTCTAATGTATCATCGCCTCTTTACCTCGCAAGGGGTAAAGATCCACGTGAGAAAGGTGCACAAAGATTATGATTGGATCACTTGGGATGCGCATATGAGGCTGATGAACACATCGACATTTGTCACTTCAAGGATCACCAGACTACGTCGATCTCTTCGTTGATCGTTTATAGTATACCGATTGGGTTGTATGAGTGATTAGCATCCAAGTCAACTTTTATTTTGGGACTTTTTGAGACTAGGTTCCCATGTCATGCTAATTCCATATGCTCCCTCGTGCACTCCATGACAAGGCTAGAAGGGATTTTTGCTTACCGCTTGATCGATTGGCACGTGATCTCATGGACAAATTAGCATGGTTTTTGTTTTTCTTACTTTCATGATGGTGTGTCCGTTATACTAAGGGTTACTACTTGACATAAGAAGATGGTAACTAGATTTCAAAGATTTCAAGTAGAGGATTGTGCTACATTTCAAGAGAAGTCCGTACAAGCCACACAAGTTAGTAGTCAGGTTCAACCACATGATACTTCAAACTTGGCTCGCTTGCGATGGTGTAGGATCTTGGGGCAAGATGGGAAGTATAGCAAAATTGCACGGACCTTTTATCTTGAACTATCCTATAGGAGATTATTTCCTATTTACGTCTTTTACATCCATCCATGGGCGAGGGACTATCATAGGAGGTCTTGGAGTATCAGCTAGAGGAGTCATTATGTTTTGATAGATCACTTTTTGTCCATTGTATATGCACAACCCCATGTCTATCCTCAAAAGGCTTGTCAAGAATGTTATATGAGCATATTAAAAATTACTTTCATGTAGATGATCTCTCTAGTGGTTTCACATAGTTATTCCATGTGGTTGCATCATTTGCAAGAGGGGAGGTCTCATTGTGAGTTAGTCAGACGCTATGTGCTAGTCGGTTTCTTACAATGGAGAAGGACACAAGAGACATTAGACCGATTGCTATTGGGGAGGTCTTATTGTGCCTTGTTAGTCATACCATGGTCATGCAACATTATTTTCACTTCAAGCATCATTTTTTTCCACACTAGCTTGGTGTCGTCACACCATGAGGTTGTGAGGCGATATAGTTGGGCATTAGAGCACTCCAAGATATCCTCCAGATTGGGTTGCCTTGCATATGGATGTTGAGAACGCTTTTAATAATGTATAATGTGCATTCATCTTTAGAG
Organism: Marchantia paleacea; assembly: GCA_014180765.2. NCBI lineage: Eukaryota > Viridiplantae > Streptophyta > Marchantiopsida > Marchantiales > Marchantiaceae > Marchantia > Marchantia paleacea. The sequence continues at coordinate 2,420,014 of MUAA02000008.1, read as the reverse complement.
AGCTTCAAGAGCTAGATGGATCTTTGTTGAACCTCATTCCTTTCATATAGTATTTCTATGATTCATATTCTTCTCTCTTTTGTCATCTTGGCTTTTCACAAGAGGGAGTCACCATTTTACACTAAGTCCTTGGTACTCGATGGGAGATCCTTTGAAAGTATCACTATTTATCATGGCTCATTATAGAACTCTTTTGTCTAGTGCTATGGCCATGCCAAGTTGTGTGTTACCCTCCTTAGCAAATGATACACACATTGTGGCCCTGTAGACCTCATAAGACAGCTTTTGATTACTTGACTACTGAGCTTCATGTTTTACGTTTGAGAGTCAATATGTCAAAGTTTAGGGCATTTTCTCCTTTGGGCATTCCTACTCATCTCCAACTTACAGAGGGATGTATGACATCTACAAATAGCTTAGGCATTCTAGGAGTATCAATAGGGTTTGAGAATTTTATCTCACGCTACCTACAAACTGAAGTTGTTGAGAATGTATTGAATATAGATGACATTTCTCTACTAGGGGATTTGCATTTTGGCATTTGGTATACTTTCCTATGGTATTGCTTGTTGACCCACCTACATATTTCATATAGTTCCTCCTTTACTTGCATTCATACGATATGAAGATCATGGATGTCTTTAGTGACATCATCGAAGTAGAGATATTCGAGTGTGTGATGAGAGAATTGGCAAGAAGATAGATATCTTTGTCAATTTTGTGTGGAGGGCTAGGCATATTATTGATAGAAAATACAACACATATAGCGTTCTTGGCTAGTTGAACACTCAATGCACCTTTGTAATCTTCCCGATTTGTGATTGGACATATGCCCAAACTTGAATTGTATGTGAGCAATGTGGATGGATGTGGATGGATGGATTCTTTACCGATACTATGACGACACACAAGAGATGCTTTATCCCTAGAGATATGACATGAATTCATGTCTTTCTCCTCTTTGCTCACCAATTGGACTAGAGACCTACAGTCTACCTTGATAGACCAACAATTCAGCCCGCTCTATACTCTTTCATAGGGATCCAACCATTTCTCATACTACTATGGCTCGTCTACGCTCTTGCTCTAGCAAGTATGCAAACTTGTGGATCTTGACTTGACCATACATCGGGCTTTTCGACTTGCACCAATTACCTTTTCTACAACAAGAAGATTTTGTCTTGGTCCGTCCATATGCATTTTCATTTCTCACATGTGAGTGTGGTACTACTTTAGATGCAGTAGAGATCCATATTACTCATAGCTCATTCGGAGGGCAAAGGATAGCTACCCATGATGTCATTAGAGATGTGATATTTGTAATGGCACAAGAGAGTGGATACCTCATATGGAGGACGCGTTGGTATGTCTTGCACTCAACTCGGATTAGGGCAAATCTATACTTGATACGAGAGAATTAGATTAATATTGCAGACGTTGTGGTTACATATTCTACACGTGATAGTGTTTCTATATTATCCATCCTTGACGATGGATAATATAGATCATATAAGTTGCTATTAATATATAATCAATATCGACTAAGTTTGAACTGAACTACAAATGGAACGAGATAGTTTATTACTTGAGAGTAAAACTCCTCGCTAAGCTTTTTAGCAATCAACTTCATATTGCAAGCTTTAAATAATCAATAGTGATAAACTGGAATCCACGTGTTGAAAGTTACCACCACGAGAAGTTTAAATTCATAGTGTCCAAACTAAATTGAAATGTGAATTGTTAGTTCACAAATGATGCCATAGAAAACAACAAGAATAATAATCATGTCTTGAGAGTTCATCACTTATAGCATAAAGTTATCTCCATAGTGATATAAAACTAATCATGTCTGAAAGTGATCGCGATAAATATATTAGATTTTGATCACAAATGGATTGGGCATCAATACATCTATAGTATTAGGTTGTCCTCTATCCATATATCACGATGGATCCATTTTGATAAGATAAGCTCCCCACTTAAAAAAACTATGTTTCCAACCCCCTCTTCCTCTTTGCACCATGATCATTCTTTATATATGATAAGGTTTAAGATCATATCTCATGGAGTCTTATCAATATCCTCATATGTAATCAATTTTAGAAATGAGAACTAAAGTATAGGTTATGCAAGTGGAGATATAAAGTCTTCAATTGACTATTGGGGACTATTTAAAGATGTCATGTTAGAAATCCATGTGATCATTATATTATGTTTCTAATATGTAAGTTAATGTGTAAGTTGGAGTAACACATTAGCAATCAATGTGCTTATAGTTGTTACACTAGGATAGTGAGGAAATACCACTTGAATAACTCAAGAATTCTAAAGTTGAGAGATCAACTCAATGGTTTCTCTTTTTCCATATATATTCCTCAAAAAATTATACTCTATATAAGGTCCCATAATCAGTGATGCAATTTGGAATAGAGCTAACAAATTTGTCTACAATCTGACAATTAGATGTTTTTAAAGTAAATAAAATATTTGTGTCACCATGATATTTAAAAAATTATATGGAATTGTTATATATAATTATAAACTTATTTGAAACTTCCTATTACACTAATGATACATATCAATTCTTGGTCTAGGATTTCAAGTTATCATTATACATACTATTATTATTATTATTTATATATAATCTACACGAAAACCACATTCATAGAGCTATAAAAGTTTAATTCCTTTCAAAACTTCAAGACTAATTAATTATTACAACAATCATTTAACACTTTTAATTATTGAATATAGATCATATTTCCTTATAATCATAAAATGTAAAACTATGAATGAAACATACATAATGTAAAATTTTCACATATTGTATTTACGCAAAATAATCATATGTATGTGTCGAATGTGTGTTTTTCTTTTGAAAATTTTCAAGTTTGACATTGCAATAAGATCATTACCATACTTTGTACATTAATGATTGCAAGCTTTTAGTCAAAAAATCTTTTGTAGTCTGAACTTCATCTAATTAAGAATTATTCATATGTGTAACAAGGTGTCAAACAATATTGTAACTAACATGAATGCAAAGTCATATCTATACGAATGACATTACATGTATTTCAAATGTAATCCTACATGGATTAATGTACACACTTGTTATATTATCAACCAAAATTCCAAAAAAAATATTTAAGCAATAATTATCAAAATAAATTGCACTTTCACATTGTATTTGTTAGATAAAATGAATATTTTATAAGAAAATCCTTAGTTCTTTCTTGAGTTTAATTGTTCACTCAACTTTTAACCTATCTTGAGATGACTGATTTGTTAAGTATGCTCATACCACCTTTGTATTTAGTGGTAATTATTCTTTACATATACATTTAGCTCTATTTATCAATTTTCATCCATAATGAAAATTAAATAATTTTTTCCTTCTAAAAATCTCTACAAATATTTTTTTGTAACTTTTTCATCTATTGTTATTTCAACAAATAATTTGAAACTTATTTCCCTACTTCATTGTTGGAGATCAAAGTTGTATTATATTTAGATAAGTGAAAAACTTTACCATATGTTTTCAGAAAATGATGTTTACTTTCTGGAAAAGTTTTAGTTATTTCAACTTGGGGAAGTTCACTCACTCAATCATTAGCAACTACGGCTCAACAAATCCAAGTATTGTGTTAGAAGTCAATTTAACCTCAAAATAAATATAACGAGGCTAATATATTATGAGTTCAATACGCATTTGTCTTTGTAACTGAGTTATGCCAACTACCTGAAGTGATTTCTTCCTTTGAAGTATGCCAGGTTACGAATACGAATATTGTCGTTAGTGCACATGCCTCATAGAAGGGGCGGTTAGACCAGGTTTGGGTGACCTACATACGTGGGGTTGAGAGCGTTTATCACTTTACTATATTTCTGTCTGTAGGATTTTTATTATTATTGTCACCCATGTTATCTTTTGTGACAACGTGGGTTCAAGAACAGAAAATTGAGAGTTATGATCAAGCATGGAATACAAAGAACTATGGTAACAACCACCAGAATAATACAAAGAAAAGACCACAATAGGGCCAAACATGTCAATATAAAAAATAACAAAGTGAAAGGACAAATGACCTTACCTTACACATACCCATGTTCATTTGGAGAATATATGGAGCACTGTCGTCTAAACAAAAACAGTTTTGACCTAAGGGTTTTACAATAACATTATGGAATTATTAATAGCAGTCTTTCGTTTTCTTGTCTATAGGCAGTTCTCTTCTTGGTAGCTCTTACCTCCTCTACCTTGACTTCTACTTCTGCACAATCTTGTCTGAGATATACCATTTTTCAGTAGGCGATGCTTGTTCAAAGCACCGGTTACCACTAGATCTTGGGAACTGCAAGCAAGAAATATTAGAGAAATGTTAGGAGATATGGAGATATACATTACCATGAGAGTGAACAGTCCTCTCTTTTCTCTTGTGATATGGGGCTGGGGTTCCTTAGTACCTTTCAAGACCACTGCCTTCTTCTCTTGGTGATTACTTGCCATGATTCTTGTTATCCTATGGATTGCCCTTTTTAGTTTCAACTTTCAATTAGTAAAATATTCTGCAGCATATTCGAAGAACGAAATTGAATGAAGACATTATTATTTATGTGAAGCGTTGCTCGTTTTATAGGACTATGTTAAACTCAAGCTTTGGTATGACAGGACGTGCTTGTCAGTTAAAGTATATGTACTGGTTAGGTCACATTGTAGTTTTATTCAACGTTTTCCACATGTGCATTGACTTCATCGAAGGCTGAATGCTTGTCTCACTAACCAGCCTGCCAGAACAATGCATGTGGCAAGATGGGCCTGCATACTTTCTTTTCCTTCGAGATTGAAAGCCTGACATGGACAGGGTCCTCAATTCTAAGAATGCCTTGTGTCCTTTCTAGCGTTGGACCCTAAGTTCAAGGTGGTCTTTGAATGTTTTCTCGTGCTTTGAGTGGACTGAAAGTCCTCTTATAACAACTGATAGTCTTTCATAAAGATTTTCTGTTGGTGTAATGTTTAAATAAGTTTCAAGTATAGTATAATTTGCATTGTAGTATTATGCACTGATTCTACACAAATCTTCATACCAGAATGAAACGCAGGACAACGAGCTGAAATCCTACCCAAGTACTTTGACATTGTAACGTTCTTCCATGAAATCATGGTGTTTTTGCAAAGCATTTTAACCTTGCTCGTCAAATTTTCTTTATATGGCTATCTAAACAACTCAGTGATGATTCACTTTGTAAAGTTCATAATTGACTCCTTCATAAGAAAAATAATTTGTGCTGCAAAAGCTATCCATGACATATTCACATCCGGAGATTTATCTTAAATACATGACGAATATTAAAACGTTAAACTTAAAAAAATATATGAAAAAAAATTTTTAAATATGAAAATTCGGTCATATATAAGTAACAAATTTGGAATTTATCAACATTTCCAAAAAATTATTTTAAATTAATATAAATATACATAAAAATATAAATTTTTTTAATAATAAAAATAAATTTCTCAAAAAAATTGAAATTAAATATTTTTGAAATATAAATTCGTATAAAAATTGAAAAATAAGTTAATTATATTTCATGACTTCATTAGAATTTATCTGTATATATGTTCATTTAACATTCATGAGTGCATATCATTCAGTAAATTATAATATAAATATCAATCAAATTATAATTTTAACAAATACATAAAATATTCAAATAATAAAAATATTTAAATTTTATGTATGATCATGAATAAGATTTATTTAGATTGTAATCCAATAAAAAAATTGAGGTGAATTATATCCCAATCGTATACTCTAAAAGTATTTAATTACATGTAATTACAAAGAGCATGTGTTCTGATAATTATAAGTATGTATTTTAATGTATATTATTTTTAATATATTTATAATTTTTTATAAAAATATTTTTTTTAAGTTAATATACAATTATTCAAAATATTCATTTGAATTTTAATATTGTCAATACATTAGAAAAGTAAAAATAATTGAAGTATTTCAAATTAATTATCATTTGTTAGATTTTACACATGTACAAAATTTTAATGGCACTTGAAATGGCTTTGAAAGACTGGACATCTCATCATCCAGAAATGACTGTTCTTATAGCAGATTTCCTAACCTACATGACAGAGCGCCAGGATAACCCGACAGCATTTGGTACAAATCTCACCCGTAACCTGAGGAATAAATTTTGGACATGCTCACTTTAGGAGGTAGACTACAAACATTACAAATATGAAATTTCACGCATGAAAGAATTATCTGTATATTTTCAAACATGTTATAAGTATAGAACATTTAAAAAAAATTTGTAACATCAATCTTCTTATGTAATAAAAAATTATTCAAAAATTATGATACATTTAATGCAAATTTAAATAAAATTATTATTTATATTTATTATGTATAAATTAAATTTTTACATATAATTATATGAATTTTATATAATATATATTTGTCATAAAATATCAATATATTTATTATAATTATCATTTTAAACATCACAATTATTAAAAATATGAGAATTTTGAACATGACTTTACACTTATTTATTGATGAATGATTTTATTATATTAAGTAAACATTTTCAGTCTTTTTATTTTGTCAAAATTTTTTTGTTTAATTATTTTTTTTATCTTTGATAATTTATATGAAATTTTGATCAGCAATAAATTATGAAAAAAATTTGATTTTTATTCATATAAAATATTTTTAAATTCAAAAAATATTATTTTTTAATACTCGCATAATATTAAAATTAAACTCAAATTATTATGAGTTACATAACCTTCAAAGAAACTAATATTTTTTAGAATACATTTTGCATCTATGTATTTTTTTCCATATTTGTGTAACAATGAGTACATTATTGACATAATTCATAACATTGATAATTATCATATGTAAATGATGACATGACATATAATTGAATTGTGTATGATACATGATAGGTTTACACACTTGTTATATTAATCATTTAAATTATTAAAAATATAAATCAAATAAATATATTCATAATGCATTCTATATATATAATATATTTGTAACTTGAATAACTCTTCATTCATAATTGTCAATAAATCTTCATTTCAATGAATTAAAAATCAAGGCGATCAAGTCAATCATTTTTTAACCTTCATCATCTCTTCTTCTTGCTTCTGATTTTTCTTATTCAATATCCTGATAAACAAACAAGCATTTTAATCTTTCAAATGTTAGATTATCCATCCTAAAAAACATCAAGGAGTGAAATTAGAATGGATGTGCATGCAGATTATGTATATTTATCAATTTAATAAGAGTATCAAAATCAAATTAGGTATAAAGATATAAAAGATTAAAAGTATGCGCTAAGATATAAATCAAATATTGTAATAGTAGACAATATGTTTTTCAAATTGGTGAAAAATACTTGGGTAAAAAATCAGGAAAAGTAAAATAGCTCTAAAGCCAAAAAAATTATGTTACAATGGCAAAAGGAAGGAGATTGATATTTGATTGATATTTGATTGATATGCATAATTCAAATAGTTATATAGAATTAAATATACTTTTAGGGTTTGGGGTTGAGGGTTTTAAGTGTTGGGGAAGGATAGGGAGAGGAAAGAGGAGCTTTGAAGGAGGTGAGTAAATTTTCAGCCATTGTGAAATTATACTTTACCAAAAGTTGAGAGTGAATAAAAAATTTTCTTTATTTTTTAATTTTGATTAAATTGGTACCCAAATTAAAAACTATAAAAAAATATATAGAAAGATATTAATGAATTTATTATTTTTAGGGTTCATAGTGATTTTTCTCAAAAATCACTATAAAACACTATGTCAAGTACACTAATACTTGACAAAGAAATCATTTTAGAATACCCATATTTGTCATGTCTCATTATAGAGTTCTTATGTCTATTGCTTTGGGTCTGCCGTATTGTGTGTTATACTTTTTAACGATGTCGCATGGACATTTCTTTGCTATGAGAACGCCTGAGCGTCTGGTTGCAGAAGAACCCTCCTAAACCTAGTGTGAGTTGACAATCTCTTCTTCTTCTCCTCAGCACTCCACATTCAAGTGCATTACAACCGGTAAAACTTTAGCGGAAGAAGATTATGATATCCAATGATTGGACCAATAACTCTTACCTAAATTTCACAGAAAATTTTTCTACAACCTTTTTGTTCTCTTGGAAAAGTTTCATATGTTTCTCTCCTCTAGATCCTCAAAACAATTGTCGAGTTACACACTATATCACAAGGCGATATGGAGACCCCTATATACTAAAACCATCACACATCCCAATCCTTGATTCCAATTGCTCTCAATTTTCATGAGAAGGTCACTTATTATCCAAAATTCAACTTTGGAAAGTTTTATTGATGAAACTTTCTGATAGCAAAAGATATGATTGCTATACTAACTTCGTGATAGTCAATGTAATCCTGCAACTCTGACTGTATACACGAACTTAAAGCTATCACTCTGTACTCAAAACTCATCCAATTATCATAATCATCATAAACTAAATCTCAATTGAATCAGATCTTTCAAAACCTTCGTAGGATTCTCAAAAATATCCCAAATACACTCAAAGGTCTCAATTTCCCTCTCTATCTTTGAATCATCATATCAAAGTGCCAAACCCCTCAAATGCATCCATTCTTGAGCCCACATCGTAGCTCTTCACGTCAGTTCTCCAACCATGTCCCCAAATCTCTGAATGTCCTCCTTGAAGACTTCCAAAACTCCTCAAAACCTCGAAGAAGTTGCCCAAGTGTCCTCATTGGCCGAAACTCCAAGACCAATGTAAATGAAGAGTTGACCTCTCGTGTGGCCTAATTCGCTCCATATTAACTTAGAGCTTTACAACTATCCTAAACACACTATTTAGCCATCATATACATAATATGAGTTGCCAGTAATAAAGAGTCAAAATGATAACTCAAAACTGGCTAACTATGAACGGAACTACAAACGGAACCGGGGAATTTATAACTTGAGAATAATACTACTCGCCAAAATTCCTAATAATCAACTCCATATGGCTTTTTTTTGGTAAACAATAGTGATGGATTGGAACCCACGTGTTGAAAGCCATCATTACTGGTAAGTTCAGAGCCATAACGTCCAAGCCAATCCAAAACGTATAATGTTAAGTCCCAAATCGCACCGTAGGAAACAATTGGAAGAATAATCGGGTCTGGAGAGTTTATCACTGGTTGCATAAAGTTATCTCCAAAGTGATATACCAACCACGTCCAAAAGTGATCACGATGAAGACACCGGATGTTGATCACAAATGGATTGGACATCGGTACATGTGGAGTATCATGTTGTCCTCTATCCATATCCTATGTCGGCTCCACTTTGATCAAATAAGCTCCTTAGTCAGCAAAGTGATGTATCTAGATCTCTCCCATACCCTTGACATCCTGACTGCACTTTATATATGATAAGGTCCAAGATAATATCTCTTGGAGCCTTTTCAACATCATGACCCTACAAAGTCGATCCAACCGTGGGCCTTAACAGCATTATAATGCACCGTTGGTTATCCTCACCTAAAGTATCACCGTCATGAAAACAGCTCTGAAGATGACACATGTCATCATCTTATCATAGTAGCCGCGTCACAACACGACAACGGATGATATATATTTTATGGGCCTTGTAGACAAGATTATGCAAACCTTTGACTACTTGACTACTTAGCTTCATCTTGTAGGTTTGAGAGTCAAGGTATCACAATGAAGGGCATGATCTCCTTTGGATAATTCTCATGATCTCTAGCTTTTAGAGGTATGTATGACATTGAAAAATGACTTACATATTCTTAAAGTGATAGTAAGGTCTCATGACTTCATCTCACACTACCTAGGCACAACTTTTACCATGGATGTATTGCATGTAGATGATCTTTCTCGATTAGAAGATCCGCATGTGGTGTTTGCTTTAGTGTTGCTTGTCAGTCCACCTGCATACTTCACACAATTCCTCCTTCACATACATTCCTATCACACTTGATTGCCTTTGATGTGAGGATCAAGTCTTTGGTGTCATCATCAGACCATGTATCTTCGATTACATGATAGGAGATTTAGCACGAAGATAAATATCTTTTTTGATTTTGTGTGGAGGGTTAGATTTATTATCAATGGAGTAGATGACACTTGTAGCATTTTTGGAAAGTTGAACACTCTTGACATCTTTGATATCTTGTTGGTTTGTGATTGCACATATGCACATCCTTGAGATGTATGCAAGGGACGTGGAGGGGGATCATTTTGCATGTAGATAATATTATGTCATACAAGAGATGTTTTGTCTTCGGAGTCATGACATGAACTCCCATCCTTTTTCTCTTTGCCCTCCAATTTTACTAGAGGTCTATATTTTATCTTGATAAATAGACAATTTTAGCATGTTATATCCTCTCACTTAGTGGATTCAGCCATTCCTCATACTATTAAGGCTTGTCTAAGCTCTTGCTCTGACAAGAGTGTATGCTGTGGATCTTGGCTTGACCATGAAATAAGACTTTCTAACTCACACCAACTACCTTCTTTATAACAATGAGATTCCGCCTTGGCTTGGTTCATCCATCTGTATCTTCATTATTCACTTGTGAGTGTAATAATACCTTAGATGCAGTAGGGATCCATATGACTCCTTGTCCATTCGGAGGACAAAGGATAGCTACCCACAATGTCATAGGGATGTGGTGTTTGTTATGGCATGAGGCGGAGGATATCTCACATGGAGGAAGCGTTGGCATGTGTTGCACTTAACATGGGTTAGGATATACCTATACTTGGTTCGGGAGGACTAGGCTATTGTAGCGGAAATTGGGATTACATATACTTAACCCAAGCCTATACTTGGTTCGGGAGGACTAGCTTACTGTATCGGATGTTGTGGTTAAAATAACTACACTACACATGACACAATTTTGAAGGAGGTGATTAGCTATCCTTTTAGATGGATGGCGAGTGGAGTGGCAACAACTAAAGTCTGTAGGTATAGGATATGCATAGAGATCAACTCTTTGTTCCTTTAGTCTTGGAGTTATATGGAGCGAAGAAAGAACGCAGAATTCGACATGTTTATGAGAGAGTGTGTGAGAGCCTACCATACTAGGCAATGAATGTATCACTTTTTTTATTATATTTTTATCATTCTGTAGCCTATTTTAGGTGATGGATATCTATTGCTCCACATAAAGCATTAGCTACTGCAATCCATATTAGAAAAATCCCATTAGCTGATGATTCTTGGGATGCCAAGTAATATGTAGATAATTATGATATCTTATGTAAAGTTGGATATATTTACTATTGTGATCCTATTGGAACTAGCCCCTCCTTCTTGTCCTTTTTGCTATATCCTCCCCATCTTTGTATAGGCTCGATTGGGGCCTAGCCCTATGTTACCGGTTTGGTTCCATCCTTGTACGTTTTGATGGGGTCTTCCCATCCCTTTTGTTATTATACTTTCTCGGTTACGTTCGTCCTGGAACAATTCCATATCACTGGTGTAGGGTGAGGAAAACACGAAAATAATGGGAAAACAGGTAACTTCGTGGAAAGAGGCATTTACACGAAGGTAGTACTCTGGACCCTCGGAAGGACCCCGTTACAGCAACTTGCATGTTCACAGCCTGCAAACTTCTCGCTCTATATCCAATGCTCCATCTATTTCTTTATCTGCTTTGTCTCGTTTTGAGGGACTTTCTTCGCATGCTTCTCGTCTCGCTCCAGGTCTCATTTTCCACAGTCCCCATAACCACAGTCTGCATGATTGCCTATTCACGTTGCCTAACCGGCAATTACTTCTTGGCATGTGGCAGAGTGGCTACGGGATTCAAATCTCGAAAAGTACTTCGGGAAGAAGCAACTTTGTCCCGGCAGTGGGAGAACCCACCACGAAATCGCAACGTATTTAATATTTCAATTGGATCCAGGAAACTGAGAAGAAATGACAGAATGCTTCACTGAGATGACAGATACTCACAATCTGTAGGTGCGGCGCTATACATGATATCTCGGGGAAAGGAGATGTGGAATATAACGAGAGATTTGAGGCCCCATTTAAAAGAGATGAACTTTTGGTGAAATTATAAGACACTGACTTGTAAGTACTTCAAACAAAAGAATCTCCAAGTCTTTACCTCCAACTGTTGTCTTGTTCAGTGGATGCAAAACCGTTTGTTCTTTTCCTCTACTTCATTTTTGTAAGTTTGCATCTTTGGACCATTTTGGACAGACTTAATCCTGGTGACTCCCTAATATCTTGTCTGTCCTCGACTCCGAATAACTTAACGACGACAGAGAACGCGATATATATATATATATATATATATATATATATTTGATAAAGCCGTCATATAGACGTGTTCTTGATGGGCGCGTGACAACTGTGCCCGATGGAAGGTCTTCTACGTTATTTAAAAAAATAATTATATAAGATTACCAAACATTTATGAAGTAGTCTATTCTCCATAGATAAGAACCGAGGCGAATATGACGACTTCGGTACGAGCCTACACTCTTCAGTCTAACAATATTTCTGTCCTTACTCAAAGAGTGGTCAACATGACAACGGCCAGAAAATGCCTTTCGAGACCTTAAAACTTTTGAAGAGCCATGTCCGCCATTGATGTTAATCAAGGTGATTAACATCAATCATCATGCGTGTGTACACATACTTCTTGCCCTCTCGTATGCTCGCACGATCTTTGCCACCCACAGTATCGCGAAATAAAGATAGTTGTTCTCAGAGAAGTAGTACATATGCAACATTGCATGAAGAATGCCCAAGTAGTCACGTATTCCCTCACAAGTCTTGTGGTAAAAAGCCGGACCTTGAAGTTGCACTCAACGTGTGATCATTCCTCAATAATAGAATATCTGCATCGACGGTTGACGTTTCCTATATTCGAGAGAAGAGTGCAGATACCGTACCAGCCCGTGCAATTCGCCCAACCCTACGAGTTGTATGTAGAAACAACTAAGTGTGGTAAAATCATAATAATGATTTTCTTGGTAATCACCAAATGTTCATTCCACAAACTAGCAATCTATTAAATGCGAAGTTGATATGAAATTTGGCCATATCAAATTGATATCAAATATTAGAAGTTTTAATAAAATTTAACTGCACTAAATCACACTTTCTACTGGTACATACAATGTTTTTGAAATTTTTTTTCTGTTTATACCAATCATTCGTATAGAGATGAAGATTCTTAGTAAACGTTAGTGACCATTTTATTCGTTCTGGATTAGGTCTCATTCTTGTGAGCGAAATAAATACCGCGCGTATTGAATGGTTGGTAGGGTCTCTCAGAAACTTGAGACCAATGAGCGTGTACATCATGACCCAGAGAAAGATGAAAATCGGTCGTCCATGAAGACATGTACCCACGGAAATACCTCGCAGAAATATCTCGATGAGGAGCTGCGCCCCCAGGAAATTCAGGCAGATTTCCAGGAAGGTGAAGGCCGACCCCCTTTCGAGGACGAAGGAAGGAAGGCGGAATGACTGGATTGTTCGAAAGTGAACAGAGCGTGAGATGCATCATGATTCTCAGGGCGCAGAATAATAAGACAGAGTAATAGTAAAATAAGCCATCAGTAGTAAAATATCGATCGTCTGTCTGGCCCTCTGTCTGTCGTGCTGTACCGTCGTTGTCATTCATCGAGCAGAGAAGCCTTGAAGAACAAGTTGAAGTCATGATTGACCCTACCCCGGCGGTCACGACTGACGGGGTCCTTCTTATAAGTACACGAGGCTCAGAATTGTAGTTCAGCGGTTTCTGATTGATAGTTACCATCTGCGCTTCTTCCAGCAGTACTATTTTGTTTACGTCTATTTTGTTTGATAATCTTTGTTTGGTGGAGCAGGCAGAGGACTGTTCGTTCCAGTTCGTTGATTGATTGTCGTTGTAGTTGGAAAGCAAGTGAGAAGAAGAAGAGATCATGCAGATCTTCGTGAAGACGCTGACAGGAAAGACCATCACGCTCGAGGTCGAGAGCAGCGATACCGTCGACAATGTGAAGGCCAAGATTCAGGATAAGGAGGGAATTCCCCCAGACCAGCAGAGGTTGATCTTCGCCGGGAAGCAGCTCGAAGACGGCCGCACCCTTGCAGACTACAACATCCAGAAGGAGTCTACACTCCATCTGGTGCTTCGGTTGAGGGGAGGGATGCAGATCTTCGTGAAGACTCTGACCGGCAAAACCATCACCCTCGAGGTGGAGAGCTCCGACACCATCGACAACGTGAAAGCCAAGATTCAGGACAAGGAAGGAATTCCCCCTGACCAGCAGAGGCTGATCTTCGCTGGCAAGCAATTGGAAGACGGCCGAACTCTCGCAGACTACAACATCCAGAAGGAGTCCACTCTTCACTTGGTGCTTCGGTTGAGGGGAGGTATGCAGATCTTTGTGAAGACTCTGACGGGGAAGACCATCACTCTGGAGGTGGAGAGCTCAGACACCATCGATAATGTGAAGGCCAAAATTCAGGACAAGGAAGGAATTCCCCCAGACCAGCAGAGACTGATCTTCGCCGGTAAGCAGCTCGAAGACGGCCGCACTCTTGCGGACTACAACATTCAGAAGGAGTCAACTCTCCATTTGGTTCTTCGTTTGAGAGGAGGTATGCAGATTTTTGTGAAAACGCTCACTGGTAAGACCATCACCCTAGAAGTAGAAAGCTCCGATACCATTGATAACGTCAAAGCCAAAATTCAGGACAAGGAGGGCATTCCTCCCGACCAGCAGAGGCTGATCTTTGCTGGTAAGCAGCTCGAGGACGGCCGAACTCTTGCAGACTACAACATCCAGAAGGAGTCCACTCTTCACTTGGTGCTTCGGTTGAGGGGAGGTATGCAAATCTTCGTGAAGACCCTCACGGGTAAGACGATTACTCTGGAGGTGGAAAGTTCCGACACCATTGATAACGTGAAGGCTAAGATTCAGGACAAGGAAGGAATTCCCCCGGACCAGCAGAGGCTGATCTTCGCGGGTAAGCAGCTCGAAGATGGCCGTACTCTTGCGGACTACAACATCCAAAAGGAGTCCACTCTCCATTTGGTGCTTCGTCTGAGGGGAGGTATGCAAATCTTCGTCAAAACTTTGACCGGGAAGACCATCACTTTGGAGGTGGAAAGCTCGGACACGATCGACAATGTGAAGGCTAAGATTCAGGACAAGGAAGGAATCCCCCCAGATCAGCAGAGGTTGATCTTCGCTGGTAAGCAGCTCGAAGATGGTCGTACCCTTGCAGACTACAACATCCAGAAGGAGTCCACTCTCCATTTGGTGCTTCGTCTGAGGGGAGGTATGTAAATCTTCGTCAAACTCTGACTGGAAAGACCTTCACTTTGGAGGTGGAAAGCTCGGACGCCCTCTACAATGTCAAGGCTAAGTTCCAGGACAAGGAGGGAACTCGTCCCGGTCTTTGCATCAATTGAGATTCACAGGTATACGAGTGGCCGACTACACCATTCAAAATGAGTCGACTCTGATGACCTCAGGAATATTTATTCCGCTTTGTCGTAGGGAAGACTCATCAATGAATCTTTCAAATGAACGATAGCCCTGTCTGCTCTGTCCAAGATTTGGTTCCGTTTCAACATGTATATATAACTTAGGCTTTCATAGTCTTTTCTGTGTACTCATAATGCACATGTAATTACCGCTCTGTGTTGAACACAGCACACAAGAAATATATTTTTTGGACTGGCAGAAGCTCACTCTCTGCCAGCCATCAGATAAAAATGAGCCCGAGTCTCCTTGTATGGTTTATTATGGTCTTTGCCACTGAGTCTACCCAGCACACATGATATTCCAAACAGCAAATGCCCATTTTCTGTTCTTCCTTCTCATGGTGGATGTAGCTAGAACGGATATGTACATTTCTAGCAGCCAGCACATCAGTGCTCAAAAAGCGCTTCGTCAAAGCTTGGTTGTTTGCGTAATAAAAATCGTCTGAAGGTAGAATGACAATTGTATGTAATTTCATGGTTAGAAGCTAGCAGGAAGATTTTGAAGAATGTTTCCTTGCCCAGCGCGGTTGCACGATAGCGCAGAGTGTACGCGAAAGCAACTAAGAAATATCGAGAGAGTCTCAATGAAGAAATGCTGAAAAAATCGGTGGATTGGAAGTTGCGGAGAATTATCTCGTCAGCTTGCGCAGGCACTAATCTAAAAGCTCAAAATTTGGTAAGGCTAGAGAACCGAGAGGTCTAAGCTTAATAACGTAAAGTAGCACACGCATACAAGCAATTGACTGTCATTATCATCATCTGCAGTTCGTGTGTGCGGGCAAGAACATCATACACTGTCATCTGTTAGCGGAAAGTCGGCGGGGCTACAGGTGATTCACTTCTGCACGACGAGAGGAATTCCGCTATGTACAGGAAATGTGGTCGGGGCTCCGGTCCCCTTTGCATGGCTCGATGGAATCTGCCCACCGTCTTCTAGTTGCGAGGAATGTCTTCTGTAGACGAAAAGGTGAAATGTTGGGATAATACACGAACCAATGCGATGATGAAGGGACACTGTTGTGATATGTAGGGATGGTCGAATCGCAGGCAATCTCAAAGCTATGCTTCAATTTCCTGGAAGTCATGAATCAACATCCACGAACTACAGTTGATGATGATGACAGTCACAGAACTACTTCTGTGCTATTAAAAGGAAGATGTTGTCCAAATTGGACATACGACGACACTAAACGGAACTGTACTTCCAGCAAGTGGATCAGACCTTCCCTACAATCAAAGACATTTTCTAATCTGAGTGGTAGAGTAAAACCCTCACTTGACTCTTCACCATTTTTCCGAGTCAACAACCACACGATGTTGTCAATGGGATGAGATTTCCGCCTTCAAAGTGACGGGGGATGACGAAGTCGGCCCGTTGAAAAGGCGATCATAGTTCTCGAGTCAACTTGATGACCCGATCAGGTGAACCTTCATATAATATCTATCGATAAGAAAGGTAAATCGATGTCCTTATGAAATGCATCGAGGGTAATGGTAATAGTAATAAGAGGCATGGTTGCTATTGTATTCACTGAAGACGTGATACAATAGTGTGAGCGTTGCTGGGGAAGTGTGCATGCATTTCACTGTGGCCTGGGCCCAAAGTGCAACGTATGCCTCCTCGAGAGATCCTTGTGATGTGATGTTTAGTCACATGGAGCAAGTAACCGTGTCTAGTCCTATAGTCGTATCAGTCTATCCGGCCAAGTTGCGTAAATGACAACAGATTCTCCAAATATGTGAATCACGCTATTATCAGTTTTGTTGATGAAAAGTATTAAAATACCTTCACATTTAAACTCTACCAAATTTTGGTGGGAATTCTGATGATATTCTTAGTCGATGTCTTCCTAGATATTTATTAAACAATGAATGCTTTTGGGTGCTCCTTTCCTGCGCATTTTGTAAACTTGTTCCTAAACTTATTTCTGTTACTATGTTTGTCCTTGCTACCACAGGTCCGTTATTGTTCATACCTGAGGTGAAACATTTACCTTTCTTTGAAAGAAATGTGACGATTCAGCTTGGCCGTGGTAAACAAACAAATAAATTCTTTTTTTCTATGGCGTCCTTCAGAAAGCAAAATATATTAGAACATTGAGACATAAAAAATACGCTTCCTGTGCTAATTCTACATTAAATGGGCCTTCATGGATGGTTCACCACATACTGTACTGTACTGTACTGTACTGTACACATATTGGCACCAGGCGGTGGTCATGGGACAAGACGAGTAATCATAAAATATGTGGAAATGCTGAAAGTGGATCTTTCACTCAAAGGTTACTCCATTCAATAGATTACAAGTGAATGAAGTAAACCTACAAGAATAGAATACAAATATGGTCCCACTAATCTATGAAAAGACAGCGCAAGGAACAACATTTGAGGAGGGAATGAAGTAAAGTACATGAGTGCATGTTAATGATGACAACTCGTTCAGGAAGGTGGTCCTAAACAGATGGGAAAAGAAAATCCTTCAATGTATTGAATGAAGATTTTACCGCACTTATCCAAGAAGGATCATCTGCTTTACCGCACTTATCCAGGACACTGAAATATATAAAACTCTGCGCTTGTATACTTTTTCATGTAGATTGTCTTCATCAATATTCTCAAAGGGTATGGGCTTTGACTGCAGAAGGAATCAAAGGTTTGGAAGACGTGCAGCTTTTGAACAGGTGATCGTAGTAAGAGGACATAGTAAAATAGCAAAAAGGATGGGCAGACCCCATCAAGTCGTACATGGATGAAACCAAACGGGTAGCATGGGGCTAGGCCCCAACAAGTGATCACTAATGAGATCTTTCAATTCCTCTTTCTCACACTGCCTCAAGGCTTTTCAATGTACACCGTAAGGGATTGTTGGAGTGTGATTTTTGAACCAGTAATGATATTCTACACCCCACTTCACATTCGCCAGATCAAGAATCGCCGAGGCTGGACAATCGGCATATATATGAAAATAAAAGAGATGGTAAAAGCCCCATACTAGATTCAAGTTTAGAGTATAAAAATAGTATGGCGGATCCGGAGCATGGGAAGTAAGGTTTTGACCAGCCTCCATCGAGGAACACCATATAGTAAAAACACGCCAACAATTAAGTCAAAGAAAAGGCGAAATAAAGAAGAAAGAGAAAACTTCTTCAGCTGAAATATTTGGTCCCTCATTGAGACGATATACGATGTGTAGCTCACCCCCTGCGGAGAGCGTAATTACTCCTCTCCGCAGGAGTAATTAAACTTTAAAATGTCTTATTATGTTCACAAGATGTTCTCCAATAGTATCCAAGTTGAACTAGGTTTCAACGCAGTTCAATCAAATCGAACTGTTGCTTTGAGCATGTCATTCTTTGTCGTGCAGATTGCTTGAAATTTGGGGTGAACCATTGAGAGTAGAACTGAAAGGGAGGTGGAGGTAACTCCAAATTACTGTGCTTCCACAGTTTCAGTTTTAGATGATTGCGATTTGAAATACCTGGATTTCCTCCGCTTGTGAATGACAGGAAGTACAGTTGTACAAAATAAGAGAATGCAGTTGGAAATTGCATGTCTTGCTGGCTGTACCGTCCCTGTCATCCTGCGGTCATCATCAAGTGAGTTAAGGGTGACTTGAACAACAAGTTGAAGTCTTCAGGGCTCCTAAGCCCATTGGCTGGGAGTATAAGTGACCGGGCTGAGCATTGGAGCTCAACAGTCTCTGATACTACTGCCCCTAGATAGTTAAAAATTCACTTTGAAGTTGTTATTCAGAAGTGTATTTGTTGGAGCAAGCGCTCGATTTGTTCGTTCCAGATTGTTGTTTGGTCTCCAGTTAGTAGTAGGAAGTAGAGAACATGCAGATCTTTGTGAAGACGCTGACAGGAAAGACCATCACGCTCGAGGTCGAGACCAGTGATACCATCGACAATGTGAAGGCCAAGATTCAGGATAAGGAGGGAATTCCCCCAGACCAGCAGAGGTTGATCTTCGCCGGGAAGCAGCTCGAAGACGGCCGCACCCTTGCAGACTACAACATCCAGAAGGAGTCTACACTCCATCTGGTGCTTCGGTTGAGGGGAGGGATGCAGATCTTCGTGAAGACTCTGACCGGCAAAACCATCACCCTCGAGGTGGAGAGCTCCGACACCATCGACAACGTGAAAGCCAAGATTCAGGACAAGGAAGGAATTCCCCCTGACCAGCAGAGGCTGATCTTCGCTGGCAAGCAATTGGAAGACGGCCGAACTCTCGCAGACTACAACATCCAGAAGGAGTCCACTCTTCACTTGGTGCTTCGGTTGAGGGGAGGTATGCAGATCTTTGTGAAGACCCTCACGGGTAAGACGATTACTCTGGAGGTGGAAAGCTCCGACACCATCGATAATGTGAAGGCCAAAATTCAGGACAAGGAAGGAATTCCCCCAGACCAGCAGAGACTGATCTTCGCCGGTAAGCAGCTCGAAGACGGCC